>CP126895.1:108868345-109468345 GCA_030440675.1 Furcifer pardalis | reverse complement strand
GCAAATGCCAAGGGGCAATTGTGCAGTGATTTTGCCCTAGCCACATGCCACCCATCATGCAATCCCATCATGCAAGCAGGTTTGAACTGCTTCCTAGACTGAGGAACATGTGGCCAATACTGCAGGTATGCTTGCTTCCACAATTGCCAAACTTCCACACTGTGGGACCAACACAACTCTGGTCAAGGTGCTGCCCTGCTCTGGGCTAAGATGTGTTCATTTTCTATCTAACAACTCATTTTAATTTTGACTCTGGTTTTTACAACTAATGTTACTTGTTAGTCATTTGATTTATTAAGGCAAATCAAACATTGGGACAGGTCCGCTCTTACAATATAATAAGGCAATACTGACCAGCAAAAAACAAAACAAAAACAAACATTTCATACAATGCCTTTTCATTCCCACCATATATTACCAGTGTCAAACATGACACTTACAACAAAACATAAATGAAAGTTGGTTGCATGGTCGCAAAGACTAGGAATGAGATTATAAGGGGAAGAATTGGAATAGAACCAATGTTAAACTACATACAGAGACAACAAAGTGGTTTGTCCATTTGGAGAGAATGTATTGGAATTCCATACCATACAAGACATATGTGGAAAAAGGACAAAGACCACGAAGCAGACCCAGAGGAAGGTGGAGTGATAACATTAAAGAAACATTACAAGAACACCAAATAAAACCAGAGGAGACCACTAAAAGTGCCAGATCAAGAACCTTGTACCTGTATTTCCCTTGACACCCGGGTGGTGGTGGTGGTAAAAGAGGAAGACTGATAACTTAGACCAGTTCAGCAGGTCTAAGGCCAATTTCCATCTTCAAGACATGCTCTACTACACATAGGCAACACTAAAGGACACCACAGAAATGGCAATAAGTTCACATCCATCTTCCCATATGCTAGGAGAGGACAGCTTTCAGTGGCCTGGGAGGCCTGACATAACCACCTTAGAAGGCCACATCCACTCCTGCGTTCCTCAAAAATATACAAAATTTTGACATTTTTTCAACAACAACAAAAAAGCTCTCTTGATACCTCCACTAGTAAATAATAATACACATATATAAAATGGAACAGTGATGGGCTCAAGAATGCTGGTAGGTCCTAAAATGTGAAATATCCCCCCCCCATACCCTGTAGGGATTGTGGTGGCTTAGTGGTTAAGATGCTGAACTTGATGACTGGAAGGTTGGCAGGTGAGCAGTTTGAGACCTGAGTGTTGCATGACAGAGTGAGCTCCTGTCTGTCCCAGCTTCTGCCAACCTAGCAGCTTGAAAGCAAGAAATTGCAAGTAGATAAATAGGTAGCACTATAGTGGGAAGGTAACAGCATTCTGTGCCACAGAAACATTTGCAGACACAAACAGCGCTGGCTCTTTGGCTGTAAACGGAGATGAGCACCACACCCAAGAGTCAGAGATGACTGGTTTTCTAGCAAGAGCATCCTTTACTTACTGGTTCTTTAGACCCATGATGGCTCACCTTGGCACTCCAGGTGTTCTTGAACTTCGGTTCCTACAAACCCTGATCAGGAGTGCTGACTTGGGCTTCTGTGAATTGAAGTCCAAGAACACCTGGAGTGCCAAGGTGAGCCATCACTGCTTTAGACTGTCCTTTACCTACCCTGCCCTGTGCTGACTTTCCTTTGATCTTAGATTCTTATTCTTACGGTCACTTCCTTCTCATATAGGTGACCATTTTACATAGAGCAGTGGTCCCCAACCCTTGGGTTTTGGACTAAGCCTATGTCACTACATTTGGCAGATCAGTGCTTTGGGGAATTGATTTAGGCTTCTGGGGAATGAAGTCCAAAACTCAGAGGTTGGGGGCCACTGCTCTATAGGGCAGAAGGGACTTTCTGAGCAATTCCCAAAACAATAAATAATTGGGGGGAGGGAATGTCCAAAGTGTGGTTTGGGCACATTTTGATAGCTACTTATGGCCTGCCTTTTCTGTTATGAATATTATATTCAGTCAAAACAAGGTACACATGAGATAGCATGTCCCTTGTATTAAAAAAGGAACATGCTTCTTAAGAGACTTCTGGGACAGCAATGCTCATTTTAATAATAATTTGTCTGTTCTCTCCCCCTCGCTCCCTCCCTGCAAACTATCTTTTTACAAAATGCAGGGTTACTTTCTTCAACTTTTACTAAAGGTGAACTGCAGGACAGAATGAGCTCCTATCTCTGTCCCAGCTCCTGCCAACCTAGCAGTTCGAAAGCTAGAAATTGCTAGTAGATAAATAGGGACCACATCAGTGGGAAGGTAAACAACGCTCGTGTGCTCCGGTGTCTAGTCATGCCTGCCACATGACCACAGAAGTGTCTGCAGAAGCAGACAGCACTGGCTCTTTGGCTTTGAAACAGATGAGCACTGAACCCAAGAGTCAGATATGACTGGCTTTTGAGCAAGTGAAACCTTTACCTTACATCTAGGCTTATCAATTGCAGAGAGTTGAGCATTGGAGCAGAGCTCTCTCTGAGGATCCTGGAGGCGTCTGATCAACCAGTTTGAAAACAGGATACTGGACTGGATCAACCTTTGGGTTGATTCAGCAAAGTTTTTGTTATGTCCTTAGCACATCCAGGCCAGACCAATGAACTTTGGTGGGACAAAGAACAATGGAAAAGCACATTACGTATCAGGCTTTTAGGCTCAGGAAATGGGCATGTACATTTCCTCCTATTGGGTCCAAATATCATACCAGATAAAACCATTTAGATTAGAAGGACTGTGCTTTGTCTGGAGTAAAATAAACAAGAGTTTAGAAAAAGTCCCCTGAGATTAAAATTTCACAGTTGTGTGTGGCAAAAGCTTGCAGATTAGTTATGTAACTGCCTTGCAAAATATCTGCACAGAAGTTACTATTCCATCAGAGTAGACAGTTGGCATGTTTATGCGTTTGTGCTAAGGACAAAGGAACTATTTGCAGAGGCTTATGTTAGACATCAAGGGCTGCAGTGGCTTAGTGGTTTAAGATGCTGAGATTGACGACTGGAAGGTTGACAGTTCAGCAGTTCGAGATCCGAGTGCTGAGTGATAGAGTGAGCTCCCGTCTCTGTCTCAGCTCCTGTCAACTTAGCAGTTCGAAAGCAACCTTCAGTGGGAAGTTAACAGCGTTCTGTGTGCTCCGGCATCTAGTCATGCCTGCCACGTGACCATGGAAAGGTCATGCCTGCCACATGACCACAGAAATGACCATGGAAACATATGCAGATAGCACTAGCTTTCTGGCTATAAACAGAGATGAGCACCAACCCACAGAGTAGGACATGATTGGCTTTCGAGCAAGGGAGACCTTTACTTATGTCAGAAACCACCCATTTCTTCTGACGCCTGGAGCCTATTCTCACTTGGAACGAGTCCTGCTTCATCCAAGCAGCAAACACAGTTTTGAGCATTGGCTGTCATAGCAATTTAAGGACAAGAAACGTTGAATAACATATTTGCGTCTGTCTGAAACAATTGCATTTTTGCCTGCAGAAAATAAGATAACATGCTGCGGAGAAGGGTTTATTCCAGTCTAGCCCTTAATGTGATATGCTACTAATCTATGCACATTTTATAAGGATAACTCTGTACTTTCCCTGTTGTCCAGAGGATGCTTTCAAATGTTTCAGTTTCAAATGGCACAGACATAGCTAAACCAAGCTACAGAATGTAATTATTATGCTCATAAAGGCATCCGTTTGTTGTTGTTTAGTTGCACAGTTGAGTCTGACCCTTTTCAACCCCATGGACCACTGCACGCCAGGCTCCTCTGTCATCTGCCATCCTCCGTAGCCTGCCCACATCTACGCCCACTGCATCAACGATGTCATCTACCCACCTCATCCTCTGCTGCCCCCTTCTGCTTTTGCCTTCGATCTTTCCCACCATCAGGGCCTTCTCCACTGAGTCCTCTCTTCTCATTTTGTGGCCAAATTACTTGAGCTTCAGTATTTGTCCTTCCAATGAGCAGTCAGGATTTATTTCCTTTAGGATTGATTGATTTGATCTCCTTGCAGTCCAAGGGACTCTCAAGAGCAGGGTGATGTCTCTACTTTTTATTATGTCGCCTCGGTTTGCCATAGCTTGCCTTCCAAGAAGTGTCTTTTTATTTCATGGCTATGGTAACCATCTACAGTGATCTTAGATCCCAAGAAGGTAAAGCCTGTCACTGCTTCCATTTCTTCCCCTTCTGTTTGAAGGCATCTATACCATCTCTTATTTTCAAGTTTAAGCAAGAGGGGGGAAAGGACATCCCTGTCCAAGTTACAAGGGGGGGGGGGGCTCCATCTCAACATTTAACACCCAGTTGCCACTGCTCAATCTGGAGTGAAAGAGGCAGATAAGGAGGATAATCTCAAAACTTCAACCAGAAGAGAGTGCTTTTCTTAAGTGCACCCTGAACTTGTTAAAGCTTTATTTTATTTTAAAAAAGAAAATTGATCTCTAACACAGTTTTTTTTGCCACTGAAAGGAAACTTGAGTGTGAAATGTAGAGCAATTGATTTCAAAGTATCTAAAATACAGTTTGAAGCAGCTTTTCATGTTTTATTATCCATTCATTCCCTTTTATTCCAGAGAAAAGTAAAGACAAATCTTAATGAAACAGGCTGAAAAATGTTTTTAAAAACCCTCTATGCAAGGAGTGCTTTGAATACTTGAGTGCTTTCTTTGTAGTTCAGGCCTGACACAGTCCATAGATTTTATACAGACATTCCAGGTGGTTCTTCTGCTGCTGTTCCACACAAAGCCCAGGTGCTGTGAGTTTAATAGGATTTTTGGCTATACTGCCATACAAAAACAGACCTCTGAAGATACCGACGATCTAATCAAAGCTTATGAAGAGCCTCTACCCTTGGGTACAAATGGACCAAGGCAACTAAACATGTCCTACAGTACTTCTTCTAGGTTCTAGCATTACTTTCAAAACTTTATTTTCCAATGCTTGTCCTCCTGCTTAACACAGATATGACTGTTTTAAAGTCAACGTGTTATTTTTAAGCTCTGCCTCTGCCTGGCTGAAACCTACAGGAGTCTCTCTAATAGCAGAAGGGTTCGGACAGCATGGGGGCAGTTGGTTGTTGTGTGACCGGTGGAGTTTTGATGTCTCGAACCCACAAATGTGCTTGGCTTTGAAGTTGCTTAAACTAAGGCAGGGAACAGCAGCAGAATGAAACCTTCCACACTCCACCTAGGCACTTTAGTTCATTTGGCTAAGGGTGCAAATTGTCCCATTTCCTTTGTTCTGTTTCTGGCTCAGATATAATTTTGATCGTGAAAGGCAGGCATTTCTTCCACCACGCCATTCAAGACTGATGACCCTACAAGCCTAAAGAGATATTTCCACCAGAAGACGGTAGAAACATAAACATCTTAAGGATCAAACTCTCTTTAGTACCCACCCCTTTCCCTTTTCTCAAAGAGAACATTAAATGTTTTGCATCTGCATGGCTCCCTGTGGCCACTTGTAATTATCTATAACAAAGGAATCATAATCAGGACTATAAATGAGGGACTTGATGAAAGCTTCTTTGTCTTCTGGTTCCGGGTACCAGGAGGCCAAGCTGTGTTTGTAGGCATACTCAACAACCTGGAGAATAAAAGAGAGAAGGAAAGTGCATTGAATGGACAAAGACTAGATGAAAGCTAGATGATGGAATCTCTGCTATCAGGCACGTTGAGACTATGGGGCAGTCCCAGAATGGTCCTAGAACAGTGATGGTGAACCTTTTAGAGACCAAGTGCCCAAGCAGAGGGATGGGGGCAAACTCTGTCCTGTGGGGAAAGAGGAAACACTCCCATTGGGCTGCTGGTCAGAGGAGAAGGGCAAACTCTGTGCTGGGGGAGGGAGGAAGCGCTCCCATTGGGCTTCTGGGAAGAGGGGCGGGGTGAACTTTGTGCTGGGGAAGGGAGGAAGCACTTACATCAGGCTGCTGGGCAGAGGGGTGGGGTGAACTCTGTGCTGGGGTGACAGAGTGTGTGCCAAGAGAGGGATCTCAGTGCCCCCTCTGGCCCAAGTGTCATATTTTGCCACCACTGCCCTGGAAGATGGGAATGGTAAATGACTTCTCAGTACTCTGTACCTAGGAAGCCCTGAAAAGGGTTGGAGTAAGTCAAAACTAACTTGACAGCACATAGTTAGTATTATGAGAACAGCTCGTGCTTCATTGTACACTCTTTTCTGGGTGAGCAACATAGGTCACAATAATTCATAAAGACACAAAACAGTGGATAATGGGGTGCTATGAGGAGCATTGGGTCTGCCATAAGTTTTAGATTTCATTTGTCAAAGGCCCCAACCACCATGATAGATGGTTAGATTGAGACAGCTATACTTCAAAACAATCTTGAACTACAAAAAACGTCCACTTGATGCATAGAATCTAGTTCCCTTATAATATAGCCATGCACAAGAGGATAAGGGGTTGACTAGGAGTCCAACATGGCCTTCTTTCTTCCCTTTTTGGTGGTTCCTGGCTAAAAATTGATGTGCTGCATTGTGATTTGTATTACTTAGTAGAAGAGGCCAATACATGCCTGTTTTATCCATCTCAACATGTTGGCATGTTCCAGTAGTTTCCAACCAGATGTTCCTGGACTACAGCTCCAGAAACCTTGGCCATTCACCATGTTGGCCAAGGTTCCCAAGTGCTGTAGTCCAAGAACACCTGGAGCCCCAAAGCTGGAAGCCATTGGCATAGTCTAAATGTGGAGCAGACCTACATGAATGTATGAGAGTGAAGTAAGTCATGGCTAACTTCATTTTAGCAGGTCTTCTCCAAATATAGGGTCAGTCTGCTGTCTGTTTACTCAACTAGGTACAAAGGACAAGAGGTATGGAATGGTGGTTCCCCAAACTCAGGGTGTCCTGTGGTTGTTGGAATGAACTTTCAGAATCCCTGACCATTAGGCAGGCAGGCTGAGACCGACCAAATCTGAAGGTCCAGCTGTGGGAACCAGCAGAATGGAAACAGATTCTACCCAACACTGTATTGATCTTCTTCTGCAGGAACAATTAGCAATTACACTTATATGCTACCCCATAGTGCTTAGCGCCCTCTCTGGGTGGTTCACAAGGTAATTAGCATTTTGCCCCCAACATGCTAGGTACTCATTTTAGAAGGCTGAGTCAACCTTGATCCCCATCAGAATCAAACACACAATGTTTTGACTGCAGTATAGCAGTTTAGCCACTGCTCCACCAGGGCTCCATTATTTGCTCATCAACAATTCTACGTGATAGTGCATATCTATGGATACTTAAGAGACCGTGTCACCCCGAGAACATCTGTCTGTCCCACCAGAGTGGACCGGAGAGGCTCTCTGGTTGTGCCATCAGCTAGAGAAGCTCATCTCTCTAACGGCAGAAGGAGGGCCTTCTCTGTGTCCACTCCGGCCCAATGGAACCTCCTGCCACTTGAGCTACGCCTCCAGACAGAGTTGCTGGCCTTTAGAAAGGGTGGGAAGATCGAGCTGGCAGGGCAGGTGTGGGGCTTGGCCAGTTGGCTGCCCCAGCCTGCTGGCTAATCTATTTCCCCTCTCCCTCATAATTTTAATCGGTGTAGTTAATTTTAATTGGTCAAGTTAATTTTTAATCTCTTGGTAATTTTTTAACCTTTAAATTTTAATTGGGGGAGGGGGGTACTTTATTGTCGATTTTATTGTTGATTGTGTTTTTAACTGCTGTTCGCCGCCCTGAGTCATTTGTGAGGAGGGCGGCATAGAAGTGTGATTAAATAAAATAGATAAAATAATAATCTATGTCTTTTAGGTTTATCTGGCAACTTTCCGCCTTAGTTTTAAACAGCAGGAGATCCAGAGACTTGTTTTCACAAAGAGTGAAAACACTCTAAGTGTTCCATTGGGCAAAGGTCTAACTTGCTTGAAACCCAGTCATATTCAACTCTAAGGTTCTGTGCTCATCTCCATTTATTGGCAAAGAGCCAGTGTTGTCTGTGTCTGCAGATCTTTACGTCAACATGTGACAGGCATGACTAAACATGTACAGGATGCTGTTTACCTTCTCAGTGAAGTGGTACCTATTTATCTACTTGCAATTTATTGCTTTCGAACTGCTAGGTTGGCAGGAGCTGGGACAGAGAACTGCTGACCTTCCAGTCATCAAGTTCAGCATCTTAATCACTAAGCCACCACAGTCCATTAATTTCCATTAATTCTCACCAAAATCAAAATGCTGTGGTACTTACTTTGACTGCGATTTTGAAGGAGACATCTCGGATGGAGCTCAGAGGGGGATAGAGCCTTCCTTCAGCCAGGTTCTCCTCTGTGACCTCTGCAGCAATTGACTATGAGAGGTGGGGAGAGAACAGAGCTTCACGTTAGGCAAAGGTTAGTCTGAAAGCTGGAGAGCCAGAGCCAGTCGGAGCAGATAATGTTGGGCTACATGCACCAATGCTTCCTTTGCCTCCGTGTTTTCGTGTACTGAACTAACTTCTGCGGAGTTTTCTTTTGGAACTCCAAAAAGAGGTCCAGGCAATATCTTTATTAGAAGAGGCATTAGCACACGCACTTGGGGATTCTGAGCATCGACCATATGGCTCTATCTCTATTTACATGTCTTACGATTGGCTCAAAGACGTTTTAAGTGTACATCTCAATGATGCAACCAAGAATGCAGCAAAGCACAACTACTACTTAGTGGCATTTGATAGAAGACCATGTGTGGTGTAGTAGCTTCTTATGAGAACAACATCTACTAGGGACAAACATAGATTCACACCAGAATCATGTACAGTAGGGCTATCCGAGGTTAAACCTTTGAGTCAAAAGTAGAAGGGAGCATCACAGATTTGAAAAGATGCATAGAAAAGTGGATAGGTAAAGGTTGCCCTTCCTTGATACCCAGTCATATCCAACTCTAGGGTTTAGTGCTCATCTGTTTATACCCAAAGAGCTATGTCTGTGTCTGCAGACATTTCCATGGACATGTGGCAGGCATTCCTCGACAACAGTCCACGGAATGCTGTTACCCTCCTACAAAAGTGGTACCTATTTATCTACTTGCAATTTCTTGCTTTCGAACTGCTAGGTTGGCAGGAGCTGGGACAGAGATGGGAGCTCACTCCATCATGCAGCACTCAGGTCTCAACCTGCTGACCTTTCAGTTGTGAAGTTTAGCATCCTAACCACTAAGCCACCACACCAGTAGCGGGCATCAGCAGGTTTGCACCAGTTTGCCAGAACCGGTAGCAGAAATTCTGGCTGGCCCCTCTGCCCATCCAAGTTTTGAAATAAAGTAATCCTAATTCGGGTGCAATGCAGGGCTTTTACCCTGGCCAGGCCCACCATACCATGCCCATAGTGTGGTAGTAAAAATTTTTTGAGTCTACCACTGCCCTTTTTGTAGGGGTTTTCAGGGACTGTGCAGCTTGTACAAGGCTACATGAGTTGGTGTTTTCCTGGGAGGAGGAAATTGAATACCCAGCCCTCCCACTCTGTAGCTAGGAATCTAACTCAATTGTAGACATTTCTTTACATCATTCACTCCACCTTGACTGTGACAGAATACAAGAAGGTGCCAAACCTGTGCTGTGGTGAGAAAGATGTCCTCGGCAATGTGCCGGACTCTGCAGGCAATCACTCCCAAAGCAACTCCAGGGAAAACATAAGCGTTGTTCCCTTGGCCTGGGAAGAAAGTCTGTCCATTAGGCAGAGTCACTTTGGTGAAAGGGCTCCCACTTGCAAAGATACCTCGTCCCTGTTAAGAGCAAGAAAGGCTGAGATTACAGAAGAGAAGGTTCATTTTCTACCTTCACTGAATTTTAGGCAGCTGGCATGGAACTGGAAAAAGAGACCTTATCCCCAAACAGTGGCTGTTGTAGCAGTAAAATGACTGAGACATTTTAGGAAACACAAGAGGGAATGCCATACTGTAATAGCTAAAGGCCTCCCTTGCTTGAAAGCCAGTGGTATCTGACTCTAGGGTTCAGTGCTCATCTCTGTTTGTAGCCCAAAAGCCAGCACTGTCTGTGTCTGTAGGCATTTCCATGGACATGTGGCGGGCATGACTAAACACTGGAATGCATGGAATGCTCTTTACTTTCCCACTGAAGTAGTATCTATTTATCTACTTGCAATTTCTTGCTTTTGAACTGCTAGGTTGGCAGGAGCTGGGACAGAGACGGGAGCTCACTCCATCATGCAGGACTCGGGTCTCAAACTGCTGACCTATCAACCTTCCAGTCATCAAGTTCGGTGCCTTAACCACTAAGCCACTGCAGTCCCCTTACTGTTATAAAAATGATTAAATACATGCATTTGCATTTACAGTTTTAAATGTACTATTATGAAAGTATGATAAAGCATGCTATTAGGACCAGTGATTGATCTTAAACCTTTGGCCATTTTTAAAAGTCCTGTTGCTAAGATACAAGGTTATGAAGCTCTTTGGTTTTTTCCTCTCTGCATCCCGGAGTGATAAGACAAACACAATATTGCAGAGGTTCTATTAAGGAAAGACAGAGACAAGCAAAGGAACACCGGAAATAACCGTATGTTCTCTTTTGTGCTGTTCCTTAGTCAGTGTGCCAAATAATGGAAATAATCTGCATGTCAAAAACCCCTCTGTGATTACTTATTAAGGTAAGAACCTTGTTGGTACGCTGGGGCTTGAGCGGTTTAACTAGACAATGTTGCCCATCTCTTGTCAATGGTGTTAGGCCGGGACTAAAACTCACCAAAGCGTCCTCCGTCGGATCCCTTGGGCAAGGTGAAAGTGGAGCGCACACGTCACGGTCCACCTACCCAGCGGGTGATGTGATATCAAATGGTTAAAAAACTGCATACAAATGGACTTGATTTCTCAAGCCCATTTGCATGCGTGGAATGTCATCATGGAGATGTCTACCAATGTGTGGACTCCTCGCTGAATAACAACTCCAAGGTATCCAAGGTAAGGATTACCTAAGAAAGACGGCTATTGATTTGGACTAATTATGTCCCAGTATTCCTATTTTGCAGAATACTTTGTGGGCGATGTTATTTTTCTCTGTTAAAAAACTTGACGGTCTCTACCAGAAGTAAATTGTTTTTGTAACATTACCTCCGTCAGGCGATAACACTGCTCAGCTGTACACTCTGCTTTGCTCGTAGGGTTACTGAGGGCAAACACAATTGGCCTCTCATTGAATGTTCCCATATCCTTCAAAATTTGGTCAGTGAAGGCTCCAGCAACAGCAGCCACGCCTGCAACAGGGAGGTGACCACAGACAAAAGAAATTTGTGACTGGTTTGGAATAATTATAGTTAACTCAATGCTTCTCATCCGTGTGTCTGCTCCACGGTGTATTGCTAAAGCTCTGCTTTGAGATTCTTGATCAATGAATAGTAAAGACAAAAGTTTCCCAAGCTTGAAAGCCAGTTGTGTCCAAATTTAGGGGGTGCTGCTCATCAATGTTTACAGCCCAAAAAAAAAAATATCCATGGTCATGTGATAGGCATGATTAGATGCCAAAGTGCATGGAATACTGTTACCTTGCCTGCCAAAGTGGTACCTATTTATCTACTTGCAATTTCTTGCTTTTGAACTGCTAGGTTTGCAGGAGCTGTGACATTCGATGGGAGCTCAGCACATGGGTCTTGAACTGCTGACCTTCTGGTCATCAAACTCAGTGTTTTAACAACTAAATCATTGTGGTCCTAGTGATCAATGAATAGCAATGATCTAAGCAGGAGGGCAGGAAGCGAATGACCATCTAGATTTCTGCCACCAAACACTCTCTTTCTCTTCTATCTTACCCTGCTCTTTTCTCATTTCAACTTTGTCAGCTACTCTGTTCATCATTCCCTCTAGTAGTGAACCCAGTTGGTGATAATAAAAGCAAAGCAAATCTACAGAGTATATACTGTGTATATTTAACCTCCACAAAAATTATTTCAGAGTACACCTTTGTGGATTTGCCACTTTGGAAATAAAACAGGACTGCCCCTTAAGAAAGAAGGAGCTAGTGCAAATCTGTAGATTAAAAGAACACTATTTTTACACACATACATTGCCAAAATATTTGACAGGAGATTGTTTCCAGCATGTTTAAAGTGTTGATAGGATTGGTAATGTTATTTTTTCCTTCATGAAAAAACAAATCCACATATAGACTGTATATGTATACATTTGTTTACTGGGCTTGGCAGACTCAAATCTGAGTCCTCTAGCATGATATGGTACAGCAAGTAATGGTCTCTGGTGGGTGGGAAAGAAAACTGACGTGTCAGACTTGAATGGTGCTGAAATGTTTCTGTTCCGTGTCAGCTGGAATCTTGAAAAGATAACTGATCCTATGGGTGAATGGGACATATTTGGCAACTTTTAGCTACAGGTTCCATTTTGCATAAATCTAAGGCAAGGGCCCAGATTATTCTGGTGGCATTTTAAAGCATGTTAGCCTTTAGGTTAATAGATCTCTCACTGTGTCATCTGCTAGGGAGGCTTGTCTCTCTAGCACCAGAAGGACGGCCTTCTCTGTGTCTGCTCCGGCCCTTCAGAACCTCCTGCCAAGTGAGCTGCATCTCCAGATGGAGTTGCTGTCCTTCAGGAAAGGGCTAAAAACCTGGCTGGCAAAGCAGGTGTGGGGCACCAGCAATGGGGTGACCTCTGCCTGCTGGCTGATTTAGTAAGAACACTCTCTTCCTCTTTTAATCTGTAAGGGTCGGAGTGATTTTTGGTGGCAGTTTTAACAGTTTTTTTAAAAAATGTAATTGGTTTTATTTTCTGTGAGCCGCCCAGAGTCTTCGGAGTTGGGCAGCAATATAAATCAGAAAAATAATAATTAAAAAAACTTGACATGAGAGCGAAAAACATCCTGTATGTACAAACACATGTGTCTAATCTACTGAGCTATCCAGGCAGCTCATGATGATGATGATGATGATGATGATGATGATGATGATGATGATGATGATGATGATGATGATGATGATGATGATGATAATAATAATAATAATAATAATAATAATAATAATAATAATAATAATAGTTCTCCCCCCCTCCTCCTGCTGCTGCTGCATCATCTAAATTCAAATCCTCGTGGCCCTCATGGTGATCAGCCTTGAAGACTGTCCTGATCAAGGTGATCAATCATGAAAGTAGTCCTGGGAACAATATAATGCAGTGGTCTTCCATTTGCCTTCTGTATCGAACCATGGATCCAGTTCTGCGAGTCACTTTCTGGTCCTGAGCCCTTTTGGCACACAAAGTTTTCATCAACCCCAGGCCAGTAATTGATGAAGCTGCTGCCCAAAAAGAATTACAGTAATTTAAATGCAATGTTATGGTGATTGTTCAGAAGCCACTATATAAGTTATCACATTGAAATCTGCACTGCTCCGTTTGAGGTACGCTGTTCTCCCCCCCCCCCCCCCCATACAGTAGTACCTGCGAATACTTATGTAAACTTCTTATCTTGGTTCTTTTGTATCTTGGTGGCCGTTGTCTTCATGGCTTGCTGCCTTTCTCCTTGGCACATAGCACTATACCCAGAAGGTGCGACTTAAAACAAAGAGGAAGGAGCAAATGGCATGTCAAAACCTAAAGAAAACCAAGCCTACTGGTTACCAATAAGTGCTGATGGTTTTATGGTCTGCACCACTTCCTCTAGAGTCTTCATGCTGGGATGGTCATGAGCAAACATCTCCTTCTCATGGTTCAGGTTACTCCTGCCCTGTGAGAGGAGCAAAGCACAGTCAGGAGCTACGGTGGGTAAAGAGAAGATTTAAGCAATCTATTTCCTTGGCATCAGAGGTGTTTGGGAACTAAAGTCTTCCTTTCGAAAGGCAGAAGACAGGGAAAAGGCTCACAATGCCACACCTCATCTACATTAGGTAAAGGTCACTCTTACTCGAAAACCAGTCATATCTGACTCTAGGGTTCAGTACTCATCTCTGTTTATAGCCAAAGAGCTAGCGCCGTCTGTATCTGCAGACGTTTCCATGGACATATGGCAGGCATGCCTAGACACCAGAGTGCACAGAATGCTGTTTACCTTCCCACTGAAATGATACCCATTTATCAAATTGCAATTTCTTGCTTTCAAACTGCTAGGTTGGCAGGAGCTGAGCAGAAACAGGAGCTCACTCCATCACACAGCACACAAGTCTCAAACTGTTGACCTGCTGACCTTCTAGTCGTCAAGTTCAGCGTCTTAACCACTAAGTCACTGCAGGCCCTCTTCATCTACATCAGGAGCTCATTTTTGGAACTTGCTTTACAAACACACACCACCCAGCAAATCAACTTCTGTGCTAATTTCAATCAATGTGCATGTAGATGTGCACCTGTAGATACATGTGCATCTTAGTGATGACACAAATGCTATCCAATCAGTGCCTTTCTTTATTCACACTGAACCACTCTAAACATTTGCAAAACAGCTTCTTCTTTTCTATAGTTTGCCACAATATGTGTTTTTCAGGTTAATTTTTTCTATTTATTCTTGATTCAGCAGTCAGCCGTTATTGGATATCCATTGTCAATAGAATTAAAAACAACCTCTCATTGTTGTTACAGTCTTATATCTGGCTTGACTGGGATAACAATACCCAGAAATACCTTGACAATGAGACCCTTTGAATCCACCATCCAGATTTTTTTGACGGCTTCTCCCCTTGACATTCCTTCCTTCTCCAAGGCCATAACAATCAGATGAGCTATCCCCATTGCAGCCTGAAAACACAGCCAAGACAGAAAAAACAGTCATTTTATCTGTGAAAGGCTAGAAGGAACCATCTTACACTCAACTAAACAGTTGGAACATTCAGGCCAATACTCATTTTGAGCAAGGGAGACCTTTATCTTTACCGCAGAATTCTCTGTCAAACACCTTCAATTCCTGCCTCTAAGCCACAGCAGAGAACTGCTGTAACCATATAGTGCACATGCACCAAAGGGGAGCATCTGGATTTTAAGGGGGCAATTTGTGAATGAGTTATTAACAGTGATTTCTTTTCTTTTTGCATTTCTTGTTTAGAGCAAGTTAGTGGTCTTTAAGGCTTCCTCTACATGAATAGTTCACTTTTTGAATAAGAAGAATTATATATCACACGGGGGGGGGGGGGGGGGAGAGAGACAGGATTTAGATATGCTTAATTGGGGCATGGCCAAAAAAGGTTGGGAACCACTGGTGTAGACAGATTAAATTTAAAGCTCCGTTAGATGTTCATTTCTTAGCTGTGTGCCATCACTGTCTCAACACAGCATTTTATCCAATTCATCATACTTTGAGGAGGCACACTGAACTGAATTGTCACAGTTATCAAACATGTGACTAAGTCTGGATACCATGACACAAAAGAAGAGTAGAAGATTGATTAATGGTGCATGTCAGAATGGAATGAAGATTGATTTAGCTGCAGTTTGGCAGGGGTGGGGTGGGGTGGCGGAAGGAATCAGCTACTGAGAAGAGAGAGCTTTTGGGTCAGTGACAGACAGTATAATTACATTATAAAACAGCAGTTTGCTATCATTTTATCTGTCATGGCTCCATCCTTCAGAATTATGAGATTGGTGATTTAATGAAGAACTTAGAATTCACAGCTAGCAACATCTAATATACCATGTTACTCTGTACTACAATACTAGAAATATCTTGTGCAAACTGTAAGGAATCCGATATCCGGTTCCCACTACCACAGGACCAGTTTTACCCTCAAGGGACCACTGCTCATTCAGGAAGCCAACCTAAGAACTTTGCTGCTTCAGAGTGCATAATGTTCCTTGTCCAGGGAAATATATGGCAGGTTTTTAATTCCTGGTTGTTCCTGCTTACAAGCCAATCAGATCATGTAGGACAGTGATGGCAAAACTTCTAGAGACCGAATGCCCAAACTGCAACCCCAAACCTACTTATTTAATGCAAAATGCCAACATAGCAATAGGGGAGGAAGGAAACGCTCCCATAGGGCTGCTGGGAAGAGGGGCGGGGTGAACTCTGTGCTGGGGTGACTGCATACGTGCCCACAGAGAGGGCTCTGAGTGCCACCTCTGGCATGCGTGCCATAGGTTCACCATCACTGATTTAGGACAATCAGGCTTTGATAGCAATGGCCATGTGGTTAAAAAAGACTGGAAACTCTCCCACCAATGCATGCTCCAAGTAAAAATATATATTAAAAGTCTTCTTTTAAAAGTTCAAAAGATTTATTATACAAAAATATTAAAAGTCATGAATACAAAATAGCAATTTCTAACACAAACTACAAAACCCAGGATTCTGTATGAAGGAGCCTGTGGGATCAGGAGTGGGTTAGAGATGACTGAAAAAGAGTTAGTGAGAGCAGAAATCCAAGGTTAGGTTATTAGAACCTGATGGTTCCTAGTTCTAGATATGGATACATCCGATGAATACATGTACGTTTAATGTTTCTATTGCCTATGGTCTGGTCTGGATGCATTCTATGGTTGGCATATCTCCCCTGCCCCAGCTCAAAAGCATACAGGTTAGATTTAATCCTCTAAAGTCTAAATCAATAATCATAGAATGCCTGAGTTGGAAGGAGCCTTTTCGGCCATCAAGCCCAACCCCATCTGCTCTATGCAGGAATCCAAAGCAAAGAAAATCTGACATATGGTTGTCCATCTTGAATGCTTCCAGTGTTGGAGTGCTTGCCACCTCTCAAGGCAGATGGTTCCACTATTGTACTGCTCTAACCATTAATAATTTTTTCCTGATATTCAGCCTATATCTGGCTTCCTTTAGTTTGACCCCACTATTATGCATCCTGCAGTCTGGGATGACCAAGAACAAATCTCACCCCTCTTCTTAATGACCATATTTCAGGTATTTGAAGAGTGATAAGTGCTAGTAGGTCAATTCCTAGGTATAGAACAGGGTACCTAACCTTTTCAAGCTGGGACCCAGATCATACTCTCTCAGGTGATTTTGTTTCTCAAATGCCCTTGGAGGGGTGAGGTCACATGAAATGGTGCTGTGGGCCAGATCCACCCCACAGGCCTTAGGTTGGGAACCCCTGATATAGAGTACAGTATTCAGAAGCATTTTACTGGTCTTTTTAACTGATAGTGCTCTGGGACTGTACAGTTTGCCCAGGGCTATACAGGTTGGCTTTTCTTCTAGTGGACATAAGGAGGAATAGAGTGATGAGTCTCTGCTACCAAGTGAACAACTCACTAAGCTATCCAGAAGGCCATTTTGAGGAGCAGAAGGGATGTTTGGATTCAGTGGTCTTTAGGGACCAGGGTACTGTAGGAAACCCAAGGACAGATACTTCATGCCACCTCTACCCAGGTTCCTGCCACCAATGCTGTACATTGTTTCATGAAACCTGCAAACAAGAGACAGGCCCAGATCCAATGTCCTTTAAAAAATCCACAAAGAACAAAGGCATCATTGACTTTGATGTCTAGACTAAGGCGTTAGCAAAAGAGCCAAAACTCTGTAGGGTCTTTACTTCTTTGGGGATTTGGAACAAACGCAGGCTCATTTCCCAAGAAATAAATACAAGAGCTGCTCTGGGCCATTTCCCTGGCAGCTGTGTCATCTCTGTTGCCTGCCATGGGGACAGCAGCAGCTCAGAGCCATTTCTGCCCAAAGGCTTAGAGCAGGGGTTCTCAACCTATGGCCTGGCGGCCGGATGCGGTCTGCAACATCATTTCATGTGGCCCACCACCACTTCCTCCATATCTGGAAGTGCCATGTGTGGCAGGCAGGGCAAAATGGCTGTCCCCCCTCTCCCCCAAGCTGTCTGAAGGAGCGCGTGACCCAGCCCTCGGCTTGGAAAGGTTGAGAATCCATGGTTTAGAGTAACTTCACATTTCTCCTCTATTGTTCTCCATTCAAAAGAATAGTTAAGAAATGCAGGGGACATTGTGACCTTTGTTGGCCTTTCCTTACCGCAACATGCAACCTACCTCTCCAGCGCCTTGGAAAACAAACTTATGGTCAGAAAGCCTGTTCTTTGTGATCCTTAAGGCTGCAAGGATTCCAGCTACTGCAACAGAAGCAGTTCCTGTGAAAGAAGGATGTAATTTTTCTTGGAAATCTGGTGCAAGGATTTGACGATGCATCAGATTCTTTGTTCTGCTTGTTCTATCCCAGGCTAGCTAGCAAAACTAAGGATGTGTGAATATCACCAGGCTTTGGGAAGCACACTAACCATTTCTGGATGTTGAAAGGCAGAACACGAACCTGCTGTTATGTCACGCCCACTTACAAAAGCAGTCTTTTAAAAAAGAAATAATTAAAACATTTACACTCGCTAATAGTCATATAAAGTGAGGCCCCAAACCTCTGAGATACAAAGCTTTTAAAGTTTTTCTTTATTCTTAAAATACTTAATGTTTCAACCCTGTGTTAACAGTTTAATGTGTTTTACTTATTACGGCAGTTTAACTGTTTGTAATGGATAATTTATTTTGTTTTAATTTGATCTTTTTTTTAATACTGAGAGCATCTTGAGTTCCCCATTGGGAGAAAAGTAGCCTATAATCAAATCAAATCAAATCAAACAAGGGAACTCTTAGAGCCTGAACATTTTAAATTATGTATATTAAATATACAGAGAAGGTTCTTAGCTTAGGGCATTTCTAGGATAGAAATTGGGGTGGGTGGGAAGGCAAGTAAAGGCAAGAGTTATGACAGCATTGTACCCAGTTAAACAACATCTGGGAAAAGCAAATGGGGGGGGGGATACTATCTTTGCTGTAAAACTAGAACCATAACCTTAAAAAGTTTTTTGGAGTAATCAGTGGCGTAGCGTGGGGGGGGCGGGGGGGGCGGATGCCCCGGGCAGCGCCTTTCAGGGGGCGGCAAAATGTCCCCTCCCCACCCTTTTGCTGGCGAGCGCCCCACGTGCGCTTCGCCGCTTGCCACACACCTCCGTCCGCTCACACCTCCGTCCGCTCGCCCGCCCGGCTGGCCGTCGGGGGCTCTCCGCCGCCTGTTGCCCCTGGCAGCGGCTTTCAGGGGGAGGCAAAATGTCCCCTCCCCACCCTTTTGCTGGCGAGGAAGAGAAAAAGGGGTTTTTTTTAGGCGGACAATTCAAGGAGGCTCCTTGAATTGTCCGCCTAAAAAAAACCCCTTTTTCTCCTCCTCGCCAGCAAAAGGGTGGGGAGGGAAGGAGGGGCACGCCCAGTCGCCCGCCCAGCTGGCCGTCGGGGGCTCTCCTGGCGGGCGGCCCGCATGCGCGCGGACGCTGCTCGCCTCCGCCCGCCCAGCCACCCACCCAACTTGCCGTGAGACGGGGCGCTCGTCGGGGGTGGGTGGCGCCGTGGCGGGGAGCCCCTGGGGGCTGGCTGGGCAGGAGGAGGTGGGCAGGAGAGCCCCCGACCGACAGCCAGCCCGGCGGGCGGGCCCCTCCTTGAATTGTCCGCCTAAAAAAAAACACTTTTTCTCCTCCTCGCCAGCAAAAGGGTGGGGAGGGGACATTTTGCCGCCCCCTGAAAGCCGCTGCCAGGGGCAACAGGCGGCGGAGAGCCCCCGACAGCCAGCCGGGCGGGCAAGCGGACGGAGGTGTGAGCGGACGGAGGTGTGTGGCGGGCGAGCGGACGGAGGTGTGTGGCGCGCGTGCGCGCGCGTGCGCGCGCGCACACCGCTAGTCACCAGGGGGCCGGCTTCTACCTGGGTCAGGGGGAGGGGGCGGCGGCAGCGGCGAGCTGGGGGGGGGGGCGGCGAGTTTGTTCTTCGCCCCAGGCGGCTGAAGACTGCGCGACGCCACTGGGAGTAATGTTGCAGTTCCCGAGTAAAATTGCAATCCTACACGCATGTACAGTGGTACCTCGCTTAAAGAGCATAATGCGTTCCACAGGATTGCTCTTTAAACGAGTTTGCTCTTTAAGTGAAACACCATTGTAAGTGACCAATTGTGGGGGGTACTGCAAACCCCAATTTATTTGTTAAGCGAGTTTTTGGTTGGTTTTATTTGTTAAGCGAAGTGAACATTCAGAGAAAATTCTGCTCTTTAAGCGAGTTACTCTTTAAGCGAAATGCTCTTTATGCGAGGTTCGACTGTATCTGGAAATAAGTGATATTGGATATAAAAGGACTTATTTCTGAGTAGTCAAGCACAGCACTGCAAAGTAAGTCCACACATTTTGCCTTACAAAACCCATCTTTATCGATCCATTACTAATTACATAATTGCTTGGGAGATTTCTTTTTCTTCAAGTGCTACATCCAGTTCTGAATACTGGCTACTATCATGGCAATCAGCCATGAAAATTGCCCGGAGAATATAATACATTGGCCTTCCATTTGCCTCCTGCATCACAATGCGACACTTGTGCCACTGATCCAGATTCATGAGTCGCTTTCTGGTCCTCAGCCCTTTTGGCGCACAATGTCCTCATTAGCCCCAGGCCAGGATTGATGAAGCTGCTGCCCTCCATCATCGTATAGGCTGCAACTCATATCCGAGAATGCATTTTTTCCTGAAGCAGGAAAAATGCCATTGGCGTGAATTTGTTTAAGGAAGGTGGATCCCAGCTTCCCATGAAGTGACCCCCACACTATGAACATGGAACCATCTCCTATAGCACATATGAAATGAGACGTGCAGGATTTCACATCAGGACTGCAATAGACTGCCGCAGCCTTGAAGAAATGGACACGGTGCAGCTTCATAGCCAGTCCACCTGGCATGGCCTCTTCCGCCTCCATGACCGCTGGAAAATCACAGTTCCTCCTTTGCTCAATCTGGCATTGGGCCCAATATGATGGTTTCCAGTGGCATTTCCTCAACTGAGGGGACCATGCCATCTAAAGGGGCTCATTCACCCACAGCCTTTGGCCCCTTTAGGGAGTCAGGTTATTTACCACCACCCAACAACCAGCACTGATTCGTGGGTTGTATGGTCTACTCCATTACCGTAGAGGGATGTCCAGCCAGACATGCTACCCTCCATTAAGATGGATTCAAATGGGATTTAATCCACTTGGGGACCATCACCCTTCCCTGTGGACTTCACCACCCAAAACCATTAGGGGAGATTTCTAGTGACAGTGATTCTGTTCCCAATTTTACCATTGCATGCAACTACTTATGAGGCATTCTCAAACCTGTTCTGCACTTCTTTGTCCTCTAGGGGGAGCCAAGGATCAATTCTTCATCCTCATCAGAAACATTAGCTGCATATCCTGTTAACTAATAGGATACTTCTCTATACAAAAACTTTGGTGATTTTAAAAAACACATTCTCACAAAGACTAAAAAGGGGAGTACACAAAGAGGATGCTTATGACTCAGCCTGTTCTGTGATGTAGTTTTAAGAAGCCCATGGCCCTGAGAGACAGGGTGTGCCATCACTCATAATTACTGTACTCCAATTTCGAATAGAATGGAAGTCTACAAGACTTTGATGCAATGGCCAAAGCCCACAATAAATTCTCTTTCCTAATACATTCCCAACCCTCCACAAATTGTGTGCCAACTGCTCAAAACAACCATCAATCTTTATTTGTCTTGGAAGTGAAAATAATTTTGTTTATCACAACGATTAGGGTTGGCTGATCTCAAAGGAAAAAAAAAGTTTTAAGAGCCCACAGCTGCTTTACATAAACTGTAGGCTAACAAACGTTTGTTTAATTCTAAAGGGTCACTCTTTAGTAATAACAAACAAATAAAATAATAATAGAAATCTCATCAAACACTGCTAGAGGAATTCCGCTTTCCACAAATTTTAAAGTTCTTGATTCCAACAAAGCCTCACTTACTTAATAAAGAACAGCAGGTAGATCGGCAACAGCCCCATTCTCCCCCGTAAATAATCTGGCTTAATTTTAGTGGGACTTATTTTCAAGGATTGAAGATTTCAGAGTTAATCAATTTAGGATTGCAGAGTTAATCTTGGTTAGAAAATGGGATAATTAATTGCCTCCTGGGAATCTTTTTCCATTACCATAGAAATTAAACAGTGCTTAAGGCACTCCCTGGACAGTTCACAAGATAATCAACATTTTGCCTCCAACAGGCTGGGTACTCATTTTACCAGCCATGGAAGGATGGAAGGTTGAGTCAACCTTGAGCCCACTGGGATCAAACTCTGATTGTGAGCAGAATTTTAGTTCCCATACTGCAGCTTAAACACTACACCGTGGGATAACTGTTATAGTTAAAGAAACTTTCTTCACAAGTTAAAGGGGTGGGTGGGTTCATTGTCCTTCTGAGATAATTTGAGACTAGACCAAGTGTGCCCAAACCTTTCAGGCTGTGGGGCAGTGACATGGTTCAGCAGGCCAGTCATGTGGTTCAGCGGGCCGGTCACATGGTTCCTCTCACCAGAAGTGGAAGTAAAACACACTTTGCAATCTGTTTTGCAACAGGATGAGATAGATTTTAGGCTGCCATTTTCTCTGCTTAAACCAGGGGTGCCCAAACTATGGCCCATGAGCTAGATCTGGCCCCTGACACCAATTCATCCAGCCCGCCCTGCTCTTGTCACTCCTAGAAGCGGAAGAAAAACACGCTTGTGTGGGCGTGTTTTACTTCTGCTTCCGGGAGCGACAAAGGTAGTGCGGGTCAGATGAATTGGTGTCGAGGGCCGGATCCAGCCCACAGACCGTAGTTTGGGTACCCCTGGACTAGACATTGTGCTGTCTTTTAGGACTTGCTTTTGGTATAAACTGCTCTGTCACTAGACTGTGACATAGATCCAACGATATCCTTTTCAGTTGTCCATCTTTTTCTTTCCTCTTTCCACTGGTGGCACAGTGGTTAAATTGCTGTACTACAACCAAAAGGTTGTGAGTTTGATCCTAACCAAGGCCTTAAGGTTGACTCAGCCTTCCATCCTTCTGAGGTCAGTAAAAAGAGCACCCAGCACGTTGGGGGCAAAATTCTAATTAAATTGTTAACCACTCCGAGAGCTAGAGCGTGATGGGGTGGTATATAAATGTGTTTGCTTTTTGCTTTGCTTTTTTCCCCGTGAAATTGTGAAGATCAGTGAAAGATCTGGGTTTTTTTTTTAATCAGATGATTACCTATCACATGAGAAGAGTAGTTCTTTGGGTGTGTGGCCTATAAAAATGCCTAAAAGGCAACCATACTACAACTCTCATAAAGACCTAGGCCTGCGTGGAAGTTGTGGGAGTTTCCTTTGTGTACTGAAAGTAGCCTTGAGACATCCTGGAAGTCTGGGCTTTTCCCAGGTAACTTAGATGTATGTGTGTCTGTTGCCAGGATTTCCCGGAATTATACTTGGCCAATACTTGGAAAAATTGGCCAATACCTGCGATTTGGAGTACAAACTTCCGTCAAAATAGAAAACAAACAAAAAATGAATTACACATCCCTAGTGCCTATTCTTGATTAATCTCCTATATTCAGAAGCTCGTTAAGAACGTACAGGTACAGCAGAAATGGGAATATGCTATTATCTAGATCAGTGATGGCAAACCTTTTAAAGACTGAGTGCCCAAACTCAACAGGCTGCTGTCTGCACCACAGAGGGACAGGGTTAATTCTGTGCTGGGGGGAGGGAGGAAATGCTCCCATTGGGCTGCTGGGCAGAGGGACGGGGTGAACTCTGTGCTGGGGGGAGGAAATGCTCCCATTGGGGTACTGGGCAGAGGGACGGGGCAAACTCTGTGCTGGAGTGACAGTGCACATGCCCACAGAGAGGACTCTTGAGTGCCCTCTCTGGCATGCGTGTCATAGGTTTGCCACCACTGATCTAGATGCTGTTGAACATGAATTTATATCAGCTTTAAGTCTAGAAAAGTTACTTTTTTGGGTGACAGCCCCACCACCAATGCCTTACTGACTGCAGGATTCTTGAGATGTAGTCCTAAAAAAGTCCAAACTCTGTCCAGCCCTGGCTTTTGATGATTATGACTGGCAGAGTGAGCAGAGGGGAACTTTATAGAAAAACTACACACGCCATTTCATTTGCTACCTCCTCAGTGGGCATTTGTAGCTCTTACCCTGAATATCGTCATTGAACATACAGTATTTGCTGCGGTATTTGTTGAGAAGCCGGAATGCATTTGCATTTGCAAAGTCTTCAAACTGAATGAGGCAATTCACCCCATACCTGTGGAAATAAAATAGAAGATCCAGAACAGTGAAGATGCAAGCCTATTGTTAGAGCAAGACCAGTTTACAAGAGATTTTTCAGCTTTTCAGTTTCCTGTTGAGGGGAAAAAACCCCAAAATCCCTCTTCATAAACACAGAAGTGTTTAAAAGATCCTTATTTTCACCTCTTATAAGCTAGCTATATATTTTTGTTCTACTCATTTGAAGGACACTGAATAAGTTGAGGGTCGGACTGCCCAAATGTAAGACCAACATGCTCAAATAGGGGCTGCTGGTAGACAACAACATGCTGTGTGAATGTAGAAAAATACAGAATCCAGCTCATTAGTTGGTCTGCCGATTACTACCAGAAACATGTCCTGATGAAGATTGAATTTTGGCCAATGGCAAAGCCAAGAAAGTGGCTTAATTTAATTTTTTAACTTTATTTTTTAACCTTTTAATATGTTTAAATGTGTTTTAATTGTGTTTTTTAAATTTTGTAAACCTCCTGAGTCTTTGGATGAGGGTGGGATATAAATGCGAGTAATAAATAAATAAATAAATAAATATCACACTTGTATGCTGCCCAATCAGGAAACCCAACTCTGGGCGGCTCACACAATAATTATTTTGTCAGTCAAAAACTTGAACATGAAAGAAGAGGAACCTCCTTCTGGTGCAAGAAATCAACAGCTAAAGTATCCCTGATAACTGGCCATCCCAGATTAGCTTAAAATTTGCTAATGGAGAGTCCATCACTCTCCAAGGCAGCTGGTTCCCTTGTCAAATTGCTCTCACTGTAACGACAGTCTGGCCATATTATCCTGCTATGGTAATAGAGTGGAACATACTGCCAGTGACTCAATGCCAAGTGTCAGAGAGTGGGTAACTAACCTGACAACCTTGAAAACTAATGGCTCGGGTGCCAAAGTCCACAGGGAAGGGTGATGGTCCCCAAATGGATTACATTCTGCTTCATTCCATCTTGATGAAGGGCTGCAGCTTCTTCAATACTGGCCTGAGGCTGATGAGGATTTTGCGTGCCAAAGGGTTCAGGACCAGAAAGTGACTCACCAAACTGGATCAGTGGTACAGGTGTCACACAGTGATATGGATGGCAAATGGAAGGCTACTGCATTATATTCTTAGGACAATCTCCATGGCTGATTACCATGAGGGTTGTCAATATTTAAATTTGGATAAGGTGGCAGAAGAAGAAGAAGAAGAAGAAGAAGAAGAAGAAGAAGAAGAAGAAGAAGAAGAAGAAGAAGAAGAAGAAGAAGAAGAAGAAGAAGAAGAAGAAGAAGAAGAAGAAGAAGAAGAAGAAGAAGAAGAAGAAGAAGAAGAAGAAGAAGAAGAAGAAGAAGAAGAAGAAGAAGAAGAAGAAGAAGAAGAAGAAGAAGAAGAAGAAGAAGAAGAAGAAGAAGAAGAAGAAGAAGAAGAAGAAGAAGAAGAAGAAGAAGAAGAAGAAGAAGAAGAAGAAGAAGAAGAAGAAGAAGAAGAAGAAGAAGAAGAAGAAGAAGAAGAAGAAGAAGAAGAAGAAGAAGAAGAAGAAGAAGAAGAAGAAGAAGAAGAAGAAGAAGAAGAAGAAGAAGAAGAAGAAGAAGAAGAAGAAGAAGAAGAAGAAGAAGAAGAAGAAGAAGAAGAAGAAGAAGAAGAAGAAGAAGAAGAAGAAGAAGAAGAAGAAGAAGAAGAAGAAGAAGAAGAAGAAGAAGAAGAAGAAGAAGAAGAAGAAAGGACAGTGTTCATGTGCAAAATATATCTTGTTCAACCCCTGCATTTCTAGTCAGGGCAGGGAAAGAACTTTGCCTGGAGAGCCACTGTCCTATAGAGAGCGACTGAACAATAACAAATGGGTTAACTGTCTCTCTGTGTGCAAAGCAGATTCCTGTCTTCTTGCAATGTACAATCCTCTCCAATCAATTCCATTGGAGATTCCAGGCTGCCACATCACATTGATATGGCAGATGTTCTCCAACTGTAGAGAGAGTGAAAACCACTACTTCTATATACAGTATACAACTTCAGTATTTCAATGCTTGTTGTCTAAGTTCAAAGCAGGAATAATATTGAACAGTCTCTTCTCAAATACACTTGGATAAGCAAAGCAAGGAACATATGGAACTGGTAAGCGAGCCATTAGCTTGTTCAATGGCCAAGCAATGTTTCAATAAAAAGGGGAAAAAAGACTTAATGACTTCAGCGTATGAAAAACAAAATATTGCCTTTGAGACCCCAAGCTCTGCAAGAAAAATTTGGCACAAAGAACTCTCCCAATCCATTGAGCTGTTCTGGCTTTCTTCCTGAGAAAGCTTATATGAGAAGAGCCATACACCGAAGACTTTAAACCAGAAACTGACACCGGAGAAACCCTGCTTCATTTACACACAGACCATTGAAAGCTCCATTCATCAAAGCTTTAAATGGTCCCCGGTCTTTATTTGCCTCTTTCAGACGGGGTTTTTCTGCTGTCAATATTTGTTAGCCATTTTTCATAGCACTAAGAAGCATCTGTCAGCAGGAAGACAATGGAAGGGGCATTTATGGCCTTTCCCCCCTGAAAATTCAAATAAGTCAGTCATTTTTCATCAACTTCCTCGCTTTGAAGAAAACAAGACTCAACTTCTGTAAATCTCATCCCATTTATTCTTCAGAGTATCAGCTTTTTCAAGAGCTTCCTGCTAGTTGAGCCTTTTGTCGCTGTTGATGAAACAGCATCAAATCCTTTCCTGGCTGCCATAATAACAGCGATGTGTCACAAGGGCCTGTTGGTCTGATGACTCACCAAAGCATTGCAGCTTTACCTAAAATAGGTCACTAGCAGCTCCGCCATTCTTCTTCTTCCATGATTAGGGCAGGCATGAAACTGTCAAAATGAAGCCACCTTTTGGTGAGTCCATTTTGCAAAGAAAGGAACATATGGAACTGGTAAGGGAGCCATTAGCTTGTTCAATGGCCAAGTAATGTTTCAATAATGTGTGAAAGGTTAGCCGGCAACACAAGGTTGCTGTTACCAGGGTACGTCCGATTGTGGCTCAAAAATAAAACAATCTTTGAGGAGGGCTCTTTCTGTGTACCCATATCATGAAGACTGTCCTGAGAATATAATGCAGTGGCCTTTCATCTGCCTTCCGCATCGCAGCATGACTCCCATACCACTGATCCAGTTCCATGAGTCACTTTCTGGTCCTGAGCCCTTTTGGTCTGCAAAGTCTTCATCAGCCCCAGGCCAGTATGGATGAAGCTGCTGCCCTTCATCAAGATGGATTCTTCTTCCATGATTAGGGCAGGCATGAAACTGTCAAAATGAAGCCACCTTTTGGTGAGTCCATTTTGCAAAGAAAGGAACATATGGAATCCATCAAGATGGATTCAAGTGGGATTTAATCCACTTGGAGACCATCACCTTTCCCTGTGGACTTCAGCACCCAAGGATATTAGTCCTCAGGGTTGTCAGGTTAGTTAACTGCTGTGGCATTGAGTCACTGGCAGTATAGTTTACTCTATTACCATAGCAGGATAACCTGGCCAGACAGTAAGCTCCCCTAACAGCTTCCTCTTTCTTTTGTGAAAAGACAGGTAATAAAGAGGAGTCAGAGAGACAAACTGTACAAAGATTAAGATAAAATCCATGCTGTGGACTGGAGTTAAGATTAGAATTCCTCAATCCATGCAAACTGGTCAAAACCAGTCAATTTGATAAGCTATTACAGCCAAAAACCAATTCAGTAACTTTATGCTACTTGCTATTTATCTATTCATTTTAATTAAAATATTTTACTGCACCTTTCTTCTATAAAGAACCCAAAATGGCTTACATTAGTGTTTCTCAAAAAGAATTGAAGTCCAAGAATACCTGGGGCCCAGGGTTGAGAAACATTGGCTTACATCATTAAAAAAAACAGTATAAAAACTGATAACATTTATTAAAACAGTAAAATAAAATAAAACTAATATATTAAAAAAGTGCATAAAAACAACAATAAAAACATAATTAAAAGCAACAAGCAACCCCATTTTAAGAACCTTCCTCTTAATGCTTTGATATTCTCTTTTATACTAGAGAGTGAAGTCAGAAAGGCCCTAAAAAGCACTGCAAACAACAACGCCAGTGGAGATAATGGTATCCCAGTGGAATTTTTCAAAGCCCTAAAAGTTGATGGAATCAAATTATTGCATTCTATATGCCAGCAGATTTGGAAAACACAACAATGCCCACAGGATTGGAAAAGATCAGTATATGTTCCAATCCCAAATAAGGGTAATGCTCAAGGGTAATTGCATTCATCCCACACGCTAGCAAGGTTATGATCAAGATGATGCAGGATAGACTGCAGCAGCACATGGAGAGATAATTACCAGAAGTCCAGGCTGGGTTCCGAAGAGGCAGGTGGACTAGAGACCAAATTGCCAACATACGTTGGATTATGGAGAAAACAAAGGAATATCAGAAACAAGTCTACTTCTGTTTCATTGACTACAGCAAGGCCTTTGACTGTGTGGAACACAACAAAATGTGGCAAGTAATTAAAGAGATGGGAATACCAGAACACCTTATATGCCTCATGAGAGATCTGTACAAGAGTCAAGAAGCAACAGTTAAGACAGAATACGGAATGACGGAGTGGTTTGGAATAGGAAAAGAGTAAGACAAGGCTGCATTTTATCACCCTGCTTATTCAACTTCTACACAGAGCACATAATGTGCAATGCAGGGTTGGATGAATCACAATTTGGGATCAAAATTGCTGGGAGAAACATCAACAACTTGAGATACACAGATGATACCACCCTAATGGACCTTCAAGATCTGTTGACGTGGTTATTCTGTGTCCAACTCTTGGAAGGAATACATGCAGACACATGGGAAAGGGTAATCTCTACTCCAGCATCCTGATTATGCAACACCTTTCTTCTTTAACAGCTGACATTGGCCTCTCTTCAGCACCAAAACCTCAACCTTCACCTATATATTTGCGACCTAGCATCCAAGGCAGTGTTCTACCCAGTAGGCCGTGTGTTTTGTTCTTCCTTAGTTAGGCTGACTGGTTTTAATTGGCTTTACAATTGTTCTGAAGTTGCTCTTGTTTTCCGCATTCCATCCTAAGATCCTTGGATCTAAGGCAGCAGAGAAATATTTTAACACATCTTTTCTTTATCCATGTCAGATGCACCACCAGCATATAATAGCATACAAAGTTAAAATTAACACATCTAAAAATAGAATTAAAAAGGGCTAGATGACATCTGCCCGATGTCAGGCCACTTCAACAGCATTTCCTCTTGCCAACATAAGGTCCTCCTCAGTGTACATTGAAGGGCATCGTGTGCATTGTATCCTATGGGAGAGAGTTTGCTCTTCTCTGCATTCACTTTGGCTGTCATCTACAGGGAACCCCTACTTTCTCTGATTAATCCTTGTTCTTCCTACCCTGGTACGCAGTCTATTTAAAGCTTTCCACGCAGGTCATGGTTGTTTTTGGCCAGGCGGTAGAGTCGTGTGGTTCTGCCCAGTTATCTAGTAGCTCCTTGCTCGCCTTCCACAGCTCTAAAATGGCCTGTAGGGGCTGGTTGTTTTTGGAGGGGCAGATGTTGTGAGGAAGCTAGGCCTTGATTTCAGTCTCTGCTTTGTTAGTTGGTGACCAAATAGCAGGTGTGCTTCCAAGGAACTTGCTTTGACCCACTCTTTCTGAGCAGCACTTTCTTGACGGAATTTTGATGAAGGGATGCCAGTTAAGAAATGCACTTTTTGTATTAGGGTTGGTTTTAGGCATCCTGTGACCAATCTTGCTGTTTCATTTAGGGCCACATCCACTGGCCCTGCATGTTTTGATCTGCACAACACTGGACTAGCATACTCTCCTGCAGAGTAACATAAAGCTAGTGCAGAAGTTCTTAATGTGTGTGGTTGGACACCCCAAATTGTGCCTGTTATTTTCCTCAGAATGTTGTTCCTGGCAAAAACCTTGTTTGGTATTAAGGCAGTGGGTCTTGAAAGTGAGAGTTTGATCCAGGGTAACTCCCAGGTATTTGGAAGGTGATGTAATGTTTGAGCCTGGTGCAATTCCAAGTCATCTTCAACCTTCTTGATGCTTCATGGTTTTTCAAATGAAAAGCACAGAGTTGAGTTTTTAGGCAGTTTGGCTTCAGTTAGTTATCCCTATAATATATGTACTGTATAGCCATTAAATTAACATATCAATCAATCAATCAACAAAGCTGGCCAACTCTGGGTGTTATATGCACCTGGTCATTTGCTGATTTTGGAACATGACTTTTAGATGAATAACATACTGGCCCCGCCCCAGTATCATCAGTTTTAATATGTGCAAAGTGCAAGAGGTTCTGTATATGGATCAGAAGTAATATCAAGAATGTGACACAGAGGCTGGAGGAAAGATTGATTAATAACAGGATCCTCTGTGCAATGAATTGGAGTCTTTTGCAGGGTGGAGGGGGGAATGTTGTCAGGACCACAGTATAAATCTAGAGGGTTATCTCCCTCCTTCCAAGCTCCATCAAACTGTGAGTGAGTCCTCCAATGGTTGCTATTTAATAAAGAAACATCCAGACATAGAAAACATGAGCATACATTGAATGCATCATGTATTTGGGCCAGAGTTCTGAAACTGCTGATGCATCTGCAAAAATAAGGCACCCAGCACTCTGTAAAGCAGGGTGCCCAAACTTTTTGGGCTGTGGGCTGGTCACGTGGTTCAGGCAGCAGGTCACTATGGCCTGTATGGGCTCATTTTACTTCCACTTCCAGGAGCGACAAGGGCCTCGTGGGCCGGATGAATTGGCATTGGGGGCCAGATACGGCCCCAGGCCATAGTTTGGGCACCCCTAGAAGTTTTGTTTATAAGTCTTCAAAGAATCCAAATCTTTGTTTTTAAATCGCTCTTCTGCCAACATTGCCAGATTGAGCCATCCATACAAATTAATCAGCAACAGTCCAGTACAGTGATGGCGAATCTTTTAGAGACCGAGTGCCTACAGGGGCGGGGCAACTCTGTGCTGGATGGAGCTCTCCCATTGGCCTTCTGGGCAGAGGGGCGGGGTGAACTCTGTGCTAGGGGAGGAGGGAAGCACTCCTATTGGGCTGCTGGGCAGAGGGGCGGGGTGAACTCTGTACTGAGGGAGGGAGGGAGGGTGAACTCTGTGCTGGGGTTATCAAACTTTACTATTATTTGTTGGTTTAATTTATAACTTAGGTTTAATCCAGTGAGTTCATGACAGTATTAATGGCTCTTTTACTCTTCGTTTTATCTCACAATAACCCCATAGCGATGAGGCTTGGAGGGGGAAAAGCTGTTCCACATAGCAATCGTTCCTATAGAAAAATCCATACAACGATTTTCCAATGGGAAAAACTGCTTGCCGCCAAACATTGTTGTATGGTTTTTTCCCACAGGGAAAATTGTTGTATGGATTTTCCCATAGGGAAGATTGTATGACGACGAAAACCGCATAGCGATCAGCTCCATGGAATGGATTAAAATCGCTATACGGGGTTTATACTGTATATCCATTAGCCATAATCAAGGGGCAGATGATTTCATTAAACATTCTTTGAATCGGTGATCAGGTGAAATTAATATGCTCCCTGATCTTTATAGAGGGCAATGGAGTCTTTTGGTTCTGACATCAGTGGGGCCATCAGACTAGCTAAGGTCTTACTTTAAACTTTGAAGGACCTATCCAAGATGCCAAACTTTGGATGTCTCCTGTAAAGTTTGGATAAAAACCTGGAAGGGATTCAGCATCCCACTGGAGGCACCAGCCTGCAGAGGGTCAGGGCATTTCACCATCCTTGTACCACCACAGAAATGGTCCTCACTTTCCTGTTCCCTCACCCTACTATAAGTGGCAGAAGGAACATCTAGGTAGATATTCTTGAAGGTCAGACAGAAACAAAAAATGTAGAGGCACAAGGGAGAATTTTTGTTTGTTTGTTTATCATCTATTGCATTGCTGTTCTGTATATTGCTACCTCTGGAAAACCAATGACTTTCTGTTGACCAAAGGAATAATTAAACAAATGCGCTGTATTTTGAAGAGGGAAAAAAACCAGAACAGCTGCTTGAGGTCACAAACAAACTATAATATCACAACAGTGACTCTTCATTTCATTCCCTTTCCCACGTCCTGCTGCTTTGCTTCTCTTGATTTGGTGGGAGGGATTCAAAAACGCACCGCTCACATGAGAATTTAAATGCCCACCCAATCATCGTTCGAGACCCCCTTTTAAAGAAGGCTTTCAAGACAAAACATTGCGTGCAATTAGGAAGAAGGAAGAACAGCACTGAATGACCCTTCTCACCATGACACCACCTTTTATTTCTCAATGTATTACTTTCTGATATGTACAAATGAAATGATTTTCAAAGCAGCAGTCTCCCTGCATTGCCATACCTATCACAAACAGAAGTAAGTAAAGTAACAGCAAGAGCAATTACACTTGTATACCGCCCCATATTGCTTAGTACACACTCTGGGCAGTTCACAAGGTAATTACCATTTTGCCCCCAACATCCTGGGTACTCATTTTATCAGCCTCAGAAGGACAGAAGGCCATGTCAACCTTGATACCTATCTGGATCGAACTCACGATGTGAGCAGATTTGGCTGCAGTACAGAAGTTTCATGTTTTGTTGTAAAGAAAACATAAATATAAGTTGTTCACCACAGAAATGATGTCTGAGGAAGGCTGCTGGAATGACTAGAAGGGATAAAATCAGGAATGAGGTTATAAGGGAAAGAATTGGAACAGAACAGCACTACATACAGAGACAACAAATAAAGTGGTTTGCCCATTTGGAGGGAATGTCTTGGAAGTCCATGCCGTACAAGACATATGTGGAAAGAGGAGAAGGACAAAGACCACAAGGCTGACCCAGAGAAAGGTGGAGAGATAACATGAAAGACACATTACAAGAACACGAAATCACATCGGCGGAGGCCTCTAGAAGTGCCAGAGCAAGAACCTTGCATCTCCCTCAACACCCGATGGTATAAAGAGGAAGCAAAGAAGAAGACAGCAGTTTTAACCACTGGGTCCAACAAAGCTACTTCGCCATCCAAGAGAAACAAATTGCTTTCTACCTGGACCAATCTTTGGGTACATCTTGACTGTTGAAAGAATCGGGGTCCCAGTCTTTATGTTAAAATCAGGTGAAGGTCACATGGTACTTGTCATGGTTCACACCTCTCGAAGAAATCTTGCCCAAGTTATTTTTTAAATCTTGCAGCCACTCCTGGAAAGCACCTTCCTGATTCCTCCCTTTCCTTCCAGTCTCCCTGTAGACTTTTAACTTATCCCAGTGTGTGTGTGTGTGTGTGTGGGGGGGGGGGGCTCCATTCTGAAGGGGCATTAGAATCTGCTGCCACCAGTTACCAATATTGCCTCTGCTCCTGCTTCAGTCATAGCCCCTGCTCCACACCCAACATAAGGTAAATAAGCTCCCCCGGTGGCTTAGTGGTTAAGGCATTAGGCTTGGAGATTGGAAAGACGGTTCAATTCCTAACAGCTGCATGATGGAGGGACATGAAAGGAGCCTCTTTTGGGGATCCCCTGCAAAAATCATTTCAACTCAGAGTAATCTCCGACACGAAAATATAAAAAAGGTAAAATATATATATTTATTTTTATTTTTATAGCGTTACAGCACTTATTTGCCATGACAGCTGACCACTGATCTCTTGTAATGCTGCAGCAGTAAGGATCAAAGTGAAGGGAAATTGTTTTCAGGTTGCAGGGAATCCTGCAACCTTCATAGGGCAATAGTCACAACATGTAATGTGAGCCAACACACAACTGCACCCAGAAGAATACAGCGGTATAGGAATGGGCACAACATAGGTGACCCCTCTGGGCAGTTTAGAATAAACCACATTTTGGCAACATAACGCGTGGCCCAGCGGTGCATTGTATAATTTCTCGGTCTTTGAAACTGATGCAAATGTAGGACTTTTTGCAAACCAAGACACACACCCTGGTCTGGGAATGCAGTTGCTCTTCCAGTAGCTACTGAGGAAATAAGGTGAGACCCCCCCCCTTCTTTCCATTGCTGAAATTTGCTGCCAAATCAAACAAGATGGTGTTGAAGTTGGAATTTCAAATAAGGATGAACAGGAATTTTTAAAAAGATTTCTCTTCTGGCTCATACTTTTACAAAAGGATGGGGGGGGGGGATCTTAAAGCAAGATAATCATTCCCTAATATTTTTTGATCAGTGATAAGAGGGTAGTTAAAATCTAGGAAGCTGCTACGGGGAGTTGACTTCTGGTTTGCAGCATGACAAGCTGTTGCAAGGAACCATTTATTACTGTAAACCTAGACAGTTGTTGCCTCACATTGTGGGAGAAATTACCTCATGTCTCCTATAGAAAATCTGACACTGGAAACACTGCTTGGTATTGTGGAGCAGGAATACAGAAGACCAATGGAGGATTGTGAATAGACATGGCCTGTTCTAGATGGACCATTTCTGTCATACACATTTGAGGTCAACCAACTCAATTGCCCCAGAAGGGATGATTCCAGTGAATTTTTCTCTTACTATGATTTATGTGCATTTTGATTATCACTTTGCCAGTGGAGATTAGAACTGCTCCAACCTTGTTAACATTCTGAAAATCACTTAAGACTTATCTATGTCAGCAAGCTTTTTAAGGTCTATAACAGGGGTTCCCAACCTGAGGCCCATGGGCCAGATTTGGCCCACAGCACCATTTCATGTGGTCCTCCACCCCTCCAAAGGCATTCAAGAAACAAAATGGCCACCCGGCCCTCGAAGCTGACTGAGAGAGTGTGACCTGACCACCACCACCCCTACTTGAAAAATTTGGGAACCCTTGGGCTGCAGGATCATTAGAATGGTGCAATGTTGACCTTGGACTTTAAAAATTGATATTACAGTACAGTAATACCTCGGATAACGTTTACCTCGGATAACGCTAAAATCGCATAACGTTAAGTAATCTGGGGAGGAGAATTGGATCGAATAATGTTAAGGTCCTATGGGATGGATCGGATAACAACCGCTAAAGCCTGTGTGGTTACAATGTATCTCTATGGAGCTTTAACATTATCCGATCCATCCCATAGGATTTTAACATGCATCGGATAACACTAAAAATCAGATAACACCAAGACTTGTGGAACCACGTTTTAGTGTTTTCCGAGGTTTTACTGTACCTCCTTTTACTGCTGTGGAGAGTGTTTTAATTTGAATACTGTTGTAGTTTTAATTGTTTTATGCCATCTGGCTTTGTTTTTCTTGTGTATATATACATTGTAATCTGCCTTGAGTGGTGTTTGCACCAAAAGGGTGGGTACACTTTGGGAGTGGGAAATATTTAATTTTGAATGGAGGAACATTGAATAAGACAAGCTTTCACCACCTCCAGAGTATTTATGAGCAGAATTGCTAACTATGATATCTCCTCACAAGCCTCAGCCCATTTTTAATAGTAACTTTGTACCACTATGTCACACAAACTCTGAGTTTTGTAATAGCACTACCAAAACTGTGTCGCTGACAAATCACGTTAGGCTTGTGATAACAGCAGGAAGTTGTTCCAGCGTCCCATCAGATTTCCACGGATATAAATAATCTTGACCCAAGAGTGTTCATGTACAAAAGGTCTCAGACCACCCTTGTGGGCACACATTTAATGGATTTTCTCTGTGCGAATTCACATTGCAAACTAAATGTTTACTTGTTCTGTTTCCAGCCCCTTTAAAGCAAAGCATCTAACAGATGCATGCACGAAATTCCACTCACTTGTTAGTGACTGCTTGCATAAACTCGTCCAGCAGCTCATCGTATGGCTTTCCACGGACTCTTTTGTGCTTCAGACCAATGTAGAGCGGATCGTTCAGAAGGGCCTGGAATGGAGTGACGGAAAACAAGCTGTGTCTGCCGCCCACTGAATTTTCCCACATGGCAGGAGAGAAATTTGCATTCATGGAGTTGCCAGTATGTCTGATATTCATTTCCATTTTGAACAGTCAACTCTGATTAAGGTTAGAACAGTAGGTCACTTACCTTCTCTATTATTAAACATCTTTCCCAATACCAAATCAAATACTAAGACTCCCTATAACAGGGATTCTCAATCTGCAGCCTGTGAGATGTGGCCCATGGCACCATTTCATGTGACCCCCACCACCACTGTCTCCGCCACACCAAGAAGTGCCATGTGGTAGAGGAAGGGTGAAATGGCCAACTGCCCCCCCCCCAAAGCTATCTAAAGGAGCGTGACCCAGCCCCCGGCTTAAAAAGGTTGAAAACTCTTGCCCTACAACTTGTGACATTTCTCCTAGAGCTTGCATTGCTTTTGAAATGCAACTTCGTCACATATTTGTTACTAGAAGAAACACACATCCATATAAATTACTTCACATCTTTGCTATTAACCTTTCCCTATTACATATTATAGGTCTGGGGTTTGCAACCTACGGTCCACAAGCTGGCCCTGCCCTCACTGCTATTCCATCTGGCTCACGGCAATGACCCCAGAAGTGCCTGCATCCGTGCATGTTCAAACACACCCGCTGCATTCGGCCTGCTCAGCTGTCTGAGGGTGAATAGTCTGGCCCGTGGTGCAAAAACCTTGAGAATCCCTGTTATAAGTGATTAGTAGTTTACTACTTCTGAGCTTTGGTCTACCATTTACTCTAGGTCTGTGGTGGCTAACGTTGGCACTCCAGTTGTTCTTGGATTTCAAGCCCCGGAAGCCCTGATCAGCAGATATACTGACGTGGGCTTCTGTCAATTGAAGTTCAAGAACAGCTGGAGTGCCAAGGTTTGCCACCAGGGCTCTAGGTGAACCATTGCAATATCACCTTGTGGTCATTAGGACTGAGCTCCTCAGTCAGCATTCCCATGCTATAAGGTGAGAGAACTGATCTAAAAACTACAGCACTGTGCAAAAGTCTTAGGCCATCACCAGCTAATTTGAGGAAAATTCAATGAGTGATTGTGGGGGAAGGGCATAACTCCAAAGTTCACTAGACATGGAGAAGGTTGAGAGGGGAGTCAGCAGAGGAATCTCATTTTGAAGTGTCTAGGTGGCTTGGGGGCTCAGTTATGCAGCCCACCCCCATATCACTCATTGAATTTCCTCCCAACCAGTTTGTGATATCTTAAGACTTTGACACAGCACTGTGCCTTACCAGATCAGGCCAACATTTGGTAACATAAAGAGGTTATTTCAGAGAAAGGTGGAAATCAGTTCCTAGTGATCCATTCAATTAATGCAATGCATTTGCTAGGTGAGAGACTTGTTGAGGCATGGTGGCTTGAGTGGTCTAACTAAGCAGTGTTGCCCATCTCTTGTCAATGATGTTAGGCTGGAATTAAAACCAAAGCATCCTCTGTCAGATCCGCTGGGAAAAGTGAAAGCGGAGGGCACACAGTGTGGTCCGCCTAGCTGATGGAAAACGTGATATCAAAATGGCTAAAAAAAAAAACCCGCATATGAATGGACTTGATTTCTCAAGTCCATTTGCATGTGTGGAATGTCATCATGGAGATGTCTGCCAATGCACAGAGTCCTTGCTGAATAATGACTCCAAGGTATCCAAGGTAAAGTATATAAGGATTAACTTACCAGCTAATTCAATGGGTCTACTCTAAATGGTACTACAAAAATGACTGAGGACCAGTTCCCTAAAACAGAATGTTCTGTTAAGAAGGATGTTATTTATATATTATTTATCTTTCTATCCCACCATTCTTTCATTTTACTAAAGATGGCTTAGACCAGGGGTTGCCAACCTTTTAACTTGGGGGGCTGGGTTACGCTCCCTCAGACATTTGAGGGGACTGGACTGGTCATGTTTACAACAGCTGTAAATGAGTCTACAGCTGATTCTGGTGGTGGCTGGTGTGAGGGCGGGCCCTGGATTATTTCGCACCATGGGCCAGATTTGGCCCACGGGCCATAGGTTGCCTACCCCAGGCTTAGACTGATCTCCTTCCCCTTACTTTATTCTCACAACAGCCTTGTGAATTCAATCAAAGTCCACCCAGAGAGGTTCCTCTCTCATTGAGGACAAGAACCTAAAACTCCCAGTTCTCTGTCTAACCCTGTTAACTAAAGATCGGATGGCAGGGCAGCACGTGGATGCTTTCGAAGCACTGCCAAGTCAAATATAGACAGATGACCTTGTTAGCTGAAAGACGATCTTCCACCTTTGCTAAGCCCTGCTGATGCCAAACTGCCAGGTCCAGCTAAGCCAGTGACTCACCCGGGGGCGGGGGGGGGGGGATCTCCAGAACAACCAGTTTGACCTGGTGAGAAACAGGATCTTGGACTGAATGATGGAACAGGTGTTTTGACTGGCAGAATGACTCACTGGCTTTGGTGACTAAGCGGAAAAAGGGATTTTCTTTGCACCCTCGGAGAACCTTGGCAGTTCAAGGGCCCTTATCAAAGAGGTGTGATGAGAAGGCATCCTGTCAAAAGGCCTGTTGTCTCCCAGTACACTGGAGTGTTTTGTTTTTCAAGGCTGCAGCTGTGCAGCTGTATTTGTTCACCAGGAAAAATACACAGCAGATTCCCTGGACCATGACTCACATTCCTCTCCATCATGCCCTAGTGAAATAAAAAAGGGCAACATTTCATAGCTGTATTTTCCACACAGGCAAAGTATAAGGAAGTGACAGCTGTCTCCCACCTCGCTGGAAGGAAAGGAAGAGTAAACTCTCCAAATTGGGAGCAGTTATTGGCCAGTGCCAGGGCAAGGGATTTTAGTTTTTTGCTTTTTGGCCAAGGTGAAGCAAAGATTTGCTGCCACCATCACCACCATTTTGTTCAATGTATACCCTACTCCTACTCACATGAAGAGCTAGTGTGCTGTTGGAAGTAGAGCATCTTATGAGGACATGGAAGACTTGGTTTCAAATCTCCATTTTCCTCTGTAAAATGAAAAAAAAATCAAAATCTGAGGGAGGCATATGGTGTTTTGCTTTAAAAGAGCATAGTCTTGATGAAACATATCTACACTGAATAAGCAGTACATACGCACACACTTCTTCTTTTCGTGTCCAGATCAAACTTTGGACTGCCAAAATGAAGGCACTTTCTTGGTTTTGTTGTTGGCCAAACTTAATTCTTCATGAGTTTATGGTAGCAACAAGCAGACCAGTAGATGAACTGGACTCTGTATCTCTCCATATTCACACAGCATACTGTTGTCTGCCAGCAGCCCCAAATGAGCATGTTGGTCTTGCATTTAGGCACTCCAACCCAAAGCGTAGCAAACAAAAAACCTGATTGCAGTTAGCTTTCCTGGAATGACCAAAAACTGCTGGACAGCATTCCTTTTGAATCAGAAGGCAGAAAACTGCTCACAGACACAATCTGCTTGCATCACAAGGATTAGAGTGCACAATTTGACGAAACACTTAAATTAATTAGGCTCGAACTGCTCACTGGAGGGTCCTCTCTTTGCTGAAATGCAATTTATTCCAAACCAGCATGAGGATATGATACCTTTTTTGTGATCATCACAGGAAAAGTAAAATCTGAATCTAAGCCGGATAGGATAATTTAGGTTGCTTTATTTTGCTGAAAGATGCAGCTGACCCCTTAAAATCCTGTTGGCAGGAAAACTGTTTTGCTTTCCAGCCAGGAGATCATAATGCCTGTTGAACCTTTTAGACACCATGTGTAAGCATAAGCTGAAAAGAAGTCCCTGCTGAGTTACAACACTCACTTGAGTGGGTGGATTTAGACAGGTATTTAGAATATTTGGCTTTAGAACTGTTAAAAATTTCTGTCTTAACTTGTTAAAAACTGTCACTGGCTAATAATTTTTATCAAATTATGCCTTTGACACAAGAGGTTCCATTTGAGGTAAAGAGATCTTTTCAGTCTCATGCCCTCACTTCTTGAATGTGTCATTCAGAATTATACACTAGTCGTTGCTGAATCTCAAGAATTTAAAATGCTGTCTTCTTTTACGTTCAGGGGTTAAAAATATGGCTTCTGAAGTCAAGGTCTTTTCTACAGAGATACCTAAATCGTGCTGCTTACTTCCTATGTGCCTTTGTCATGAGGGTGTTCCCAGGATTTTAAAGACTATTTAGCCATCAATTTAGTTTGGTTTTACTGCTACCTTTCACTGCTTTCTAGTACAGGTAGTTGCCTTATTCCTCATGGTTTTCCAATTTTTTTAACGTTAATATGCCTCACTCACTCATTCACTCAATTTGTATATACACCAATTAGTGCAAATGCTGGGGCACACAGAAGGAGGCTTCTCAAAGATTATAGTATTTTTGAACCACAATCAAGCATACCCGGGTAACAGCAACCTTGTGTTGCTGGCTAAACTTTCTCACACTAGGTCAAGTGAAAGGAACTGCAGAGTGAACTCACCAAAAGGTCCCTTCGTTTTGGCAGTTTTACATCTGGCCTAGACATGGAAGAAGAAGACATGCAAATGCTGGGCAGCTCAAAACAAAGCAGACAGTTTACTTAAAATAAAAAAACAAGATATGCAAAATAATGAAAAGTTACTTCACAGTTCCATCACCAAGAACTTCAATAATTTTTTTTCCAATCCAAAATCCAAACCTCTAAGACCCAAAAGCAGGCCACAAAAGACTGTGCAAGTTTCCAGGTTTTCCAGAACTAAGTAACCCAAAAGCAGTGGGTCGCAAAATAGTCCCCACACATGGTATCTACGAGATCTGCAAATTTCTTGTACCATTAGCTTTTGCAGACCACTTTTATTAGATGCATGTGCACAGTCAGTGAAACAGCTTCTACCTCACAAAAGAACAGGTGCTAAAGTACATTTATTGATATTTAAAGGGCCACAAGTCTTTATTTTGCTTGATGCAAACAGACTAGAAAGATTGTTGGAAATGGTCCTTAATCCATGAATAAGACTCATTTCCAACATCACCCACACTTCTCAAGTAACAGTCTAGCACAGTGGTGCCCAAACTAAGGTCTGGGGGCCGGGTGCGGCCCCCGACGTCAATTCATCTGGCCCGCGAAGCTCTCGTCACTCCTGGAAGTGGAAGTAAAACGTGCCTATACAGGTGCATTTTACTTCCGCTTCCAGGAGCGATGAGGGCTTCACAGGCCCAATGAATTGGCGTTGGGGGCTGCACCCAGCCTCCGGGCCTTAGTGACCGGTTCCCTAAACCACATGATCAGCCCACAGCCCAAAAAGTTTGGGCACCCCTGGTCTAGCATTGCATGAAAAGAAGGAAGGAATAGATAAAGAAACTGACTCACCTCATTATCTGTGCCAACATCTAGAAGGACAGGGAGGCACTGCTGGGGATGGATGCCACCACAAGCGGTGTAGAGAGCTAGTTTCCCAACAGGGATCCCCATGCCGTAACTACCTAGATCTCCCAAGCCTAGAATCCTCTCTCCATCCGTCACCACAACAGCCTGTAAATGAAAAGAGGGAGAAGAATTTCATGTGGCGTTACAGGAAACTGCACCAGCTGAGTTGAAGATCAGATCCAAAGCACACCAGGCCCATTTCGGAAGCATGTCCACCATTTCCAGGACAATCCTCTTTCTCTCTCTCCAGAGACAAATCCTTCCTGCATTACTGCAAGGTGTTCTTCCATGTCTAGGCCAGACGTGAAACTGCCAAAATGAAGGCACCTTTTGGTGAGTTAATTCTGCAGTTCCTTTCACCTGACCCAGTGTGAGAAAGATTAGCCGGCAATACAAGGTGGCTTTTGCCATGGGTACGGCCGATTGTGGTTCCACACTTTTCAAAGAAGCTCTTTCAGTGCATAAATTGATACCATGAAGTCTCACTCTTACGTCTCACGAAGTGGACTTGGTCCACAAAAGCTAACATTAAAATACAGGAGTTAGTCTTTAAGGCGCTACAACTTTTTTTGTCCTTGTTTTGTTTACTCTCTGATATGCTTGTACAGAAGAACACAGCTACCACTTCAAAAATCCTTATTTAAGTGATTTTGCCTCTTGGAAAGCTCCAACAGGTTTTTGTATTGCTTCAAAAAAAAGTTGTTAAAGCCATCTCTCTCTCTCCCCCCCCCTTACTCTCAGTAGAACACCATTATCCCAGCAGCCAGAAACTGGGTAAATAAGGAAATAGTAAGACAGGAAATCAGCAGAGCAGAGAATATGCTCTAAAATCCATTCTGCATGCCCTTTAAGGGCAAAAAGCAACAAGCAGCAATTGTCATTTCAAGGAAGAAATTTTATTTGCTTGCAATCATACATTTAGCTGGCAGCTTTAGTAAAAAGTAACTCCAGCTCTTATTACCTGCAGGAAGGGTAAACTACAATTTTAAAGAGTTTTAGTTCAGTCCACCCTTCACGTCTACAAGGTATAATTTAGGTTTTTTTTTCCCAGTCTTTCTGCCACTGGTAAAAATTCCTTTTGTAATTCAGTAACTGGTATGGTTTTTATGGAGAAATAACAATCTAAAGCCCAGTTAACAAAACAGAATTTGTTGTTTGGAGTGAGGAGGATGTTTTAAAATCCTTTTTCTTTATTAGAGAAGTAATCTATTTGTAGTTTAAAATGTTGCAGTTAAAAGAGATTTTCCAATGTTAAATTAAGACAACAGCTGATGTTATTTAAGTCAGTCTCCTTCACAAGCCCTATGATGGTCAACAAAAGTTATCCAAGGAACAGTGGGAAAATTTAGTTTTTGGGACCATAGTTCCCAGTACAGTATGTCCCAATCAGCATGGTCAATGGCACAAACAGGAACTCCTTGTACACTTGCAGGAAGTTTATTTTTGCACCAAAGTCTACTGTCTGCACGTCTGTCTTCTTTTTACACTGCTGATGAGTCCACATTCAATGTTTTATATAATCACTTGACAATAAAGACATAGGGTCAAATTAGAGGAAGTGCTCAGCACATATTCAGAAGTGATGCTCCTTCAAATGGTCAAAGTCATAAACATGTTTTCTCTCAACTATGTATCTTGCATTCCAGTGTTTATTATTCTATGATTGGTTGATGGAAGGTAAACATGGGCTTAATTTAAAGCAAGAGGGATTCACTTAATGGGGTTGTTCCTGATGTATAGGTACATCATGGTCTATTCAAGGGTTATGTCAGTAAAGTGGGAACCTCCCCATCTTGTCTCTGCTCTGGACAATTTTTAAAGTTATGTTTGCCAAATTCAGTGTTACCGTATATCAAAGAAGCACTTCAGTTTCACATACTGTTATATCAACCAAATGCTATGTCACTTGTGAAAATTATTATTATTACAGTATTAGAAAAGAAGCCCTATGCTACAACATCTCCTTAGGAAAGTGGTGGCAAACCTATAGCATGCCTGCCAGAGGTGGCACTCGGAGCCCTCTCTGTGGGCACCCGTGCAGTCACCCCAGCACAGAGTTTGCCCCGTCCCTTTTTCCAGCAGTCCAATGGGAGAGCTTCCTCCCTCCCCCCAGCACAGAGTTAACCCCACCCCTCTGCCCAGCAGCCCAATGGGAGTGCTTCCTCCCTCCCCCAGCACAGAGTTAACCCCACCCTTCTGCCCAGCAGCCCAATGGGAGTGCTTCCACTCTCCCTTCAGCATGGAGTTTACCCTGCCCTTCTGCCCAAAAGCCCAATGGGAGTGCTTCCTCCCTCCCCTGTTGCTGTGTTGGCACTTTGCAATGAATAAGTGGGTTTTGGGTAGCAATTTAGGCACTTGGGTCTCTAAAAAGGTTTGCCATCACTGCCTAAGGACAAACCTATCATTGCCCCTTTGGATCAGTACAGGTGATCTCATATGCCAGCAACCTTAAAATGTAATATGAGTGCAATTGTTACAAAAGGAAATATAGCCACTGACTGAACAAAAAGCAATGAATGTCTATGAAAAATGATCAGATTTATTTGGATTAGCTGCATGTCATGTTGTTCACAAAACAGATTAAAATTAACTATGCCAACAACAGCATCCTTACCTGCTTCAGATTAAAGGGGAATAAGCAAAACTGTGTTTGCTTAGAGAAAGAATAACAGGCCCCACAATAAATTCTTTCTTAGCTGAGAAAGAATCTGTTTGGAAGTATCGTCAACATATTTCAGATAATTAAATGGAGAAATCATAGGAGGATTTAAATGCATGCCATATGGTTTGTGTTCTTTTGCTTGAAGACAAAGAGAGGCTGTTATTCAGCATAAGGCAATCAGCGGATATTACCATTTCCTTCTTTTTTTAGGGCTGTCCACAGATTTTTATTAAGGAAATAAATTATGCAAAAATCTTATCTGTAGACAATCGTTTCAGGCAAGGGTGTGGGTAGTTGGAGGCTATTTTCACTGCACAAAATGAGAGAAAGTATTCCGGTGTGCTTTTGCTGGCTAACTCTCATGTACATCTGGGTCCCACCAGTCTCATTAAACACACCTCAAAGCCTGGAGCGCACCGATTCAAGAGTCTGGTCAGGTTGTGTTCTCAGTGCAAAAACCTGTTCAGAACTAAGTGCTAGACTCCAAATGAGATGAAACTGTTATCATGTCCCATACTTTCAAAGTCATTTGTAGTAGTAAAGCCAGTATTAATGCAATTAACTGATGATTATAAATGCATGTATCCATTGGCTGAAGGAGTGCCCTCTCTTTATCTTAGGTAAAGGTAAATGTTGCCCTTGCTTGAAAGCCAGTCTTATCCGACTCTGGGGTTCAGTGCTCATCTCTGTTTATAGCCAAAGAGCCAGCACTGTCTGTGTCCGCAGATGTTCCCATGGACATGTGGCAGGCATGACTAAACATCATAGTGCACGAAACTATGTTTACCTTCCTCCCGAAGTGGTACCTATTTATCTACTTTCAATTTCTTGCTTTCGAACTGCTAGGTTGGCAGGAACTGGGACAGAAACAGGAGCTCACTCTGTCGTGCAGTACTTGGACCTTGAACTGCTGACCTGCCGACCTTCCAGTCATCAAGTTCAGCGTCTTAACCACTAAGCTAATGCAATCCCTACCTCTCTCTCATACCAACTGTAATTCTGAACTGATTAAAAGTGAGCATGACCTACTGGTTTTTAGTTATTTAATTTGCTTTTCCTGCAATGAGTTCAAGGTGATGTTCAAAGCCCTCCCTTGCTATGAGTCAATAAACTCTAGATTTAAATACCCTGGGAAAGTTTTGATCGCAATGAGGAACCATGAGGGTGGCAAAGTAGAGGTGATTTACCCTGTTACTGTCATGTTCTCCAAGGTCTCTTTCTGGTGCACGGTTCCCTACCTTTTCAAGCCAGGGGCCGGGTCATGCTCTCAGTCAGCTTCGAGGGCCAGAAGGCCATTTTGCCCTGCCTGCACAATGGGTGTGGTCATTTTGTCCCAACAGCTTCAAAGCCCCAGCCATTTTGTTTATCAAATGCCCTTGGAGGGAGGGCACATGAAATTGTGCTGGACGCTGGATCCACCTGTGGGCCTTAGGTTAGGAACCCCTGTTCTAGCACCTAATTCCCTTGGCATCCTGAAAATTACGTCTAAGGAAAAGATTGTAGTTCAGCATTGAATTGGAGAATATGATAGCTTTATAATGAGGTAATAAAACATTTTTTATTTACTGTATTCCAAAGATGGAATCCTTTAAAGATGCTCTGTTCACCCACAAACTTGCAAAAAAGATTTATCTCCCAAGTCAATTTATTTTTAAAAGACAAAACATAATACTGTACCACCAAAAAGAAAAGGAAGCACCTTACTCTAAGCTAATCAGAACATGTGGAGTTGAGAAACCTTACACTAACAGCCCATCTGCACTGGCATATAGCTCAATATCTGGACAATCTCTGCTGTGGCTTGGCTTAACATAAACCTTTTTATACTGGGCTTGGTGCTTTCAGGCATAGCTTTAAGGCTACACAGGGGTTTTGTATGTGTCTTTCTTCCGTTTTGCTGTGCTGCTAATTATCTCACTGCACTTGACGACTGGAAGGTGGGCAGGTCAGCAGTTTGAGATCCGAGCACTGCACAATGGAGTGAACTCCTGTCTCTGTCCCAGCTCCTGCCAAATCAGCAACAAGAAAGCAAGAAATTGCAAGTAGATAAATAGGGACTGCTACGGCAGGAAAGGTAAAAGCAGTTCCGAGCACTTCGGTGTCTAGTCATGCCTGCCACATCTCCACAGAAACATTTGCAGACACAGACAGCGCTGGCTCTTTGGCTATAAATGGATATGAGCACTGAACCCTAGAGTCGGATATGATTGGTTTTTGAACAAGAGCAACCTATAGCATATGTATGTAGACAATTCACACTGAAGTAGAGCTGTGGGTGGTGTTATCTGGCATGGTAACCCTGTGATGCAGGCAGTGGGTTGTGACATTAAAATGGACTAAAACCCCTTCATATATATTTGATGAGTCTATTTTGTAAATTGCTTCCCTAAGTGACAAAGCACATTTCCAGATACTGGTAGATTGGAGATGTAGTGATGGTTTCTTTGGATACATTGATTTAGTTAGTGTGCTGAATCGCTATGTCACTTGCTTTTTTAAAAAAATAAGTTGTCATGTCTTGCAAAATGATGGTTTCCCAAAAAAATGGGGAAAGGGGAATATCAGTCATCAAGGGATGGTGGTGGAGATGAATTGGAGCAATCCAAAGACCAGTGTAGACCCTTGTCATGAGAGAATAAACATATCCAGTGTGGACGGAAGAGTCACTCAAGTGGGAGATCAAATTTACTGGAGTACAGCTAATATGCGTTTCAAGGCAAAACATTCCACTCCCTTGTGTAGACAGGTCCTAAGATAAGCAAACAAAATCAAATTCTTAAGGTGGGTTTGATTCATAGGCTGGGCTCACAGTATCATCTGCTTTGACTAGGGTTGGCAGTAGGCAGTTTGTCAGCCATTTGAACGCCAAATGGCTGACAAATATCAGCCCCTTGTAATACAGAATGCTGTTACCTTCCCATCAAAGTGGTATCTATTTATCTACTTGCAATTTCTTGCTTTCGAACTGCTAGGTTGGCAGGAGCTGGGACAGAGAGCTCTCTCCGTCGTACAGTACTCGGGTCGCCAAGTTCAGATTTTTAACCACTAAGCCACCACACTGCTCTAAACAGTTAAAATAAAATATGCAAATCAACTTCTTTGGTCATGCCCCTCAAACTTTAGACAAGGGGTTGCCCACCTTTTCATGCCAGGAGCTAGGTCACACTCTCTCAGTGATCTTCGAGGGCTGGACTGACATGTTGTCCTGCCTGCATGATGGGGCAGCCATTTTGTCCTAACAGTTTCAAAGGGCAGCCATTTTGTTTCTTGAATGTCCTTGGAGGGGTGAAGGGGCACGTGAAATGGTGCTGCAGGGCAGATCTGGCCCACGGGACTTCGAATGGGAACCCCTGATTTAGTCCCTTCCCTTTGGGAGTGTGGCTTTGGCTACTGGTAAATTTGAAAATCTGAAAAATGTCCCTCGGGCCCACTGAAGTAGATGATTGACCCAATTCGCCTTTACATGCTTTTGAACTAGACTTTAGCCCTTGAGGGTAATAGGAAACGAGTCAAGAGTTTAGCAAGAGTAGGACTACAGAAGACAATGGACCTCACACTTTCATGTCAAATTCTGAGAAAACCAGAGTAAATTCAATTGGACACACACAATTATTCCCACAGAATCTGTTCCATCAAGACAAAACCCCAAATTAACCACATGATTGCTCTTTGCTTGAGTTGGATGGCCTTGTAAAGGCTCTCGTTTAATTATGCAAGGTTCTAATTTGCAAAAGTTCAGAGGAATCATTACTTGCAAAGGAGTTCAACAAGCTAGGCTGGCAATCGTGCCTGCGGACGAAGCGAGGGTAGAATCTGGTTTCCACAGAACACAATGGACTGGTAATGCTTAATTTGAAATATGCAAAGGGCCAGGGAACAATTTTGTCTAGAAAGCATCCTCTTGTCTAAGAGTTCATGTGGGAGACAGGCCTCCAATTATGCCACAATGCTCACAGACAGTCCCTGTCCATTATCCTTTCATGTTTTCAAGATACCATTGTGATGTGGAGGAGGCGAGAAGACCCCAAACATTGCGGGGATTCTTATAGGACAGTAATGGCAAACCTTTTAGAGACTGAGTGTCCAAACTCAACAGGCTGCCGTCTGTGCCACAGAGGTACTTGTTGAACTCTGTGCTAGGGGGAGGGAGAGAGCGTTCCCATTGGGCTTCTGGGCAGAGTGAACTCTGTGCTGGGGAAAAGGAGGAAGTGCTCCTATTGGGCTTCTGGGCAGAGTGAACTCTGTGCTGGGGAAAAGGAGGAAGCGCTCCTATTGGGCTTCTGGGCAGAGTGAACTCTGTGCTGGGGAAAAGGAGGAAGCGCTCCCATTGGGCTTCTGGGCAGAGTGAACTCTGTACTGGGGAAAAGGAGGAAGCGCTCCCATTGGGCTTCTGCGCAGAGTGAACTCTGTGCTGGGGAAAAGGAGGAAGCGCTCCCATTGGGCTTCTGGGCAGAGTGAACTCTGTACTGGGGAAAAGGAGGAAGCGCTCCCATTGGGCTTCTGCGCAGAGTGAACTCTGTGCTGGGGAAAAGGAGGAAGCGCTCCCATTGGGCTTCTGGGCAGAGTGAACTCTGTGCTGGGGAAAAGGAGGAAGCACTCCCATTGGGCTTCTGCGCAGAGTGAACTCTGTGCTGGGGAAAAGGAGGAAGCGCTCCCATTGGGCTTCTGCGCAGAGTGAACTCTGTACTGGGGAAAAGGAGGAAGCGCTCCCATTGGGCTTCTGGGCAGAGTGAACTCTGTGCTGGGGAAAAGGAGGAAGCACTCCCATTGGGCTTCTGGGCAGAGTGAACTCTGTACTGGGGAAAAGGAGGAAGCGCTCCCATTGGGCTTCTGCGCAGAGTGAACTCTGTGCTGGGGAAAAGGAGGAAGCACTCCCATTGGGCTTCTGGGCAGACGGGTGGGGTGAACTCTGTAATGTGGGGAGGGAGGAAGCGCTCCCATTTGGCTGCTGGGCAGAGGGGTGGAACAACCTGTTCTGTGGGGAGGGAGGAAGCACTTCCATTGGGCTGCTGGGCAGGGTGACAGGGCAAACTCTGTGCTGGGGCGATGGCAGCATGCCCACAGAGAGGACTCTGAATGCTCCCTCTGGCACATGTGCCATAGGTTCTCCACCACTGCTATTGGTTATGCTGCATCTCAAAACTGACAGGGCCACGTACAGCTCTTGAGAACAGAGGAGTTTCACTTTCAAAAGCTCCAGTTTCTCTGGCCAAACTACACTTATCTGTATATATGGTTGCTCTGGATTCTTCTTCCTAGTTACAAGGGTCAACATTTTAAGGCAAATGCTTATTTCCCTCTTCTACAGCTGTACCCTCCAAGGACACATACCTCATTCATGTCTATGTACCTGAGCAATTAAACAGGCAAACAATCGCCCAACCAACCATTTACAAAACAGAAACAAGATAACTTGGCAAAAGCAGGCTGAGGCAACCACATGTTCGGAAAAACAAACAAACCAGAGTTTTTCTATTAAGGGCACACTGTTTCTAGATATGGAATCAGTGTCCCATCTAATAATGCCCAAAGAGGCCCTGCTTAGGACCGTGGTGGTGAACCTTGGCACTCCGGCTGTTCTTGGACTTCAATTCCTAGAAGCCCTGATTAGCAGGAGTTCTGACTTGGGCTTCTAGGAATTGAAATCCAAGAACAGCTGGAATGCCAAGGTTCACCACCATTGGCCTAGGAGCTCACTTCTAGATATGTAGTATGATAACAAATCTTCTACCATTGAAGGCTAAAGTGATAAAAAATTTCTCAGAGCAAGCTATTTTGCAGCTTGTGGCAGGATAAATAAATGTCCTTTACTTCTTAAGGCAGCTTTAAGTCTAATTGCAAAGTTGATGTCCCATATAGGTTGGCACTAAGACTGCATTCTGGAACAAAAACTAGCTAAACCCTGCACCAGTCACCACATCCTCTGGAAAATGTTCCACTACGACGATGAGGATGTCGTCGTCTTCTTTTGTGACTGGTGACTTCATTCTACAGTTCCTTTTGCCAAACCTAGTGTGAGAAAGATTAGCTGACAATATAAGATTGCCGTTACCAGGGTACGCCTGATTGTGGTTTAAAAATATCACAATATTTGAGAAGGCTCTTTCTTTGTACCTCGCTCTACTACTGAAATTTGGTTTACCATTGACAGCCTTCATAACCACTTTTTAACTGGTTTTTATTCCATTCAAATAAAGAAGGCATCCATTACCTTAATGTTTTCTTCAGGCCATGAGTTCAGCATTGTTGCAACATGTCCTTTGTCATGAATGGTAATGAACAGCCCACTGGGAAGAAAAGATCAAATATATATCAAGCATAATAAACACTCTGAGAAAAAAAAATGGAATATAAACATGATGCAATTAGTCAACAGTTACTATGCTGTTTGGGAGGAAGGGAGAGAGGGAAAGAAAAGAACATTTCAGTGTACAGAATGTGAAATCAGACTGTCACTTATGCCACATATAAGTGTAAATAAATATGTTGAGGGAGAGACAAGGTTCTAGCTCTGGCATTTATAGCAGCCTCTACTGGTGTTATTGTAAGGTGTGACCAACCTTTTTACATCATGGGCCTGACCACACACCTGGACAGCTGAGTGGGCCTGACCACACACCTGGAAGCAGAAGTGGGTGCATTTATGGCTGTTGTAAATGCACCCACTTCCGTGTTTATGTCAGCCGCAGGCGCGTTTGCGGATGTGTGGATGCATTTTATAGCTGATGTAAATGTGCCTGCTTCCACTTTCGGGTGCAGCAGAGGCAGCGTCGGGCTGGATGGGATGGCATCGCGGGGATGGGTTTGCCCCATGGGCTTTAGGTTGAGAACCTCTGGTGTATTGTGTCTCTGACGTTTTCTGTCCCATCTTCTTCTGGGTCTGCCTCATGGTTTTTTACTTTCTCCTCTTTCCATATTTGCCTTGTATGGTATGGAATTCCAAGACATTCTCTCCAAATGGGCAAACCACTTTGTTGTCTCTGTATGTACAGTAAAACACCGCATAACGATTGGATCAGATAACGCTAAAATCGCTTAATGTTAAGCAATCTGAGGAGGAGAATTGGATCGAATAATGTTAAGGTCCTATGGGATGGATCGGATAACAACCACTAAAGCCTGTGCAGTTACAATGTATCTCTATGGAGCTTTAACGTTATCCGATCCATCCCATAAGATTTTAACATGGATCGGATAACACTAAAAATCGGATAACACCAAAACTTGTTGTACCAAGTTTTAGCATTATCCGGTGTTTTACTGTACTTTAAAATCGGTTCTATTCCAATTATTTCCCTTATAATCTCATTCCTGATTTTATCCATTCGAGTCATTCCAGAAGCCATCCTCAGACATTTCCTTTCTGTGGCAACCAACTTTTGTTTATGCTTTGCTGTAAGTGTCCATGTTTGGTACTGGTAACATAAGGTGGGAATGAATATGCTTTCTATAAGGTGTTTCTTTGTGCTGGTCGGTATTAAGAGACCAGTATCTCTTGAATTAGCCATGTCAGTTTCTGTTTTACAGGTTGTAATCTAAACTGGATACTGGACCATATCTTTAAAGCGGAGGCAGAATGAACTCTCTTTGAGATGAACAACACCTTCACAGTAGAAGACTAACAGAAGATGTGCAGCTTCAGTATACTAACTTGCTTGTGTACTCTTGTTTCATGTTCAGTTTTTGAATAATGGTGTTACTCTACAGTATATCTACAGGAAACGATGTTTTATTCTACAATGGAGAAATAAATCTGTGTGCATTTATGGTTCAGCTATGAAGCCAACTCTGCTGTGCATCTGTACAATGCCAACAGTGTGTGTGTGTGTGTCTGTATGCCAAACAACTCAGATTAAGTAAGGTTTTTTTCAGAAAGAACCTTCCTGGCAAAGTGCAACATCTGGTCCAAAAGGCATGAAAGCAGTAGGAGCATTTTTGGGTGCTTGACGTGTCAGCTCACAATGTTGTGCTCCATAGTATAGAAATCCACCCACTAAGCAACCACAGATACTCAAAAAGAAGGACAGGGGGAGAAAATGGCAAGTGGAGTGCTAAAGAGTGAGAAAAACCAGTTTCAGCATGATGCCCTGACTACAGAGGGTATTAACCCAGTGGTAAACAAGTGAAAGTAGATGACACTACCCTAATGGCAGAAAGTGAAGATATTTTAAAAGTCTCTTGATGAGGGTGAAAAAGGAGAGTGCAAAAGCTGGCTTGAAACTCAACATCAAAAATCCCAAGAACATGGCATCCGGCTCCATCACTCCCTGGCAAACAGTTGGGAAATTCTGTATATGGAAGCAGTGACAAACTTTACCTTTTTGAGATCTAAGATCACAGCAGATGGTGACCGCAGCCATGAAATAAAAAGACGCTTATGCCTTGGGAGGGAAGCTATGGCCAATTTAGGCAACATAATAAAAAGGAGACACATCACCCTGTTAACAAAAGTCTGTATAATTAAAGTGATGGTCTTCCCAGTAGTAAAGTGTGGCTGTGAGAGCTGAACCCTAAGGAAGGCTGAGTGCAGAAGAATAGATGCCTTCAAACTGTGGTACTGGATAATACCTTTGAGAATCCCCTGGACTGCAAAGAGATCAAATCAGTCAATCATGAAGGAAATCAACCCTGACTGCTCTTTGGAAGGAAGGAAGATACTGTACTGAAGAGCCAGGGCCATAGCCAGGATTCTAGATGTGGATAGGCAAATATTTTTCCAGGATGGGGAACAAAGCCTCTTTTCAATGCATTCCTATGGGAAGCCACGCTTTGCCAGAGTGGGCAAAGTTCTAACTCAGGGTGGGTCAAGCCTGCCCTGGCCATCCCCTGGCTACAGCCTTGATTGGAGCTGAAGCTCAAGTACTTTGACCACTAAATGAGAAGGGGAACTCACTGGAGAAGGGCCTGATGCTGGGAAAGATCGAACGCAAAAGGAGAAGGGGGTGGCAGAGGGTGAGATGATTAGACACCATTGTTGACGCAGTGGATGTAGACTTGGGACGACTCCGGAGCACAATGAATGACAGAGGAGCCTGGCATGCTGTAGAGTCCATGGTGTCGCAAAAGTCATACTCGACTAGTGCAATTCCAAGGTACATTTTTTATAAGAAGCTATGCAGAGGTGCGAACAAAGCAGCAGCAGAACCATGTTACACAATGTCTCATCCTGCTTGATATTGACTCCCAAAAAGCCATAGCTGGCTCCTAAATTCTAAAACAAGCAATCCAAAACTCTCCTCTCTGACACAATGTGAAATATCATTCTTTCTCCTCAGGACTGCAGATTTCTGCCTCAGCACAACATATCAATTAATGAGAGTCCCACTCAGCAATATGTAAAAAAATAATAATCTTGGATAACAGCTTTGTGGTTTATTTCAAGAAACAAAATTCAAAAATCTTGCATGCAGCCAAGCCAAAGGGCTTTGAAGACCATTTTAAAGGAGCCAACTCTACCCCCATCAAGTATCTATGCAGATATTCTTCCTGCCATTGCTGTGGCAACTGCTTTAGGCTCTAAGATCTCCAAGCCAAACATTCTCGAATTGTTTAGTTTTTGAGGGAAAGCTCTCAAGCTAACAAAACACATTGTCCAACAAAGAACAGAGGCCTGAGCTATGTTAGAGCCTGGACTTCCTTCCTCAAAACACAGGGCAGAATTAACCATCTGATGGGTTGAAATAGCTTCACTGTGCAATCTTGCCTTTAAGAACTTTGTTTATTGTGTTTGTGTACAAAGACTTGTCTAGTGGTTAGGTAAAGGTTGTCCTTGCTCAAAAACTATTCATATTCGACTCTAGGGTTCAGTGCTCATCTCTGTTTATAACCAAAGAGCTGGCGCTGTCTAGGTCTGCAGATGTCTCTGTGGTCAAGTGGCAGGCACGACTAGACACTGGAGTGCATGAAAGGCTGTTTACCTTTCCGCCAAAGTGGTACCTATTTAACTACTTGCAACTTCTTGCCTTCAAACTGCTAGGTTGGCAAGAGGTGGGACAGAGACAGAAGCTCACTCCATCATTCAGTAATCAGGTCCTGAACTGCTGACCTGTCAACCTTCAGTTCAGTGTCATAGACACTAAGCCACTGCAGTTCCTTGGCTAATGATTACCGAGTTTTTTTAAAAAAAATAAAAATAGCCAAAGGTGATTGTTTCTGACTGTTTTGGCTTTGTCGAATGCTAATAATGATTAAACAACAGAGTGCATCATACACTGAAACTTGTAATTCAAAATCCCAACCTTTTGTTATAGGGTTGGATTTTCATCTGCACATTGATATTGTTTCTGGATCATTTTGGTATCTTTTGTAGCAGAAGTGAATAGATCGCCCAAGGCTTAGCTGAGATCACCCAAAAGATGCATGGCTCATGAGTTATATAGTACCCTTCTGCTTGTGTAGGTTTGGGCAAATTGCCCAGTCCCACTGTAGCATCAGAATGAGAGATGAGTAAACCCATTTCTGAGCTCTTTGTATCTTGAAAACTATTGGGGGAAATCATCTGACAATGCATCACTATTGTTGATGATGGATGGATAGTTGGATAAATGGATAGTTTTTGTACTGTCACATTTGGTCAATTACCTGCCATAGCATGATTGGGGAGTATGTTATGTTTCACCCACTGGGTTCCACATGGCTGTTGGTTTGCTGCTGTACACATTTGAGGACATCCCCCCCCCTCACACACACACACACACTATTGTAACAGGTGGGACTTCTGCTTGCAGAAGGAAGTAATGTTCACCTGCTCCTGCAAGCCTGGCAAAAAACCCAACCATTAGTACAGCATGTGGCTGTACATGAGGGCCACATGAAGAGAATTCTGGCATCTCTGTTCATCAGTACAGTAAGCCAGTGGTTTTTTTTTTTTTTAATGATTTATACTACTTTAGAATCTTTGTGCAGATGCCCCTAGATTCGGGAAGAACTTCTCATGGAAGACCAGTCTTTGCCGTCCTTAGGGACTGCAGTGGTTCAAGTCACTAAGACACTGACTGGGAGGTGGAAGGTCAGCAGTTCGATTCCCGAGTGCTGCAGGATGGAACGAGCTCCCGTCTCTGTCCCAGCTCCTGCCAACCTAGCAGTTCGAAAGCAAGAAATTGCAAGTAGATAAATAGGGACCATTTCGGTGGGAAGGTAACAGCGCTCCGTGCACTCCGGTGTCTAGTCATGCCTGCCACATGACCATGGAAACGTCTGCGGAAGCAGACAGCACCGGCTCTTCGGCTTAGAAACAGAGATGAGCACTGACCCCTAGAGTCGGATACGACTGGCTTTCGAGCAAGGGAAACCTTTACCTTTACTTATGTGTGGTATGGCATTGTTGTCTTCAGTTTCTTGGTTAAAGAGAGTATAAGGCAGTGTGTGACATGATCATCTTATGTTGTGTGTGTTAAAATTAATGGGAGACTTCCTCACCCTGGAGCTCTGAAGATTCCAACTTTGTTCTCTGTACACAATGCATCTGCAAGACACCAGGGGAGTGATGGTGAACCTTTTAGAGATCAAAGGCCCAAACAGAGGGATGGGGTGAACTCTGTGCCGGGGGAGGGAGGAAGTGCTCCCATTTGGCTGCTGAGTAGAGGGGCAGAACGAACTCTGTGCTGGGGTGATGGCGCACATGCCCCCAGAGAGGGTTCTGAATGCCCCCTCTGGCATGCGTGCCATAGGTTCGTTATCACTGCACTTGGGTAGGAAAGTCTGAACTGGAGGTTGTGAGAAAATGCTGGCAATTCTATGCTCTCTAATAACACCTAGTTCTTTTCCTTAAGAAAAAGGAATAAAGGAAGAACAAACAAAAAACTTGCCTTTCTTGATTGGACTAAAGGTTATTTTGCAACAGCAGATCAGCACAAGAGTTGCATCCTTATCCGATTTAGAAATAACTGAAAAGATTATACAGGCTGATCCAAAACATTTCCAACATAGATTTTAAGCACACAATGAGCTCTCATGGCTTTTCACTGAATAAATCTCTCTTCCCTTCCACAGCATTCTTGAAACATATTGTTCCATTGCACCAAGCAACTCAGGTTTAAAATATACTGATGACCTTAGAATTAATATTTGTAAGTCCATGTCAAATTCAGAGTGCAAAGCCACTTTTGATTAGAGGCAACAGCTGTCCTAATGCCGACATAATCACTGCACCACAGTTAAAGCTAATCATGAGTTAGGCTTGTAAAACATTGATTGAGAAACTCTTGTGAGAAAGTCAAATATTTTATATCAGTCAGAACTAAAGATTTCCCCCCTTTTACCAGAATAATTTTGTGTGAAATGCATAAGATTAACATGAAAGCTTGTTTTGTTGCTCATGCTTTTAAAATTTAGAAGCACTTGATGGGTTGTTTGCATCTTTCTGAGCAACTGGCTAGTCTTTCTGGGTGCTTGTGTTTGCTTTGTTTCACAGAGAGGAAAAACACCATAGTCTTCTGCAAAGACATTTTGTGCAATTGTGGAAACCATGACAGAAAAAAACCCACCTCATTCTGAAACTGAGAAACCTCAGTGAGATTTCTTCCTGTCTCTGTCATGTATGGAATGGAAGTAGCTAGCTGGGATGAGAATACACAAATCAAAATGTCTCTGTATTTCTCCCAAATCATATTTATGTGATTAGGGAAGTTACCTGACGGTGCAGTGGTTAAACTGCTGTACTGCAGCCAGAACATTGTGAGTTTGATCCTGACCAGGATCCACTGCTACGTCTCTCCTTATGTTAGGTGGAGTGATACAAGAGGATATATTTTCTTAACTGGTGTTGGTTTGTGAAATCCTGTCACAATATACATTTTTAAGTTTATGCTAATTCTTGATAATTAATGACTTCCAAAAGGCCCTTTCCATTTACAGCCCACACTCAAGGCCGTGGCGTCCTTAATTACATCAATTCGTTTCCTGTTTTGTCATCCTCTTTTCTTACAGCTTTCCACTTCTCCCAGCATAACTGTCATTTCCAGGGAGTCATAGAATCATAGAATAACTGAGTTGGAAGGGGCCTTTTAGGCCATCGAGTCCAACTCCCTGTTCAATGAAGACAGCTGAATCAAAGTAGATATGACAGATGGTTGTCCAATTCTCTCCTGAATGTCTCCGGTGTTGGAGTCTTCTTATAATGTGTCTAATGCGTGCTAGCCAGCTTCAGTTTAATGTGTGTATGTTTGCCATCTATCTCTCTATCTCCTGGAAGCGCTAAGAAGTATGCAGATTTTAAGCATGTGGAAAGTATTTGCATCTTTCGTTGTCCAAGAAACTACAGTTTATAGAAATGTCTTTGGAGCTTAATTTTATGTGACTAAATGAATTAGTTATCACAACGATTCTGTAAAGTTGACAGAAATAACTCCAATGTTTTAGAATAGAATCAATCTTTTCTTTCATAGCTTGTTTTCCAATTCCATTCTTTGACGAAATGCAGGCTCCCTTGAAACATGTATGGATTTGCTTTGTGTTCTTATTGAACTTCTTCCACACCCATTTTACAAACATTTGGTGTTGATTACAATCCAAGAGACATACAAAATGTGCATACAAAAGAAGACAGCATAAGGAGAGGGAAAAAGGAAACACAGCAAGAAAAGAGATACCCATATTATACAATAACCAGCTATGAAGACCATGCATGGAATTTGTTCATTGAACAGAGGAAATCCTACTTCAACAGGATTCACCCTGTCCCTTGTAGGCGACTTCTGAAATTTGGTGAAGGGTTGCATAAGACCATACTGAAGTCTAGCAACCCTCATAGGTTGCCTACCCTTGCTGTTGTCTATAGGTGTGCATCACAATGTTCAGAACAACAAATCAAGATGGACAACACGTGTCCCTCTGGCTGCTTTTGGACGATAACCTCCATGTTTATGCTTCCTAGAGTTGATGGAAGTTACCAGCTGGAGAATCACCAGCTGAACATGTGCATACTAACTTTACTAAACTGGTGTAATTACTAGCGTTTTAGATTTAGTGGTACACTCAGAAATAGCTCGGTCAAACCAAATGCCTACAAGGGGATTTCAGGTCAAATAGTTGGTTTTTGGCCGAAGCCATACCTAGCTTACAGGAATGTAAAGCTGCAAGTTAGGATTTGTAGAGGCTTGTGTAGACATTCCTAATCATAAATGAGACTCAGCATTAATGAAAGATGACCCGGGTTGATTCTTATACCCAGGAACTATGACTGCAGAGAAGACCTGTATGTACACAAGAACTGGATGTATAGTTCAGTGAGTTAGATTCCTAGCTGCAGAGTGGGAGGGCTGGGTATTGAATTCCCCTTTCCCAGGAGAACAGCCAACCCATGTAGCCTTGTACAAGCTGCACAATCCCTGAAAACCCCTACAAGAAGTGCAGTGGTAGACTCCAAAAATGTTTACTACCACACTGTGGGCGTGGTATGGTGGGCCTGGCTGGGGGAAAGCCCTGCGTTAAACCTGAATTAGGACTACTTTATTTCAAAACTTGGATGGGTGGGACCAGCCAGAATTTCTGCTACCAGTTCTGGTGAACTGGTGTGAACCTGCTGATGCCCACCACTGAGAAGGGGGTGAAAATAAAACACTTCTGAGTATTCACTACCTAGAAAAACCTGTTAAGGACTACTGTAAATCCAAATTGCCTTGATGGCAAGCTATGGTATTTATTATCATACACATAAAGCTTTTACTCCTTAATGACAAAATGGCAGCTGCCAAAAAGTCCTTGTTACCTGACAAACCAACAGACTGCCTGATTCCCCCATCTGCAAGGTCTTCAGCTGTTGTAAATCAGCTTATCTGAATGTCTTTAGTCAACTTTTTCCTTGCTCCCTCCTGTCACTTGTTTAGTGTTTGCTATGTCTACTTTGCTGCCCGGTGCTGGCAAACCCCATGCAAATAATCTGCAGAAAAGATTTAACATGAAGCTTGGAAAATGTGCAACTCTAAACATTCACCATGGTGGTTGGAGAATTCTGGGATTTATTGTCCAAAAAGCTGAGTTCTTCCTTGATGAACAAAGGGCATTTTGGCTCAGAAACTAGTCCACTCAATTGCCTTCATCCCACACAAATGCTTTCAATTCAAGGGATAGTTCAACAAGAACCGTGGAGGGTATGGGCTGACAGAAGAGCTAGGTCAAAGATGGTGAACCTTTTAGAAACTGAGTGCCCAAACTCACCTTTGCCACAGACTCAACAGACAGCCGTCCATGCTGCACCCTCATGGCACATGTGAGCCGCCTGCCTTATGCCACAGGGGAGAGAGGAAGCACTCCCATTGGGCTGCTGAGCAGAGGGGTGGGGTGAATTTTGTGCTGGGGGATGGGGGAAGCACTTCCATTGGGCTGCTGGGCAGAGCCAACTCTGTGCTGAGAGAAGGAGGAAGCGCTCCCATTGGGTTGCTGGGCAGAGGGGCAGGACAAACTGTGCTGGGGGAGGGAGGAAGCACTCCTATTGGGCAGAATGAATTCTATGCTGGGGAGACAGTGTGTGTGCCTACAGAGAGGGCTCTGAGTGCCGCCTCTGGCATGTGTGCCATAGGTTCACCACCACTGAGCTAGGTGATGTGAGAGATCACATTTTGTGGTTACATTTAAGGACTGTTCTGTACTTCTCTATAAAAAAGTACAGTCCTCTCACATCAAAGAGCTCTTACTTCACTGTCAGAAGGGATAGAGCAAGAATTGTCCCTAGCTTTTTGTTATGCAAAAACAAACACAACTCATGCTGTGTGACAGCTATATCGTACGATGAAGAATCACTTCCCCTATAAAATATTCATTCATTTCTCATTAAAGTTTGGTGAGGTAGGGATGAAAGGAAGAGAATGGTGGGGTAAGGATGATTAAGAACAGTTCCAATGACTCACCGAGGCCTCCTGAAAGCTAACCCGTACTGCTGGCAGGCCAAGCCCACAGTTGGTGTGTAGACTATAGGCATGAATCTCTCGATGTCTGATGTGAGAACTCGGTAGAAGAGCTTCTCATTTCGGTCTTGAAGGGTCATCAAGATGATGTATCTGGGGGCAAGAAGTGGAAAGCAAATGAGAAGGACAGGACAGGTATTAGGCCAGGAAGAGATCTCCACCTGATTTTCTGCAAGTTTCAGTCATCTTAACCAGTACATCTCAACATTTTTATTAAATGGGAGTGGGGTACACAGAAAGTACCTCCTCAAAGATTGTGGTATTTCTGAACCACAATCGGGTGTACTCTGGGCAAGGGCAACCTTGTGTTGCTGGCTAATCTTTTTCACACTAGGTCAGGCGAAAGGAACTGCAGGATGAACTTACCATAAAGGTGGCTTCGTTTTGGCAGTTTCATGTCTGGCCTAGACATGGAAGAAGAAGAAATATATGGGAATGATTACTCAGCTGATTTGCAATTGGGACAATGCATGAATAAGTGAACTCCCGTTGTCTGTCCCAGCTCCTGCCAACCCAGCTACTGTATTTGAAAGCAAGACATTGCAAGTACTGTGTTCTGTGCACTCCGGCGTCTAGTCATGCCTTCCACATGACCATGGAAAGGTCTGAAGACAAATGGAGCACCACCCCTAGAGTTGGATATGACCGGCTTTCGAGCAAGGGAGACGTTTACCTACCCCCCCCCCATGGGAAGGAAATGTATCAGGAGTTGCCCAAGCAATCACAAGAAAGCTGTCTATTTTATGAAACTTGTATCTGAGTTGGAGTTGAAGACAAAAGAGGGCATGCTGTTTGCAGCTACCCTTCCTTCCCAACAATGTCTTCTGCTGCAAAAATTCATGGCATGATGCCATATCATTGCAAAATACATCACCACCAGAGGCAGTCAATAAAATTAAATCAGAGGTGAGCAAACTCACTTTCTCCAAATTTTTCATAAAGGTAATCTCCAGTTGTACGTTGTATAAACTCCCCATCCATACCATCCTCCCCTCTCCAAGCTCACATCTGCTTACTTGTCCAGGTCATTGGATTGGGTCTCATAGCTTCTGAGGACACGGAGAACTTGAACGTCTTGGCTCAAGAAGCAAGGAGGAAGCAGGCCGTGAATTCCCAACTGGAGTCTCTCTTCAAGGGTAAAGGCCATTCCCTGGGAAGGAAGAGCAGGAGAAGATATTCAAGGAACGGACTAGATCTATTCTCTAATCGGAAAGAGCTATAATCAGACTTCTATTTTGGGGGAGACTTTTCAGGATGCACTAAAATAGGGGCAATGCACTCACCCTCACCCTGCATCCTCTCAACAGCTGTGTGCCAAATGATATATTACAGACAACACACCATCAGAAGGTGAAATTCCATTACTGTGTCAGAGGGATTCTAGCCCACCTTTATGTCAGAGCTACCATATTTGCAAACAAAACATGCCCCCAATGACAGATCACAAAGCAAAGCAGATTAATTTGCAAAACACAGGACAAGCAAAAAACTTGTTTTCAGCACTGTAGGATTTCTCTCTTCTAAAGACAAAATAGCATGTATGGTAAAGGGAAGGGCCTCCCTTGCTCAAAATCCAGTTGTGTCTGACTCTAGGAGTCAAACTGCTAGTTGTCAGTAGCTGGGACAGAGATGGAAGTTCATTCCATCATGCAGTACTCAGGTCTTGAATTGCTGACCTGCCAACTTTCTGGTCGTCAAGTCCAGTGTCTTAATCACTAAAGCCACTGCATTGTAATTTAGCTCTAATTGAGGTATACAGCCTGAGAAAGAGAGTGGTGAACGAGTGAGCTTCATGGCTGTCACTGCAAAACTGATTTATAAATGAGAATGATTTGATGCATGAACCCAGCATGTTGTGATAACAAATTAAATGCCTGGACACATGGACACTTGTCTTGCTGTTTGGTCTACTCTGTGGAATGGGCTGATTCACTCCTTTTGTCAATGACCAGAGGATGCAAGTTTCAATGCGAACCAGCCTAGCCCACAGCATTCCTACCCCTCTCAGAGGGTATTGGGTTTTTTAGGTGTGGGTAAGATGAAGCTAAAGTACTTTGGACATCAAATGAGAAGAGAGGATTAGCTTGAGAAAGCCTTGATGCTGGGAAGGGTGGAGGGCAAAAGAAGAAGGGGGCGGCCAAAAATGAGATGGCTAGATGGTATTGTAGACACAATGGGCACAGAGCTGAGCGAATTGAGGAGGATGGTGGAGGACAGAAGTGCCTGGTGGACAGTGGTCCATGGGGTCGCAGAGGGTCAGAATTGACTGTGCGACTGAACAACAAAGGATCACTTTAGAGGGTCACAATGGCTTAGTGGTTAAGATGCTGTGCTTGACAAACAGAAGGTTGGAAGTCAGCAGTTCGAGACTCGAGTGCTGCATGACAGAGTAAGCTCCCATTTTATTTCCCAGCTTCTGGCAACCTGACAGTTCAAAAGCAAGAAATTGCAAGTAGATAAACAGGTACTGCTTTGGCAGGAAAGGTAACAGTGTTCTGTGCTCTGGTGTTTCGTCATGCCTGCCACATAACCACAAAAACATCTGCAGATGCAGACAGCACTGGTTCTTTATCTGTAAATGGAGATGAGTGCCACCCTCTAGAGTTGGACATGACTGACTTTCAAGCAACGGAGACCTTTACCTTTACTAGGATTACTTTTGGTTCATCTCCAGCCGTGTGATCCCTGGGATCAAAGCAAATTGTTAGCTAGTGTCCCTTCAAAGAAGTCACTTCATTGGAAACCTGCGCTGAGCTCTCCTTTGGAGGGAAGGGGAATGGAAACATTCCACATTTCTTTTATAATGGTTGCAAAGTTATCAGCCTAATTGATCTATCACTTGGCAACCATTAAATAATAATAATAATTTCATGTCAGAGATTACTCTGGGTTGAAAGGATTTTTGCTGGAGAAATTCCGCTCAGGGGACCCTTGAATGAGGCTCCTTCATGTCCCCAAGTGTAGCCCTCGGGTATCGAAACCTGACCTTCCAGTCTCCAAGCTCAGCATCTTAACCACTAAGCCACTGGGGGAGCTAACCATTACATAGAAATGCTAAATTTGCTCTCTCTCTTCCCTGCCACAAGGGAGTGGCAAGGAAAATTTAAGTGGAAAGCTTCCCACTTCCGCATGATCTTGAGAATAGCTAAAAAAAAAGACAAAACAAAAATCATTTAACACTAAAAGAGGTGGCAGTAGCCAAACAGTTGAAGACATATTCCGTTTTGCTTCATTGCAAAGGTACTCATAAACTGCTTTCTTCAACCATTTATCATGCTATTGAAATAGCTGCATTTTATAAAGGTGATACAATCTTTTAAAAGAAGCTGATCCATTTAAATATCCCAGATGGGCGATACAAAAATGTAACAATTAATTAAATACAATTCAAAGCCCAATTTGTGCACTATTTGTATCCAGTCGTGTCAACATAATTAAGGGGAACATCTAGCCACATATTCTCCTTCCTTTGCATGCTTTTCCCATGTGAAGTGTGAAGATGAGAGGTTTTAGGTGTGCTCATCTGAGCAAGAAACCATGTCTCTTATGCGTGTATGGCCTACAAATGAGGAGGAAACTTAGCTTCTCATACTCTTTCGCTATGAGACTTCTTTGGCACCTTTTTGCTCTCTTCTGAGCTTGACTGTCCTTCAGCCTTTCTAGATGTGAAGGAAGAACATGCTTCCATCATGTTTCTTTCCACTTTGGTGTCTCTTGTTTTATTGCAAGAGTAGTTTTACCTCTCTGTCTCCTCTCTCTGTGTTTCTCTGTGTGAGAACCTTTGCCCCCACTTTGTGAATACCCTCTTTGCTCAAGGCCTGTCCACCATTGTTTGATGTGCTTTCTGATCCACCAAATGAGGTGGCTATCAGCTGCTCCTGTGAGGAGCAATGGCCAAGCCTTGATGCTTGGAAGGGTCGAGGGCAAAAGAAGAAGGGGATGCCCCAAGATGAGATGGCTAGATGGTATTGTAGAGACAATGGACACAGAGCTGAGCAAGTTGAGGGGGATGGTGGAGGACAGGAGTGCCTGGCGGACAGTGGTCCATGGGGTCGCAGAGGGTCGGAATCGACTGTGCGACTGAACAACAAAAAACAACCTCTGAGCCAGCAGCTTGTAATGGCTGCCATGATTTCATCAAGTGATTGGCATCTATTGTTTAAGACAGTCAACAAAATTAGAAACAAGAGGTTCTGAGCTAAACAGAAGACATTTTAAAATAATGATTCCACACGTTTTTCCACAGAGAAGTCAAATGCCAATATTTTAATAAAAATACTCCGGTCCAAGTCTTCTCCCCAGTATGTTACCATATGCTGAATTGTTTGTTATTATGTGGAAGTCGTGAGTCATATCATCCCCTTTGTGAACCTTCAAGTGGGATTAACAAAAAAAATAACATGTATGTTTTATTTCTTGATTCTCCCAAATGCAATAACATAAAGGAAAAACAAAATTATTTTTGAAACAATCCTTGCCCAATCTGTTTGGTTATCCCCATATGCATGTGTTAGCTCAGAGGAAAGTTGAATCTGATTTCTACTAAAATATGCCAGCAAAGCAATTTCCTTCTTTCAGAGATAGACAGATACAGTATAAATGATTGCAGAAACATGTTGTGTTCTTTTTAGAATAATGAGAGTCCACTCCAGGGTTCATAAAGGTATGGTCATTAACAGCATCTCTGGTCTGGATGATGATATCTGGTGTGTGTGTCTCTGACAGCTCTTTTTATTAGTCTTAGTTAACATCATACACCTGAGTCTTAATTAACACCAGAGGTTACACATTATACTTAAAGTAAGAGACATAGTAATAAGCAATGATGGGATGTTACTGGTTCAGACCGGTTCGCCCGAACTGGTAGCACCCTATCAGAAGTGGGTCGCTGGGGTGGTGGTGGTAAACCCCGGGTGACCGGTTCGGTCACCTCTCTGCCCCCCCTCCAGAAATGTATTTCCGGGCAGCCAAAATGGCTGCCCAGAACTACACATGCATCAAACCTCAAATAAACGTTTGACGCATGCACACTAAAAAAACTGTGCTTGCATCAAACAGAGGTTTGACGTATGCACAGACATTTTTATTTTATTTATTTATTTTTGCTCCGCCCACGACATCATGACATCATGACGTTGGCTACGCCCACAATGTAATGACGTCACGATGGGGTAGCAGAAAATTTGACAACCCACCACTGGTAATAAGTCACCCAGGATCCTACAGGATACATGCAAGAGTAAAAGGCAACAGAAGCTCAACAGAATGTGCTATAGCTGACATAGCTAAAACACACAGAGAGAAAGAGAGAAAGAGAAGGGAAGGGAAGATGAGGGGCTAGTCATGTCCTGCCAATCCAAAAGGATTTGTCCTCACTGGGGCAAAGGGCACAGACTAGATTCCTACAGAAACATGCCAAATGTAGAGATGAGCCAGAGTAGAACAATTAACACCAGTTACCAAGTACTGTATTAGAATTCATGTAACAATTGGTCATTAATTTTTCCCAGTCACAAAGACCAATGTTACTCTTATTGTAAAATGGGATCCAGCCCTCCCGGGAATCAAGTGTTCCATAAGCTCCACTGATTTGTTGGGTCTAATCTAGTTGTGTCTTGCCACTGGATTTCAGCCACAACATGATGCAACAATTGCTCCATGCTGATATAGGGTCCTATCCTAGATTCCAGGAGAGATGGTAAAGATTTCAGAATACTGTATGTAATGGCAGCTGGTGAAGTGGTTCAGTATAAGGAAACATTGAAGAGACTGAAGAATTGCTTGGAAACAGCAGGAGACATGAGGGTGGGGAGGCTGGCCACTTTTATCCAAACACAGATCTGCTGACTGTCTAGTCCCGTTTGCTAACACCAAGCAAGTCACAATCAGTGGTGGGATTCAGGAGGTTCACCCCGGTTCGCCAGAACTGGTAGCAGAAATTCTGTCTGGCCTCGACCATCCAAGTTTTGAAATAAAGTACAGTATGGTAAAACCCTTACTTACGGAAAAAGTCTGTTCCGCTTAAATCGTTTTTTATATAACTCGAAGCAAACCCATAGGAAAAATTATTTTACGTAACTCGAAGCAAACCCATAGGAAAAATGAAAAATATATGTAAATCGAAGCAAACCCATAGGGAAATGAATTTTTATGTAACTCAAAACAAACCCATAGGAAATCGTGTAAATTGGGACATGGTTTTAGCACAAAATCATTTTGTAGTTGGAATTTTATGTAACTCGAGGCATATGTAAGTCAGGGTTTTACTGTAGTCCTAATTCAGGTGCAATGCAGGGCTTTCCCCATGCCTACAGAGTAGGTAGTAAAAAAAATTGAAGCCCACAACTGATCACATTGTAGGCTGTTGGCCAACGAGCAACCACATTTGCACACTTCAGACTTGTACAAAATCTTATGGATTTCGAGTAGGATTGTTTTCCTGGCTATGTTGCTTGATAGCCTTTGGCAGCGGTTCATTTTATTCCTAACAGGCGAGGCTCTGATTCTAGTTCTCTGAGAGCCAAAAAATTTAGACCCTGGAACCAGAGATGCTGGTGAGGCCAAAGGAAATATCATGAAAGCATCAGTTTCCCTTGGATGGTTTTTCTGATGAAGCGTTTCAGTTCTGCAAATGTTGATGACAAGTGTTTTGTGCATTAGAAAAGAATGGGAGCCAAGCCTGCAGGATGAACTTTGCTCCCCTTTGACCTTACAATTCAAATAAAACTTCAGTAAGAATTGTAGATAATGTGGTTCAGACAGCTAAGGGTGTGGTGCAACTCCTATCAATGGGAAGAACGCTGTGTTAAGGTAAATGCAAACAACCTGACTGTAAAGACATGAAGTAAATATACGGCAATTTGGTTCTAAATTTAGTCATCCCTTCCCAGTGACATCAGAAGTTCATGTCTGCTAGCCAGTCACCAACAGTATCACAGCTCAGCGATGACTTGCATATCTCCAAAGTTTACTTTTTAGGTGTAAAAAAGTGAAAATTATCTGCCTTCAATCGTTCCACTTCTGACTAGAAGTGGGGAAAGAGTCCAGAGTGAATATCTCACACAGAGACAAAATGGATGACCAAAGCTTTAGGGGCAAATAATTCTTCTGCATCAAGGTGGTCAACTAACTGAACTGCGCATGAAAACTGAAGCAGCCAATCCAACAGATAATCTTTAGAGGAGGAGAGGGTGAGGAGCATAGAGTAAAGCAGGTACCTGCCTCTTTTTGACATGTGGGCTCTCCTATTTTTAAGAGCCTTTAATGTAGATGTTGTTAATGTTTGGGATCCGTATGTGTATTTCCCAATAGCAGACAGCGGTTAGCTATGCAGCAGCGGAAGCTTAGCTTTCAAGACACACATACAGTCCAGTAAAACAAAGATGTCTTTTACTTCAGATAAGGAAAAGTCATATACAGGTAACAGATATAGTCTCTGTGGCAATGTAAAGAACTATACACACTGTATACAGGTAACAGTCTGGCTTCAGATTGAGGGCTTGGTAGTTGGTAGCTCAAGTTCCTCAGAGCATACACAGAGTTCTGTCACAGCAAACACTGACTGCAGTGTGCCTTAGTCAGCTTGCTTTCTCAGCAGGTCAACAGTACCTGTAGTCCATTGCCTTTAACAGTTTTCCTTCTCAGCAGTTCCTCTCTGTCAGTCTCGTCCATTCTCCTCAGTCTTGCCCATCCTAGGTGGGCTATTGATATACTGTGCTTTCTGCTGATTCATGCCCAAATTGCAAACAGCTGTGCATAGTCTCTGCTGATTCATGCCCCAATTGCAAACAGCTGTGCACAGTCCCTTAAAGGTACAGTGACATGCATCCTGCTACAATATTTACATATGCCCTAACAGATGTGCCTCCCCCCCCCCCCATTTTGGCAGCATTTAGTAATTTCATCTATCGGTCACCTCAATCTTAATTCAAACTGTCTCTCTGGTGTGTAAGTCTACACCTACTTACTGGCTTCCAGCGTTAAGTAACATTCCTCCACCAGAACTTCACAGGAAAAATGCTCTTTTAAGAGAGTACCACAAAATACTTTGGTATCCAGAACTACCAGTAAATTCTGACATATTAGACCTGAATATTAACAGACTCCACTCAAGAAATCCACCTTTATCCACCGCCGCTATTGGAGTCAATGAAAAGTTCAACCTCCAGGACGCATGGAGAAGAGAATGGCTGGAAAAAGCACTATACCAGAATTTTCAATGTGTAACTGAAACACCACCTGGTTTTGATCAACCTCGCAAGATATGAGCTAGGCTTAACAGAATATGTACAGGAGATAGTAGAGGTGGGGACTTTTTGCATAAATGGGGGAAACTACCATCACCAGCATGTAAGTGCGGGACACCGTGACAGACTATGTTGCGTATTATAAAACAATGTAGCCTTAGAGCAGGGGTGGCCAACCTTTTTGCACCGTGGGCCAGACCACGCCCCCTGGACTCCTGAGTGGGCCAGTCACGTGGTTCCTCCCACTGTAAAACGCTGCCATAAAACATGTCCGTGACTATCATAAATGTGTTTGTGACAACCACAGGTACATTTATGGCAGCGCTTACAGGAGGTGTGGGTGCATTTATGCATGCACAAACCTGTTTTATGGCTGTTGTAAACATGCCCACTTCTGCTTCTGGTAGCAGCAAGGGCGGCGGCAGCCCACATGAAATGGTGCCATGGGCCAGGCCTGGGCCAGGGGCCATAGTTTGGCCACTCCTGCCTTAGAGCATATGAGGTCAATAGTGAAGATTTTCTAAGGGCAGCTCAATTTTTACAAGTGCCATATGCTAAATAAATAAATGTCTGGTGTGGTAGGAGGGAATTGAAGTGCCCCCAAACTCGCAGAAAAGAGGACTGATACAATCTCAGACTGCTCTTGTGAGGACAGAAATCTCCCTCAGAGCAAGGACTGAGACCATTTGTCACATCAACCCAGAGCTTGTGTTAATATGATCAACCCTTGCACAAATAGTTTCGGTGTACCGTCCCCCCCCCCCAATTTACTGGCACAGAAGACAACTGGAAACCACTCTCTTCCCTTCTTTTACTGGCCACTGTGGAGTCAGTAGGTCTTGGAAAACAGGAGAAGTCCATGCCCCCTCCCAAATTCATTTTTTCTTTCTAAGACAGGGGTTCCCAACCTAAGGCACATGGGCCAGATCCAGCCCATGGTACCATTTCATGTGGCTCCCACCCTTCCAAGGGCATTTGAGAAACAAAATGGCTACCTCCTTTGAAGCTGTTGGTGCAGACAGGGTAAAATGGCCATCCGGCCCTCGAAGCTGTTTGAGAGAGCATGATCCGGCCCCTGGCTTGAAAAGTTTGGGAACCCCTGTTCTAAGAGAACACAGAGAATCATTTTCTAAGGAAGAAGGACAAAACACTGTTGAGAATATACAGTCCCAGGCTGAACAAGATTTCTCACTCCTGGACTATATGTACTGTATATCTATTTCACTGTTATTGTTTCTCTCTCATCTTCTCTTCAAAAATTCAAAGTACAGTAAAATCCCAATTTACGTAAAAAGTCCATTCCGTAGGGTTTTTCTGTAATACGTTTTTTTACATGAATCGAAGCAAACCCATTTTTTAAAATGAATTTTTTACATAAATCAAAGCAAACCCATAGGAAAAATGATTTTTTTTACATAAAATGAAGCAACCACATAGGAACTCTGGGGAAATTGTGTAAAATGGGACATTAATGTTGTTAAGGTTTTTTTGGCCATGTGTGTGTTAACGGTAGCAGACTAGCGGTTAGCTAATGCAGAAGGTTGGGTTTTATTAAGACACACATACAGTCTCAGTGAGCAATGATGCACTTTACTTCTGGGTGAGGGAAACACTCAAACAATAGTCACAGAACTATATACACAGGTACCAGTCTGTCCTCAAGCCCCACAGTAGAGTCAAGGCTTGGAATCCTGATAGCTCAAGTCCACTGAGCATACACAGAGTCCTGCCACAGCAAACACTGACTCCAGTTTGCCCAAGGCGTTAGTCAGTGTGCTTTCCTTAGCAGTTCAGGGTACCTGATACTTCTTTGCATCAGCAGAGCTTCTTGCAGCAGTTCTTCGTCCCTCGTCTGTCAAATGTCCGTCAGTCTTTACCGCAGTCAGTTCTCTACCCCAGATTATCCTCCTCAGATTAGCCCATTTCAGGTGGGCTATAGATATACTGTAATTCTGCTGACTCACCCTCAAAATGGTTACAGCTGTGCACAGTTCTGAATCACATCCCCAAGTGGTTACAGCTGTGTAATCAGTCTATGCCTCAACAGCTAACAGCTGTGTCTAGACCCCTAAAGGTCTCTTAAAGGTACAGTAACTCAGTGGGCAGGCATCTTACTACAATACCCATAACATATGCCCTAGCATATGTAAAGCAGGACGTGTTTTCAGCAAAAAATCATTACATAAAACAATTTTTTGGTAAAGCGAGGTACAGTATACGTAAAATTGGGTTTTACTGTAATTTACACAGCTCTCCTCACCACACTAGGGGGGCGTTCAAATACCACGTGACCATTTTAGGGGGGGTCCGACCTAAAATCAAGGAAAGTAACTGGGGTGGGGTGGGGTATTCGGCGTGAAGTCATGTGACTCCAAAATTAGCATTGCTTTTCGCATCCAGTTGGCCACAGATCTATCTTCAAACCATGTGATTGAGGGGGAGGGGTCGGTCAAAGGGCACAGAAAGTTACAGCAGGGGGAGGGGGTCCAAAATGTGGCCTATTTTAGGTCACGTGGTATCTGAAAGAGCCCCTACCTTCACAATGAGCCTGTGAGTTAAATTAAAAAAAATAACTGATCTAAGGTCAACCAATGGGTTTCACGGCTCAAGTCCTAGTCTAACACATCAGTTCTGGTCCAATCCTCTAGTCCAGATGTGGCCAACATTGGTGCTCCAGCTGTTCTTGGACTTCAGTTTCCAGAAGTCCAAGTCAGTACACCTGCTGATCAGGGCTTCTGGGAATTGAAGTCCAAGAAGGAGTTGGAGTACCAAGGTTGGCCACCCCCTGCTCTAGTCTAACCCTTGCAATGCGCTGCAGCGTAGAACAGGCATTTGGTCCGATCCAGCATGACACTTTTCATGTCCGTAAAAATGGGAACACCTCACATGCAGTAGCGTAGCATTGGGGCAGGGGGGCGGCACTTTTTGGGTGTATGGGTGTTCTTGGACTACAATTCCCAGAAGCCCTAGTGGGAGCAGGCATCAACATCCTAGGCCACTGCCAGGGGGGCAGCAAATTTGGCTTACACTCTGGGCGGCTGAATCCCACGCTACGCTACTGCTCACAAGCCCTCCACAGGAGGCTTTGAATTTCAAAGGTCTAACCTCCAGAAACAAAGGGGACCTTGAAACTGCCCACATGAAAAAATCAAATTGGAGATGGCTACTGTGGAAGGATGGCAGGTTAGCAGTTTGAGACCAGATTGCTGCATGACAGAGTGAGCTTCTGTCTCTGTCCCAGCTCCTGCCAACCTAGCAGTTTGAAAGCAAGTACAGTAATTGCTAGTAGATAAATAGGCACCACTTCAGTGGGAAGGTAAGCAGCATTCTGTGCACTCCGGTGTTTAGTCATATCTGCCACATGTCCACGGAAACCTCTGCAGATGCAGACAGTGCTGGCTCATTGGCTGTGAATAGAGATGAGCACTGACTCCTAGAGTCAGCTACAGCTGGCTTTCGAGCAAAGGTGACCTTTACCTTGTACCTTACAGTGGCTTAGTGGTTAAGATGCTGAACTTGATGACTAGAAGGTTGGCAGGTCAGCAGTTTAAGACCCGAGTGCTGCATGACAGTGAGCTCCTGTCTCTGTCCCAGCTCCTGCCAACCTAGCAGTTTGAAAGCAAGAAATTGCAAGTAAATAAATAAGTACTGCTTTGGTGGGAAAGTTAACAGTGTTCCATGCCCTCTGGCGTCTAGTCATGCCTACCACATGACCATGGAAATGTCTGCAGATGTAGACAATGGTGGATTTTTGGCTGTAAACAGAGTTGAGCACTGCTCCCTAGAGTCAGGTATGACTGGCTTTCGAGGAAGGGAGACTTTACACAACTTCCCCCTCTTTCCTAAAACAGCATTTTCAGCTGTGTTGTAAGTTGACAAAAGAGCCAGTGTCCCGCTCTATCCTTTTGTACTGATAAAAGGGAAATGTATTCCAGGTCAATCGTGGCAACAATAAAAGACAGACCCTTCTGTTTCCCCTGATGCCAGCCAAATTACATGAAGAGTGAGCCGCTCTAAACAACTTTCCTTAAAAACACACACGTACAATGCCATTCTTTCAGTACCCTTCTCCTTTTTCCAGGCTGTTCATTTGAAGTTCAGTGAGCAAAATTCTCAATGAAATGGGCAGACGGGCACAAACAATGACCTCCTACCAGGATTTCCCTACTTCAGACATGAATTCAAGCTGGCTGTTCATTTGGCACCTCGGAAACCTTAAACTAATCCCCCCCCCCCTTTCTCTTTCTAACATTTAGGCAACAGTTCACAGAAGAACCTTCTCTGTAGGCCAAACCTAGCCAGCTTTTAACCCCATATACACACTGTACTCTTTTGTCTGGCTGGAAGCAAAGCCTTCCTTTGCCAGGGACCCTGCTGGTTGATTCATTCCACCCCATAGCTTTTGTTCCACAGAGGAGACCTCCATTCAGTGCCGTATCAAGGGAAGAACACAGATGGATTCTTTACTCCACCGCACACAAAACACGAAGAGTTGAATAACAGAGACATGCATTTATAATGGATCACACTATTTATTTATGTGTTGCATTTATGCATGTTATATAGTTGGAAAGGCTCCCAATATGCTAGTTATTTCTATTTAAATGATAGCAGGGCAATCCGTGCTGTCAAGCTCACAGCTTATGTTTTCCCAAAAGCTGCTACAGGAAAGAAAAAGAGTATGGAGAGAAAAAAAAGAGATATTAGAAGACACAGGAAATGTTCCTCATTAATAATGTTCTTCAATGTGATAGAATGACTACAGGTTGACAGCGAGAAAGAAGTAAAGTCTGGTTGAGCCAGAAACAGGAAGTCAGTATCAATTTCCAGGAGGCGAACATCCTAGGGGTTTATATGGGGAAGGGGATAATGACCCTTATGTGTTAAGTAAAGGTCGACCTTGCTCAAAAGTCTTTAGGGCAGGGGTGTCCAAACTATGGTCCGCTGGCTGGATCCGGCCTGTGGCACCAATTAAACCAGCCTACACTGCCGTCGGAAGTGGAAGTAAAACACACATGCACATTTTACTTCCGCTTCTGGGTGGGAGGATCTATGTGAATGGTACACGTGACCGGCCCGTGGCCTGAAAGGTTTGGGCACCCCTGCTCTAGGGGGTGGTGCTTATCTCAGTTTACAGCCAAAGAGCTAGTCCTGTCTGCGTCTGCAGGCATTTCCGTAGTCATCTGGCAGGCATGACTAGATGTCAGAGCGCTTGGAATGCTGTTACCTTTCACAAAAAAGGCAGCACTCATTTATCTAACTTGCAATTTCTTGCTTTCAAACTGCTAGGTTGGCAGGAGCTGGGAAAGATGACAGAAGTTCCCTCCATCGTACAGTACTTGGGTCTCAAACTGCTGACCTGCCAACCTTCTAGTTCTCAAGTTCAGCATCTTAACCACGAAGTCACTGCAGTCCCCTTTATATATTACAGAAATGTAAATCTCTGCTCACCTCCTTCTGCCATGCAAAAATGAGAAACCACAGGATTCCTGTCCCTGCCTGTGAGAAAGTTGAAGATATTTCCTGCCTCAATACAACTTTTTATATTTGCAGTATATATCTTTTACACATGTTGTGTCAACAACATACATCTTAAGTATGGCAGGTGTTGCCCTTCTTAAAAATTAGAAGCAGATGGATTGTTTGCATTATTTTATATCAATCAGACAGTCCTGTTTGATCCCTGTGCCTACTTTGCTTTACAAAGGAAAAATGCATGAGTTTTATTCAGCGGGATCTTAAACAAATGTCATGAAAAAAGCAGTGCTTCTTTTCTCGCTCTAACACAAAAGGTGAGAAATGTCATTAGGCTTAGTGAACTTTCACCAGGCATTTGTGACCAAGAAAGTCTGTCTCACCGAGAATGAATAATGTAGGGGGTGGCCATTCAGTAAACTAGATTATAATTTGGACCACATGTGGAGTTCTTCTTTCATGTCCAGGTTAAACGTTAATCTGCCAAAATCTTCATCGATGTATGTTTCCAGTAGTAATTGGAAGAGCAGCAAAAGTGCCGGATTCTGTATCTCTCCACTTTCACACAGTGTGTTGTTGTGTACCAGCAGACCCCCTCTTGAACATGTTGGTCTTGCATAAGGCCACAATGATCCTCAACCTATTCAGGGTCCTCCAAGTGACATAGGAGAGGTCAAATTCCTCAGCCATATCCTCCTTTAATGTTGTTCCTCGTTCAGTGAACTCCTTCCTCCATCTTCTAATTTGATTTTGCTCTTGTGTACCCTCAAGAATGTTTGTTCTTGCAGTAAAGCTCTTCCTGGATCTTTACATGTCCATTCAGAGGATGTCAAAGGTCAATCTCTTGCTTGCATCACATGTGGAGCCATCCAGTGCTAGCTATTTCCCCATGACATAACATACAGGGAAAGATGATTCAACCCAAACTTTCCCGGGGCCATGCTGAGTAATTTCCCCAGCAGATGGGATAGGGTTGCTTTAAGGGAGATTGTGCCTGTTGAAGGATTCTTTCCAGTGCAATCGCATAAGAGTTGGAAAGCGGATGGGAGAAACAGCACAAGAGAGGAAGGGTCAAATTCTCCTTTCTTCTCTTTGCTCCTTCATTGTTAACAATAACAACAAAAGGTCAGGTCTCTGGTGACTGATCACACAGCCTATTTTGGCCTTCAGCACTCATCACTTAAGAAAGGACTATACAGGATGGGAGTTAGAAACAAAATGACCATCAGCTCATTCACATTGGTAGATGAGGCACATGGAATTCCCAGACTTCAGAGTTGACTAGGCTTTTACTCAACAATGCCATGTCACCGCCTCCAAATCACCTGCACTAATTTTGGGATGGAGACAAAAAGATGGGAAAGTGCTTGCTCCTAAAGTCCATTGAGCTCCATGCACTTTGAAAGTGCTACATAAAGCAATGGCCAGAATCCAAATCCTCCTCCTTCTAGTGCCTTATCAGATTCCGAATATTGGCTATCATCATGGCAATCAGCTGTGAAGATTCTAATGGGAACAATACAATGCAGTAGTCTTCCAATTGCCTTCCTCATCGCTAACACTCGTAGCACTGATCAAGTTCTGTGAGTCACTTTCTGGTCCTGGTCCTACTGGATTTGTATAACACACTGTGGCTAACTGACTCAGTGTCAGTGTATGTCTCCGTCAGATGCTAGATTACTTCTGAAGACACAGGTCCTTCCTTGCCTGCCCCCCAATTATCTAACACTTTCCAAACATATATGAGATTATCGCTTCTCTGTTCCCCACTCCCCACCCATAATGAGGCTCATAGTTGGGTTTAGCCATTTTTTCTTACGCTCTAAAAGAGCACAGATTTGAGTCTTTTCTATATTTTACAACAATAATGTCAAATAACCACCCCCACCCCTGTATTCAGCAAAGACCACATATAGGGTACTGTGTGCAGTTCTGAACAATGCACTTTAATAAGGATGACAACAAACTGGAATCAGTTCAGATGAGGGCAACAAGGATAATCAGGGGATTGGAAACCAAACCCTGTGTGGAAAGACTGAAAGAACTGGACATGTTTAGCATTCAGAAAAGGAGACTGAAAGGGGATATGATAGCACTTTTCAAAATACTTGAAAGGTAATCTTAAAAATAGAAGCACAATCTATTCTTAATCATCCCAGACACATAATAATGGACTGAAACTACTGGAAGCCAGATATAGGCTGAATATCAGGGGGGGAAAGTCCTAATGGTTAGAGCAGTACAACAATGGAACCCATGACCTCAGGAAGTCGCAAGTACTCTAATGCTGGAGGCATTCAAGAGAAAATTGGACAACCATCTGTGAGACCTGCTTTGATTTGGATTCCTGAATTCAGCAGGTGGTTGAATTCAATGGCCTCATGGGCCCCTTCCAACTCAATTATTTTATTATTCTATCCCTGTGCCTTAATTGCAGCGATATGTAGGCAGAAATGAAGGTCTTCTTTTCTTAACATAGCTCATATTATTTTCCTTATATCCAGCATGTCTATTGCATTACTCAGCATGGAAATGCATTACAAATGAACTCCTCTGTTTAAAAGGTTAATCTTTTCCAAACATCTTTATTCATTATCCTGTTCGTCTCACATCCTCCACACATAAAATGTTCCATTTTGTGCACAACACACTTAGCTGCTGTCTGCTCACCTGCAAAACTGTCATCAAAGTTTTGACTTTATAGCAGGGATTCTCAACCTGTGGCCCATGGGCCAAATGCAGCCCATGGCACCATTTCATGTGGGCCCCCACTGCCTCCACCACACCAGGAAGTGCCATGTGGTGGGGGAAGGGCAAAATAGCCATTGGGCCCCCAAAGCTGTCTGAAGGGGCATGACTCGGCCTCTGGCTTTAAAAGGTTGAGAACACTCATCTCACTTATTCTTGGCAGATGACTTATTCACCACTCCAAAAGGATAAGAACAAACTCATGTTATTTCTACCATCTTCCTCCCCATCCATGCCCCCATAATTAAATTCAATTACTTCTCTGTTCCTCCTTCTGGGTTCTCTTACAACTTCTACTTTGTTCTTCATCTTTTTACAAAATACAGTGGAACCCCAGTTAATGTAATTAATGCGTTCTCCAGGATGTTTCTTACAGTGAAAGTTTAGCTCCCCCAGTGCCTTAGTGGTTAAGGCACTAGGCTTGGAGACTGGAAAGACAGGTTCGATTCCCTTTGGCATGCATGGCTACGTTCTACTGAGCTGGAGGACCCCACAAAGAAGCTTATCGAAGATATGCCCTTTGATGGCCAGGGGCTCTTTGCCCAGGAGAGCAAACAAGCCTTGAATAAACTTCGCCAAACAAAGACCATGGCGAAAATTTTCGGTCTCTCTTCTCCAGGTCAGTCAGCTGCTCAACCCCGTTACCAGCCATTCTCATCATGGTATCAGGGTCCCTCCTACCCTTATCAGCCCAAGCAGCAGGATGAGTCTTCCCGGCAGCCGTTTTACCAACAACAAGGCCACCATTGGTACCAGCCATATCAACAGCCTCAAAACAAACAGACCGAAAGGAAGTCCAAGCAGTGAGTTTGACTTCCTACAGACTGGGACTCTCTCTTTCCGCCGCCCATACCTCCACCTTCCAATTATAAAGCTACCAACTTGCTTGCCAGCTTCTGCATTCAGCATAAAAAAGCTTCCTACATTCCTAAACCAAAGGGAGAAATCTAGGGAGAAATCTTAAAGAGTCCACAAGGGTTTGGCAAACATGGACTTTGTAGCTTCCATGTTGAAAAATACAGGTCAGGAGGTCTCATTAGCTTTAATGGGGAAGTCTGATTAGATCCTTTCTGTTAATAGATGTGTCGGGCCATCTGGGTTAATTTTTCAAAGCATTCCTGTTTGCCTCTCCCAAGGGATGTCTGGGTTTAGATCTTACAGAGTTGGTGAAAATGACAGGAAATATTTGCTTGGGGTGTATCTGATGGCTCAAAAGATGTTAACACTGCCTGCCACCATCATTGCTAGGAAACACAAAACAATACAAGTGAGATTTCCATACCCTTTTAAAGGCTGCTCTGGTAAAATCCTCTAAACATGAATCACACCTGCAAAGAATTACAATCTTGAGTGGGCTCAAGTGCCATTTCAACAGTGAAGTATTCCGGTGCTCTTCATTTAATTCTCAGGGGAATTAATCTAGATCAGTCATTACCTGACATTTAGAAAGAGCCTCATTTCCAAAATGCAGCTAGTAGTTTAACAGAAAACAGACATTAAAAACACACACAACTGTTCAACAGTCAAAAACTACCTTCTAACTTGTGTCTGTGTGTGTTTTTTTAAAAGTCCATCAGATTAATGTGGGATTATCTCAACACAGAGGAACATTGTTGTAGTTTACTTCTGCACTGGGATGAGAAATGAGGGGGAGGGAGTTACTCTTTTGGACTACAAATCCTGGAATTCCATGCTTGCCAGGTGATTTGGGAATTCCAGCCCAAACTGATGATATCTCTTCTGGATTCTAATGCATGGCATTAGAATAATCCCCACCTCTCTCCCTGATATTTTAAACTTTTTAACCCTCTTAACTTTTAAATTTTAAAATGTAATCAATATGTTTTAAACTGTGTTTTTAATTTTGTAAGCCGCCCTGAGTCTTTGGATGAGGGTGGGGTATAAATGTGATAAAATAAATAAATAAATAAAAATATCAGCTACTATAAAAAAGATAGAAGCATTTGAAATGTGAATTTCTCAAAGGATGCTAAGAATTTATTGGACTGAGAAGGTGCTGAGTTAAGAAATGCTAAAGAGCATGAACAAAGACCCTTTAAATGCAGAAAACTCGAATACTTTAGATATGTGTGTCATGAGCACCAAGTCAGAACATTTTTTACAGCTATCCTAATGAAACTTTCAGTTGGCTGGATAGCTCACTGGTTTAGAAATCTGGCTGTGGAGCCAGATGTTGGGTGTTCAATTCTCTCCCAAGCCTCCCAGAAAAACATACAGGCTATGCAGCCATGGGCAAGCTGCCTAGTCCCAGGGTACCCCAAAGAGAAGGGAAAACAAACCACTTCTGAGTATTCTGCACCTTGAAAAAGATAGCCTGAATCAAGTCTGAATAGACTCATTGGCATGCAGTTATTTTAATGAAGCTTTCAAGATAAGTGAAATATTTAAGGAATAATTCTATATGTTTCACCTCCCCAGCAAGTTTCCATGGCTAAGCATGGACTCCAACCCAGTTTTCCTAAGTCATAGTTCATCACTCTATCCCCAGCTTGTATTTTGAAGTGACACATTCCAGGAAATACTCCAGCAAAGGGAATCGAACCTGTCTTTCCAGTCTCCAAGCCTAGTGCCTTAACCACTAAGGCACTCGGGGAGCTAAACTTTCATTGTAAGATTTACCTGTCCATCTGCATTGTTGCTTTTGCTATATAATGACATATCTGAAGAGGATATAGGCAGCGGTGGGCTCCTTAAAAAATTTACTACCACACTGTGGATGTGGTATGGTGGGCATGGCCAGGGGGAAAGCCCTGTGTTGCACCTGAATTAGGACTACTTTATTTCAAAAATTGGATGGGTGCGGTCAGCCAGAATTTCTGCTACTGGTTCTGGTGAACTGGTGCGAACCTGCTGATGCCCACCACTGGCATCAGTGAGGGCGAACCTTGGTACTCCAGGTGTTCTTAGACTTCAATTACCAGAAGCCCAAGCCAGCATCTCTGTGGATCAGGGCTTCTGGGAATTGAAATTCAAGAACAGCTGGAGTGCCAAGGTTTATCATCACTGGTATAGGTCCTACCTAGATTCAAGTTTGGGAAACTGAAGGTCCTTCATGTGATGAAGAACCTCTCCTCTTTTAGACACGCTGCTCTCCAGATGGAGAAAGAAATGCCCATATGTTCCTCCTAAGTGAAAAAAGGTACCATATATGCTGGGGTATAAGAAGACTTTTTACCCCTGAAAAACATGCCTCAAGTGGGGGGGGGGGGCGCGTGTCTTGTACGCCGGGTGCACTTCAGTTAAATAAAATACAGTAAGACCTCGGATAACGTTTACCTTGGATAATGTTTACCTCGGATAATGTTTACCTCACATAACGTTAAGCAATCTGGGGATGAGAATTGCATCGAATAACGTTAAGGTCCTATGGGATGGATCGGATAACAATTTTTAATATCAGATGACGAACAGGAGTTTGAAGGCTTTTAAAGGGAAACTGTCACGCCAGCAAACTTGAAGGAATCTGTATTTTTAATACTCTCCCACTCTCTGTATGTAGTAAACTACCATTTGAAAGAGAAGCAGCAGGAATTTTCTCTCTCTTTGGCTACTTAAACATCATTTAAAACAACATTTCTTCAAGTGCACATTTCACTGGAGCAATCCCCCCAAAAGGACAGTACCATATAAAATCACTATAGAATTTGTGTTATGGAAACATGAGCAACAAAACCACCTTCAGAATCATAAATCCAGGCAATAGGGGGGAAACCAGATGAATAATAGGAAGCTATAAGAATACCCAACCTTCAGATATCCTTACCATGTGCTGTCAAGTCAGAACCGATTTATAGTGACCAAATAGGGCTTTGAAGGAATGTAAGATGTTTAAGGAGTGGTTTAACCAGTTCCACTCCCCTAGAGAGTTTTCATGGTCCATCAAGCAGTCCACTACACCACTCTGAATAACTTTACATATCCTTACCAGTACTCCAAAATGTTCTTTTTAACCAAAGTCAGTGGGAAAATGAAACATATTCTAGACCTCAAATGGCTAGACGCATCAAATATATGAATACAGTTGGACCTTGCTTAAAGAGCATAATGTGTTCCACAGGATTGTTCTTTAAGTGAGTTTGTTCTTTAAGCGAAACACCATTGTAAATGACCCATTGTGACTTTGGGGGGGGGGGATTGCAAACCCTGATTTATTTATTAAGTGAGTTTTTGGTTGGTTTTATTTGTTAAGCGAAGCGAACATTCAGAGAAAATTCTGCTCTTTAAGCGAGTTACTCTTTAAGCAGGGCACTCTTTATGCGAGGTTTGACTGTATTCATTTTGTTTACAACCAAATGCTGCTATAAAAGTAGCAACAGAAACACATCCTAAACACATATCGTGTACAGCTTAGAGACAGTAGTTTAGGTGCTAATAGCCATCCATTCTTCGTAGGCTCTTTGAATGTTTATAGAATCCGAATCAACCATGGGGACAAAGGACATTTTAAACACGAAAATACCAACGTTCCTTCTATAAAACAAATCCACTGAAATAACAGCCATGCCAGGAAATGCTTCACTCATTGATCTATGTCCATTATACATTCCTAGCTCTCATTTTGGCTGTGCTTTATTTCTTAAGGCTGCATTGCCTGCCTTTTTTGTACATTTTGCTTCTGCTCTCTTATTGCCTTCTATGAAGCTGTTCTGAATCTCTGATCCCACTCTTATTTATTTACCATTTCCAGTGGGGGGGCATAGAAGGAGCCTTGCCAAAGAGTAGAACACACTGCGAGTGTACACTGGCGTATTCTGGGCAACACCGTAGAGCTGGCAAATCCCTCCAATCCAGAAACATTGCACTATAAACATGCTGATGTACAAAATAACCCAAATTTTTAAAATTTTTCGGGCTGCAGCCAGTCATGTGGTTCAGCAGGCCGGTCATGTGGTTCATCCCACCGGAAGAAGAAGTAAAACACACCTTGCAATCTGTGTTTTGCAACAGGAGGAGATAGATTTTAGGCTGCCATTTTCTCTGCTTAAACCAGGGGTGCCGACCAATTCCAGATTTGTGGAATCTTTGACTCTCCAGTGGTATGCCAAAATATCTGGAACACCAAATATATCTGGCCGTGTTTGTCTTCATGGTTTGTTATAGGATCTGGTGAGATCTTGGCACTTTGACCTAATCTCCATGAATAATTTATAACAATATAGAGTGGGCTTCTCAACCTTGAGCCCCCAGATGTTCTTCAATTCCTTGAAGCCCTGATCAACAGATGTGCTGACTTGAATTTCTGGTAATTGAAGTCCAAAGTTGAGAAACCATGATATAGACAAAGTTACTGAAATGGCATGGCTGGAATGACTGAAAATATTTCAGCTTCTATATACCAAGATCATTCAATGTGCTTCATTAATTTCCATACATAGGAACCACATGAATCAACGTAATCAAACAGGCAGTTTCCTTGCTACCATCTCCTGACATACATATGGCACTAAGTACAGTACTTAGTACTGTAGTAGTTTACTGCTCTTTACTTCCGGGAGAGCTCTAGGATTGCACAGCTTGCCCAAGTCTACAAAGTCTGGCTTTTCTCCCAGGAAGTCAAGTGGGGAATCGAACTCTCAGGTAAAGGTTACCCTTGCTCGAAAGCTAATCATATCTGACTCTAGGGCTCAGTGCTCATCTCTGTTTATAGCCAAAGAGCCAGCACTGTCTGCGTCAGCAGACATTTCCGTGGACATGTGGCAAGCATGCCTCAACACTGGGGTGCATGGAATGCTGTTTACCTTCCCACCGAAGTGGTCCCTATTTATCTACTTGCAATTTCTTGCTTTCAAACTGCTAGGTTAACAGGAGCAGGGAAAGAGACGGGCGCTCACTCTGTCATTCAGTACCTGGAAATAGAACTCCAACCTTCCACAAAATTGTTGAGTGGATAAAATGGAAAGGGAGAAAACTGTGCATGACAACTTTAGCTCAGTGGACATGTGGCACAGTCCTAGGGTACCACCAGAAGAAGGGAATGGTAAACCACTTCTGTGGAATGTAACTAGAAACTCTGAAAAGGGTTGCTATATGTCAGGATTAACTTGACAGAATGCAATTGTTTTTATTAGAGTGACAAGGAAGTTTCTTTTTGGGGAGAGGAGGTAAAATGTTGAAGAGCAAAACATGTGCCAACTGGGTTTTCAAATAAAATATTTCCCAGATCTCTCTTACTGCTGTCGAGATGAATGAAGTCACCAACATCATAATCTTCGCATGGCGATGAAAAGACCAGGAGGATATTGCTCCCAACAGTCCAGTTAGCCTCTTTGTAAACAATCTGTTAAGGGCTAAACTGACAGCATGGGAAAAGAATGGCAAACATACTTCAGAAAGAATGATCTAAACTAGAATAGAGCTGAAATCAATGCCACATTTTCTTCAGAAATTAATCCTTTTTGTGACTAATATTTATGAGTGAGCGCTGAACTTCCTGGAACCAAATCTGTGACTCTTGCATATGAAATATAGCATTTATTTCAGTACCCTTTCATTCAATATGATTACGTAGGATTATGATAGCAGTCTTGATTGTTCATTGATCCTGAAAGAGCACTATTCTAGTTTAGATCATTCTTTCTGAAGTAAATTTGTCATATTTTTCCCATTCTGTCACTGTGACCTAAAACAGATTGTCCCAAAGAGGCCAACAGGACTTCTCTGACAATACTTGGAAGAATCCATGTTTATAGGAGAGGCACACAAGTGAGACTCTCTAAATGGTTCTAAAGCACATCTTTCAGGAGCCCTAATTGACAAATCCCATTATAAGGGAACAAGAGTAAGGTAAAGGTATTTCTTCCTTGAAAGTCAGTCATGTCTGACTCTAGGGGGTGGTGTTCATCTCAGTTTACTGTCAAAAAGCCAGTGTTGTCTGTGTCTGCAGACATTTCCATGTGGCATGCACGACTAGATGCCTGAGCACACATAACAATGATACCTTTCCCACCAAAGTGACACCTATTTATCTACTTGTAATTTCTTGCTTTCGAACTGCGAGTCTGGCAGGAGTTGGGACAGATGACGGGTACTCACTCCGTCATGTAGCACTCGGGCCTCAAAGTGCTGATCTGCCGAACTTCCATTTGTCAAGATTAGTGTCTTAGCCACAAAGCGGCCCCAAGGGAAAGATAGGAATTGCAATACATGGATGTCCAAAAGGTGCCCATCCCTGATTTGGAGAAATATAATGAAATATTGGCAAGGATGACACTCTAGTAGCATTACTGTGACTGAGAATGCTTTGTGGTGACATTATCTTGAGTACCTGTTTTGGGTGACGGCATATCCTAAAAGAAGTCATGACTGGACAAGTGGAACAAGGAGCTATTGCATGTCCCATTACTTAAACTTTAAGGGCAGGAGCTTTCTGTCTCTATAAGGGCAACAGGAAAAAGCTATTTGTACATTTTGCAGACCTGTCAGTTGCTCAGTTAGGCACATGACTATGTTTTCACTTTCACACTGTTTCTTCCCTTTCCTCCCCCACTTTCCCCATCTTAGCCATCTTTCTGCAGAAAGAGGGCCTGTAGACAACTTCATGGAAGGCCTCCTTCTGCATGACACAAGAACTCTGCAAACAGGTTGAAAAGAGAAAAGATTCTTATAAGAGGACTGAGGAAATGTAAACGAGGGGAAAGCATAACAAGGAGTCCTGGTGGCTTACTGGTCAGACTGCTGTACTGCAACCAGAAGGCTGTGATTTCAGTCCTGACCAGGGATCAAGGCTGACTCAACCTTCCATCCTTCAGAGATCAGTAAACTGAGTACCCAGCATGTTTTGGGCAAAATGCTAATTAACTGTGAATACTCACAGAAAGTGTATTAAGTGCTATGGGTGGTATATAAGTGCAATGGCTGTTACTACAACAAGCGGAAATGAAGGCAAAGAAAAAGACTAGTGAGACAGAAAAAGAGAGAAGAGAAAGAAAGAGGGGAAATGAAAGCAAACAAGTGGGACAGGGAACTAGTATCTGCTACACTTCTGTACAGTATTTTGAAAACTGGGTTCTTCTGCCAGTGAACTGTGGTAAGAAAAATTGTCTTGCTCCAAGTGGAATGAAAAAGAACATGTATGTGCGAGGGGATTAAGATGAAGGAAAATTCTTTTATTCAGACCTGGAATGACTAAGAGTGGAAACTACTCCACCCAAGAATTTCTCTAATTCTGTTTCAGAAAGCATTATTTTAAAAATTCCTTCTGGGATACAGTATCTTCAAACCACAGAGGTGTGGCAGGATGTTCAGAGCCACTGGGTACCAGACAGCTGCCTCATGACTTACTCCCATTAGGACAGGGGTGCCCAAACTTTTTGGGCCGTGAGCCAGATTCAGCCCAATGTCAATTCATCTGACCCATGATGCATTCATCAATCCCTGGCACATTTTACTTCCACTTCCAGGAGTGACAAGGGTGTCTTGGGCCGGATGAATTGGCATTGAGGGCCAGATCCAGCCCACATGGCCATAGTTTCAGCACCCCTGCATTAGGAGGACCTCACAAAGTGGAAGAAAGACAGAATGTGAGAGAATGAGCCACATGAAGTTCAAGAGCGTAGAGCTAGAGTCCTCTTGAACAATTTCTACACATGGGACACCTTTCCATGTGTGAGCAGATGACATCAGCAGAAGACAAATTTGCAAACGTTTCCCCATGTGACATATATTAATAAAGGAACAACACTACACCCAAAAAGAGATGTTGCAACACCCATCTAAATTGGATTTGCAGAGTAAGAGAGTACTGCCAAATCTGAACACACATAATGGAACAAGGTTTTTAAAAATGTGCATTTTTAAGCTTCTTTAAATTTGCCTTCTTGGGAAATTTATAACCCTCAAACTGCGGTTCATCTGCAGACCTCAGCATTCAAGCTCACAGAGTCAATAGAGAGGAAGATTGAGTATTGTAATCCATCATCAGAAAGGCTCCACATTCCCTATCTTTGCTTTAGGCTTAGCCTTTATCAAGCTCTTTTCTCCACATGTGAAAGACTAGGCTTTGTTGTTAAAAGAAGATATATATAAGTCTCTCCCCTCCAAAAACACAGCACAATGGTAATTTTCATTCATTATTTGGCTGTTGTGAAAAAAGTCATGCTTATATATTCTCCATTCTCTTCCTGGGTTGTGCAAAATATACTTAACCATGATGTCTCACCTGGTTAATCTATGGTTGAAACAAATGAGAGTTTGTCTCCAAATTTGGGCTACCTCCAAAAAGCCAGATTTGTCAATCAGTCAGAAATTTATCACAAGACATAAGTCTGAAATACGTCCAATTCCAGTATAAAAAATCAGGAATATTCTTTCATACAGGTAACACAGGTAAACCTTGATGAGAAAAAATATATAGGACCTATGAGACGCTCATGTAACAAAGGCCAGTGCAAATTGTTTATATAATGTGTAGTATACATCACTGTATTTGTTTAAAATAATTGCATTCCCAAACCATTCCCTAAGAGGTATCTCTCAAGCTTACTGAAGAAACAGATATTCAATAGCCATTCATCTGGGAACTATGGTGAAAGGCCTTTGTAGTGTACATCTCGACCTCAGCAACTTGGAATTCAACATCTACCAAAAATTCTGGCCTACAGTAAGAGCACCTAATAAGGCTGAAATATGTCCTGGTTCTTTAAATGCACAAAAATAGCACACTCTTCAAAAAGATTTCAAACAACTCTGCTTCTCACAGTATACTCTTTAATGGGAGACACTCCTTTCCAAGTAAATTAAAAGATGGTGATTGTTTTCAAATCAACCCGTTGTATTACAGTTACGTTCTACCATTAATTTAAGGAAGTTATTGAGTTGCTCGTAGTGGACAAACAACTAACTAGTTAGATTTCAGGAGATTTGTTCAACTGTAAAATGTGGAGAGAATGGAGAGTTCAAAGGCTTGACAGATTCTGAATACAGAAGAATCAGTCTGGTTGGTCAACATGGTCCATGGTCAACATGATCCATAGTCAAAGTGGTCAAAGATTCATCATCAAAACTAAGTGGTGTGTGGAACTTCTCTGGTGGTCCATTTCCCCCAACCTTATTGTTTTATTTATGACATTCTATGAGCTACTTATAGTTGAAAATTTCAAACTGGTGTATAACAGTAATCGCTTACAATGTAAAACAATACATAAGACTGTGATCCGTTCATATGATGCATCAAAACAGAAGGTAAAACCAGATTCCTTCAGTTTAGGGAATTACTTTGAGAAAACTTGCAAAAATAGTTGATGAAGGTTGTAATACAAATGTTCTTGAAACTTTGGAAGTTTCATGGCTTAGCGGAGACTAAAATGTAGATTTCCAAAGTCCCAATCCAACCATTTAACAATACAGGTGATCATGAGCATAAAAAGAAAAGGAATACCTTAAAGCAGGGGTTGCCAACCTATGGCCCGTGGGCTGGACCCAGCCCGTGGCACCATTTTATGTGACCCACAGCCACCACTGCTGCTCCCAGAAGTGGAAGCGGGCATGTGTATGTCAGCTGTAAATGCGCCCATGGCTGCTATAAACATGGAAGTGAGCACATTTACAATTGCTGTAAATGTGCCTTCTTCCACTTCCGGGAGCATGCTCTGGCCCACTCAGCTCTCCAGGGGGTGTGGTCAGGCCCACGGCACATCAAGGATGGGAACCCCTGCCTTAAAGTCACTGGCAGAAATGGCAGATAAAAATGGTAACCAATCAAATGTTCGAAAACTTCTACAGTTAAGACCAATATCCCCATGACTGCGTCCTAGTCATAACAGTCTACTTTGAACAGGTATGTGATTTGATTCAAGACATCTTTGTCAACCAGTAAGTTTTGAAATAATTAAATTTAGCCTAAGACAAAAGCAGCAGGTCTGAATCCAATTAGAACAGTCCCACTAAATAAATGTCTGTGTTTTTTTACAAGCACTGACCCACTGTTCAACAGCTGATTTAATGGACCTCCTTTAGATGAGATTAGGAACTGGATTTAGGCCATGGTCTCTGATGAGAGCATGAAAGGGAAGTGGGACTTCTACTGCAGTGCCTGTCACTTTCAGTTCTTGTAAGTACTTATAAAGGAAACACACAACATTTCTTTTGTTTAAAGAAAGAAGATTAAAAAGAGATGCTTTCTCAGATTACTGTGGAAATTTGTAAAAGAGTATGTTTTACACATTAACCAATTAAATTCTGCACTTTTCATAAATAGCTACTGAAGGGTAAAGTGGCAAACCCAGGGGAGGGTCATCATTTTATCTCATTTACCCTTTACATTTATCCATAAATCTACTACAACTAGCCATGTACATCTGTGGAAACAGCTTTCACGTCTTATTGAAGAATGGTCAGGCTGCTGGTAAAGATTTTCCTGGTACAGTGTACAAAAAGAAGCATCCTTATTACTGAATAGGACACTGTAACAGAATTTTGAAGTAACTAGCTACAGGTAATGTTCTCACCAATAACTAGTTACTGTTTGGGAAACAAGAAGTATAACTAGTAACTGCAATATTAATTCTAAGATACAGCAAGGAATGCCTAATTTAGTTATAGCGAGTAGCAAGTAGTTACATTGAAAAGCCATTTTAAGGGTATTTTTGGAGGGATTTTGACATAACTTTTTAGGTTTTATATCAATCTTTTCTCAATCTTGATTGGGAATGGAAGCATTCCTTCATTTTGGCTTTTGCCTCTTTATATTTCGAAATGTAATTTCAGAATTAGCCACTGGAGGGGAAGCAGTGCGTTTCAGAGAGTGTATTTTTGTGGCCCAATAGTGAAACTAGAGCAGGGGTGCCCAAATTTTTTGCACCATGGGCCTGACCATGCCCATGGAACAGCTGAGCAGGCCTGTCCATGCCCCCGGAAGCGGACACATTTGTGCATGCACATCAGAAACCACTTCCGGGAGTGTTTGCGCATGTGCAAATGCATCCACACCACTCCCGGAGGTGGTTCCGGATGTCCACACACATGCACAAACACATCCACATCAATCCTGGAAGTGGTTCTGGACACACATGCACATTGGGGGGTGCATCCCCCATACACTTCCAGGAGCAGCGAGGGTGTCGTGGGCCAGATAAATTGGTGTTGGGGCCAGATCAGGCCTGTGGGGAGTAGTTTGGGCACCCCTGAACTAGAGCAATGACAACAATAAGGGTACTCTAGTTTCCAAAACGTAATGCAATAAATCCCTTTTAAAATGTACTATCGCACACATTAGCAAAGGGGCCCCATGGAAAGCTATTGCCAAAACAAAAGGAAATCACAAGGGATGGGGTGTTACAATGACATTACAGTCAGAGACTTACAGGTTTATTTTAAAAGCACAGCAAAAAAAGTCTTAGAATTCTAAACTGATCCTCAAGGTCATCCTCCAGATTTCCATGCAAGGAACAAAACGGTACATGTGGCAACCACCAGCACAATTCACTCTGGTTGTACATAGTAAATGATGGTTGTATCATAGCAAATGACGTGCATAAATAAGGGAACAAAGGGTTGCTTGGCTACCAATATATCCAATGTCAACGATACCACAACAAAACAGAATCCAATGATGTAACACCCTGACATTCTGAAAATGCTCGAGAATTATCCCAGACTGCTTTACTGCCTCGTTAGCCCAAGTGTAAACTATAACCTTTTTCTTCCCCAGACTTTCCCAAACCCTTTGGTGCTGGGTCACAGCAATGACTCAAGCACTAACTGACCTCAAACGAAAACGCCCATCAGAAGTTCACTGCCACTCCCACAACTTCAGAGTCAGTAACACATTTTTAACAGGCCCAAAGGCTGAGCAGCATGATACACACACCACAAGAGCCAGAACATAGACAAAAGGTTCATTAATATCTTCATTCCAAGAATGAACATCAATGGAATTCTTTCAGACTTCTCCCCAAATGCACTCTTAGCTGTCATACCATCAGCCTATAAAAGGAAGTGCAGTACCACATTGTCTTTTACCTCTAGGGATTTGTAGAACATGCTCCATTCTTGTGCTTGAGGTGGTCTTGACTCAAGAAGACAATTTGAGAAGGAATTTTCAAGCCTTGGAAGATTCATGGCCATCAGCCAGGGAGTCAAGAAGCACCACCTCATCTCATGGAGCAAGGGAAATGATTCTGTAGTTACTAATTCTTACACATGAGATGAACACAAGCAAGGAGTTACATTCCTACTTCTTCCAGCATCAAAAATTATCCCAAACAAAACCTACAACCAGGTGCACAAACCAGCAAAGAAACATATTCCAGGAGCTTTTATAGAAGTCAGAGAATGTCACCTGAGTTAATCTGGCCAATTAGATCAAAGAGAATTATTTTCCTAATCTTCCTCCAGTCCCCCTTTTGGCCACATATGGCAGTAGAGCACATGCTACCTGTAACAAGTTCAAGACTTACTAGTATCTAACATCCTGATGGCGTTAAGGACCATGAGCTAGATTTGGCCCCAGGAACCCTTGAGAACAAATTAGCCTGTGGACACTCTATTGACTGCCCAATTGTCATCTACCTCTCCCATATCCCCACCCCCTACAATGCTTGACTAGATCACGAAGATTAAATAGGTCTATAGAAAAACCAAGATAATGGCAACAGGCCCTATCAGTCCCTGGAAAATAGATGGGGAAGAAGTAGAAGTAGTGACAGATTTTACTTTCTTAGGATCTAAGCTCACTGCAGATGGTGATTGCCACCATGAAATAAAAAGGCGACTGATTCTTGGGAGGCAAGCAATGAGAAACCTGGGGAACATAGTGAAAAGTAGAGACATCACATTGCAAACAAAAATTCGCATAGTCAAAGCAATGGTATTCCCTCTGGCAGTGTATGGTTGTGAGAGCTGGACCATTAGGAAACCTGAGCGCAGAAGAATAGACGCCTTTGAGATGTGGTGTTGGAGGAGAGTTTTGAGAGTCCCCTGGACAGCGAGGAGAATAGGTCAATCTTAGAAGAAATCAACCCTGACTGCTCCTTAGAAGGTCAAATAATAAAGATGAAGCTAAAGTACTTTGGACATCAAATGAGAAGAGAGGATTCAATTGAGAAAGCCTTGATGCTTGGAAGGGTCGAGGGCAAAAGAAGAAGGGGACGGCCCAAGATGAGATGGCTAGATGGTATTGTAGAGACAATGGGCACAGAGCTGAGCAAGTTGAGGGGGATGGTGGAGGACAGAAGTGCCTGGCGGACAGTGGTCCATGGGGTCGTAGAGGGTCGGAATCGACTGTGCGACTGAACAAAAAAAAAAAATAGAAAAATTATCATTGATAGCATCAGGAATTTCAACAATCGTTTAATTTTGGCATTACCTGAAAAAGTATTTTTAAATAAGCCCTTGTTGCATGGTGGTTAAGCTGCAGCCAAAACTCTGCTCATGATCTGAGTTCATTCCTGATGAGCTCGAGGTTGACTTGGTATTCTTTCCATCAGATGTTAGCATGTTGGGGGGGGGATGCCAATTACCTTATGAACTCTAAGTGCTATGGAGCAGTATATAAGTTTAATTTCTCTTGCTGTTATGTTAACACAGGCAAGTTCTGTCTACTTGTCAGTCAGAAAATAATATTGCAAATCTTACTTAGAAACTGAGGATATTTCATGCAAATAAAATAATCTAGTGTAATGGTAACTTACCTTACTACCAGCCATCGTACTACTCATTCTACTAGTACCAGTAACTAGTTGCCCAAATGCCTTCATATAATTATGCAACCCATAAATCAACTTTCTAACTACAGATATTGTTATTGATGAGTATGATACTACACTAAATGTTGGAATCAGACTGTGAGTTTTTCATATATTCCTAGGAAAAGCATGGTCTTGAGCAAGGCAGGGAACACATGTACTTGGAATGTTCTGTGTAACAAACTGCCATAGACCTTAATTTAAAATTCTAGTCCTCATTGTGTTAAAGTTGCAGGTACCAATGCTGCTTCCTCTCCCTGGAGAACTTCATTTATGCCAGCTTCAAGACCTGAATCTTTTAAGCCATGTAAAAAGAATCAGAAAGGAGCTGTTCTCCGAGACAGAACCCTGTTTATCTCAGGTCCTCACCTCATTAAAAACCAAAAATTTCAATATTCCAACCTATGTTAACCAATTTGGATTAGTCTGGCCGGACAGCCCGCTACAGTAATGGAGTAGACCATACTACATCCAGTGACTCAACACCGAGTGTTGGGCAGCGGTAAATAACCTGACTCATTAAAGGGGCCAATGGCTATGGACAGATGAGCCACTTTAGGTGGGGTAATGGTCCCCTCCTTAGTGAAGGAAATGCCATTGGAAACCATCATATTGGGCCCAAAGGCAAAATGAGCAGAGGAAGAACTCTGATTCCCAATGGTCATGGAGGCAGAAGAAGCCATGCCAGATGGACTGGTTGTGAAGGCAGACCTTGATAACATCCTCGAGGCTGCAGCAGTCCATTGCAGTCCTGGTGTTAAATCCTGCATGTCTCATTTCATACATGCCACGGGAGATGGCTCCATGATCATAGTGTGTGGGTCACTTCATAGCAAGCTGGAATCCATGTTTTAAAAAATCACGCCAATGGCATCTTTCCTGATTCAGGAAAAAATGCGTTCTCAGATACGAGTTGCAGCCGACAACGATTTAACCTATTTGATGAAAAGTAAGTTTGCTGAATATCTAGGATGCAGAATAAATCAAAGAGGCCCAATAAAATTTGAGTTCAGTATTCACACTTTCTTCCTAGGCTGTAGATAAAAAGATTACCCTTCTAACACATTAACTTCCAATAGTTATATGCCATATAGGTATCACAAAAAAGAAGAATTATTCAGGCAGCAGGTACCTATATTTATGTTATGTTTTTCCTCTGTAAAGCTTGAGGCATTTCTCATTTCATTCATTTCTGTAGCAGTAAAAGTAATCTGAAAATCACTTGGGATTTAAGTTAATGACATTTTTGCTCTTATATGTTTTCCCACACATACCACAAATGATTCCCTCCCATAACTTATTTTCTAAATGTAAATTCCACACTTCCTTCGAGCAAGGAGCTCAATTTAGCAAACACAACTTTTCTCCTCCATACTTTATCCTCTCAACACCCCTATGGCGTAGATCTGGCTGAAAGATAAGCAAGTGGCTTAAAACCAATCCCAGGGACTTTCATGGCTAAATAACTGGGCATTCCACATTCTAGCCAACTTTTTGATGACCAGCACCAAAATCTGAATCTTTTGAACCATGCTTCTTCTTTCATGTCTCAATCAAAACCTGGACTGCCAAAATGAAGCTACTTTCTTGGCTTTGTCATTGGCCAAACTTAAGCCCTCATTGGTGCATGTTTCTGGCAGTAATCGGCAGACCAGTAAATGAGCTGGATTCTGTGTTTCTCCACATTCACATAATGTGTTGTTGTCTCCCAGCAGCCCCCACTTGAGAATGTTGGTCTTACATTTAGGCATTCCAACCCTCAGTCTATTCAGGGTCCTCCAAGTGACATAGGGGAGGTTGAGATCCTCAGCTATATCCTCCTTTAATGTTGTTCCTTGTCCAGTGAGCTCCTTCCTTCATCTTCTAATTTGATTTTGCTCTTGTGTACCCTCAATGTTTGTTCTTGCCATAAAGCTCTTCCTGGATCTGAGCCAGCCGAGTTGAGACTCATGTCCATTTAGAGGATGTTGGAGGGTCATTCTCTTGCTTAGCTCTCTTGGCATCCGCTGCTACTTCTCATCTTAGACTGAATGATACCAACAAGAGGGTATATTTTCTCAACTGGTATAGGTTTGAAGCATCCTGTCACTATGCGCATGGCTTCACTAACAGTGGTGTCAACTTGTTTTGCATGTGTGGATACACATGTGGTAGCATACTTTACTGTTAAATCAGTAATAATTAACAACTGATTGCAGATTTAACAGTTGTTGTTACAACATGGGTTTCCAAAGCTATGTGGCTACTCATGTAGCTGGATGAGGAGTTACTAATTCCTAAATAAAGCATGAATGGAAAAGGAGCTCAATGGAGAATGCTTTCGACCTACAATCTGAGGCACATTGACTGGGAGTTACTACAGAAGTGACGGGATTTGCTTCCAAGAAAAATGGGTTTAGAGCTAGAGAGGTCACTAAAAGGAACACATCAACCTGAAACCCAGGCCTATTGCATGAAACAGATCAACTGGAAAGTGGAAGTGTCTTGCTGAATTTGCATAAACAATTCAATCTAATGCTTAATTGGCAGTGCCACCACTCGTGAAGGCTTTGCTGCTGGTTCCCGCCCATGGTTTATTTCTTCCCAAGCAGCTGAGTCACTACGCAGTGTCTGCTGAACTGTAAAGACAGCTGCCCAGGTCTCAACCAGGCCAAGATTTTTAAGGGGTTTACACATTATTCAAGAATTAGTTCCTTTGTTGAAGAGACCCAAGATAAACCGTCTTCACTGCCTTGGGTGATGATTCCAAGGTGGATTTCATTCAGCTGCCAGCCTCTGGATATGTTCAAAGTTGTCCCAGTTTATCAGCTATATGAGAAGATGTGTAGGACGTGTATGAGGACATTTTAGGAACTGGTACATAGCAACAGCAATTACACTGATATACCACCCCATACGGGACTGTGGTGGCTTAGTGGTTAAGAAGCTGAACTTGATGGCTGGAAGCTCGACAGGCCAGCAGTTAGAGACCTGAGTGCTGCATGATGGAGTGAGCTCCCGTCTCCTGCCAACGTAGCACTTCGAAAGAAGAAATTGCAAGTAGATAAATCGGTAACACTTTGGTGGGAAGGTAAACAGCATTCCATGCACTCCATTTTGCTCCTATATACTCATGTTACTGACCTTGGAAGGATGGATGGCTGGATCAACCTTGATCCATGGTTAGGATCGAACTCACAATGTTTTGGCTGGTTCAGGCTGTTTAGTTCAGATATCATGGTAAATAAATGAGGCATCACAGTAACAAATTAAGATATTAAACTAAAATAAATTGGCAAGCACGCCAGCCCAGGGAACCCACAGTGATCCAAAAAAACTGGGGAATGGCGGGGGGGGGGGGAAGGATGAAGTTGGAGGGGACTAAAAGTCTTTTTCTGTTTTCTAAAAGTGATTTTTTTTACATCTATAGGTACAAAGGGATTCCCAGTGTGTTGTAATGGAAAGAGTGATCGCCAAGGATTCATGAAGAAATGCCTAGGCTGAGCTTGCACTTAGAGGCACTGTGTCCCAGTTTTAGCCTTGTAATACTGTGCATAGGATTTTTGACAAACCTACGCAGCATATTAAAAAGTAGGGTCACAAAGGGTCAGAATCGCAGATTCTAGGTTATACTTTCTGCCAAACTCTTCTCTAGAATGCATTCTTTGAGCTGAAAAAAGATTGTTGATGCTGCCTACAGATCAACAGGGACTGCAGTGGCTCATGTGGTTTAAGACGTTGAACTTGACAACTGGAAATTCAATAGGTCAGCAGTTTGAGACCAGAGTGCTACACTACAGAGTGAGCTTCCATCTCTGTCCCAGCTCCTCCCAACCTAGCAGTTCAAAAGCAAGACACTGCAAGTAGATAAATAGGTGCCACTTCAGCAAAAAAGGTAACAGCATTATGTGCACTCCAGCTTCTAGTCATGCTAGTCAGTTCGGGTCTTGAACTGCTGACCTTCCAGTTCAGCATCTTAACCACTTAGCCACCCCAGTTACTATCATCCTGATACAAACAGGAAAAATTATACAAAAAGCTATCATTTCCGCTGTGCATACAACCACCCCCACCCCCACCCAAATGAAAGGAGATATAGTATTAAAAAGTGGAAGAACCATTTATTTTCTCACCATCTTGGACACCTTTTTCTTTTCCTTCCAAGTGGAACAGCGAGTAAACATTTGATTGTATCTCTGTTAAAATTTAATAGAATCACCAGGGCTTGGTTGGAATGCTACTGGGAACAGTATCCAGTTTGCAGCCACCCTTTTCCAATCTTTCACTATTGCATGAACTTGTTTCCAGCAAAAAGAACAGATCTCTTATTGTATAACAACAAAACCCATGCTTTTCAAGCATGTCCTCTATGCCCTTAGTTTTGACCCATCACATCTACAACTCCCTTTGAAATGCCCATATCTATCCATCAGGAGTGATGCCGACTGATTAGAGAGGAAACTTCCTCATGGATCATTTAATCCAATCCAATAAGCTGCACAATGAAGTCATTTTTGTTAATCAGTTGAGGTGATAAAAATTGTTCACTACAACAATGAATGCGGTTGGCACAAACTAATTCATCTCCTAATTGAGCTGACACTTCCTCTTTGATCACATCCAAATCATGACAGCTGAGATCTTAAGACAAGTTCAGTTAAGGACCTTCATGGAAGGAAAATTATCCCACCCTTTCTCCTGTGCTTTCCCCATCCTACTCCACATTGTTTCCTAGGGGGAAAGTGATATGATTTGATCTAGCATCCACTGTTTTGTCTTTATGGCAATCCCAGATACATGCAAAATTCTCCTTCAACATCTTATTTCAACCATATCAGAGAGTAAACAAAACAAAAAGACAGAAAACGATGTGGCACCTTAAAGACTAACTGCTGTATTTTAATGTTAGCTTTCATGAATTACATCCACTTTGTCAGATGTAAGGGTGAGACTTTATGGCCTCAATTTATACACATCAGGTGCAGAGGCACACAATGGTTGGCTAGCAGAACAGACAAGTATACAAATCAATGTGGCTTCTTACAACTGGCAATAGCAGAAAGTCCCAGGTTGTTATTCAAATGTCCTGTGAAGTTTGGCCCTGTTGATAGATGGATGCAACTGGTTGGTAGATGAATCTTATTTTAAATGGCTTAATTTTTTTTTCTGTTGGCATTCCTTGTCTCCTGGTTTTGCATCCATACATAGTAACTGGAAATACAACTATGGGTGATCTTAGCCTTAGTCTCCGGTGATATATCCTTCCACTTGCTTATCATTTCTAGTTTCTGCAATGCTGCCATTTTTAAACTTTGTCTTCTGATTTCTTGGCTGCAGTCTTCATTTGGATTGACAATTGAACCAAGGTACAGTAAAACCTCATATAACACTAAAACCTGGTTCCACAAGTCTTGGTGTTATATGATTTTTAGTGTTATCTGATGCATGTTAAAATCCTATGGGATCCATAGAGATACATTGTAACCACACAGGCTTTAGGGGTTGTTATCTGAAGCATCCCATAGAATCTTAATGTTATCTGATGCAATTCTTCCCCCCAGATTCCTTAATGTTATGCGATTTTAGTGTTATTCGATACTAATGTTATATGAGGTATTACTGTATATAAAAGTTTTAGTAATTTCAATTTTTGTTATTGTCAGCATTGACATTGTGAAGTTCGGCAATAACAATTTTTGTCTTCCTACTGTTCAACTGCAGTCCTGCTTTTATGCTTTCTTTCACCTTCATCAGGAGTTGTTTCAAGTCATTGCTGCTTCCTGCCAGTAAGATGATATCTGACTGTCTTAAACTGACTGATATTTCTTCCACCAATTTTCATTCCTCCTCCATCTGAATCTAACCTAGTTTTCCAAATGATACATTGTGAGTAGCAACCAAACAGATAAGGAGATAAAATACAACCTTATTCCTTTATCCATTCTGTTTTTCCATATTCTGTCTTAAAAGTAACTTCTTGTCCACAATACAGGTTACATATATGGACAATCATTATTCAGACCAGGGGTTTGCAAACTTGGCTCTCCAGAAGTTCTTGGACTTCAGTTCCCAGAAGCCATGATCAGCAACTGTGCTGACTTGGGCTTCTGGTAACTGAAGTCCAAGAACATCTGGAGAGCCAAGTTTGCAGACCCCTGGTCTGAATAATTATTGTCCATATATGTAACCTTTGCTGCAATCTATAAAGCCTTTCAGCCAGTGGTGGGATGTCAAAATTTTTACTACCCCACCATGATGTCATCACAATGTGGGCGGAGCTAACATCATGATGTCATGATATGGGCAGGGCCAAAGAAAAAATAAAATAAAAATAAGCATACACACACACCCCTCAATACAAACCAACCCACAATACAAACCCGTAAATAAATTAAATAAATAAATACATTAAAATACACCCACCCACCCTCCCCAAACATAAATCAACCCACCCACCCCAAACACAAACCCGTCACTTACCTGTTAGTATAAGTGCCTGGGCATCACCATGTTGCAAGATGGATATGGTCATCGTACCAGTTCTCTAGGATAATATGCCTTAATATAAATGTAAAACAGCTGTACCTCGTTAAGGGTTCCCCAATTGGAACAGCAATTGGAACAGCACAGGTGTAGCTTATTGATGAGGTAACTCCAAGACTTTGCTTAAAAACCCCAAGGTATTAAATATACATTAAAATATACATAGACACACCACATCTATAGGTGAGTCACTTACCCCTGGGAGCAGGCTATAGGGAGCTTCAGGCTAGCAGCTTCTCTTCCTCCTCCCCACTTGGGAGGGCAGCAAGGAGGCCGTGCATACGCGCCGAGCACTGTAAGCATGCATGCACACCAAGTGCTTGGCATGCATGCGCAGTGGGGGAACCAGTAAAAAGGTAAGCCCTGAAGGTGGTTCCCCCCAAAAGCTGCTACCAGTTCTCCGGGACACTGGGAAAAGTTACTACCGGTTCTGGAGAACTGGTGAGAACCTGTTACATCTCATCACTGCTTTCAGCCAATTTATATTTGCAATATGATCTCAAATACTATACTTTTTTTCTTTTCTATTTATTTATTATTAATTATTAATTTATTTAATTTATTATCCTGCCCCAATCAGGCGAACCTGACTCTAGGCGGCTTACAGAAAAGGGAAAGACTATACACAATGAATGCAAAACAATTAAACAATCCCCCTAAAAATTCAGAAATTAAAACCTTAAAGTTCAAAATCAATTTTAAAAAAATTAAACTATAAATTTACAAAAATCTAAAAAGATTTAAAAGGTTAAAAGGTTTAAAAAGTTTAAAAGAGCGAGAGAGGGGTGGCTGTCCCATCAGATCAACCACCAAACATGGGACCCCATATTACTGGAGCCCCACACCTGCCCTGCCAGCCAGGTTTTTAGGCCCTTCTGAAAGGGCAGGAGCTCTGTCTGTAGACATAACTCAGTTGGCAGGAGGTTCCAAAGCGCCGGGGCAGACACGGAGAAGGCCCTCCTTCTGGTGCTAGAGATGCACCTCTCTAGCTGATGGAATGATGAGAGCCTCTCCAATCTGCCCTGGTGGGACGGACAGATGTTCTTGGGGTGACGCGGTCTCTTAAGTATCTTGGTCCACTACCATGTAGGGTTTTAAAGGTAATGACCAGCACCTTGAATTGCACCCGGAGACATACCAGCAACTAGTGCAGTTCCTGAAGCAGTGGTGAGGCACGAGCATAACGCCCGCACCCCATCACTACCCGAGCAGTCGCATTCTGGACCAGTTGCAGCCTCCGAATGGTCACCAAGGGCAGCCCCATTAGAGCACATTACAGTAATCAAGTCTGGAGGTGACCAAAGCATGTGTGATCATGAGCAAAGAGTCCCGCTCTAGGAGCGGGCATAGCTGGCAAATTACACAAAGTTGTGCAAAAGTCCTCCTGGCCACGACTGCCACCTGCTCTTAGAGCAGTAGTTGTGAGTTCGAGAGGACTCCCAGATTACACACCGGGTCTGTTTGGGGCAAAGCTGCCCCATCCAGAACCAAAGATGGCAACTCCCGAGATAGCGCAGGACCCCTTACCCATAGCCACTCAGTCTTGCTGGGATTCAGTTGTAGCCCATTGTCCCCCATCTTTTCTGAATCTAGTTTGAATATTAGACATTTCTTACTAATATATAGTAAATGTCTTTGTTACAGCACTCTGAGTATTACTCTGCTAGTATGCTAGCATTAATGTAACGGTCCTACAATTACTGAACTCATTGGCATTTATTTTCATGGCCATTAGAATGTATATTGAACATTTACAGTTTGTGGACAATTGTTTCATATTTCATATTTTTTGGCATATTCTTCTTAGGATTTTGACAGATTCAGTCTCTGTGGCTTGGAATAATTCTATCACCATCCCATTTGCCCTTGGTGATTTATTTCTCCTAAATGCTTTTAAGGCAGGTTTCACTTCACTTTCTAAAACTGTAGGTTCTCCATCATAGAATTCCTCTTAAAAGGAATATTTATTTTTATTTCTTCAGTATAGTTCTTTGGTACATTGTTTTCACTTTCTTTTTGTTTGCTAAAATAATATTGTCCCCATTGATCTTTCAACACCCTTAACCTAGGTTTAAATTTTCCTTTGATTTCCTGAGTTTTCCAGAAGAGGTCCATTATTTATTATTTATTTATTTATTAGTTCAAATTTATATTGCCGCCCACTTGCCGTGGCGACTCAGGGGGGCTTACAGACAATACATTACATTATAATACAATATGTTGGGATGGGCACAGGGGTAGGGGCGGCAAGGTCCTCATCCTGCCCTGGCCTCTTCTTCCCCTGGCAGTTGGTGTAGGCACGGGGGGTGGTGGCGGTGGTGGCGGCAAGGTCCTCATCCTGCCCTGGCTTATTTTTCTTTTGTGTTGTTCTCTTCTATATCTTTGTACTATACTGTATAATAGTTTTTTCTCTCTCCTTAATAGTTACTGAAAAGTTGCATGCAGGATTCTGACCCTAATTCTGTTGTCCTTTATTTTTGCTTTTATCCTGTCCTTAACAATTTTAATTATTTTTCCTCATCATCCATCCAAGCTGCCCCTTTCTTTTTATTATAGGAGTAGCCATTTTGCATTCTTCTCTAATAATCTTTAGTTTCAATCCACAGCTCCTCTGCTTAATGGTCAGTTGAATTCAGGAATGAACATCTGTTCTTTATATTGAATTCAAAGTAATCAGAAATGTTAATTTTGTTTATGCTTTGCAGCATGATTCTTTTAGTAGGTTTTTGATCTTAACAAAAATGGTACTCCTGGGCTTGTTTTGGCAGGAGAATACAGCGTTCCCACCTCCTGCTTTTAATTATTAGATTTCTTTATTGGCCATCTGGTGATTGTCCACGTGTTTATTTGTCTGTTTTGTTGCTTGAAGCATGTATTTGCAATAAACAAATTGTTGGCTTCACAGAAATCTATGAGTTGTTCTCTTGCTTTGTGATAACAATGGCAATGATGATGATAGACTCTGAATCAGTAACAGAAGCTAGAGAAAGAAGTAATTTGCAGCAGCATCTTAAACATGTTTACCTAAAAATGAGACCAGTACAGTTCAATGCAAATTATTTCCAAGGAAATATGTAGGTTTCTGATTCCCCCCCCCCCCCAACACATGTCCGCTAAATCATAGACTTCTGAAACACACAGACTTTCATTGTAGGAAGTTTATATGCCAGCTCTGTATTTTAATTGGCAGAGAAATTGAGTTTGTGGAAGAGAATTGTACACATTTTATTTTATGCCTATAAGGTTAGTCCAGAACATCACAAACATGAACTGACATTGGGAGATGGGAAGCCCCATAGAAAGACCTACCAAGCCTCTATTAACACCATGTGGCAGAAGAATTGTCTTTGATCAAGGGAATGGCCAACAAAGAACTACTAAGGCAAATGAATGAAGACCAAGAGACTGCCTCACCCCAAGAACATCTGTCCATCCCACCAGAGCGGACCGGAGAGGCTCTCAAGTTGTTCCATCGGCCAGAGAGGCACATCTCTCTGGCACTAGAAGGAGGGCCTTCTCTGTGTCTGCTCCGATCTTATGGAACCTCCTACCAACTGAGCTACATCTACAGATGGACTTGGCTGTCTTTTAGGAAGAATTTAAAAACATGGCTGGCAGGACAAGTATGGGGTCCTGGCGGTACCATGACCCCAGCTCACTGGTTAGTTTGAGCTCCCTCTCTCCCCTGGTCTTTTAATTTAATTTTTTAATCTTATCTTTGGGACTTAGTTTTTAATCTTTTAATTATGATAATTAACTGATTTTTAAAAATATTAAAATCTTGAAAATTTAAATTTTTATAGCTGGGATCCTGGGATGATGGGATTGTATTGTGTGGGTTTTTATGGTGTTGTAGACCGCCCTGGGTCACCCTGGCAAGCAGGGCGGTATAGAAGTATGAAAATAAATAAAAATAAATTTAAAAAATTGAAAACAAGAAATGGAGAAAGTCAGAGCATTTCAATCACACAGTGAAAAAAAAGGGGGCAGCTGATCTTTTGCAGCAAAAATAAATGGAAGGAAGTACAGAAATGAGAAGAACTTGGATGAACAACCTGGGAGTATTTGGGTACAACAAAACGTCATTGGCCAAAGCTGTTAAATTCAAAGCCAAACTAGCATGTGAGGATGCTCAATCTCCAATAGCAATGGAAGAAGCAACAGGATGGGTACACAGAAAGAGCCTCTGGGAAGAGAGTGGTAATTTTGAACCACAATCAGGCATACCAAGGGCAGAAGCACCCTCGCTTCTTTTTCTTTTGTGTCCTGATCAAACCCTGGACTCCCAAAATGAAGCCATTTCTTGGCTCTGTTATTGGCCAAACTTCAGTCCTCATTGGAGTGTGTTTCTGGCAGTAAACAGCAGGCCAGTAAATGAGCCAGATTCTGTGTCTCTCCACATTCACATAGCATGTTGTTGTCTGTCAACAGCCCCCATTTGAGAGTGTTGGTCTTGCATCTAGGAACTCAGCCTATTCAGGGTCCTCCAAGTGACGTAGGGGAGGTTGAGTTCCTCAGCCATATCCTCATTTAATGATGTTCCTTGTCAAGTGAGCTTTCTCCTCCATCTTCTAATTTAGTTTTGCTCTTGTGTATCCTCAAGAATGTTTGTTCTTGCCATAAAGCTCTCCCTGGATCTGAGCCAGCAGACTTGAGGCTCACACCCTTGTTGTGCCAGCTGATTTTTCTCACATTAGGTCGGCGAAAGGAACTACAGAATGAATTCAACCAACGTTAGCTTTGTTTTGGCAGTTTAAAGTCTGACTTAGAGACGAAAGAAGATGATGAGGCAACAGGATCCTGGACATTGTCTCAAAAAGCAACAGCCATCTCGTCTGGGAATTCTGGGAGTTGTAATATAAAAAGTAACTGGTCCAACTGCCTGGGGGCTCCTGCCCCAAAAGTGGTTACTCCAGTTGGCTGGAGAACTGTAATCTGAAACATAAATCTTCTAAATCAGGGATTCTCAACCTACGACCCATAGGTTGGATCCGGCCTGCAACACCATTCCATCCAGCCCATGCCCTTGCACCCCCAACTGCCGCCACCAACCTTTCCCCTCTGCCTGGCTTGGTGTGTCCCTAATGCCGCTACACAGCAGGGCAAATGTTGTAAGACAGCGATGGAGAAAAAGCACAAGTGGTAGACACCCGCGACCGCCCACATCTTTCCTGGGTGCTGCTCTAGCTAAGGGCAGGCTTTCACCCATTGCAGGCTGGTAAGCAAGGAAGTGGGAGCCGTGGTGGTGTAGAGGTTAAAAATGCTTTACTGCAGCCCAAACTGCTGTTGATGTTGTAAGTTTGATTCTGATGGGACACAAGGTTGACTCAGCCTTCCATCCTTCCAAGGTCAGTAAAATGAGTACCCAGCATATTGGGGCAAAACGCTAATTAACTTGTGAACCACCCAGAGAATGCACTAAGCACTATGGGACTGTATATACAGTGGAACCTCATGCAACAATCGCCCCGTATAGCAACGAAATCACATAACAATTAGGTTTGGCGGGGAAATGGCATCCTGCATAAAAATTTTCCCTATGGAAAAAACTGTACAACAATTTTTCAACAGGAAAAACCACTTAGCAAAAAAAATAAAATAAAAATCATTGTACGATGCATTTCATAGGGAAAATCGCTATATGGTGCATGCATCATATAGCAATTGTTTCATACAACAATGAACCCCATGGAACAGATTAAAACTGTTGTAGGAGGTACAATTAAAACTGTTGTATGAAATAGATAGATAGATAGATAGATAGATAGATAGATAGATAGATAGATAGCAGGGGCGTAGCTACCGCCGTATCTGCCGTATCAATTATACGGGGGCCCGGGCCACGGGGGCCCCCTACGTGCGTAAGCAAAAATTAATAAAAACTTCCCAATTTTTTTTTTATTTCACAAATGACAAAAGTCAAAAAAAAAAGCATTTTTTTTTTCTTTTGTGAGAAATCTTTACCCTTCCTAAGGGCCCCTAAGCAAATTTTTATATGGGGCCCCGCCAAGGCACGCTACGCTTCTGATAGATAGATAGATAGACAGATAGATAGATATGACATTGTGTGATGATTCAGGTAAGACCGGAGAGAGGTTTGTGTGTGGTTCACCTTGTTGAGGTGGGGGTTCCTCATGACGTCATAGCCCCTCTTTTTGATCGCGGGGGGCTTGGCAGGCGGAGGCCAGGCGTCTCCTAAGTGGGAGGGCAAGCACCTACTCTGGGGGAACCTGAAGGCTGGCCGTGTGCTGCTGGCCCTGATCCGCCGAAGAAGGTGAGTCCCAAGGGCGGTCCTCCCCAGCATCCTGGACGGGCCGGAGGGAAGGGAAGCTTCTCACCTGTGCTGCCTTTCAGACAAGAGGCAAACAAGAGAGGAGAATTATTTAAGAGACAATGGATTATGAGAATGAAGAGGAGATGATCGTTGAAATGCTCACCTGTCCCCTCCCACCCCCACCCCAAACCCCCTCCATCCTTGCCTCTCCCACCTTCCCCAGAAGACGAGGGACTTCTGAGACAGGTACGGGGAGCACAGGTTACCTGCTGCTGCCTCTCTGGCTCTGCCCTTCAGGGTCGCCGCATCCTCCTCCTCCCGGCCTGGAAAGGAAGCGAGGAGGCACCCCGGGAGAAACGAAAGCAAACCCCAGGAAGCAGATCGAGCCGGCGCCTCCCCTTCTTCTGGCCTCCGGGAAGGAGCAGCCTCGCTACCCGCCGGGCGGCGGAGGAAGGGGTCCGGCCCTTGCGCGGAGCCGGAGGAGGGGGAAATAATAGGGGGACCTTCTTGGCTGGGGTCTGCAACCTCACCAGGGCTTGGGGTGGTGGTGGTCGCGACCCTCGAGGTTGCAGCTCCGATAAGAGCCTGGGGATCCGTGGCAGCCAAGGGGGCTCGGGGGCGTTACCTTCCCAAAGGAACGCATTACTCGTTACTCCTACCCAATAGCTCACGACTTCTCCCGTTGCAGTTGCGGTCGGGATCTGGGGCGCAATACCTCGCCTCGTCGTTACTGACCTTAATTGTGTGCTGTCTTCTTGTCGGCTTACAACTACTCTTTCCTGCCTAGGCTTTCTAGGTAAAATGTGCTCAAAAGGAGTGGCAGGGTTTAATAATAATAATAGTAATAGACATTACAATAACAGTTCTTAGGTCCTCGGTTAGGGCCTCTGGTTGATTTGTATCTGTTGTTGTTGTTGTTAACTTCCATTTATATCCTGCCCACCTGGGGTTACCTCCATTCTGGGCAGCTTAACAACAACACATAATAAAATACAAAATAAAAAGCATAATAAAATAAGATAATAAATCACCTAATAAAATACAAATATCAAACCTATTTAAAACCGAGGGGGACCAAATAAAAGCTTAACGCTAGTCCGGCGAGTACCCCCACTCAGAGGCCTCCCTGAACAGAAGTGCTTTAAGTGGTTTTCTGAATGTCAGTAAAGAAGTGATCTGGCGCCATTATTATTATTATTATTATTATCATTATCATTATCATTATCATTATCATTAGTTCAAATTTATATTGCCGCCCACTCGCCGTGGCGACTCAGAGCGGCTTACAGATAATACATTACACTACATTCCACCGGAATGTAGTTCCATAGGGATAGCACCACCACTGAAAAGTCTCTTTTCTTGTATCTCAGGAAACAAAACAAATAAAATAAAAAACGCAGTAGCACTTTAAAGACTAACTGCTATATTTTTTAGTCTTTAAAGTGCTTTAAAGTCTTTTTAGTCTTTAAAGTGCTACTGTGTTTTTTATTTTATTTGGTTAGTTTGTTTTGTTTTCTGAGATCTCTTCTCTTGGTCAATTATTGCTGTTGTTGTTATTGATGAAGTCAATTTTTACTGATTTACAGGATTTTCTAGGTAGAGAACACACAGAAGTGGTTTATCGTTGTCGTCTTCTGGGGATCTCCTGGGGCTGTGCAGCTGACTTGCCTATCTGGAGACAAAGTGGGGAATCAAAATCCTAATGTCTGGCTCCAGAACCAGATACAGTAAAACACCGGATAACGCTAAAACTTGGTTCCACAAGTCTTGGTGTTATCCAATTTTTAGTGTTATCCGATCCATGTTAAAATCCTATGGGATGGATCGGATAACTTTAAAGTTCCATAGAGATACATTGTAACCGCACAGGCTTTAGCAGTTGTTATCCGATCCATCCCATAGGACCTTAACGTTATTCGATCCAATTCTCCTCCCCAGATTACTTAACGTTATGCGATTTTAGCGTTATCCGATCCAATCATTATCCGGTGTTTTACTGTACCTAAACCACAAGTAAGAGCTTGAAGTGGTGAAGACACACCAAAATTTTGTATTACCAATCCTGTTTAAACAAACAAACTAAACAGTGCTAACAGATGATAGTCTGCCAATGAATATCAGGGCAAATGTATCCAATACAACAGCATTACCAGCAATGTTGTACACATCCGATATGTGGGCAATAACAAAATCAGAGGAAGAAAAACTGGCGATAATCCAAAGAACAATGGAAAGACTGATATGCAGAGTAACAGTCAGGAATAAGGTCAACAATACGAAATTATGCCAAAGAACCCAAAGAACTGGACTGCGTGATGTGGTTGATTAACTATACAGTATGTGGCAAAAAGAAGATGGGCAGACCATATCACCCACCTAAAGGATTACAGATGAACCTGTTGGCTAGCAGACTGGATACCAAGGGACCACAAAAAACCACTACTCAGGCCCTGCAAATGATGGGATGAGCAGATGGTAAAGCTGTTCAGCCAGAGATAGAAACAGAAGGCTAAGGATTGAACATTTTAGATTTGGGTTGATTTGTGCTTAAATAAATAATAATTTCATGTCAGAAATTACTCTGGGTTGAAAGGGTTTTTGTTGGAGAAATTCCACTCAGGGGACGCCCAAATGAGGCTCCTTTCATGTCCCCAAAATCTTTTCCCACCAAAGTGGGCCCTATTTATCTTCTTGCAATTTCTTGCTTTCGAACTGCTAGGTTGGCAGTTGGGACAGAGCTGGGACAGAGACAGGCACTCAATCCATCATGCAGTGCCTGGTTCTTGAACTGCTGACTTGCTGGCCTTCCATCTAACAAGGCTACCTTCTTAACCACAGCCCCACTTAACTAGATAACTGAAAACAATTTGATATTGGATTGGATTGGAATCCAGCTATATCAGAGACACCTGCCTAACTGAAGCCTCCATATTTACACAGCACTAGGGCCAGCAAGCGATGATTTCGAATCCCCACATGGTTATGAAGATCACTCAGAAAACTTGGCTAGTCATTCTTACTTACATTCCTTCCTCCAAGATATTTATATAGTGTGAGAAATGCTAAGTAGATAATGTCACTTCTGTAAGTTAGTTTTCCAATTTTCTTCCCAATTTTCCTTAATTTTTTGTTTATCTTATGCTTCTGTCCTGGTTTTCCTTCAACTAGCTGAAGGCAATATAAATTACACTCTTTCTTTTATTTTGTCTCATGATACTCTAGCAAATTAGATAATCTAGAACTGTGATGGCGAATTTTACTTCCACTTCCAGGAGAGACGAGGGCAGTGCAGGCCAGATGAATCGTAGTAAACCCATTTGTGTGGATTCATGGGGGCTTGGGCTTCTGGGAATTGAAGTCCAAGAACATTTGGAGCGCCAAGGTTCGCCATCATGGATCTAGAACAGTGTTTCCCAAATGCTGGTTTGTGGACTTCAATTCCCAGAAGCCTAAGTCATTTCCCCAAAGCACTGATCAGCCAATGTACTGACTTAGGTTTCTGGGAATTGGTGTCCACTTGTGGGCTGTGCACCCCTTGTTGGGAACCACTGATCTAGAACAAGCTGGTGGAAAATTGAATCAGCTGCAGACCACATACTTCTTCTGTGTCTAGGCCAGATGTGAAACTGCCAAAATGAAGGCACCTTTTTTTGAGTTCATTCTTCAGTTCCTTTTGCAGAGAACAACTGAAGGCCTGAAGTGAGAAACCACAGGAATATTTCTGTGGTATTCACAAATGGAAGGAAGGTTCACTTTGATTTTCTTGAATTGCCTTTGTTGCCTTGTTGAGCACGTCAAGGAAATATATTTTTAGCCTGCCAATATTCCATTGGGTCCACGTGGGCATCAAATTAAACCTTGATATGCTGTCAACGACTCGTCCACACTTCTTTCATATATATTTTTTTAAAACATGAGGCCAGGAGGCTTAACAATGGTGACTCCTGACAACCTAGAACAGCAAATTGGCCCAATTAAACCTAATTAGCTGGCTCAGCAAATAGTACAGATGAGGCCTAATCAAGAGGCAAAATGAGCAGCCAATCTTTCCCCTCACCCCCTTCTGAGGGACAAAAGCCTTTTATATAGAAATTATTTTAGATACTCTGAACAGAGGATTCCCAAAGCCTCGTTGTTTGTTGCAAATTGAGCAACCAAATGAGCAGGGGAAGTGCCTAAGCAACACATCAAGTGATACATAATGATAGACTTTCTTGGATATTGGAACAGAGCTGGGAGAGAACTAGCTAAAAGAGAGGTTACATGTAACTAGTTACAACTAGTGTTTTTACATGTAACTAATTACTGTGGGAGACAATGAGCTTTTTCTTCAATGTCTAGGCCAGATGTGAAACTGCCATAACGAAGGCACCTTTTGGTGAGTGGAAGGAGCAATAGAACTATGTTTCAGCATCATGTTTGTTTTGCTGTTATTTATAAATGTATTCAGTTTGTTTATCTCTATGTTTAATTTGTTGTAAATATTTTTAATGTGTTGTAAGCCACCCAGAGTTGGCAAATTCTTCTGAATCTGAATATTGCCAGTCAGCATGGTGATCGTCCATGAAGACTGTCCTGAGAATATAATGCAGTGGCTTTCCACCCATTACCACTGATCCAGTTCTGTGAGACACTTTCTGGTCCTGAGCCCTTTTAGCACAGAAAGTCCTCCTCGGCCCCAAGCCAGCATTGATGAAGCTGCTGCCCTCCATCAAGCTGGATTCAAGTGGGGTTTAATCCACTTGGGGCCCATCATCTTTCCTTGTAGACTTCAGTACCCAAGGCTGTTAGTACTCCGGGTGATCAGGTTAGGTAACCGCTGCCTGAGATTCAGTGTTGCATCTCTGGGAGTGTGGTCTACTCCAGTGATGGTGAACCTTTTAGAGACCGAGTCCCCAAACTGCAACCCCAAACCCACTTATTTATCACAAAGTGTCAACACAGCAACAGGGGAGGAAGGAAATGCTCCCATTGGGCTTCTGGGCAGAGGGGTGGAGTGAACTCTGTGCTGGGGGAGGGAGGAAGTGCTCCCATTGGGCTCCTGGGCAGAGCAAAATGTGCTGGGGTGACTGCATGGGTGCCCACAGAGGGGGCTCTGAGTGCCACCTTCGGCACGCTTGCCATAGGTTCACCACCATTGATCTACTCTATTACCATAGCAGGGTAACCTGGCCAGACTCTCTCTCTCTCTCTACACACACAGAGAGAGTATATGAGAATTACTGTTAAGAAATAACTTTTGAAGAAATGGTAAAATGTTCTAATGGAGTGTTAGAGTTCTACAGAAAAGTATTTTCTACAGAGAAATGAGGATAAAAAGGACTTTCTGATTCCCAACCTCACCCTTCTTGACTCTCTCAGATGTTGTATTTTTAGATTACAGCAGCTATTGAGAGCCAAGAATCCTGGGCAGGAACCTAATAATTGGCAGAACAGCTACCTCAAGAAGAGAGGAAACTGATATAGTTGTGAGTAATCTTGCTTTTTGTGTTTGCTCGTTAGGAGGAGTGGAAGGGAGGTTGAAGAGAGATTGATAGATAGAGGATGTTTCCTATATCCAGATGTTACAAAGCAGCACAACATACCTTTTTGTTTTCATTGACATGAACCAACAGGGCTGTGATGGTGAACCTTGGCACTCCAGCTGTTCTTCGGCTTCAATTCCCAAAAGCCTAAGACTGTGAATCCACATGAATGGGTTTACTGCATGTACAGTAAACCCATTCATGTGGATTCACAGAGACTTAGGCTTCTGGGAATTGAAGTCCAAGAACAGTTGGCGTGCCAAGGTTCATCATCACTGCTATAGGGTATTGTAGATTGAGATGTTGTAAAGCTAAATACAGTGCCATTTATGAGATCATACAATAGTAAAAAAATACATATAATGGTATAAGAAATAAGATGGTTTTGAGACTTGTGAGAATTTATCTTGATGTTTATTATGTTATCTTGAAGTTTAAGTACTTTTTTAAATAATTGAAGAGATACTTTTCATGGTCCTTCTAAAGCAAAGGGATTTGGGTCCTTTTTTGCCAACTGATTCACAGCATATCCTGGAGTACACAAGCTCTTAAATTGATGCTGAAAGCCCAGGACATAGATGTCAATTTCCAAGCTCAATAGCTTTCCACAAACAAAACCAAACGCTTAGCCCTGCTGTTGACCAATCCTTTTAAGAGTAGACAGGGGAGATTATGCCGGAGGTCTCCACGGATGAGCAAACTAGCAGTTTGTTGGCACAGCTGGAGAAGTGGTTACTTTCCATATCCCGTTGGGTAATCTTTCTGCACTTAATTGGATTATCTTTTTAAAATAATTGCTTTTCTTTGATGGAAAACCACCTAGAGAACTGCGCGTTATTAGACAACCCATAAATCCTTGTGCTAAATAAATAAATGCCACCATGCACCTATCTTTGCCTGCAGCTAAAATAAGCTAATGCAGCAGAAAACATCAAAAGAAATGTAAAGGGTTTAGGAAATTATGTTTTTAATTATTTTTAAAACATTTGTGTACTTTATTTGCTTTTTAATCTGTAATTTATTGTGGTTTTAGTATTACCTGTTGTAACATGGTGAGCTGCCTTGGGTCCTTTTATTGAGAGGAAGGAGGTGGGAGATATAAATCATACACAATCAATTAAGCAGTGGTTAAACTGTAGCATTGCATCCAAAACTGCTGACGTTGTGAGTTCAGTCCTAATGGGCTCCAGATTAATTCAGCCTTTTGTCCTTCTGAGAATGGTAAAATGAGTGTGTTGGGAGCAAAAGTTCTAATTACGTTGTGAACTGCCCAGTGGGTGCTCTAAGCACTATGAGGTGGTATAGAGGCTGAACTTTCTGACTAGAAGGTTGGAGTTCAATTCCTGGGCACTGCAAGATGGAGTGAGCTCCCATCTCTGTCCAAGCTCCTGCCAATTTAGCAGTTCAAAAACAAGAAATTGCAGGTAGATAAATAGGGACCATTTCAGTGAGAAGGTAAATAGCACTCCATGTACAGTATTCCGATGTTGAGGCATACCTGCCACATGTTCATGGAAACGTCTGCAGACACAGATAGTGCTGGCTCTTTGGCTATAAACAGAAACAAGCACTGAATCCTAGAGTTGGATATGACTGGCTTTTGAGTAAGGGCAACCTTTACCTATAAGTGTTATTGCTATCAATCAATCTTTTTCTTTGGACTGGAGTATCCAGATTTCTTCAGTGACCATAGCATGAAGCCAATTTGGCCACCGACAAAGCCAAGAAAGTGGCTTCATTTTGGCAGTCCAGGGTTTGATCAGGACACAAAAGAAGAAGCAAGTAGCCATATTGGCTAATGGCCATGCTGGCTAGAGAATTCTGGGAAATGTTGCCCATCCAGTTATATATGAAGATACAGTATATGGAATAGTGGTTTTTTTTCTTCTTGTAGTTTATTTCTTCAAGAGCCTGTCATCATCCAAGAAACTGGGGTACACTGGCTGAAATTCTGTTGTTCATCTTAAAAAGCCTCATTAAATCAGTGGAGAGTTTGTAAATCGAGTTTTCCGTAAGTTCCATTAATTCAATGGGCATATTCTGGCTGAGAATGCTAAACTACAGGACTTCAACTAACCACAAGTCACAATGCACTTGACAGCAAACTATTATTATTAAAGAAGACAAAACTTGGTAGAAACTGGTTAAAATTTTAAAATAGAAAGTCTCTTGGTAAGGTTTGCAATGAAGAATATATTTCCCCCTCTAATCTAAATACCAAAATGGCAGGATTCACCCCACTCCACCCTTATCTGTTGGGGGAGAAATACAGTTCAACTAACACTGGGCATAGTCGCATTTAAGAATTATGCTCTGTAATTCTATTGACATTCATTTCAATAGTTATTTGTCACTAGTTGAAACCTGATGTCAGTGTTCTGGTATTAGTAATGTGCAACACCAGATGCTAATGCTGATTTCTTAAGTAGCAGCAGTTCACCAAGATTTTCATGAATGGATTTATGCTGGCAGTAGCATTTTGGCCATGAGCTTTAGCGCAGGCAAACAGCCATTGTAAAAGAGAAGAAATAAAATGTAGCAGGATTGAACCTAAGCAGACCCCTAAGGAGGCGGAACTGTCTCCCTCAAGTAGTCTTTCCAACTCCTAAAACACCCCCCCCCCAAAAAAAAAGCATTTAGCCCTTCCTAAGAGAGAAGGTGTGGGACTGGGGTGGCTTAGTGGTGAAGACACTGAACTTGACGACTGGAAGGTCAGTAGGTCAGCAGTTCGAGTGCTGCACTGAGTGAGCTCCTGTCCCTGTCCCAGCTCCTGCCAACCTAGCAGTTCAAAAGCAGTTCAGTGACAGGGAGGCAAGATAAGAAACTGATAAGGACAGCAAACAAAATGAAAGTGTGAAGTAGTTGGGGAAGTTAGACTGCTTAAAGAGTTTAGGGTGGTTTTCTCTCGCAGATGACAGCATTGTTCCTGGACTAGAGAGGTTGTTTGACTTTGGAAGAGATAATGTGTCAATTGCTAGAGATACAACCTTCATGACCTGTGCTTTTTGCCAAGGGTTAGCAGATAAGATAACATCAAAGGCTAAAAAGGTCTTATGGGTCAGCTTATAAATACAAATAGATATTCCATGCATTCACAGCACAGCTTTTGCCTCACTCACATTTCCTTCTTCTTCAAGTGCCATATCCTATTCCGAATATTGGCTCCCATCATGGTGATCAGCAATGAAGGTTGTCTTAGGAACAATAAAATGCAGTAGCTTTCCATTTGCCTTCTGCATCGCAGTGTGACATCTGTACCAGTGATCCTGTTATGTGAGTCACTTTCTGGTCCTGAGCCCTTTTGGTACACAAAGCCTTCATTGGCCCTAGGCCAGCATTGATGAAGCTGCCACCCTCCCTCAAGATGGATTCAAGTTGGATTTATTGTATTTTCTGGCATATAAAGCCCACCACCACCCCTTAAAAAACCCTGGAAAATGGAGTACTTCTTGTACTATATATTGTGGCCTATAGTGGCTCAAGTGGCTAAGATGCTGACTTGGAGGCAGAAGGTCAGCAGTTTGATTCCCAAGTACTGCAGGACGGAATCAGCTCCCATCTTTGTCCCAGCTCCTGCCAACCTAGCAGTTCAAAAGAAAGAAAGTGCAAGTAGACAAATAGGTACCACTGCAGTGGGAAGGTAAACAGCTTTCTGTGCACTCTGGTGTTTAGTCATGCCTGCCACATGTCCACGGAAACATCTACAGACACAGTGCTGGCTCTTTGGCTATAAACAGAGATGAGCTCATATGCCAGGTTTTTGAGAAAGGGTGACCTTTACCTAGGAGTGAAGGCACTGCAATTTCTCAATCATTTGGGTTGGACATCTCTGTCATTTGGGCAGCTGTACAAAATTATTTTTACAGTTCCCAGAAAGCTGTGAGATTGCCTGGGCTAGGGTGTTTTTAGGGTTGTAGTTTTAAACAAAACAAATGAACACCCCCCCCCCAAAAAAAATCTGATTATAAATAACAAATAGTTTGCAGTGATTTAATTCCAAATTCTCTACTGGTGTGATACATAGATTGTACCAAGGCATGTTTATTCAGAAGTAAGTGATGTGAATTTCAGTGGAGTTATTCCCCAAGGAGGAACACATAGGTTTGTGTGCTTACCGTTAAGTATTTACCTTCTATATAAAACAGATTATTGAATGCCATAAATGTCCTGTGCTTTTTTCCAATCCAAAAGAATCACAAAAGCCTTCGGTGAGCATTCAGTTGCTTGAGAAAGTTAGGATACCGCAGATGTCTTGTGATTCAGATAAATTTTGCTCCAGTGGGAAACCAGGGACACAGGGAGATTAAGGAATGTGTCCAAGGTCACAGATGAAATGAGCATCCAAAAGTTCCCAACTGGGAACAACTTCTGCCTCCCATTCTTATGTCATTGAACTTCTTTATCCATAACTGTCATTGTGAATATCTTTGCGAGATAAGATGTTGTTTTAATGGTTGCCAAAGTATCCATCATACAGACAGAAAACATCTGTAAGCATTAAGCAAAGTGGTTTAGCAAGACTTACAGACCCGACGGGGCCCTGGCCTTGTTTGAGTGTTATTTGTGTTATTTAAAAAAAATGCATTAAATCTTGAATCTTATGGTTTGAGATATCTCAGGGACTCTAGGGTAGACTGGAAGGTCTCCTTTGAGATTGGAGATGGAGTTCTCACCATGATGGGGGAAGGATCAAATCTTAGATCTTCTCCTCCCCTGTTCATATGAACCCTTTGCTCTCAGATGTTGGACAGCCAATGTTGAGAGAGTGGGACCTTCTTACCTAGAGCATTGAAAGAGAGTGGCAGGTTGAAAGCGACCCAGGCCCTGTGAGGATTTGAACCCAATTCTTTGGATGTCTACTCTAAAACACAAACCACTACATCATGCTGGTTCCCAATTTGTCTGTCCTTGTATATAGATCAAGAGTTCCCAACCTAAGGCCGGATCCAGCCCAGAGTGCCATTTCTTGTGGGGAGCCCACCCCTCCAAGGGCATTCAAGAAACAAAATGGCCATCCCTTTGAAGCTATTGAGACAAAATGGCCACCCCCATCATGCAGCCAGAGCAAAATGACCATCCAGCTGACTGAGAGAGCATCATCTGGCCCCTGACTTGAAAAGGTTGGCAACCCCTGATATAGATGATGCCACAATCACCACCATTATCATTGGTGTTGAACTACAGATGGGGGACTGAGCATTAGCCTGTCTACAGCCTGAAATAGCATAGCTCAAGAGAGCTTATATTGCATAATTTGATGTTTGTTAAGACTAATTATTTAGACTACATTGATCTGTACAGTGCTTATGCGAAGTTATCTTTTATCTTGTACCTACCTACTATACTTTAAAATTCTTCATTCCTACAACTTATCACAGGACATTGTCAGAGTTATCTTCTAATTCAATGAAACAGTTGTCTATGTTTCTGCTGATCTTTGAATTTTTGTGTCTGAATATTTAGCTTATATTCCTGGCTCAACTCAGGAGCTAATTGTGTCAAAGGCAGTGGATTATTGTGTGTACCATATTGTGCCTGCTTAATCTCAAACTTTTGCTCTGGGTCAAATTTATTTCTTGAATTGCATGAAAATACATTTATTTATTTATTCATTTATTTAATATCCTATTTTAAATAGCAGTCTGCTTTTCTTCAGCCATGATCTGCGAATGGTGTGATTTTTGATTTTGATTTTTTACTATTTCTACAGGCCTGACTCAGTACAAATTTTCCACTCCTCTTTAATTCTTGGGGTTGGGATAACCTAGAAAGTCATAAGTTCAGCGACAGGGAGGCAAGATAAACTGATAAGGACAGCAAACAAAATGAAAGTGTGAAGTAGTTGGGGAAGTTAGACTGCTTAGAGAGTTTAGGGTGGTTTTCTCTCTCAGATGACAGCATTGTTCCTGGACTAGAGAGGTTGTTTGACTTTGGAAGAGATAATGTGTCAATTGCTAGAGATACAACCTTCATGACCTGTGCTTTTTGCCATGGGTTAGCAGATAAGATAACATCAAAGGCTAAAAAGGTCTTATTGGTCAGCTTATAAATACAAATAGATATTCCATGCATTCACAGCACAGCTTTTGCCTCACTCACATTTCCTTCTTCTTCAAGTGCCATATCCTATTCCGAATATTGGCTCCCATCATGGTGATCAGCAATGAAGGTTGTCTTAGGAACAATAAAATGCAGTAGTTTTCCATTTGCCTTCTGCATTGCAGTGTGACATCCGTATCAGTGATCCTGTTATGTGAGTCACTTTCTGGTCCTGAGCCCTTTTGGTACACAAAGCCTTCATTGGCCCTAGGCCAGCATTGATGAAGCTGCCACCCTCCCTCAAGATGGAGTCAAGTTGGATTTACTGTATTTTCTGGCATATAAAGCCCACCACCACCCCTTAAAATACACTGGAAAATGGAGTACTTCTTGTACTATATATTGTGGCCTATAGTGGCTCAAGTAGCTAAGACGCTGACTGGGAGGCAGAAGGTAGCAGTTCGATTCCCGAGTACTGCAGGATGGAATGAGCTCCCATTTTTGTCCCAGCTCCTGCCAACCTAGCAGTTTGAAAGAAAGAAATTGCAAGTAGATAAATAGGGACCACTTTGGTGGGAAGGTAACAGTGTTCCGTGCCTGTCACATGACCACGGAAATGTCTGCAGAAGCTGACCGCGCTGGCTCTTCAACTTTGAAACAGATGAGCACTGAACCCTAGAGTCGAATACGACTGGCTTTCGAGCAAGGGAAACCTTTACCTTTACTATATTGGGCTATTTTGGTAATATCGGTGTGCATGATGTACTCTGGTGTGTCTTATACACCAGGAATTATGGTAATCCACTTGGGGACCATCAGCCTTCCCTGTGGACTTCACCAACCAAGGTCTTTAGTCCTCAGGGTTGTCAGGTTAGTTGACTGCCACCTGATGATCAGTGTTGAGTTGCTGGCAGTTGGGTCTACTGTATTACCATTGCAGGATAGTCTGGCCATACTGAAACATTTCATAACTGCCATTAAAATGGAGGTTTGTTAGTATTGCATGCTATCAAGTTGCCTCGAATTTATAGCAACCCCTATCAGTGAGGGATCTCCAAAATTTCCTGTCCTAAACAGCCCTTCTCAGCTCTTGCAAACTCAAAGCTCAGGCTTCCTTTAGGAAGTCAATCCATTTCTCATTTGGTTTTTCTGTTTTCCTGCTGCCTTCCAATTTCCCCAGCACTATTGTCTTTTCCACCATATCCTGCAATTCTTATGACGTGCCCAAAATATGGCAGTCTCAGTTTTGTCATTTTTTGCCTCCAGAGATAATTCAGAGTTGATTTGCTCTAGGACAGGGGTCCTCAACTGTTTTTGCACCACATACCAGTTTCATGTTAAACAATTTTTCCACAAACTGCTAAGTTGGGGGGGGGGGGAGAGCCCCGCTGTAGCTCAAAACATGATGGAGGAGCCCCACCTGCCAGCCACACTGTAGTTAATCAATGCAGAGGAGGGGCCAGGCCACCTGCCTATCTGCTGTATCTGAAGCCTGTGCTCTTGCTCCATTTGCTGGGCAGACCTAGTGGAGCATTCATTGGGGCTCCCAGCACCACCCACTTGTGGTCTAGTTCGGGACAGCCCATGAGCCCACTACTGGTCTCCAGTCCGGTGGTTGGGGACCCCTGCTCTAGGACACTTCTGGAGGTTTAGTTGTGTGCATAGCCAAAGAATTTCCACACATTTCCCATTCTGTAACTTGTATCATTCAGAGCTTGGAAAAGCTACTTTTTAAGATTATACTGACTGGAGGATTCTGGGAACTGTGATCCAAAAAAGTAACTTTTACAAACTCTAGCCTACAAGAGTGACAGCTGATATTGTGAGAAGGATTCTTTTCTCACGCTGTTTCATTATTTTTTAAATTCTAGGATCTGGGTTATTTCCAAATCAAATTCCACTCTTCTGACTATTGTGGAAGGACTGTAAATATTTGATGACTGAGACTTAGAATGTTCTTTTACAAATGGCACTATCAGCAATTAAAGCAAAGCAGACACACCAGGGAGTAGATTTTGACTATCGTGAAATAACAGCAAATTGTTAATTATTTAAGATTTTAATATTCTGCTTATATTTTACTGCCAGGTATGAAGAAAGCTTCCGGAGATTTTTTCTGGGCCAAAATAATTTGGACGCTACCTATTGGTTTTCCATCCAGAAAAGTCATAAAACAGAAATTGTAGAAACCAAAATTAAGTATAGGCTGAAGAAAAAAATATTGTGAATTACAGGAAAGCAGCCAAATAGGCCTATTTAATCCCAAAAAGATAGTAGTGCTCTGAGTAAGCAGAAAACAAGTTCCAATTGATACTGAAAGTTTAACGTAAAAGTTCAGCAGTTCTTGGTGTTTTTCAAGACTAGATTCTGCAAGGGAGGTGGGGAACTTGATTTTAGGAACTTGATCACAGCTTGCCGATCTAGGAAAATAAGGTACAATCTACTCCAAGGTTCAAGCTGCAACACTCCAAGCCAGTAAAAACAGAGAGTATAAACACAGAAATCATGTTAACAGACTAAGCAACCATTTACTGCCATTTCACAACATCTAATACTTGTGGTTTGTGGCAGGTCATGCAGAATCTCATAGGACTACGGAGCCAAGAAATGTTCTGTTTTGGAAGGCTACAATTCCAACAATCTCCCAGTAATTTTTTTTTTACTTTTTTGAGCTCTAATACAGCACATTGGTGGCATTGTTGCTCAGCCTATTGCAAGTCATCATCATTGGAAACAACAGCATCAGCATCATCTGTTGAAGTACTCAATGACTATTAGCTTTCAATCAACATAAAATGGGGGGGGGGTGTCCCATTATTGTGCCCATTTTCTTGAGATCAACCTGAAGCTGAGAGACAGTGACTTCCCTGGGTTGCTGCTTTAGGACTCCCTGGTTCACAGCTTACATTGCCAGCCAGTCAGATGACAAAAAGAGCCTTCAGGGACTGCAGAGCTCCAAGAAGCCCCTAGCACAAAAATGGTCCTGTGTTGTGGATTAAGGCAATCTGGATTCAAATTCTTCTTGCTTGGCCAAAAGCTGGTTGGGTGACCATGAGCAAGTCAGTGGGCCAAATCCTATTTCTAGTCTCAACTAGAAAATGTGTATAGTTTAGTGGTTTAGTGGTGGTGCAGTGGTTAAACTGCTGTACTGCAGTGAAAATTGCTGATGTTTTGCGTTTGGTGGGGATTAAGGTTGAATCAAAGCACTTCAGAGGCTCAGTGGTTAAGACGCTGAGCATGGAGACTGGAAGGTTGGGGTTTGACACCTGAGTGCTGCATGACAGATCTTGGGGACATGAAAGGAGTCTCATTCAGGCGTCGCCTGAGCAGTGTTTCTCCAGCAAAAATCCTTTCAACCCAGTGTAATTTCTGACACGGCATTTATTTAGGTTGACTCAGTCTTCCACCATTCTGAAGTCATTAAATGAGTATCCAGAGTACAGTTGTACCTCGCTTAAAGAGCATAATGCGTTCCACAGGACTGCTCTTTAAGCGAGTTTGCTCTTTAAGTGAAACACCATTGTAAATGACCAATTGTGGGGGGGATTACGAACCCCAATTTATTTGTTAAGCTAGTTTTTGGTTGGTTTTATTTGTTAAGCGAAGCGAACAGTCAGAGAAAATTCTGCTCTTTAAGTGAGTTACTCTTTAAGTGAGGCACTCTTTATGCGAGGTTTGACTGTATTGTGGGAAATATGCTATTTACCTTGTGAACTGCCCAGAGAGTACTCTAAGTATTATGGGGTGGTATATAAGTGTAATTGCTATTGGACAATTTGGATGCAGAGCTAGGAGTTTAAATCCCCCCTCTTCTTCCTTATGGAGTTGATGGGGGGGGGGAGGTACATGCCTCCTGTACAGCCTTGGACAAACTGCACCGTCCTAGAGGACCACCAGACGAAGAGCTTGTAAATTGCCTCTGAATACTATATTATTAGAAAACCCTGATCAATATTGACTTGCAAGTACATAATTATTATTATTTGTCTGAGTTAGGCTAGAGCAGTTGAATCAGTTGTTAAATAGTAAGAAAATATTAAAGTAAATCCTATTGATTCAGTAGTATTTAATACTTGTGGTGCTGCACCTGTAGATTTCGTTGCTCTTCAAAACAATCACTGAATGATCGGTTAAGACATGGCCAGAATCCTGTTCGTAGTCTAGTTGGGACTACCAACAGGATTCTGGCCATGTCTTAACTGGTGTTACTCGGATATTGCAAAGAGCAACCATGCACACACACAGAAGCTATGGCAGAGAAATCATGCATATATGTGCATAGATTTAATTTTTCTTAAGAGATTTCATGCACGTTTCTTCAAGAAAAGCATTGTTCTTGAAGTAAAGCATGGCTTTGTTTCCTGGTAAATAGCATTTTTCTTTAGAACTAAACAGCAAAAGAGATGAATAGACAAATACTTCATTTGGAATCTTTATTTTAAGACCATATCTGACGTTCATTGCAAGCATTATATCTCCCCTTGGAAAATGGAAATAGCTTGAACCTGGCAGAATTAATGTGTTTCTCTTGCCTCATCTCATTCTCCATTGCAATATATATGTTTTATTGGTTATTTAATCATTTTGCAAGCTGCCCTGGGCTTCTAGATGAGGAGAATGAGGAAACAGAAATGAAATGTATGGGTAAGATATCTATCTACCTTTCTTATACAGTATATAACAAATTTAAATGTAAGGATTTAAACATTCTACCCTGGCTCCTTTGAGAGTCAGCAGTTAATTTCTCTCTTTGAAATGGATGGAAAGCTGAGTATTCTTGCCAACTTTCTTCTTTCTTGAAAGCTCAGAATAGCTGGGTTACAGCGATATTTATCCAATTTGGGTCCCATGTGAACCAGTGTATAAAAGTGGACTTATTAGTCATTTGCTGTGTATGAGCTGAACATGTCTGGAAGTTCACTCGGGAAGCTGTGTGTAGGTGGTCAGAATTCACCCAGTGACAAATTCTGTGGTAATTTTGAAAACTCCCTCTTTAGAGGCTGCGTTCTTTCTCCTCCCGAGGAGCTATTCTGTGACTGTTTGGCAAATGTGACAGATACTAAACACAACAGCCTGGGTGTTCTCTTCCTCAGAAACTCAAAATATCTTTTCACATTGTGGGGAAAGGGAGAGAGACATAGACACAGAGAAAGAGAAAATGGGAATTAAGAAACACAGGGTCCCTATAGCATTGGCATGATATATCTTGAATTTATGCAGAGATAAACTAAAAAAAACACAAAGAAAAAGAACGTGACATTCCCATAACTTTTCCTTAGGAGACCCCAAAGGCTACGTTGTTAGAAATCAACATCAGAAGGGAAGAACACCTTTCCCCACTTTTTAAAAGCATGACACAATCAAATGCTGCCTCAGCATTTCCTCCCCTTTCTGGGGAAAAGAAAAGCAAGATTCCCCGCCTGCACAGCTGTGGGAAATAAACAGGATAGTTCCAGCTGACCACAGATTTAGCATGCTTCACTCTTCCTAGAATTGAAGGGTGGGGGAATTTCATTGACCTCACTCCAAGTTTTGTTTGGTCTAATCATGGTAACCACTCTGGCCAAGATTAATAGTCTATCAAAGCCATTCGGAAAGAATGTGTGGTATCGAGTCTTTATCGTCTTACCCCTGGCAAGCCAGAACTGGGGCCAAAATCAAATTGTTTGATTTGTTGGAGATGACTGGGTAAAGCACAACCACAAGGGGGGCATTTTGATTTTCCTAGACTTGTGGTCCAGCTTCATAAAAGTGCAACATTTGTTATGCAATAGAGATCTAACTCTTGCTGTGAAGATCCAAGTAGTGAGATGTTACATATTTCCCGTGTTGCTATATGGAGTTGAAGCTTGGACACTGACTAAAAGCTGTGATGGTGAACCTTGGCACTCCAGATGTTCTTGGTCTTCAATTACCAGGTGGCCAAGTCAGCACTCCTGCTGTTCAGTGTTTCGGGGAATTCAGTGCCAAGGTTCACATTCATTGAGCTAAAGCATTTAAAAAGAAAAATGTTTGAAATGTTTATATGCAGACACCTGCCAAAGATAGCATGTGACTAATGTAGAAGTGTTGCATTGGATGGATAAAGAACAAGAACTGTTTAGGACCCTTAAACAAAGAAAGCTCCAATACATTGGGCATATCATGAGGAATGACATAAACCATGGGTGCCCAAACGTTTTGGGCTGTGGGCCGGTCACATGGTTGAGGGAGCTGGTCACTATGGCCCAGGGGCTGGATGTGGCCCCCAATACCAATTCATCTGGCCCGTGAAACCCTTGTCACTCCTGGAAGCGGAAGTAAAACATGCCCATACTAGCTCATTTTACTTCCGCTTTCAGGAGCAATGAGGACTTTGCGGACTGGATGAATTGACATTGGGGCTGCATCCACCCCCCCAGGCCATAGTTTGGGCACCCCTGACATAAACTATAAAATAGTCCAACTGCCTTGGGAAGAGAGGCTCAAGATTAAGATGGACTTTGTGACTGAAGAACTTGAGATACTAGTGTGGGACATCCTCAGAAGAACTGTTTTGAGGAGCTAAAACAGGAAGACTCTTGTCATGGTGATAGGAAATATTTGGAATGGATATGGCATTTGGAGGAGGAGAAGAGGTGGTGACCATGACCATGACTATGACCATGACCATGACCTTTTGAAACATGGGGATTACATTAGAGTGCCCAATGCATAAAGAGGTCCAATTCTTATTAACCTACCAATTTAGATCAAAAGTAAACATTCAGAGGTTGAAGAAGAAATGTTAACTTCAATGCAATCCATTTTGGAACAATTTTTTTTACTATGGAATCCTTTTCTCTTACTACACATGCTTGCCTAGTCAGTGTGAATTTTGTGGCTGTTTTCCATTAGCTGAGGCTGTTACTCAGGTCCTACCCTAAAGACACCTAGGTGTCAGGAACAAGGAGGGAACTCAAAAGGAGAGCAAACCAAGAAAAGGGCAAGAAAATGGAGGCTCAGATGCAGGTCTGACTCCCGTATAGGGCAGGAAATGTCAGATGCCTGGAAAATGGGATGCAGGGAACAACTGAATGGTGATGCCATACATTCTTTGAACCAAAAACAATGGACCAGTATGGAGATGGATACATAATGTGTTGACTCTTGGAAATTTGGTGCCACATGAGCATGGGATGACTTTAAAGCCCCAGTCAACATTTGTAGCAGAGAACCTTAAAATGTTGTGTAAGTATTCATGTATGAGTCTTGACTGACACTTGGACTTCATAATTTTCATCTTGGAAAAAGGTTGTTCACAGATGTATGCAGTGCCAAAGACTGTGGGAACATGCCTACATTAAATTTGATAAATATATCAAATAGGTCGAAATAGAAATCTAACAGACTGTTGTTTTCTTTGTAAATGTCTGTGGCATGATCATTGGGTTGCAATTAATTAGTTCCATTTGAAAAAAAATGGAGGGTCAGATTAAAGATTTCAGTAACGTCATGTGAATTTGTTGAACTAAGCCAAATCAATGGCCAATGGGAATCCCTCTTAAACAGGAGGAAAACCAATTCTTAGCATGAATTAGGATTCCTATTATCTTTCCTATCTCAATGTATTTACAGTTATCTAAAAAACAAAAACTAGATCGGCTTCGAGCCTTTTGCTCTTGTAGAATGGCTTTCCACACTGTCTCTTTAAGAACATGTCACTTGGCGTAACATTTCAAGGACATCAAAGCATAAATGAGGAAATGACAGTGTCAAAACAGGAATAAGTGCTTAAATAGTTTTTTTTATAAACAAGAAGCTGAGTCTCCAGAGTCCAGAGGATGTACACATCAATTCCTGGATTCTGGACAGGTACCACTTCAAAAACTTCCTGCCTGAAAAAACTTTGGGGTTGTTGGGTTTTTTTAACTGAAACTGCCCTTTACACCCTCTACTGGCCAAATTTTTTAAAAGGAAAAATTACTTATTTTGACAAAGTATGTTTTTTAAAAATATAAACCTAAAAAACACTTGTTATCTATATATGTCAAAGACAGAGTGTGTGTATGTAGGAAAATAAGGCTTTCTGATGTATATCCAGCATTCATCCCTAATTATTTTGGATGTCCATCTCCCCAGTATATTTACCACAGCAAATATCTGTGCAATGTTGAAAAAAAAAATATTGGTGCTTTGTAAAGAGAAAGACAATCCCTTCTAAATAGTTTTATGACAGCTGATAAATTACTGTGTAAACTACTTATTTATTTATTTATTTATTTATTTATTTATTTATTGAATTTATTACCCCGCCCCACTCGGGAAAACACTTTTAACCTTACCTCCTAGGAAGTTATAATGGAAATCCTATTACCTAAGAAGCAAGGCTCACATCTAATTAGTAATTCCAGGTAAATAAGGCCCCTTGAAATAGTGGTATTTATGTTAGGTGTTGACTCACTGCTCAACCATTCCTTCAGTGAATCTACTCTAGTTGGGACTAGCAATTGCTTATATGCCAAATACTTCAGAGTCACAACACGAAAAAAAAATGGTTCAAACAGAGGAAACTTTGTACACAACATCCTCCTCCTCCTCCTTTTACCACATTGGGGAGATGAAAGGTACTTGCTCTGGAACTTCTAGCAGCCTCCATCGGTGTTATTTTTCTGCTTTTGTACTATTTCTCTGATGTTATCTCTCCACCTTCCTCTGGGCCTGCCATGTGGTCCTACTCCTCTTTTCACATATGCCTTGTACAATGATGGGCTCCAAAAAAATTACTACCACACTGTAGGCATGACATGGTGGGCATAGCCAGGGAAAAGCGCTGCATTGCACCCGAATTAGGACTACTTTATTTCAAAGCTTGGATGGGTGGGCCAGCCAGAATGTCTGCTACCAATTCTAGCAAACTTTTGCGAACCTACTGATGCCCATCACTAGCCTTGTAAGATATGGAATCCCAAGACAGTCTCTCCAAATGGGCAAACCATTTTATTGGTTGTCTCCATATGTAGTGCAAGATTGGTTCTGTTTTAACAAAATAACTACTCTATAAGAACAGGAAGACCCGCTTCTCCCCGGGTCTTTCCACCTCGCCCGGGGATGGAACAAACTGCCGCAGCTGTGGCCGGTGAGGCGTTTCCCCCCTCCCTCCGGGACCTCTTTCCACCTCGGCCCGGAGGCCGATAAAAGACTGGCAGGGGGGGCGACGAGAGGACGCTCCCGCTTCTCCCCGGGTCTTTCCACCTCGCCCGGGGATGGAAAAAGCTGCCGCAGCTGTGGCCGGTGAGGCGTTTCCCCCCCGCCCTCCCTCCGGGACCTCTTTCCACCTCGGCCCGGAGGCCGATAAAAGACTGGCAGGGGGGGCGATGAGAGGACGCTCCCGCTTCTCCCCGGGTCTTTCCACCTCGCCCGGGGATGGAACAAGCTGCCGCAGCTGTGGCCGGTGAGGCGTTTCCCCCCCGCCCTCCCTCCGGGACCTCTTTCCACCTCGGCCCGGAGGCCGATAAAAGACTGGCAGGGGGGGCGATGAGAGGACGCTCCCGCTTCTCCCCGGGTCTTTCCACCTCGCCCGGGGATGGAACAAACTGCCGCAGCTGTGGCCGGTGAGGCGTTTCCCCCCTCCCTCCGGGACCTCTTTCCACCTCGGCCCGGAGGCCGATAAAAGACTGGCAGGGGGGGCGACGAGAGGACGCTCCCGCTTCTCCCCGGGTCTTTCCACCTCGCCCGGGGATGGAACAAGCTGCCGCAGCTGTGGCCGGTGAGGCGTTTCCCCCCCGCCCTCCCTCCGGGACCTCTTTCCACCTCGGCCCGGAGGCCGATAAAAGACTGGCAGGGGGGGCGACGAGAGGACGCTCCCGCTTCTCCCCGGGTCTTTCCACCTCGCCCGGGGATGGAACAAGCTGCCGCAGCTGTGGCCGGTGAGGCGTTTTCCCCCCCCTCCGGGACCTCTTTCCATCTCGGCCCGGAGGCCGATAAAAGACTGGCGGTGGGGGTGAGGAGAGCTGATTAGGAACAGCTATTCCCCGACAGCTGATTAGGAACAGCTATTGGCGGGCGTACGTTATACTTGTGAAAGTTGATGATATTTGTATTTGTATTTGTGACTTGATATTTGTATTTATGACACTGAATCATATTTGTAATGCTGATTGGAATATTATCTTGCTATTATACTGTTACATTTTTTATATATTGTATGTTTCTGCCTTTATTGTTGGACTCTATTGATCGACTGTATATTAATTATGTTGTAAACCGCCCTGAGTTGGTCACACCAAGTAGGGCGGTATAGAAATCCAAAAAATAAATAAATAAATAAATAAATAATAAATAAATAAATTAACTGCCCTGAAATCTCTAATTTCCCCCACCCCGGATGAAGCAGAATTCTGCACTCCATAACTGATAAGAATCAATCAAATATGTTGAATTATTTTGATATGTATCAATGTATAGTGTTGTTGTTGTTATTATGCACAATTGAGTCCTATGGTAACCCTCTGTGAATGAAAGATCTCCAAAATGTCTTCACCTCAACAACTCTGCTCAGCTCTTGAAAACACAAGCCTGTGGTTCCCTGATGGAGTCAATCCATCTCATGTTTAGTCTTCCTCTTTTCCTACTGTCATCCACGTTTCCCAGTATTATTGTCTTTTACAGAGAATCTTGGCCGAAGTAGGACATTCAGCTTTGTCATTGTTGCCTCCAGAGACAGTTCAGGCTTGTTTTCCTCTAGGACCCATTTGTTTGTCTGTCTGGCAGTCCAATATATCTGCATAGCTCTCCTATCCATGTATAGAAAGTGCAAAACTAAAAGGACATCTAGATATTCCGCAGCAAGCCAGCTTGTCATTCAGTAATACGTGTATGCATGAATTTTGAGTAGATCAAACTTGGTCTATACATGCAGTGGACTGAAGTGCAAATGTCTTGTGGTGTTGATACAGTACTGATTATTATTTTTCCTATATTTACATGTTGTGTTTATAAATTTGTTGTTTCTCTGTGCTTGTGAACCGCCCTGAGTCGGCCCAATTTGAGTAGGGCGGTATAAAAATTGGAAAAATAAATAAATAAATAATAATAAATAAATGAAATGACAGAGTTACAAGGTACTGGAATAAGCAGTATCATTGTACTGGGAAAGTACATATTTACTGCTTTTTTAAAAAAAAAATGCAACAAGAAGTTTCCAACAAAGAGGAATCTAACATAGCAGGGAACTTAGTGCTTTTCTCTGTGGTATTTCTCCAACTGTGCTTTTTTAAAAACTTGCCAAGAGTCAGTTTGTTTTTCTAACATGGGGAAAACATTATTATTAATTTCAAAACAGGCATAAAGAGACATCCACAATGAAGTAATATAGTTCAGTCTCATCAAAACCTGGCTATAAATGTCACAAGTAATATTGTTGCCTGCAACTTATGTTACTTTTTGGAGGAATCAGTAACGAGGACATAATATTTCAGAAGTAGTATATAATGCAATGGATTTTGTGTGTATATGTGCATAGCTTTTGGAGTTACTTTTAAATGACACTTAGGCATTTAGGGTATGAAGTATTTTGAACAGAATTTGTCTGGTTTTATGCAGTGATGGGATGTCACCGGTTCTAGACGGATCTCTGGAACCGGTAAGACCAATCCCGGAGGGTTCTCCGTGAGGGGAGTCCACTTTTGGGGCGTCCGGTTCCGGACGCCTGACCGAAAGAAAAAAAAAATTAAAATCGGAGCGAAAATGGCTCCAATTGACTGCGCATGCGCAGAAACTCAATCTGACGCATTGCACATGCGTCAGATTGAGTTTCTGCGCATGCGCAGTCAATTGGAGCCATTTTCGCTCCGGTTTTCAAAACATTTAGAACTTTCAGGGCAGCGGCGGCGGCAGCAGCCCTCTGAGGGGGGCGCCTCCCCGCGGCACGTTGAGGGCTGCCTCGGCCGTCCGCTGCTGACAAGCCCCATGCCCTGGGGACGCCCGGCGGGGTACACTGCTGCCGCCGCCTCCGCCGGGCGCCTGTGGGCCGGGTGCCTGCACCCGCCGTCCACAGCCGCCGCCCGCCGCCGCCGGAGCTGCCGCTGCCTGAATCCCTGTGGACTCCTTCTTGGGTCGGTCCCTTTTGAGCTCGGCTGCCGCGCGCTGCGGAGGAGGAAGCTGTAGGCGGCGGCGGTGCGGCATGGGGACGGCCCAGGGAGGCGCGGCAGCCGCGGCTGCCCGTCGCCCCTCGCCATGGCCGGAGCCGGGCTAAAAAGGTACCGGCCCAAGGAGGACGCCACAGGGGTGCAGGCAGCTCCGGCGGCGGCGGCGGCTGTGGACAGCAATCGGGGTGCCGGGTCCCAAGAAAGGTAAGCGAGGGGTTTTTATTTGGGGTGGGTGGGTAATTTATTTGTGTTTTGGGTGGGTGGTTGTTTTTATTTTATTTATTTATTTGTGTCTGGGTGGGTGGGCTGAGAGGGAGGGGTGTGTGTGTATGTTTATTTTTATTTTTTATTTATTTTCATTTTGGCCCCGCCCACAACGTCATGACGTCATGACGTCGGCCGTGACGTCATGACGTCATGCCATTGGCCACGCCCATGACGTCCGTGACGTCATGGCGTGGTAGTAGATTTTTTGTCATCCCATCACTGGTTTTATGCCATTCTTTCATCAGTCCTAAAGATTTTGGGTCAGTGGGGTTTGTTTGTGTCAATTTTGCTCTACATTTGTAAGCAAGAACCTGTACCACTCAAGAACTGAGTGTAGAAATAAAATAGCTTCTTATTATGCACCATCATGTCATTTCCAACATTTAGATCAGTGGTTCCCAACGTGGGGCACATGCCCCACAGGGGGACTTCAATTCCCAGAAGCCTAAGTCAGTACATTGGCTGATCAGTACTTTGAGGAATTGACTTAGGCATCTGGGAATTGAAGTCCAAAAACCAAAAGTTGGGAAACATTGGTTTGGATATTTTACTGTCTTGTAAAATTCTAGGCTTGATTCACTCTAAACCCCAACTATTTGACTTTCTGGCACTCCACAGTATCCATAAAACTTCCCTTCAAACACCACATCTCAAATGAATCGACCATAAACAAGGGTGTAGTTATTTTGAAAGATGTTTGTCCTATTTTGTCTGTGGTATCAGTGAATACATCTGTCTGCCATTTCTCAGATAGCCTCTGAGAGGTACATTAGTCATAGACTACAATAGAAAAGTGTTGGTATGGTTAAATATGTCTAGACATCATAGATGGAGAAAGTTTGTTTTTTAAAACATGCATTTGACATGGAAGCTCATCATAGCTTGAAAACTAACATTAAAATACAGCAGTTAGTCTTTAAAGTGCCACAATGTTTTTTTGTTTTGTTTACTATCTGATATATTGAAATGTTCGTCTATACCTTATAAAAAGTATTTATTATAAAGAACTCATTTTACAGAGTTTTTAAACTTTTAGAATGCATTGAGGATATTAACCAGCCAGTGAAAGTTTCTGTAGCATAAGGCAGTTTTATTATTTAATATTTCTATAGTGTGTGTGGATCTAACAGAAGCAGGAGGACTGGCGGATGAAGGGAGATGTGGATGAATCGTTTGTGGTCAGAAAATTCTCCCCTTTCATCTCCCATGAGCAAGTGGCCAGGTTACCCCCTTTGTGAGAGGATATCGGGACATTCATCCACTCACCACTGTTGGCTTCCTCCAATGTTTTCCTTTCTGTTCTTAAAGTCCCACATTAGCAACAGAGATGACTATTATAAAACCTCATTGGGAACACGAGAAGACGGATTACATTTCTTGGCATTGGCTGTGTTTGATAATTTAACCCACGTTGAGACCACAGGACTTCCCACATGCTGCATAATATTTCCCATGGGCTAAGCCATATTTTAACTAGAAACCAGTGTCAAATCCCCCTCCCCCGCATTGCCATAATAAATAAGATTTAGATGAAAGATACCTCAAGCACATGGAAGCACCCACAGAGACACATGAGGCCTGCTAAGTGTAAGCAGCACAAAATCCCATCTGGATATCATTGCTTTTGGGATACTTACTCCAAAATGTAGTATCTGAAAGTAATATTCATGTCAGATCAAGAATGGCAACTTGCTATTGGGAATTGTTGAACTGTTCATTGGTTTAGGTCAGTGTTTCCCAACCTTTGGTTTTTGGACTTCAATTCCCAGAAGCCAAAGTCAATTCCTCAAAGCACTGATCAATGGACTGACTTAGGCTTCTGGGAATTAGAGTCCTCCTCTGGGGTTTGTGCCTCACATTGGGAACCACTGGTTAAGTGTTTGGTTGCAAACACCACAGGTTGGGTGTTCAGTTCCTCACTTTGTTTCCTTGAGAGTAGTTGGACTTGATGACCCATAGGGTTTCTTCCAGTTCTGCAGTTCTATGATTATTTATATTATAATAATTCCCCTCACCCCTCAGCAGCAATTTGCAAGAGTACAATTTCTCCATCTTTAGCATTGTGACAATAGATTACTAATACAGGATGTGGCATTGACAAGATATAGTGGTCAGCTTTCTTAAAATGAACAGTTTCCCTGAAATGAAGACTGGAATATGCAAGGAAACTGGGTTTTGATGATGATGATGATGATGATGATGATGATGATGATGATGATGATGATGATGATGATGATGATGATGATGATGATGATAATAATAATAATAATAATAATAATAATAATAATAATAATAATAATAATAATAATAATAATAATAATAATAGTTGTGTTGTCGTTGTTGTTCGAGTTGTATGCCGCCCCACTCGCCAAGCAACTCTGGGCGGCTAACAAAGATACAAAGTATACAATAACAGAGAAAAAACAACATATCGCAGTTACAAGATTACAAGATATTGCATCACAAAAACATTTCAAAGGCAATTCAAAACATCTCTAATCACAATAGCAATATCACAATAACAAGAATGTTTACTTTGTGTTGCTACATATCTTCAATTCTACTATAGCATGGAATCATGAACTTTACCACAGGCTGCTATGAGAGAATATAGATGTGTTTTCAATTTGGACCGAAAATCATAGTATTGTATCATAAAACTGTGGGACAGAAAAGCCATAGCGTAGATATCATTGACAGTTAACCATTTGACCTTGGTTTGAAAATATCCAGCGAAAGAGTGCCCATCATCTTCATTCCATTGTTAAGAATCTCTTACCAACATAAACTGCTGTCTAACATGTTGTTGAGAAGGCTATGAATTCCTGGCTCAAGAGGGTGTCCAGTGAAGAAGTACTAGGAAGAAGACCAATAACAATATGAAAGAATGTTCTATCACGGTAGGTTCCACTCTATAGCAGATGGTAGGCTCTGTCCTACAGCATCCACTTAAACAAACCCTTTATTAACATATACAGTACTTCCCTTTTGCCCCAGGCTCTTAATATTTTTTATCAGCTCTGGCTAGTCTGAAATCTTGAATCCAGATGTTCAGCCACTCAGACTTTGAAATGAATAGCAATTACAGTTATATACAGTGGTGGGCTCAAAAAAAAAGTGGCAGGTAGCGTTTAAGGACACTACCGTCAGGGATTTAGTGTGTGAATTCGATGTGTTGAATTATGCTCATTAGTTCGTTTATTTCTTTTATTTCATTAGTTAAGGGTGATGTTTCAAATGGGGGAAAATAAAGACATTATGTTCATAAAATTAAGATTTTCGTGAAATGTTCATAAAATCTAAGATTTTCTGAGCTAAGGTAAAAGTCATCCTTGATCGAAAGCCAGTCATATCCGACTCTAGGTTTCAGTGCTCGTCTCTGTTTATAGCCAAAGAGCCAGCACTGTCTGTGTCTGCAGACATTTCCGTGGACAGGGCATGTGGTCCCTATTTATCTTCTTGCAATTTCTGGTTTTTGAACTGCTACGCTGTGTTAACCCAAAACCAGAAATCCCAATTAAATTTGTGTTTATTATTTTTTTATATATTTTATTTTTCAGTAAAGATGCTTTTAACCTTTATTTTCCATTCTCCATGACTCTACCCACTATGCACAGGTGTCCATAAGCAGACCACTGTACACACAACAATTCACCACAGGTGAATAACTGCAAAGGATCTATTTTTAATAAATATTTCAATAGTCAAACCGCAAAGTAAAAGAGTTTTTCCTTCATGATTCCTTGAAAGCAGTACTTCAATAAGAGGGAAAGCCCAAAGGGAAATTGGTTATGACTTCAAAGGATAAACTTGCTACAGTGTATCCATTCTCACAACAATGTATCTATTCTGGTGTGGAGAGATACTTTTTTAAGGAAAGAAGGTCAGAAAGAAAGTTTAAAAAAAAAAAAAAACCCTCATGGTTCTGAAGTCCGATCCAAATTGTACAAGTGTCACAAGAAAGGTTATTATGTCTTCTATCAATCACACTTTGGATCACTTCAATCGGTTGATTAGTTTGGTCGCAGGCTCACTGCTAACTGACTCCCTGCCATTGAAAATGTCATTTTTAGAGTCACGTTGTTCTTTAATATCTTTGTGGTTGATTCCTGCTTCGGCGTCATTCTTCTCCACATGTTGTATTCGAACTGTATCCACCTCAGAAAGTTGTCATATTAAGTTTCTAACATGGTTTTCCTTTTTATTTTTGCATTTTTGTGACTTTGTTTGAGTGGGGTTTTTTTGTAAAATGCTTCATAGTTTTTCCCCCAAAGTCCAATTTCAAATATAATAGCGTCACCACAAAGGTTATTCTTTCCTCTTTCAAACACACTTTGGGTCACCTGAATCAGTTGTGTTGTTTGGTTGCTGCTCCACTGGAAACGAACCCCCCCCCCCCAGTAAAAATTGCATTTTTTAGGGCAACCTTCAAAAGCAATGATGTCATCACTTTGTATTTTTGGCCAATGGCTCTTTACATTTCTGAAAGTTGCTGAGATGAGCTTTCAGCTGATGTAACCATTATTTTCATGGGCGCTTTAGTTTTGTGGCAGCAGCTTGTCAAAAGTACATGCTTTTCGTTACATTGCAAAAGCTGCCAGACCACCCAACCGAAATGTAAGACATTCATAGAATTCACGTCAAAAAAATTCACTACCACACTGAGGATGTGGCTGACTTTGTGGGCATGCCCTACTCTATGGACATAGCCATGTGACTGGATGGGTGATCTAGTCATGCCTGCTTAATGGTTTGATTTAAAAAAAAATTACTACCTACTCTGTGGGCATGGTATGAGGTGTGTGGCCAGGGGGAAAGCCCTGCATTGCACCCAAATTAGGACTACCTTATTTCAAAACTTGGATGGGCAGAATTTCTGCTACCGGTTCTGGTGAACTGGTGTGTTCCTGCTGATGCCCACCACTGATTATATACCAACCCATAATGTTTAGTGCACTCACTGGGCAGTTCACAAGTTAATTAACATTTTGCCTCCAACATGCTGGGTATTCATTTTACCAACTTTGGAAGGATGGACAGCTGAGTCCATCTTGAGCTCTGGTCAGGATTGAACTTGCTGCAGAACAACAGTTTAACCACTGCACCACCAGGGCCCTTGAAGATGCTCACAGGAGTCAGATGGTAGTCTTTGTTGACCTCTTGGCTGCCCGTGACACTGTTAATCTTCAAGGATTATGGCAAAAAATTCTACAATTTAACTAAGAATTATAAAAATTCTAGCAATCTTTGGCAAAATTGCACATTTTTTGTTAATTTTCAAGGACAATTCAGCCCCTGGAAGACTTAAAAGAGTGGTCTACCCCAGGGAAGTACACTGGCTCCTATATTGTTTAATATCTACATCAGGGGTGACCAAACTATGACCCAGGGGCCATATGTGGCCTCCAATGCCAATTCATCGAGCCCACAAAACCCTCGTCACTACTGGAAGTGGAAGTAAAACACACCCATACAAGTGCATTTTACTTCAGCTTCCAGGAACAATGATGGCTTTGTGGGCCGGATGAATTAGCACCGGGGGCTGCATCTGGCCACCGGGTTGTAGTGACCAGCTCCCTGAACCACATGACTGGCCTGTGGCTTGAAAAGTTTGGGCACCCCTGATCTACATCGACAACCAACCACTTCCTCAAGGCACCAAAAGTTTTGTTTATGCTGATCATTTCATGCTTGCTGCTCAGCTGGACATCTTTTAGCATCAGGGCCTAAAAGCGAGGTTGCTGATAACACAGATTACTTAAACCAGGTTACTTTTTTCACAACAAGGCGGAATGAAGTCTAATTTCAAAAGCAATACAATGCATGAGTTAATTTACTCGAATAATAGTTGAAGGTGTCTAGTAGCTTTACAAAGCTACTTTTTAATAGTGCTTGCACAGAATCTAGATATGAACATTTGAACTTTTATGTGATTCTTTTACTAATCCTGTTTAACAAATTAGAAAAATAACTGGCAATGCCACAAGGAATTCAATGAGTTACATCTTCTTTTACATGCAGTAGATAATAAGAACAAGTTAGTTTTTGAATACTACAGTGAGTAACAAGAACACGTTACTTTAAAACAGTAACTTTCAAAGTTCTGGAATCTATGTAGTTCTAAATGACATCCCAGGATAGTCTGAGAGCATGAAATATTTTGTTCAACCTCTGGTGCTTCAACATCAATCTTCATTTATTTTACTGGACATGAGACATGCCGGATTTTGGCCAGAAATGTCTTACTTATGAATCACATCAGCCTAAAAGTTCAGAGAGGTCTTTTCAATGGAATGATTCTTCTGTCATGCACTGGTTCATAAAACATTTATTCCTATAATTGGTTTTCCCGCCATGCAAATATTTTAACAAGTTAAGCCCTAAGTGGCCAAGAAGGTACATATTTTAAAGGTTTGTTCCATATGTTAAGGATGTTTAATTTGGAAAAATGTAAAGACTTTAAAATTTTATAGGCTGGGAACTCCCTTTTTTACTTTGAGAACGGAGCAGATTTGGAACAAATTATTTTTTGGGGAAGTGCTATTTCTTCTCAGCAATATTGAATGAAGGGTTTGTTCTATGTACTGTAGTCAAGAAAGTTGCATTTCCAAACTCTGAGCCAAGCCAGATTAGACAGAACAGGATTAATGCTACGAGGGTTTAGAAAGGTTTCTTTTTTGACTGCAGCTTCCCAAATGTTTTGGTGGCTAGGGAATTCTGGAGCTGCTCTCTAAAGAATAACCTATCTGAGTTCTGGAAGATATTCCAGAGTCCTGGTGGTGCAGTGGTTAAACTGCTGTACTGCAGCCAGAAGGTTGTGAGTTCAGTCCTGACCAGGACTCAAGGTTGACTCAACCTTCCATCCTTCCCAGGTTGGTAACATAAGTACCCAGCATGTTGGGGGCAAAATGGTAATTACCTGTAAACTGTCCAGAGAGTGAACTAAGCATTATGACATGGTATATACGTGTAATTGCTATTTCTATTCCTTGCCACTTAGGACTGTTTCTGGATGGGGTTTGTTTATTTTTTTTCTGAGCAGTTTGACAATCTTGTCCACATAGCCTGGGAGCTAGTTTCCCACTGCACAGTTTTGTGTGAAAGAACTTACTAAAAAGACATTTGGAAAATAAAATAAAATTATGTGTCATAGAGAAACAAAGAATTTTTACAGGCAAACTTTAAACTAACTAACAGCAACCTTCGCCATAAGAGCAGAAAAAAGAAAAGTATCCAACCAGTGCAGTTCCCTCTTGAGATCTCTAAATATTAAGCAGAATAAAATGTGATTTACCCATCTGTCCCCTCCAATGCTTAGGTTGTCCTTGCTCCAATGCTACTTAGGTCAGATTCGGATACTGCAGCAGAAGAAGATGGTTTTCTGCAGCATAAATGGCCTATTTCACTAAACCTTGAGTTGAAGAATTAAAATAAAATCTTAGGTAAAGGTAAATGTCACCCTTGCTCAAAAGCCAGTTGTATCTGACTCTAGGCTTCAGTGCTCATCTCTGTTTATAGCCAAAGAGACAGCGCTGTCTGTGTCTGCAGACGTTTCTGTGGAAATGTGACAGGCATGACTAGACACTGGAGTGTACTGAATGCTGTTTATTTTTTAATTATTTATTACTGTATTTGTATTGTCGCCTCCAGGTGGATCACAACAGTATCAAAAGTTCAAAATACAAAACGTCCTCATCATATAGGACTAAACAATTAAAACTTTAAAAACCAGATTAAAACACTCTCCCTATAAAATTGAAAACCCGGGGGAGGGGGGGAGTTGCGCTACTAAACCAGCAGTGTCCCACACCCACTGCGCTAACCAGGTTTTAAGGCCCTTTCTGAAGGCCAGCAATTCTGCCTGGAGGTGCAACTTGGTTGGCAAGAGGTTCCACAAGGCAGTAGATACAGGCAAGGCCCTCCTTCTAGTGCCAGAAGATATGGAGAAGGCCCTCCTTCTAGTGCCAGATTGACAAGTCTCTATGGCAGATAGAACCACTAGGGAGCCCCTCCAAATGGTCATCAAGGGCAGCCCCATGTAGAGTGCATTACAATAATCTAGTCTGGAGGTGACTAGAGTGTGAGTGACCGCTAGTTACCTTCGCACCAAAGTGGTACTTATACAGTATATATAGCTTGGCATGAAGACTACACCATGACAAAACAGAATTGTTCTTAGTCATTTCTGGTTTTCTTTATTCTGGTATGAGCACACGTACACACACTCTGCATCATACCCAAGAAAAAGGCAGACTCTTGTTCTGTTACTAAGGTTTCATATATTTCAACTATATTTTCAAACTGGTTTTATTAGCCAACAATACATCCGATCCCCAAGGCAACTTGCTGTCAAGAGTGGGATTTGAGCCCAGAGGAAAAGCTTGTTCCAGGAAGATCATCCAAAGCACATCTGTAATCAATGGAGTATCCAGGCAGATCTAGCCATCTTTTTTACAGCAGGATATCCCAGACACTCCAGGAAACCAAGCCAAAACCAGCATTCCTATCATGAGTCTGTTGGATGCAACTCCATTTCTCCCACATGAGTAACTGAGACAAGATAGGGAAAGTCATGAAAGGTCAGTCTGACAGGATTCACAACAAGAGGCTGCCAAGGTTTGAAGCAAGATGAATGAAGACAAGCAAACAAAAAGCATGAAAATGCCAGCATTTCCCAGGAATGACCAAGGCATTCACATGCTTTTCTGTCTAATCTAAGTCAAGGTATGTTAATACCTACAGCAAGCCAAGTTATTTTGGTACATAGAACAGAAAATTCCACAAGTTTTTTTTTCTGTCGTGTGCAGTAAAAAATGGGATATAAGTAATAGTTTGGTGCCCTGTGTAACACCAAGCATCAATTGACTGAAGCAGCTATCTTTTGTTTTTGCCTAATGGGGCAGTGGTGGCTTAGTGGTTAAGATGCTCAGCTTGATGACTGGAAGGTTGGCAGGTCAGCAGTTCGAGACGTGAGTGCTGCATGATGGAGTGAGCTCCCATAGCCTGCCATGGTCCCTGACAACCTCCTGTTCAACCTTGCCCAGCTCCTGTCCAAAAGCAAGAAATTGCAAGTACAGTAGATAAATAGGTACCACTTCAGTGGCAAAGATAACAGCATTCCGTGTGTTCAAGCATCTAGTCATGCCTGCCACATGACCATAGAAATGTCTGCAGATGCAGACATTTCTGGCTCTAGAGCCAGACATGAGTAGTTTTCGAGCAAGGGAGATCTCTCTTCAAAATATCTCAAAGATTATAAAGACGTGGGGCGGGATCTGTTCTTAGTCATCCCAGAGTGCAGGTTGCATAATAACAGGCTTAAATTAAAGGAAGCCAGAGTTAGGCTGAATATCAGGAAAACCTTCTTAACAATTAGAGCAGTCTGGCACTGGAACCAAATGCTCTCTAACATTGGAAGAATTCAAGAGAGAATTGGACAAGCATCTGTCAGGTCTGCTTCAATTCAGATTCTTGCATTGAGCAGGGGGTTATACTCTATGGCCTAAAAGGCCCCTTCAAACTCTGTGATTCTATGATCTACACCAGGGGTGCCCAAACCTTTTGGGCTGTGGGCCGATCATGTGGTTCAAGGAGCCGGTCACTAACGCCCGGGGGCCAGGTGCAGCCCCAATGCCAATTCATCCGGCCCACGAAGCCCTCGTCGTTCCTGTAAGTGGAAGTAAAATACGCCTGTATGGGTGCATTTTACCTCCGCTTACAGGAACGATGAGGGCTTCATGGGCTGGATGAATTGGCGTTGGGGGCCGCACCTGGCCCCTGGGCCTTAGTTTGGGCACTACTGATCTACACATTCCTCCAAACTCCCTGCAGGCTTGGGGTTATATGGTCTAGTCACAGTGTTTGGTTTTTGTCAAACATGGTGCCATTTAACCCATCTATATGTGATAAAGAAATGGCCAGGTTTGCCCTACAGTTCATGGTCCTCTATTACAGCTGAGAGAAGAATCAACAGGAACCAACCTCAAATAAGAAAAGGCACTTGAGAAGCTGTGGTATAACCACAAAATGAATAGATTATGTGGAATCTTCCCACTGCTACTCTCAACTAGTGGCTTTGAGTAAAAGCAAGTAACCACATCGTTGCTCTTTGGTCTGTAGCATAGCCAAGCACAGATGAGCCTGTCCTTGGGCAAAATGAGCTAAGGGATTAAAAATAGGAAAGTCAATTTGGGTGGGGGTTCAACTCTGTTAATTTTGCACAGCAATGGTTCTGGTCATTGTAATGAAAAAATTAACTTTGCCCTCTCTACAAAAAGGAAAGAGGGCATTGCTACTTTATTGCCAGAATAAAGTGAATTGTATTATTTTATTTAGGGACTGCTGTGGCTCAAGTGGTTAAGATGCTGAACTCAACAACTGGAAAGTCGGAGTTCAATTCCCAAGTACTGCATGACGGAGTTAGCACCCGCCTCTGTCCCAGCTCCTGCCAACCTAGCTGTTCGAAAGCAAGAAATTACAAGTAGATAAATAGGGACCACTTTGGTGGGAAGGTAAACAACATTCCGTGCACTCCGGTGTTGAGACATGTCTGCCACATGTCCATGGAAATGTCTGCAAATGCAGACAGTGCTGGCTCTTTGGCTATAAACAGAGACGAGCACTGAACCCAAGAGTCAGATACAACTGGCTTTTGAGCAAGGATGACCTTTACCTTTACCTATTATTTTATTTTAATTCTTCCACTTAGGATTTAGTGAAATAGGCCATTTATGTTGCAGAAAACCATCTTATTCTGCTATTGTATCCAAATCCGAATATTGGCAATCATCATGGCGATCAGCCATGAAGAATATCCTGAGAATACAATGCAGTGGTGTTTCATCTGCCTTCTGCATCACAGCATGACACGTGGACCAGTGATCCAGTTCCAAGAGTCACTTTCTGGTCCTGAGCCTTTTTGGCACACAAAGGCCTCATTAGCCCCAGGCCAGGATGGATGAAACTGCTGCCCTCCATCAAGATGGATTCAAGTTGGATTTAACCCACTTGAGGGCCATCATCACCTTTCCCTGTGGACTTTGGCACCCAAGTCCTCAGAGTGGTCAGGTAACCACACCAGACATCATATCCACATTTCCATTTCTAAGGTGTGCTTGAACTGAATTTTTAAAATCAATTGGGACAAAATATAGATGAGAAAATCTGGAGAACAAAAGCAAGAATGCAGAATGAGATTTTGTTCCAACAATTTATCAGAAATTCTTGGAACATCCAAATCCCAGTTCCTGCCATCAACCAAACTTGAGAGAAATTTTCTTTCTTTCTTTCTTTCATATTTACTTTGTATATGTGGAGAGCATGCAAATCTGGAATGAATTAGAGTGAACTTTTAGCAAATAGTAAAAAAAATTGTATGACTTGATTGCAAAACAAGAAGGCCTTTTATATATTACTGGCAAGAATTCAGTTAAATCACTGCCTTTGTCATAATAAATTACACCCTAATCTTTAACAAAACAAATTCTAAATTCTGCATGGAATCTGACGAATGGGCTGTCTAGCTAACCAAACTATTGCATGGTTATTTAAAAGGAGAGTAAGCATAACATAAAGTAAACCACTTTTCATAGGAAACTTCTTTTCACTGGTATACTTGCTGTGCTCCCCATTTTTGAAAAGTTCCCTGCATGTAGAAATCTAGCATTTTAGGAGGATGATGATTCTAGAGTATCTTCCCTGATATGGATTCCCTAATCTGAATGTTTTCCTAATCACCTGGGTTGATTTGAAGCCAAACAAAAGCAGGAAGAATTCATGAAGCCTCTAGTTCTAGAACTGCCTAGAATCACTTCTCTGAACTTAGTTATCTGTGCCCTTTCTGGCCACAAGTTATGTTATGCTACCAAGTTGTTTCTGAGTAATGGCAACCCTAGGAATTAATGGTTGTCATGAGGGACCATTAGTAACAGTCCTGATTAAGTTTGTCATACAAAAAGCTGTGGTTTCCCTTACTAGTTCTTCTACTACTACCACCTCCCATTTCCCCTAACATTATTGCTTTTTCCAAAGAGTCTTGTTTTTTCATGGTGTATATCCCCCGCATCACCTGTTCATCACAGTCAGCACAGCTCCATGTGCCAACCCCAAGGATGCCTAGAAAGTCTATAACTAGAAATAAATCCTTCTCAGAGGGGGGACCAATGCTGTGGAATACACTACTGGTAGAGCTGATAGTTTTAAAAAACAATTAATGTGTGCATGTATTTTAAAATGTGTGACAGTTTTTAATGTGTGAGTTTGTGTTGTTAGCCGCCCAGAGTAGGAAAATCTCCTAGATGGGCAGGGTATAAATATAATAAATAAAATAAAGTGCAATAGTCTCTGCTGGCACTTTTTAGCTTTTAGTGAGAGTTCAAGCTAGAAGCCGCTCTAAAAAGCTTATCTCTAGTGATCCATAGTATTTATATACCAGTGTCTCTTCAAAGATCACTTTTTGAATGAATCACTTTGTTTTCCTGTCAAATTTCTTCACTGTCCAGCTTTCTGTATTGTTTATTGTGCATACAGATTGAACAGGAAAGGAAATAAGGCACACCCTTCTCTCATATCTTTGCTGACAGGCAGTGATGGACAGCCAAAAATTTTACTACCACACTGTGGGTGGACCCAAAGTCATGGGCGGAGCCAAAATTCATGACCGATCTAGTCATGCACCTGCACACACAGGCAGCACTGGCTCTCTGGCTGTAAATGTAGATGAGCACTGCACCCTAGAGTCAGATACAACTGGCTTTTGAGCAAGGGAGACCTTGAACCACTTGCAGGGAGAAAACCTGACATCAAATTTGAATACCAGTCAGGGATCTTCTGTTATTAAGTAAAGGTTGCCCTTGCTCGAAAGCCAGTCGTTACCAACTCTAGGGTTCAGTGCTCATCTCTGTTTATAGCCAAACAGCCAGTGGACTTGATCCACAAAAGTTCACATTAAAATACACACATTAAAAATAAATACACATAAAATACTCTACACATAAAATACATGTTAAAAAATAAATACACATAAAATACACATTAAAAATAAATACACATAATATACACATTAAATACACATTAAAACACACATAAAATACACATTAAAAATAAATAGACATTAAAAATAAATACACATTAAAATACACACCCACACCCCACACCCCAAGGCGAGTCACTTACTTTAAGGAGCAGGCGGTAGGGCTTCAGATTAGCAGCTGTTCTTCCTCCTCCCCACTCGGGAGGACAGCAAGGGGAGTGTCAGCTCCCGAGCAGCACTCCGGCTATGCTTCAGTCCAAGGGCCTCAGTCACGAGGCTGCAGCGCCTCCAAGGAGGCCGCCAAGGGCCTCAGCAGCAGCCACCAGTTCCTCCATGGCTGCGCGTGGCCTCCCAACGCTCTGCGCTGCCACACTCCAAACAGCAAATGGCTGCTTGGCTTGGCATGCAGAGCGCTGTAAGTGTGCAGGTACTCTGAGCGCTGTAGGCACACATGTGCGCCAAGCGCTGTAGGTGCACATACGTGTCAAGTACTGTAGGTACACATGCATGCCAAACGCTGGAGGCGTGCATACGTGCTGGAGGTACGCATGTGCAGTGGGAAAAACCGGATAAAAGGTAACCCCCCTGGGATTGTTTCCCCCCAAAAGTTGCTGCCGGTCCACGCGGACACTGGAAAAAGCTACTACCAGTCTGCGTGGACCGGTGAGAACTGGCTCTTACCCACCACTACTGAAAGGAAACTTTTCTATTTCTTTGCCTTGTGTTTGTCCAGTGGATTGTCATGCATCGGGACACATGAATGTTGTGGCACACCATTTTCTTTAGAATGATCCATAGTTTTACATGATGCATACAGTCCAAGCTTTTACCATAACCTGCAAGGCACAAACTGACCTTCTTCCAGGATTCTTTGGTCTGCTCTTCTAATCAATGCATACTTGTAATACTACCTCTAGTGCGTCTTCATTTTCTGAATGCAGCTTGGACATCTGGCATTTCTCACTCCAGCCGCATGAACTGTTTGCATTGCTCTGAAATATTAAAGGATTCTTAAAGGAAGTCACAAAAAATAAAAGAAACAATAGTAGAATTGCTGCTGCTGTAAGTCTCAACATTGTTGCTTATAAAGATGTATTGTATAAATGACATGAAACATGGTGAAGAATCTTCCACTGTTGGGCCCATCCTTCTGGTCCTGATGCAAGCAATAAAACAGCCATGGATCAATTGACAGCAATATAACTCTAGAAACATAACAATGTTCAGAGGCTTCATAAGGCATTAAATCAGGGGTGCCCCAACTTTTCAGGCCATGGGCTGGTCACGTGGTTGAGCAGGCTGGTCATGTGGTTCCTCCCACTGGAACTGGAAGTAAAACACGATTGCACATGTGCAGAACGCTGCCGTGAATGCACTCATGGCTGTCATAAACATGCTTATGACAACCGTGGGTAATTTACGGCAGTGTTTTGCGCATGTGCAGGCACATTTTACCTCTGCTTCTGGGAGCAGTGAGGGCAATGTGGCCTGGATGGAATGGCACCACAGGCCACATCCAGCCCATGGGCCATAGTTTGGGCACCCCTGCATTAGATGTTCATGGCAAGGGAGAGTCTCATAGATGGTCCCAGGCACTCCAACTTGTATATCTGGATTTGGCCCTGAAAGCCCAAAGAAAGGTCCTAGCACACTTGTAAGCAGCTGTGGTTTGCGACATTGCTGAGCATTATTTCTGATCAAGTGGTGTGAATGATCAGTTTCCTGGATTTGTGTAGGCTGAACTAACATGAGACAGCCTTTGCTCTAGTCTTAAATCATCAGGTTTTTTATAAAAAAAAAACCCATTAAAGTATTGTGTAATTCTTTTTGACAATGCTTGCAATGTGTGTGTGTGTGTGTGCACGTGCACTTGAAGTGTGCGTGCATGCATGTGTGCATGTGTTACATTTTAAATACTTTTTTCTTTCTGGTCTGTTTCATAAGCATAATAGAAAGAAGAATTTTTCAATAGATGACTGTATGCCTTTGTCATTTGGATGAAGTACAATTAGCAGTTGGAGGGTTAGAGTCAGTTCATCGCAGAGGCGTAGCTACCGCCGTATCTGCCGTATCAATTATACGGGGGCCCCTGGCTACAGGGGCCCCCAACGACCAACGTGCGTAAGCAAAACAAATCTTTACCCTTTCTAAGGGCCCCCAAACAAATTTTTATACGGAGCTCTGCCAAGGCACGCTACTCTTCTGGTTCATCGCTACTCATAACCCTCTGGATTGATCTGTGACAGCAAAAAAGTTTCCCCCTCTGTCTTATCCATGCACTCTCCAGCGGGTGATCCAGGCAGCTGCTGAGGGCAGACACAAAAAGTATTAATTGTAAACTGCCAACTGATTTATAGAAAGAAAAAAAACCAGGTTCCTCAGTCAGTGAAGCTTCTACATCAGTCAGGAATAAGGAAGAAAAGAGGGGGTAGGAAGAAGAATTAGTAAATCTTTTAGCAAACAAGGTCCTCAGTTTGAAAGACAGTCAGAGGATGATTCTGCCTTTGTCCTCTATCTGAAAGGGTTGTTTAGCCCAAGTTAGGTTTAAAAGGTAAAGAAACAGAAGGAAGGTGGTTGTAGCTGCTCATCTACAGTGAGTAGACTATGGGCAGCAGATCCAGCAGGTACATCACTCACCTGGTCACAGTGTTTCCCCACTCAGGTGAGTGGCTTTGCAAATGAGCTTAAATTGAGAAAAACAATGAATCATTTTGCATGGATACAGACATCCAAACGAGATATAAATGTAATTATCAAATAGGAAATGATTGCAACAATGTTAAAGGACGTATATCCTGTTATTATTATCCTCCACCAAAGATAAGGAGAGAAGTAGCAGCAAGCAGAGAGAACTAAGTAAGAGAATGACCCTCAATATCCTCTGATTGGATATGTGCCTCAAGTCCACCAACTCAGATCCAGGAAAAGCTTTAAGGAAAGAACAAACATTCTTGCAGGTAGGTAAAGGTAAAGGTATAAAGGTAAAGCTATAAAGGTCAAGGTCATCCTTACTTGAAAGCCAGTCATATCCGACTCTAGGTTTCAGTGCTCATCTCTGTTTATAACCCAAGAGCCAGTGCTGTCTGCATCTGCAGACAATTCTGTGGACATGTGGCAGGCATGACTAGACACTGGAGTGCACAGAATGTGTTTACCTTCACACCATCAACATGGTACCTATTTATCTACTTGCTAAGCCATGAGCAAAACAAAATTAGAAGATGGAAGAAGAAGCTCGATGGACAAGGAATCACATTAAAGGAAGATGTGTCTGAGGGATGTGACCTCCCCTGTGACTCTTGGAGGACCCTAAATATGTTGAGGGTTGGAGTGCCTAAATGTAAGAATAACATGCTCAAGTGGTGGTGGTGGTGGTAGTCGCCATCTTCATTTATTTCTAGTGGCTGGGGCTGGCCATAATTAATCTGAGAAAAAGAAGCGGTGGTGACAGGCTGCCTTTTACCCAGATTTTTGCATGGGACGCACTTTTGCTCTGGTAATGGGCCCTAGAGAAGAATCTATTCACTTCCTTTAAAATAACCTTCTGGAAGTTGGTGAACACTTTGGTTTCAATGAAAGTGCTGATTTAAATTTAGTTTTCTATTGCTTTTCAAAAGGTTTTCAGTGGTTGAATAAGTGACTCAAGATGCCTCCCCTGAAAGGGACAAGTAGAAGAAAAAATGAAATAAAATAAAATCTTGACTGTTGATTCTCACCTCTGCAAAGATCTGAGAACTTAATTAGTTGGTTGGGGGCTGCGGTGGTTAAGAAGCTCGCCTTGTTCATTAAATGAGATTTTATACAGTTCCTCTACATGAAAATCACTGACTTTTGATGATATGTAAGTGGACAGTCTCCGCTTGACCTACCTCTATGAGTTGTTGTGAGCAAAAAGTAGGAAGTTACCTTTTAGAAAGAATCTTGTTTTCCCCTTACTTTGTCCTAAATAACACATCAGCTTCACTGATTTGCATATCAGAGAGTAAAGAAAACAGCAAAAAAGAAAGAAAAAGAAAGAAAAAGACAAAAAATGTTGTGGCCCCTTAAAGACTAACTCCTGCATTTAAATGTGAGCTTTCTGATATACTTGCACAGACTAACATGACTACCACTTCAAAAATTTCACTTATTTGGCTGTCTTTCTTCAGATTGCCTCCACAAATTCTTTTGTTAGTCTTGACTCCTGGATCAAATCTTAGCTGGTTGGGCTTTGAAAGTTTCATGGCCTGCATTAATGTTTAACTGAAACAAAGCTAAGATCGTAAGTGGAAAGCATTCAGCCAGTCACAGTTCTTCAGGCTCTCTTTTCCTCATTAGTTTCGAACAACAAAACACTTCAGACTCAGTTGGTTTGCCAGAAACTATTAGTGTGGGTTTGGGCTGATGTCTTTTTTTGCGACAGTTGTGGCATTCCCGCTGGCTTGTAGTTGTGCACCAACATGAGCTGGCACAGCTGGTCATTTACTGTGGCTTCCTGGGGGTTTCATCCAACCCCAACCCCCTACTCCATTTTACAATTCCAGACAAAACAGGCTTCTTGAGCTTGGAGTAGGATTTGTTAAAACTGAAGAAAGGGTTGTAAAAAGTTCAAAAACCTTATTTTTGAAGACATTCATAATTTAATTCATTTGCTGACTGAGTAGACCGATTAAATCAACTGCTGGATAGACTGTCAGTGCTCCTATAGCCAAGGGATCTTCTGTAGTTGGCAGTAAAATAGTTTTTGGACCCTACAAATCAATAAAATAGCAATAGCAATTATACTTATATACCAACTCATAGTGCTTAGAGCAGCAATGGTGAACCTTTTAGAGACTGAGTGCCCAAACTCAACAGGATGTCAACTGTGCTGCAGAGTGGCAGGGCGAACTCTGTGCTGGGGAGAGGGAGGAAGTGCTCCTATTGGGCTGCTGGGCAGAGGACTGGAGTAAACTCTGTGCTGGGGGAGGAAAGAAGCGTCCCCATTGGATTGCTGGGCAGAGGGGCGGGATGCACCCTGTGCTGGGGTGATAGCACGCATGACCACAGAGAGGGTTCTAAGTGCCCCCTCTGGCACTCATGCCATACATTCACCACTGACTCAGACCATTCTCTTGGCAGTTCACAAGGTGATTAACTTTTTTTTTTCCTGCTGTGAGAATGGAGGAATTTGTCAAAGCTTAAAAAAAATTAAGACAGACTTAAAGTTCTCTATGTAAAGCACACAGCTGACTTTAACTCTAGTATAGCCCAAAGAAGATTCCAGATTCCTTCTGCCAAAAGATCCCCAAGGAAAATTATGACATGCTATGACTTATTTTGTAGGTCTTACACCCCTTACATTTACTAGAGGAGGAAATAATAATGTCATTGCATGTATGTTGGGTCATAAATTTTCTTGGGTAACTTTTGGCCATGGCAGAAATCCTTCACCTGACATTGCCAACATGCTGGGTACTCATTTTACCCACTTGGGAAGAATGGGAGGCTGATTCAACCTTGATAAAGATGTTACACTTCTGTGCAACTAAATTTTGTTATGGAAAAGTTCTCCTAGAAGAGCAAGGAAGAACTCTGATTGGAGGAAAGTAAATCACGCTGGTCAGAGAACTCCATTTTGAGTAAGGGGAGACAGTTCTGTTTGAATTACTGAAGGAGCAGGATGCTCTGGGTGTTAGATCCGGAGATCCTTGCGCGGGAGTGAGGACACGGACGCCATTAATGGTGAACCAAAACAACACGTATGTTTATTGTGACCGCTGGTAACAACAACAACAACGGCTGGGTCAGCAAGGGTTTAAATACCCTGCTTGACCCAGCCCACTGACCAATAGGAAGCAGCGATTTTCCCGCCGCTTAGACTTTTAAATATCCAACACCCCTTCCCCCCAGAATGCCTTAGTCCGCTATTTACATATATAATCGTTCAGGTGACGGGGGCGTGTCCGTACACGATCGGACCTGCGCAGTTCAATCGGCGCTGGGGCATCGAGCAGAGCGGACCTGTCGCTCTCGCTCTGCCCCGGCTGGGCCGCTGGCGGTTCCGGGATACGACCGTCGGGCTCCGCGGTGACCGGGGGTGAGCCTGCTCCACACGGTAAGTTGACTGGTGGTGGTGCTGCGTAACTGGGGGTGTCCTCTGGCCGAACCGGGTCGGTGACCGGTTCGTCCATCGGGTGCATGTCTGGCTCAGCGCCGGTCTGCACTCCCTGGGGAAGGTTGCTATCCGTGTCGGGGCTTGTTCGCCTCCTGAGTTGGTCGACATGGCGTTTCCATGTCCGACCATCAGCGAGGCGAACCATGTAGGTGTAGGGACCCAGCATCTCGCTGACGGTTCCCTCTTCCCACGGTGGGCCGGGCGCATAGTTCCTGGCAAAGATTGGCGAGTCAATGGCTAGTGTCCTGCCCTGTGGTGGATCTCCCTTGAATTTGTCTGGGGAGTACCTGGGATGTAACCGATCGAGATGACAGCGGAGTCTCCTACCCATGAGTAACTCCGCGGGGGCCCTTCCTGTGGCAGCGCAGGGAAGGTTGTGTTGGGCCAACAAGAACGTGTCCACGCGTTCCTGCCAGTCCCCCGGACCTAGCCTTCCCAGGGCTTCCTTTGCGCTTCGTACGAACCTCTCTGCCTGCCCGTTCCCTTGTGCCCTGAACGGGGATGTGAGAGCGTGTCTGGTTCCCAGGGATGCCAGGTACTGCTCGAACTCCGTGGCCGTGAACTGAGGCCCGTTATCGGAGACGAGTGTGTCGGGGATGCCGTGCGTGGCAAAGATTTGTCTGAGTTGCCTGATTATTGTCCTAGCTGTGGTGCTACTCAAGAGTCGGACTTCCAACCATTTTGAGTATGCATCCACGACAATCAGGAACGTTTGGCCATGGAATGGGCCGGCGAGGTCAATGTGAATCCTCTGCCATGGGCCCGCGGGTTGTTCCCATTCCCTGATCGGGGCTGCCGGGGGATTGGGCCGTGATGATTGGCAAGGTGTACATTTGGCCACCCATGACTCTATGTCTTTGTCAATGCCGGGCCACCACACGTAACTTCGGGCCAATCCTTTCATTTTTACTATTCCCGGGTGGCTGGTGTGCAGAGTGTCTAAGACCTTGGGACGGAGTTTCCTGGGAATCACTACCCGGTCCCCCCACAGCAAACAGCCCCCCACGTAACACATCTCGTTCCTTTTGTCGTGAAATACCTTGAATTCCCCTTCCCCCTTGTCCGGCCAACCCCGGCGAACCCAGCTGGACACAGTCCGTAGGTCGGCGTCTCTCGCCGTTTCCCTGGCAACCTCGGCCGATGTAGTGGGAGAAGAATCCAGGACGTCTAGGGCAAGAACCGATGCCTCCCCCTTTTCCGCGCCTTCCTGGGTTGGAAGGGGGCATCTGCTTAAGGCGTCAGCGTTGCCCATGTGTTTCCCGGGGCGGTAGACCAAGGTGTATGAGTACCCCGACAGGAAAAGGGCCCAACGTTGCATCCGGGGAGACAAGGCAGAGGGTGTAGGCCGGTCACCAGCCAGAAGTCCCAACAAGGGTTTATGATCAGTCACGAGTTCAAAGTCCCGGCCATATAAGTAATCATGAAATTTCCTTACCCCTGCCACTGCCGCCAGCGCCTCCTTATCAATCTGGCCGTAGTTCCTCTCTGTCGGCGACATGGTCCTGGAATAATAGGCGATGGGCGCCTCGAGGCCGTTGGGTAGACGGTGGGCCAGGACCGCGCCGACGCCGTAGGGAGACGCGTCGCAGGCGAGGACCAGTGGCAGGGTCGCGTTGTACTGTATCAGGAAACTGTCCTGGGAGAGGAGATTTTTTACAGTGGCGAAGGCCGACTTTTGTTCGGGACCCCACACCCACTCTGCCCTTGCCGCTAACAGTCTGTGTAGGGGTTCAGCCGCCGTGGCCTTCCCTTTCAGGAAGGCCGCGTAGAAATTCAGGAGACCCAGGAATGCCTGCAGCTCCTGCTTGTTTTTTGGGGCCGGGGCGTTCCGGATTGCCTCTACCTTCCCCTTTGTCGGGTGGATGCCCTTGGCGTCAATGCGGAATCCCAAGAAATCCACGGAGGGGACCCCCAGCAGGCACTTGTCCTTTTTTACCTTGAGCCCAGCGGCTCTGAATTTAGCCAGGACAGCGGCGACCCTGTCCTTTAGCTGTCCGGAATCGCCTGCAATTATCAGTACGTCGTCAAAATATGGGACCACCCCCGGGAGTCCTTGGAGGAGCCGTTCCATCGTGCTCTGAAACAGTCCCGGAGCTATGCTGACCCCAAACTGCAGCCTCGTGCACTTGAATGCCCCCCGGTGTGTGACAATGGTTTGGGCTTCGGCCGTGGCGTCGTCCACCGGGAGCTGTTGGTAGGCTTGGGCCAGGTCTAACTTGGCAAAGATCTTGCCAGGACCCAGCGAATGGAGTAAGTGGTCTATGACGGGAACCGGGTACGCGCTCGGCTCTAGAGCCTTGTTGATTGTGCATTTGTAGTCTGCACAGATGCGCACTGACCCGTCCGGCTTGATGGGGGTCACTATGGGGGTCTCCCACCTAGCATGGTCCACGGGGATGAGGATTCCTTGGGCCACCAGTTTGTCGAGTTCCTTCTCGACCCTGGGTTTAAGTGCCAGCGGAACCCTCCGAGCCTTGAGTCTAATGGGGGCGACGCTTGGGTTGAGCGCAAAAGAAATAGGGGACCCCACATACCTGCCTAAGCCTTCCCCGAAAACGTCTTGGAATTCGGTCATCAGGTCGTTTCTCAGCGAGGCGTCTCCGGGCTGGTCAGTCGCGGTGTTGTGGATGCCGGCGATGGACAGTCCCAGGGCGGGGAACCAGTTCGTGCCTAGCAGCGTTGGAATGTTGCCGTGGACGATGGTCAGTGGGAGGCGTTCCTCCTTTGGTCCGTACTTAACTTGGACCCACTTCTGCCCTGCGACGGAGAGGAATCTGCCCTGGCAGTCCTTGATCCGGATCCGCTGAGTCTGGAGGTCCGCTACCTTCAGAGACGGGAATGCCTTCTTCATCCACCGCCACGGGATGATGGATATGGCGGCCCCAGAGTCGACCTCCATGGGACACTCAGCCCCGTCGATCGTGACTGTGGTGTGGTACTTTCCTCCTTTCTGTGTGGCGGTGTGGCTTATCGTTAGCGTGTGCGTCTCGGCATCTTCGAATTTGCCGCTGTGTCGTCCTTGGCGCCTCTGATTCGCCCTCTGGTTGGCGGCCATCTTGCCCGGCGGGAACTTTTGAATGTGCCGGTCAGCTTGGCTCTCCGCTTGCCTGGCCCGACAGACCTTTTCAATGTGTCCCCTCTTTTCGCAAAAACGGCAGATGGCGTCCCTGAAGCGGCAATGTGCCCGCTGGTGTGGCCCTCCGCAGCTAGCGCAGCGCTGACCGCTCCTGCCCGAGTTTCCCCCGTCGGTCGCACACACCTCCGCTTCCTCATCTTCGTCCTCATCGGGAACGACCTCTTGATGGTGAGTGGAGGCTTGGCGGGGCGCCGACGGGGGCCGGTTGAAGGAGGATGTTGTTGTCGTCGAGAGTTCGAAGGCTCTGGCTTCCTCGATGGCCGCGGCCAGGGTCAGGTCTCTCCGGGCCAGTAGTCTCTTTCGAAGTTTGTTGTCGCGGACTCCCCTGATGAGCTGCTCGGTTAGGGAGTCCTCGAGAAATGCCCCGAAGACCGCCGGAACGGCTGCTGTCCTTAGGGCGGCCACGTACTCGCCGATGGTTTCCCCCGACATCTGGAATCGGTCCCGGAACTGAAGTCTGAACACGAATCTCGAGGGCTCCGGCGCGTAGTGATTCTTGAGGGCCCGCTGTAGCGCTTCCCACGAGACGTCCAGAATTGACGTGGGGTCCACCAGGGACTGGGCCACTTCGTAAACTTTGGGCCCGCAATGGGTCAGGAAGAACGCTTTCTTCCGCTCCGGTGCGATCTCTCCCAGCTCTGCAGCCATGAGGGAGAATTCAAACCGGTCCATATAGCTCTTCCATCTCTCGTCCTTCGGCTGGAAGGGTGCCGGAGGGACGTAAGTAGCCATGGCGAGGTGGCTTCGAGAGTGGTGGCTCTGGCGTGTGTTGGTTCTGTCCGTTCCTCAGGATCCCATCCTCGTCGCCAGTGTTAGATCCGGAGATCCTTGCGCGGGAGTGAGGACACGGACGCCATTAATGGTGAACCAAAACAACACGTATGTTTATTGTGACCGCTGGTAACAACAACAACAACGGCTGGGTCAGCAAGGGTTTAAATACCCTGCTTGACCCAGCCCACTGACCAATAGGAAGCAGCGATTTTCCCGCCGCTTAGACTTTTAAATATCCAACACTGGGAATATTGTTTTTTGTTCAAAATGATTACTTAGGACTATAACTTGATGGCTGGACTGATTCTTATGCTACTGAAACTCATCTACGCTTTTTATGGACTATGCTAATGAAACAATAAACAACGTTTTTCTTCACAATGTCTTTTCACTGGGTAAGAGGTGATACTACATACACACACACACCGAATTCGCTACCGTGTTTTCCCGAAAATAAGACAGTCTTATATTTTTTAAAACTCCAAAATATGCACAAGGTCTTATTTTCAGGGGATGTCTTATTTTTCCATGACGAAGAATACAGTACACATTTATTGCTGATACAGCGGATTGCCAGGGCAAGATTTAGGTGAGTGCCTTATTTTCAGGGGGGGGGGGGCTTATATTTCCAAAGTGGGGAAAAATAGGGGGGTGCCTCACTATACGAGGAGGTCCTATTTTTGGGGAAACAGGGTACCAAATATCTCCCTAAGTATTTTTCTTTTCCCCCTGGCATTCAAGGTTTTGAATTGGTCCAGGAAGAGCAGCTAGAAGGGTTTTTTTAGCTGGAAACGCAGCCCAGTTCTCTTACTAGAGAAACTTTGGGAAGTTCTTGGGAGCTTTTTGAAAGAGAGAAGTCCCACGTAAGGAACACAGGGAGACCCAAAGTAGAGTAAGATGACTGGTTAGGCTGACTGTGTGTGTGTGTGTGTGTGTGTGTGTGTGTGTTTTATTTTTATTTTATTTATTTATTTTTAAAATTTTAATTTTTTTTAAATGTTATTATTATTTTATTATTATTTTTCTTTGGCTCCGCCCACAACATCATGAGCTCATGATGTTGGCTCCGCCCATGACATCATGACATCATGACATCATGACGTTGGCCCTGGCCACAGCATCATGATGTCACGGTGGGGTAGTAAAAAGTTGACATCCCACCACTGCTTGTAGGGCTAGAGTGCAGTGTGTAAAGGTCCTTCTTTCCCACCTCAGGGGGCAGGACAGGTTGTGTCAGCACTGAGAAATGGGTACAAGCACTATCCAAGTAAATGGGCCAAGACTTCAGGACCTGCATGACTAAGTAATATGGATACACAGAGTGAGGCTGAGTGCAGAAGAATAGATGCCTTCAAACTGTGGTGCTGGAGAAGACTTTTGAGAGTCCCCTGCACTGCACGGAGATGAAATCAGTCAAACATAAAGGAAATCAACCCTGACTGCTCCTTGGAAGGACAGATGCTGAAGCTCAAATACTTCAGCCACTAAATGAGAAGAGAGGACTCACCAGAGAAGGCCCTGATTCTAGGAAAGATCAGAGGCAAAAGGAGAAGGGGGTGGCAGAGGATGAGATGGTTAGACAACATCATTGATGCAGTGGGTGTAGATCTAGGCAGACTCCGGAAGAGGGCAGATGACAGAGGAGCCTGTCATGCAGTGGTCCATGGGGTCGCAAAGGGTGAGACTCGACTGTGAGGCTGAACAAGAGTGAGGACAATATTTCTGTGGACAGGTGGTATGGTAGCGGCCATGCTATCTATGGGATTCTAGCGGTTGTGCTCTAAAAATGAATGTATAACTTTTCCCATCTTCATATCTTTTGCTTATCTTGCCCAAAGGAATGTGCTTTGCTGCTATGTTTGGATTTGCTAAATGCCAAAATGGATTGTGTAGCTACCTGCTTACTCAAAACCAGGTGATTGGGGGGAATGAATGGTGAGATCCCAGAAGGTTTGCTCCTATTGTTACTTCTAAAATTAACTCAAAAAACTTTCCCCCTTGTGTTCCAAATATGTTAGATCTCTGGAGCTGACAAGAACAAACTTTTGTTTTCTTTTATGTGTCAGCTGCCCAGGTACTTGGAGAGTGAACTAAGGACCGCATAAGGGCTTTAAAGTACCAGGTTCTTATTAAAATACCAAGTTCTGCACTAATGGTCTTGACATTTTCCCCACCACCCATCCATCATGTTACACTCAATTCAGTGTCGCCCACCACTCCCACCCAGCCCATGACTTCCCATAGCTTTTCATTGCTCCTTTCACCATAGCTTTTAAAAACTTTCTTCTGAGGTTTAGCGCTATGGCGCTTCCAGCAGAACATGATGTCTGCAATCAGAGTCTCATAGTCAGAAGTTTTCAATTATTTGGTTTAACTCCAAAATAAAAGCTCTGGAAGAAAAAGATTCAGTGGGGAAGTGGGTTTCTTAAATACTCTTTGAAGTCTTTAAAAGAGAAGTGGTTTCCTTCAAGAGAAGAAAAGAGCTTTTAATAGGAAAGTTTAGATGTTGATCTTGTGAAACTCCGCACTCTTTTGTGACCAAGTGAGAGAAAGAGGGGTGGGATTTTTTTGTTTGTTCCATCTTAAAAAGACTTCAATCAATCTTCTTTCCCCTAAGCTAAACACGCAATTTCCTTCCACCTTTCCTCATAAGACTTGTTTTCCTTCCTCTGATCACAATCTTAGGTCTCTGCACTCTTTCTAATATGTCAACATCTTTCTTACCAAGGGCCCAGATCCACTGATTGGTGTGCTTGCTGAATCTGAAAGAGAGGCATTGTCTCAGATGCTTGATTTTGTCTTCATTTAGGTAGGGAAATTCTGGGTTTTGGCTCCAAATAGGAGTGTTTCATCAAGAATCTGTTGGCTGTTCTCACCTCTCTTTGGCAGCAAATGAAAGATCCTGGTTCATTTGGCAAGTGCCAGGTAAAAGTGTTTATTCATTACGATTGCTTGTTTAGATTAGGAGAGCCACTTTATTTTTGTCAGGAGCCTCTTTGCTGGCAATAAAAATATCTGAAAAGAAAGAATGATGTGTTTTATTTCCAGGGGGGATAAATATTTTGGTCCAATGCATTCTTCTCTCTGTATAATGTCAGGGGGAAGAGAACAACAGCAGTAACAATGACTTAAGATGATTCATGGGGTGGATATTTAAGGAATTTGAGTCACCAAAAATAGCATGTCTTATAGTGCCGTAATGTTTAACAGATTCATTGTGGCATTAACTTTAGGGGGCTTGGTATCATTTCCACCATAAAATCCTTTCCTATGAGATCTTCAGTCATAGGAGCGGAGGTGGAAATATTACTTTCATAGGCTGCAAACCCCAGAATTTCCCAACCAGCCACACTGGCAAGGGGGTTATGAAACTTACAATCTAAACTATATTTAGATTGTGATATTTCCAAGCTTTGCATAAGCTTTAAAATGCTGCCCTATATTTTAATTCTGCAACAGACTCATTGTTGGAATAGAGTAAAGTAAAGGTAAAGGTCTCCCTTTCTCAAAAGCCAGCCATCTTCAACTCTAGGGGACAGTGCTCATCTCCATTTACAGACAAGGAGCCAGCGCTTTCTGTGTCTGCAGATGTTTTGGTGGTCATGTGGCAAGCATGACTAGATACTGGAACACATGGAATTCTGTTACCTTTCACGCCAAAGTGGTACCTATTTATCTACTTGCAATTTCTTGCTTTTGAACTGCTAGGTTGGCAGGAGCTGGGACAGGACTTAAACTGCTGGCCTGCAGACCCTCCAGTCATCAAGTTCTGCATATTAACCGCTAAGCATCCATTTATATAATAAATTGATCTGGACCAGTGGGGAAAGCAGTACAGTAGTTAGAAGCCAAAGATCCCCCCCACCACCACTTGTCTTTTCTAAGTCTACATCTAAATGCAGATTACTACTCAAACTCACTTACCTCCTCCTTCTTCCCTGTCAATGTGTTCCTGTTTGTTCCTGGTTCCTTCCTGTTCCTTCCTACTCATAACTAGAAGGAGACATCAGCACTCGGGTTCTCCATTGAGGATGTAGTCCATATGGGTAGGCCAACTCCAAGGACATCTGGAAGTAAACTTTCTCTTCTCCTTTTCATAGAGGATCAAAAAGAGGGGTTTCCCCCTTTTTGTTTTACTGTATCAGTCACTAGATTAAGCTTTCTCCTTCAGTAGTCAAAAATACAGGCACAGGTTGCTGTAACAACAAGAACAGCATTCCAATAAGTCAACCAGTTCCTCACTTTCCCTAATAGCAATAATGTCTGATGCCAATGCTAACTTAGCTAGCCTTCTGGAACATGTCTTAAAGTTAATGCTTGACAGACATTAGACAGAATTTGCAGCCAGCTTTGTTTCATCCTTAAGCCAACGTTTCTAGACGCCTTTCCAAATAGGGTGCCAAGATGAATTTCAGGACAGGGTGGTCTGCATGATCAGCAGCACCTGCTGAGACCTCTTCCACACAATCATGAAAAATACAAGAATCTATGTCACTTCAACCTTCTCCTCTGGCCAGAAGAGTCCTGAAGGTTCTGCAACCTCTTAGCTCCCCTGAAACATGGTTCTTCAGCTTCCTCTGGGAAGCCAGATAATGTCAAGAGTTGTTTGGGCTTTGGCTTTGTACATCAGACTGGCTAGGTTATCTTGCTATTGTAATAAGTAGACCATACTGCCATTAACTCAATGCCAACCTAACAAGGCTAACAGCCTTGGATAGTGAAGTCCACAGGGAAGGTTGATGGTCCCCAAGTGGATTAAATCCTACTTGAATCCATCCTGATGGAGTATAGCAGCTTAACCCATCCTGACCTGGGGCTGAGAAGCCCTTTGTGTGCCAAAAGGGCTCAGGTCCAGAAAGTGATTTGTTGAACTGGATCGGTGGTGCGGGTGCCATGATGCTATTTGGAAAGCTAATGGAAATCTACTGAATTATATTACTCCCAGGACAATCTTCATGGCTGAATGCTGTGATGATAGCCAGCATTCAGAATCAGATATGGCACAAGGAGGAGGAGGAGGGTTAGTTTGTCTTGGAGGAACTCAGTCTATCCAGGCTGACCATTGCCATTGCTCAGCAGCATTGACTTTTCCTCACCAGCTGGAAATTCACCTGGGTAATTACAAATGAAAACACAAATACTGTACACCTGCTTGTATTCTATCCCATAGGGCTAAAGCACTGTCTGGGTGGTTTACAGAGTAATCGCACAAACTATAATTTGCCCCCAAACAAGCTGGGAACTTATTTTAAAAACCTCAGAAAGATGGAAGATTTGTGCCCATCAGGATCAAACTCTGATTGTGAGCAGAGTTTTGGCACCTGTACTGCAGCTTAACCACCATGTCACAAGGACTTTTGAAAACAAGAGGTTTTTTCCCCTTGTAACACATTAAAATAAGAAATAATCACAAAGTAAATATGGGCAAGGACTAGATCCAGGTTCCCTCCCAGCATTACCTTTCCTTCCAGAAATAGATTTTCCTGAGGAAACAGGTCTTTCATGCTTTAAACAAGGCAACTGCTTGACCTGTACTCTTCTTTGAACAAGCTCTCATGCTTTGCTAGCCACAGTAACACTTGGTAAGTGTTTTCATAGTTTTATGCAATGTTTATCAGCACTGGAGGCTGTTGGTACTTGTTCACACCTTATGATATCTTATTGTCTTTCCCCTCCCCTGGTCATGCTTCCTTCCTCCATAAACAGTGTTCATATCAATCTCCTTTTCAGCAAAGGCGATTACACTCAATATAGTCATTCTATAAGTGATCTGGCATAGACCAATCTCACAATATCTTGCCACCATATCATGAGGGCAGGAACCAGTGTAACTGTGTGCCTTACTTTACAGAACATAATCTATTTGAAGGACTGTCAGAGGACATTTCAATGTTTGAAGAACTACCCGATTATGTCCACATCTGTTTTACAGGTAAAAAAAAATGTGTGATGGGAAAAACAATCTGGATGAAGGTTAAGAAATTCCTTAACTTTATAGAAAACATTAAACTGGGGGAGGTGGCTAAAATCTCAGAAGATAAAATCAAGATTTGAGAAGACATCAACATTCTGGAGAACTGAGCTGAAGTAAACAAAATGAGTTTTAACAGAGGGAAATGTAAAATTCTTCATTTAGGCAGGGAAAATCAGTGCGATCTGCATCTGCGCACGTTTCTGCGGACACACGGCAGGCATAACTAGTCACCAAAGTGCATGGAACACAGTTTACCTTCGCACTGAAGTGGTACCTATATATCTACTTGCAATTTCTTGCTTTCGAACTGCTAGGTTGGCAGGAGCTAGGACAGAGGTGGGAGCTCACTTTGTCATGCAGCACTCAGGTCTCGAACTGCTGACCTGCCGACCTTCCAGTCATCAAATTCAGCATCTTACCACTAAGCCACTGCAGTCCCAAAACCAAAAAGCAAATAAGGGAGAGGGGAAGGTTTAGTCTTGTGAGGAGAAGACTGAGGGAACTTTGAAGGGCCATCATGGGAACAAATTTGTTTTCTACAGTTCCAGAGGAGAAAGAATTTATGTTGCAGGAAAGATTTCGACTCAACTTTATGAAGAATTTCCTAATTCAGATGTGTTTGACATTGGAATGGATTCCCACCTAGGGTGGTGGATTCTCCAACATGGGAGATATCTAAACAGAGGCCAGACAACCAACTAGTCAAACATATCTTAGGTAGTGGTTTTCTGTTTTGATAGAAGATGGACTCAGTGACCAATCCTCATTTTCTACAATTCTTCAGTGATTTCATGATTCTTATAGTTACTAATCCAGAGTTAGCACCTAAAAAGCAGACACATTAGCTACCTAGTCTCAACCTTCCTTATTATGATGAAACATCTTGTATTTCTATTTTCAATTATAGACTAACACCCTGCTGTGTTTTACTGTGCATAGAAGAACAACCAGTCAAGTGGTTTTTGTGTTTAGTTCTCTGTTGACTACATAGAAAGCCATGGCTCAGCTCATAATAGAAAATATCTGACACTTACTACACAATTTCCTTTCCACAAGTACAGAATTCAGTACGATTCAGGACACAGACATTATGTCTAAATTTGCCAGAGCTTGCATGTAATGCATTATGATCAATACTAGCAGTAGCAATAATAATAGCAATTACTGTACACTTATACACCACCCCATAGCATTTAGTGCACTCTCTGGGTGGTTCACAAATTAATTATCATTTTGCCTCCAATATGCTGGATAATCATTTTACAGACCTCTGAAGGATGGAAGGTTGAGTCAACCTTGAGCCCTGGTCAGGATGGAACTCAACCTTCTGGCTGCAGTAAAGTCAGTAAATCAGTAAACCAACTGCCCCATCAGGGCGCTAACTAAATGAATAGCATGATCTCTGTCCAAGAGAAGGAGAAGGTGAGGAAAAACAAACAATATTCAATAGTGTTGTTACCTCTTCTACATAAATGTTACCTTGTCTTGTCCTCTTTTTTATTTTTTGGAGATGGTGCATTTTCTCTTTATTGACCATGAAAAGGCAAGACTTACTAGAAAATACAATAATGTTAGGAAAAGCCGAATGTAGCAAAAAAAAAAAGAAAGAAAGACCAAACATGAGACAGAGTGTCTACATAAACCAGGGGTGCCCAAACTAGGGCCATGGGGGCTGAATCTGGCCCACAAGGTCAGTTCATCTGGTCATGACACCCTCATCGCTCCCAGAAGTGGAAGTAAAACATGCCCATATGGGAGTGATAAGGGTATCGTGGGCTGGATGAATTGGCATTGCAGGCCAGATCTGGCCCCCGGTCTGTAGTGACCGACCCCTGAACCATGTTGCTGGCCCACAGCCCAAAAAGTTTGGGCACCCCTGCCATATACATTGCCTTGAGTTCACGAGGGTTTGCAAGGCTGTTGAGAAAAGTACATTTTCAAGATGTTTGAAGTGTTAGCCTGTGCAAGCATATCTGAGATTAAACAAAACAAAACAGCAGAAAAAGACAAAAATGTTGTGGCACCTTAAAGACTAACTCCTGTATTTAAATGTGAGCTTTTGTGGACCAAGTGAAGAAGTGGACTTGGTCCACAAAAGCTCACATTTAAATACAGTCTTACTTAGTCTTTAAGGTGCCACAACATTTTTTGTCTTTTTTTTTTTGCTATTCTGTTTTGTTTAATCTCATACATACATTTTTGAGGCAATTCATTCATAGAGTTGCCATAAGTCGGAGGAGACTTTGCAGCACATAACAATGACAACATAAATGACTATTGTAGAAGGAATACATGTTTTCTGAGTGCCATCAATCCAAGGTCCATTTGAATGGGTTCTAGTAAGAGGATCCACTCAAGTGATCTGACTATTGCATCTGGTAGGATCCTTGAAGCCTTGGTCACCAATTCACTTATAAAAAGATGTACTCTAAAAAGATGAAAGACTTCAAATATAAATATTTCAAAATGTTTACAATGTTTTTATATGAGATATTTCAGGGGAAGAAAGCAGCTTCAGTCACATCTTATACCAGTGGTTGGCAACCTTTTTAAGTTGGGGGCTGGGTCATGCTGCATCAGACAGTTGAGTGGGTGGTTCCCCCTGCCGTAAATGCTGCCATAAAATGTATCCATGGCTATTGCAAATGCATCCACTTCCGGACGCCAGCAGCATGGGCCGGATGATTTGGCGCAGCAGGACAGATCCGGCCAATGGGCTATAAGTTGCCCACCCCTGTCTTATACAAACAATGAACATTCAAATGTTGGGCTTAGAAAACACAAGGAAGAATGCAATTAGCAATCATCACTAACTGCCCCCCCCCCCCCGAAAATGCTGCCGTAAAACGCGTCCACAGCTGTCATAAACATGTGCACTTCTGCTGGCAGTGGCATGGGCTGGATGATTTAACACAGTCAACTGGGTCCTGCCCACAGGCAGTAGGTTGTCTTATACTGTACAAACAATGAACATTCAAATGCTGGGCTTAGAAAACAGTGCTGCTTGATTAGACTGATGCCAGATTTCAGATAATCCATAAATGCTGCCTCCTTGGTCTTCAAATGTAGGAACTGAATTTTGTTAAGTCAGACCCTTTGACTGTCTATCTAGGCCTGTGGTTCCCAACGTGGGGCACATGCCCCACGGGGGAGGGGCAACTTGATCTTCAAGGGGACAATTCGAGAATGTGTTAATAGTGAATGGCCTTTAAGGCTTCCTCTATGTGAATAGGAGTTCACTCTTTGAATAATAAGAATTATATGTCACAGGGGGCGCATCAGGATTTTAGAGATGCTTAGGTGAGGCATGGCCAAAAAAAGGTTGGGAGCCACTGGTCTAACTCATTGCTTCCAGGTCTGACCAGCAGCATCTCTTCTGAGTTTCCACCAGTATTCTTTCCAAGACATAGCCGGAAATGTCAGAGATGGGAGCTAGATGCTTTTGTATGTGAAGCTTGTGTTCTACAATTGAACTACAGTTCCTCTGAAATACAGTGCCTGATAGTGCTAAAGCCTCCCATCCAAACACTTACTAAGCCTAGCCCTGATTAGTTTTTGAGATTAGAGGAGATTAAGGTGTTCAGGGTGGGGCAATGTATTTGAGCTGAGATTGGACTCCTAGCAGAGAGAGTTTTACTGAGACACTAGTGGTGATGGCAAACCCTGGCATGCCAGGCGTTCCGGAACGTCAATTCCCGGAAACTCTGATCAGCAAGAATGCTGATTTGGGCTTCTGGGAGTTGAAGTCCAAGAACCCCTAGAGTGCCAAGGTTCGCCATCACTGCACTAAAGCAGCCAGGTCTGCGGACTCTGATTCCCTGACACTTCAGGCCCAAAATCGGAGTGGAGCCTTTGTGGCATCACAAGCAGTGAATTCTTGTGATATTATAAAAGGCAAGGCCTTGAACAATATTTGCAAAATAACAGGTATGGATGCGTGAGAGAGTGAGACAAGCTTTGTGGACTTCTTGCTCTACCACCTGGGGCAATACCTTTGTGTAGAGTCAGTAAGCTAAGGTGATAATTAGAGATTGGGAGAGATGGATGTCTAGGTGCTAAAGCTTTCCTCCAGAGAGCTTTAATTTCAACATCCTTTCAATGTCAACATCATTTTCTTCTTGTGTGTTATTTTATGGTATTTCAAACACATAATTATAACATTTTGCTGCTTGGATTTTTGCAGAGGCTTCTCCTGTTCATGGCTTATAGGTTTTATGGAAATATAAACACATGATTCAGGGATTACTACTACTACTACTACTTCTTCTTCTTCTTCTTCTTCTTCTTCTTCTTCTTCTTCTTCTTCTTCTTCTTCTTCTTCTTCTTCTTCTTCTTCTTCTTCTTCTTCTTCTTCTTCTTCTTCTTCTTCTTCTTCTTCTTCTTCTTCTTCTTCTTCTTCTTCTTCTTCTTCTTCCACCACCATATCTGAACCTGAATATTAGCTATCCTTATGGTGATCAGCCATGAAGACTAACCTGAGAATATAATGCAGTGGCCTTTCATCTGCCTTCCATATCGCAGCATAACATCTGTACCACTGGTCCAGTCACTTTCTGGTCCTGAGCCCTTTTGGCATGCAAAGTCCTTCTCAGGCCCAGGCCAATATTGATTAAGCTGCTGTTCTCCATCAAGATGGATTCAAGTGGGATTTAATCCAGTTGGGTACCATCACCTTTCCCTGTAGATTTCAGTACCCAAGGTGTTAATCCTCAGGGTTGTCAAGTAGTAAAACGCCACTTAACACTCAGCGTTGAGTCACCGGCAATATAGTCTATACTCTATTCTATTACCATAGCAGGATAACCCGGCCAGACTATCAATACATAAATTATGAATTGTGAAGAAGTAAGGACTAATTCATGTTATGCCTCACTTTTCTTGTTAAATGGTGGCGCAATCTCTAGGGTGCTTTTTAGGTGGTAGTGAAGTTTGTAGCTCATGGACCATACTCTCTCCCACATGCACTAGATCTGTGGATCCCCACATATGGCCCACAGGGAGGCAATTTGTTTTTTAAGAGGGGCAATTTTAGAATGAGTGAGACCAAGTTAATGGCCTTTTAGTCTACCTCCATGTGAATAGGAGTTCACTTTTTGAATAATAAGAATTATATGTCACAGCGGGGTGGCATCCGGATTTTAGAGATGCTTAGGTGCCACATGGCCAAAAAAAGTTTGGAAACCACTGCTCTAAATGGCAAAAGACCCTTGAGATGGAGTAACATGATCCAGCAACCCAGTTTCCCTAAGCAAGACCTTTTGAAGAATATAGGAAATGCTTCCGTACTCAAAGAGAAGCTCATTTTCTTTCACCTGCTTTGACTGCAGGACTCGATGTCTTTAAACAGAGGCGTTTTAAAGATATGTGCCTCTGTTTAAAGATACTGTTACTTTCAGGCTGGACGTAGCTGCTTATTCTGGGCATGAAACATGACACTTTGTTGATACTCAAGATGAGTCAGTGATGAACTTGGTACTACTCCAGAAAACTGTGGCCAAAACTATGTTAAACTGCTTTAGTACAGATTTAGATGACTCTTGATCTACCTGGGATTTGCACACCTTCACCAGTGTGTGTGGCCAGGTTCTTTCCTAGTTAGCAAACATAGGAATGTGTGCCAACTACATGTAACTTGTTTGCACTTCAGTGCATGCTAGAGCTCCACTGAGACTTATTTCTATTTAAGTTTCAAACTTTGCTTAGCAGTGTAGAACCCACAACTCGATACTTACAACTGCTAGTTCTGTGTTGCATCCTGAACTGTGGCGTGCCAGTCAGGTATACAGGGTCCCGAAAATCTTATACACATTCTAAGAAAGCAAATTTTGATTTGTCAAGAAAAAATCCTGCCAGAGTAATCTTATCTCTTTTTTAATGATCATGATCTCTTTTTTTAATGATCATGTAACCACCATGGAGTACAGTTCAGTAAAACCTAAAAAACGCTAAAACTTGGTTCCACAAGTCTTGCTGTTATCCAATTTTTAGTGTTATCTAATCCATGTTAAAATCCTATGGGATGCATCGGATAACGTTAAAGCTCCATAGAGATACATTGTAACCACACAGGCTTTAGCGGCTGTTATCCGATCCATCCCATAGGACCTTAACGTTATTCCATGCAATTCTCCCACCCAGATTACTTAACGTTATGCGATTTTAGCGTTATCTGAGGTAAACTTTATCCGAGGTATTACTGTACTTTTTCAAATGCTTTGCTGAAGTCAGTCAACTTTGAAACCTAATACATGGATAACATCTCTTAAAATTTTTTGGCACCCTCTGAATATCTTCCATGGCAGCATGCTAGAATTGTTTCAAAAAGAAAGCAGTTTGTTGAATTTAATTGAACCTAGATTTGTCAAGTTTTACAATTTTGTTCCTAGGTATGGGCCTTACTAGATAACTGTTTTACATGTGCAGAATGCGAATGCTCACCTGTCCATCTGTTATGGGAGATAAGGAATAACATTTTCTCCTTGTTGCAATAGGTATTTATTAGTACTTTTATTTATTTATTTATTTATTTTGTTGTAGCAATTCTATTTCCAACATAGTAAGATACAGTGATACCTTGCTTAAAGAGCACAATGTGTTCCACAGAATTGCTCTTTAAGCGAGTTTGCTCTTTAAGCAAAACACCATTGTAAGTGACCAATTGTGACTTCTGCTGGGGGGAGGGGGGTTGCGAACCCTGATTTATTTGTTACACAAGTTTTTGGTTGGTTTTAGTTGTTAAGCAAGGCGGCCATTCAGAGAAAATTCTGCTCTTTAACCGAGTTAGTCTCTAAGTGAGGCACTCTTTATGCAAGGTTTTACTGTATAAGCACAACAAATACTACACAGGAACTTGGAGCAATTAATTTTTGGACTGCAACTGGAATTATAGTCCAAATATAACTTTTTCTTACCTCAGGTTATAGGTGGCTTCCCATATCCACAGGTTCAGTATCCATAATTTCAATTATCCACGAGACTAAACATATTCAATTTTAAAAATCCTGAAATACAATTTATATAGAGCTGGCCACAAGAGGCTGCTGTCTGCAATGTAAAACATAGGGTTCACTGTTACCCACAGTTTCTGGTATCTGTGGTAGGTCTCAGTATATATCCCCTGTGGATACAGGAGGCACCTGTATCAATAACTAATTTGGTTAAAGAGAGGGTGCTAAGAGAAAGCTGCAGCCTGATTCACCTATGCTTTTCCTATCTTGCTATTGTTATTATTCAATTTCTGATGCAGTCCTACATGATTACCTGCATGGATCTGTGAAAAATTAAATATATAGATATTTATTATATTGTTGTTGCTACCAGTTTATTTAAACAAACAAACAAACAAACAAACAAACAAACAAACAAACAAACAACAACAACAACAACAACAACAACAACAACAACAACAACAACAACAATAACAATAATAATAATAATAATAATAATAATAATAATAATAATAATAATAATAATAATAATAATAATAATAATAATAATAATTTCATGTCAGAAATTATTCTGGGTTGAAAGGATTTTTTGTGAGAGAAACTCCACTCAGGGGACACCCAAATGAGGCTTCTTTCATGTCTCCAAGAGTTGGGCCAGAGATGGGTACTTAATCTGTCATGCAGCACCCAGGTCTTGAAATGCTGACTTGCCGGCTTTCCAGCTAACAAAGTGACTTTCTTAATCACTGAGCCACCACACCCCCTAGATAGATAGATAGATAGATAGATAGATAGATAGATAGATAGATAGATAGATAGATAGATAGATAGATAGATAGATAAAGTACTAAAATAATTAAGTGTGGCATAGAAAAAGTGTACAGCTTTTATCTTATAATCTAAAAAGCAGTGGTGGGATTCAATTTTTTTTACTCCCTACTCTGTGGGTGTGGTCTGGTGGATGTTGCCAGGAAAAAGCCCTGCGTTGCACCGGAATTAGGACTATTTATTTCAAAACTTGGATGGGCAGAAGGGCCAGCCAGAATTTCTGCTACCGGTTCTGGCGAACTAGGGCGAACCTGCTGAATCCCACCACTGCTTAAAAGGTTATAGAAATCTGTATGTAGAAATGCATTCCTTAGCCTTTTAGCACATTTAGACATATAAGAACATTATTTAACAATGTTCGCACCCAAGCTTACTCTGTGGAGGGAAATCCAGGATGTTTGTGCATTGCCTCTGGGAGGTTTTGGCTCTTGCCTTCTTTCTTGGATTCTCGCGCCTGCTGCCTGGTATCTGTGTTGTTCGTCCCTGGAGCACGTAGTGTGAATGTCTGTGTCTCTCTCCACTATATTTATATTTCTCTCACTTGCTTACATTTCTCTTCAATTGCCAACAGTCAAGACTTGCTAGTGGAGCAAACTGCTACCTCGCGTGATACGTTTTATACAGTTTACATGAGAATTTACATTGGCCTTGCCAACTCAGCAAACGGCTATCCTAGCACATCTTTGTTATAACAATCCGTCCTGGCAGCAAAACACTGGCTATTTTGACTTGTTCCCTTTAACACCTGTGACACCAGCAAAATGCCATGAAAGGAAACCACTAGTGATCAAATTTGTTCATGTAACAATTTGCTACACCTGCATTTCAGTATTCTAGGAGTTTCGTGGTCTTGTTTTCTTTAGTGTTTTGCATTTCTTAATGATTTGCTTACATTTCTTTGCTTAAGTATTAGCTTCCTAGGAAACAAAACTCTTTGCAAGACAATGTTATTTTACATTAGCCTTGCTTTCTGTGCGCTAGCTTGGAGCAGATTGTTAGCTGATGTTAGGCAGCTGTTCAAAACTTATTTTCATCAAGACAATGTACATTTTCAGGGTTTGTTCTACATGCCCCTTAATTATTTTCACATGCTATACATACATTTAAAATCCTGACAACACAGGAAAGATAAACTAGAATGTAATATTTGTTGACTTGCAGACATAGGAGTTTCCTAGATGCACTCTACATTTTGTTCAACCCAGTAGGACGTATTTTGAGTAATTTTACATAAAAATGGAGGAGGAGGAGGAGTGAAAACTAGTGGAAGAGACATCAGTGGTTTAAGATATGAAGATGACATCATCTTACTGGCAGATAGCCACTATGACTTGAAACAACTTCTGATGAAAGTCAGAGAAGAAAGTGTGAAAGCAGGACTACAGTTGAAGACAAAAATCATGACTAAAGAAGGCATCATTAATTGTGATAATTTTGTATATCTTTGAACAGCCATAAAACCAAATGGAGATCCAGCCAAGAGATCAGAAGAAGAAGGGTAGCAATGAAGGAACCAGAAGTGATTATCAAGTGTAAAGTTTTATATCCTGATATATATCCTGGACTGCCATTAAGACAAACAAGTAGATCCTAGACCAGTGGTGACGAACCTATGGCATGTGTGCCAGAGGGGGCACTCAGATCTCTCTCTGTGGCCATGCGTTCTGTTGCCCCAGCACAGAGTTTGTCCCACCCCTCTGCCCAGCAGCCCAATGGGAGCACTTCCTCCTTCCCCCATCACAGAGTTCACCCTGCCCCTCTGTCCAGCAGCACAATGGGAGCATTTCCTTCCTTCCCTGTTGCTGTGTTGGCACTTTGCAATAAATAACTGGGTTTGGGGTTGAAGTTTGGGTACTCAGCCTCTGAAAGGTTCACAGCACTGCTCTAGGACCTAGAGCAAATCAAGCCTAAACTTTCTCAAAAAGCAAAAATTATGAAGCTGAGTCTGTCATACTTTGGGTGCATCATGAAAAGGCAAGACATGCTGAGAAAGACAATCATGCTATGAAAGGTTGAAGGGATTGAGGAAAAAGGAAGACCAAATATGAGATGGATTGATTCCCTAAAAGAATCCACAGCCTGGAGTTCACAAGTGCTTTGCTGGATTGTTGAGTTCAGTATATTTTGAAGACCACTCATTTGTAGGATCCCCATAAATCAGAGAGGACTTGAAAGCACGTAACAACAATCTTCCATTGGACTGAGCTGTTTTTTGAAAACTGTAGTTCTTTTCCTTGTCAAAAACAAGACACAACCACTTGCAGTATCAACGTTCAAAACAACACAGCAGGGTACTGGAAAACAGCTAAAGGCAGCAAAGAAACATTTGAACAAAAGCAACATTACTGGTAAGGGTAACAACAGCATTCAGCCCCAGTTGTGAGGAATTTCTGCCAGGAATTACTTTTGTTCTAGCATGCAAGTGGACAGTTTATTCTTCTTTGTGGACTTGCAGGGGCACGCAACATTCTTCTATGACAAGAAGCCCGGAGATTCTTAGCTCATGGCAAGAGTGGAAACAAGAATTTGTCTGAAAAATATTTAGTTTTGTGAGCAGTTTTTCATCTGTCTTGAAGCCATTGGGTATACATGAAAATTTGTATCAGCCAGTATTTTAGAGCTAATCTCAACTAATAGCAGACCCAACTGATGAATAGAATAGTAGATCAACATTTATTTAAACCCCATTGAGTCAATGCATCTACTGTAGCTGGGATTAGCAATAGGATACTACCTGCTCACTCTGAACTGATGAAGACCTCTGTGTAATCCAAAATGCTTGCATACTGAATCAGTTCTGCTGCTGAAAGAGATCCATTTTCTTGTTTGGTATCTTTTGCTTTCTATCCTTTGATCTAGCAAAATTATGTGTTCTTGGAGGAAATAAAAGGAAGCAGAACTAAGGTTCAAAGGCATGTTTTGTTGGCTTATAAATCATGTGACCTTTGTTAGCTATAATAGAATACAGAAACAAAAACATCAAATCTGGCCTGTCTTTCTATTGATAATTTATTTTGTTTTTAAAAGTACAAGTTGTTTTGCACGCTATAAAATGAAAAAAATCATTTCACCCTTCTCTCCATATGCTCAGGAACATCCTGACAGTGCTGTGGTCTAAGGCTCATGTTTCATTAACCTAAAGGTCAAGGTCTCCCTTGCTCAAAAGCCAGTCTTGTCTGACTCTAGGGCTCAGTGCTCATCACCATTTACAGCCAAAGAACCAGCAATGCTTGAGTCTGCAGATATTTTCGTGGTCACATGGAAGGCATGACTAGATACTGGATCATATGGAATGCTGTTACCTTTCCCACCAAAGAGGTGCCTATTTATCTACTTGCAATTTCTTGCTTTTTAACTTCCAGGTTGGCATGAGCTGGGAAAGATGATGGGCACTCACTCCATTGTGCAGCACTCAGGCCTCAAACTGCTGACCTGCAATCCTTCCAGTCATCAAGCTCAGCATTTTAACCATTAAGCTACCACAGCCCTTTCATTTACCTATGAACTGATGATCCAAGTGATGAATGTACATTATGCAGGTCAAGACTGGCAGATGGCCCAACCCCATAGATCTGTGGCACCATTTTCAAAGCAGAGGTAGCTGTTCTGGCTGCAAAGTTATCCCCACCAATCCCTTATTCTGGGAGCACCCTGGGACTGGGCCACTTACCAAACGCCACACCGGCTGGGTTTACTTGCAGAAGGCATGGGTGAACTGAATGCCCAACATTTTCCTAATTCATTGAGCAATCCAGCTGATCCGTGAGTTACGTTGATGATAGAATCTATAGGTTGGATGGGAGTGGCTTGGCCAAAGGTGGTCACTTCCATCCTAGATACTGGAATTTTGGGCTTAAATAGGGAGACAGAGACTTTGAGTTCAAATTGCTGGAGAACCTCAGGATAGTAGCAGGGAGTGGTACATGTTTATCTACTTGCAATTTCTTGCTTTCAAACTGTTAGGTTGGCAGGAGCTGGTACAGATGACCGGAGCTTATTCGGTCATGCAGCACTCTGGTCTCGAACTGCTGACCTTCTAGTTGTCAGGTTCAGTGTCTTAACCACTAATCCACCACAGTCCTGTAAAAGGGTAGAGAGGAATAAATCCAAAAATAGCAGAGGCATCCTTAGGGATCTATCAACTCAGCCAAAATCTGATCCAGACCAACCTCCTGCCAGCACTACACAGTGAATCAGAGTCTGATTTTCTGAATATGCCTCTCTCCTTCACTTGGAGGCATCTGAGTGCATCTCCCATGTGCCTCTCTTTATGTTAAAAGCCCGTGGCTCTTTAGCTAATTACATGTACCCTGAAAGTCTTCTTGCTGTGATAGAATGTTTGAAATGGTAGCCATATTAGTCTCTGCAATGACAGTACTGTAAATCTGAGAGTAAATAAAACAGAACAGCCAAAAAAGACAAAAATGTCTTTTTTTGCTTTGCTGTGATGGGTAGCTTTAAAAACCAGACTGAAAGTCCTGTGGTTTTGTTTCATTCTGTGAGTTTACACCATGTGTGGCTTCCCAAAGGAGGCACTTTCTTAAAGATCTTCCTGAATTAGCCACCTGGCCACCGGGAAGCAAATCAAGACAAACCCATGACTTCCTTCTCCCCAATTCTTCTCCCTGAGCCCTGGTGACACAGTGGTTAAACTGTATTCCAACCAAAAGGTTGTGAGTTTGATCCTGACCATGGCTCAAGGATGACTCAGTCTTCCATCCTTCTGAGGTTGGTAGTATATAAGTGTGATTGCTTTGCTTTAAGTTGTGAACCACAGAGCAAGTGCTTGTGATGCTGGTGATGCACTGGTTAAAACTGCTGTATTGCAGCCAAAACATTGTGACTTCGATCCTGGTGGGCAGCAAGGGCCCAGTATGCTGCGGGCAAAACATTAATTACAGTACTGTACTTGTAAACCCTAATGGCAGAAAGCGAGGAGGACATTAAAAAGCTCCTGATTAGGTTGAAAGAAGAAAGTGCAAAAGCTGGCTTGAGACTCAATATCAAGAAAACCAAGATAATGGCAACAGGCCCTATCAGTCCCTGGAAAATAGATGGGGAAGAAGTAGAAGCAGTGACAGACTTTACTTTCCTATGATCAAAGCTCACTGCAGATGGAGATTGCAGCCATGAAATAAAAAGGCGACTGATTCTTGGGAGGCAAGTGATGAGAAACCTGGGGAACATAGTGAAAAAATTCATATAGTCAAAGCAATGGTATTCCCGGTGGCAATGTATGGTCATGAGAGCTGGACCATAAAGCTGAGCGTAGAAGAATAGGTGCCTTTGAGATGTGGTGTTGGAGGAGTTTTGAGAGTCCCCTGGACAGCAAGGAGAACAAATAGGTCAATTTTAGAAGAAATCAAACCTAACTGCTCCTTAGAAGGTCAAATAGTGAAGATGAAGTACTTTGGACATCAAAAGAGAAGAGAGGATTCGCTTGAGAAAGCCTTGATGCTGGGAAAGGGGGAGGGCAAAAGAAAAAGGGGGGTGGCCAAAAATGAGATGGCTGGATGTCATTGTAGACACAATGGACACAGAGCTGAGCGAGTTGAGGAGGATGGTGGAGGACAGAAGTGCCTGGCGGACAGTGGTCTATGGGGTCGCAAAGGGTCGGAATCGACTGTGCGACTGAACAACAAATTGTAAACCGTCCAGAGAGAACACTAGGTGTTATGGGGCGATAGTTAAGTGTACTGTAATTGCTGTTGCTGCTCGCCAGTCACAGGGCAGAGAAGTTTGTGCAAACTTTGGGCACACAGGGAGGAGGGGAAAGTGGTTCTTAAAAGGTGCCCTTCAAGCAATGAAGGAAAGGATCTTCGCCCGCCCCCGCCCCCCACTTGCCTTTGAGATCGGAGATCTGGGGAGAAAGGGCTTTCCCACCTCACTCTTCTCCCCCACTAAAGCCCTTTCCAGGGGGGTATTTGGGCTTGGAGAGGAATTCAATGCAGCTTTTTAAAAATCTCTTGCATACACTCCCATGAGAAGAGGCGATGGGAAAGGAATCTCTAGCCAGCCAGGCATTGTGCAGGGAAGGGCGTGTGGGGGGTTCCCTAAGGTTTGGGGTGGGTGGGGGGAATTTGGGGGAGGGGCAAGAAAGTGAGCCTGACCCACGGCGCCTGCGCCAGAGGACCGGCAGCTTCTTTGGCCAGAAGAGGCAACCGGGTTCCTTGCTCACTTGCCACCCTCGCCTTGCAGGGAAGGGAGGAGGGGAGGCCGAAGGGGGAGGGCGGGCTGCCTCCGGAGGGGTGACATCGGCGAAGGCTTTCCTGGCTGGCCAGCCTGCAAACTTCAGTCGGGGTGCTTTGCGTGGCGAGCCCTCGGTCTGAGCATTGGCGGAGGGAGATCGAGAACCGACTCTGCCTGCCCCAAAGGTTTGGTTTTTGGGGTATCGCGCCAGCGAAGAGGAAGGCTACTGGGGAGAGGAGGGGGGCTCAAAACCCCCAGACCAAGCCCCACATTGCCAGCCCCAAAGCACCACTACCACCACCAACAACAACCATCGTCCCCATCAGCAGCGAAGTCATGGGACCGAAGCCTTCTTTGCCTGTCTAAGTGTTTTTCTTTTCTTTTTAAAAGTTTGCTCTCGGGGCAAAGCGCTCTTGTCCCAGGGATGAAGAGGTAAGTGAGCCGAGAAGCCCCCAGGGAACCTTACTCTCGAGGAAGCCCCTCCAGGCACGGCAGGGTTTACTCCCACGTCAGCGCGCGGTGGGTCTTTGGCGCTGCGAGAAACGTTTCCAGCACAGCGAGGAAACCCACTTTGAGGTGGGGAGAAGACCTGAAGATGTCTGTGAGTGGGTGGCGGTTCCTATCCAGTTAGGGATGCTGGTGGCATTTCCCCCTTTCGTTTTCTGGGGGAGGGGGAATTATTCTTATCCCCCCCCACACACTTTTCAGAGGGAGAAGGCTTTTGCCAGTGTGTGGAAAGGTTACTTTTTTTGGAGTACAAAATAGTTCTGAAAGAAAGAAAGAAAGAAAGAAAGAAAGAAAAAAGTATTTCTATGTTCTGGAAAGCTACTTTTTGTGCTAGTCATGGGTTTTTGATCCATTGCATCTAGCTAAAGTAGACCCAAGGGTTTTGTTTAGATTCACTCTTCCCAAACTCTCTCCTTTTAGAATTTAAGTCAATAGGCAATTGTTTTAGGTAAGGGCAATTCTCTCTCTCTCTCTCTCTCTCACACACACACACACACACACACACACACACACACACACACACACACACACACACACACACACACACACACACACACACACACACACACACACACACACACACACACACACACTTTAATCCTTGAAGTGTACAAAACAGCTGCTAGGCATAGATCCACCACTGGTCCAGCAGGTGATTACCAAAATCCATCTCCCTTCATATGTATTGAACTACAGGTTCCCTAATCCCCTAACCCAGTGTTCTTTCTGAGGATGATGGGATTTGTTTTCCAGTGCACCTGGAAAGGGTGTGTTGGAGGAGGATGTTTTCTGAACACCTTGGACTGCTTTTCCTTCTCTCCTTGTTCCAAATTAAGGATGGATCGATAAGGCATGTCCTACTTCCCACCAGTGAGCAGAAGCCATGGTGGCCCGCTTTCCTATTTTGTCTTCCTAACAACCCTGCAAGGTAGATTAGAGTGATTCAGAACAACTTTCCCCTAGTGATCCTATGAATTCCATGACTCAGTGGCGAGAAGGATGAAGATTTCCCATTCTTCACTGCCCTGGTGGCTGTACTGCTGCCAAAACATTGTGACTCCCATCTTGAGGGGGTCAAAGTTGACTCAGACTGCCATCCTTCTGAGGTTGGTAAAATGAGTACCCAGCATGTTGGGGCAAAATGCTAATTAACTTGGGAACTGCCCAGAGAGGGTACTAAGCACAATAGGGTAGTATATAAGTGTTACTGCTATTCCTCTATCCAGTACCCTAACCACTGCACCATATTGTTTTGTTCAATGTCTTTTGATCTCCCAAATCCCACAGATATATATTTTTAAAAAAGTTACTTTGTACCAACAACTTCAATAAAGTTCCTCTCTTAATATCTTGAGCTTATTGGGGAATGTAAGGGAGGTTCCTCTATTAAGGAGAGAGGTTTCACATATGCCCATATGCTGTAAGTGAAATGAGCCTGTTATCTTTTTTTTCTCATCATCATTAACATATGTTTCTGTGTATATCTATGTCAAAAGTGAGACTTGCAGAACTTTCCCGCAGGGCATACATTTCACCCCTCCTTTCTCATCTATAATGGAAAAAGAATGTTGTTGGTGAAGGAACCCTTATTTCTCATTAAAAGCACATTTAGAACCGGCGTTTCAGAAGAAACTCTGTATTGAATAACTGGAGTTAAGAATACGAACCCAGCCAAGATCAAAGCAGCTTCCCACTATGTGCAACACTAGGGCTAGACCAATGGTTCCCTACCTTTTCTTGGCCATGCCTCACCTAGTAAAGGTAAAGGTACCCCTTGCTCAAAAGCCAGTCGGATCTGACTCTAGGGGTTCAGTACTCATCTCCATTTACAGCCAAAGAGCCACCGCTGTCTGCATTTGCAAATGTTTCCATGGCATTACTAGGCACCTAAACATCTCTAAAATCCTGACTGTCTCCCCTGTGACATAATTCTTATTATTCAAAAAGTGAACTCCTATTCAGTGGAGGAAGCCTAAAAGAACATTAACTTGGTCTAAACTCATTCTTAAGTTGTTCCCCCTTTAAAAAAAATCAAATTGCCTCCCTGTGGCACATGTGAACCATAGGGCTAGACACAGGATTTATTTTTGATCTTTTCCTAGGAGCTTATGGTGTGAGTCAGATAGTCCCTGGGTAAAATGTCATTTTTGGCGAAAGATTTACTATATCGGCAAAAAAAAGGGATGTTACAAGGTTGTGAAAAATCTGCCTGTTATTAGCAGCTAGGACTTGAAGGGCACTTTACAGATAGCAGTGAAAGGCCAGATAGGAGAAGGTGCCTCCACTAGATAATCTCAAACTTTATTGTGAGGGTTTAAAAAGTTACAGGGTGAACCTTCAAACTGAGGCTTGGCAAGCAAGAAACACTTGGTACACTATTGATGTGCAACACTAAATATTATTGGAGTCTGGCCGGGGTATCCTGCTATGGTAATAGAGTAGACCATACTGCCAGTGACTCAGTGCTGATTGTCAGGCGGCAGTTAACTAACCTGACAATCCTGAGGACTAATGGCCTTGAGTGGCGAAGTCCAAAGGGAAGGGTGATGGTCCCAAGTGGATTAAATCCCACTTGAATCCCTCTTGATGGAGGGCAGCAGCTTCATCAATACTGGCCTGGGGCTAAGGAGGACTTTGAGTTCCAAAAGGGTTCAGGGCCAGAAAGTGACTCGTGGAACTGGATCAGTTGTATGGGTGTCATGGTCGATGCAGAAGGCAGATGAAAGGCCACTGCATTATATTCTCAGGACAGTCTTCATGGCCAATTGCCATGAGGATCACCAATATTCAGATTTGGCTATGGAAGAAGACAAAGAAATATTATTAATCAAGTCATTAACTGTGCTTGGAATGTCTTAGTCTAAAGACAGGGTGCTCATAACTGCAGAAGAACGGCTGTGAGTCAGTGGTACAGCCAGTACTTTTCATGTGGAGGGGCTCCCGGTATCTCCAGTTAAGGGTGGGAATAGCATCAGCCTGAAACCTTAGATAGCCGCTGCTGAATGTCGGTGGTGGCAATACTAGGGCACTGCTATATCGCAGGTTCCTGTGTTATGTTCCTGCTTTTAACACATCACACTACTTGTATGCCTTTGCCAGGTGAAAGTACAGTACAGTACAGTTGTACCTTGCTTAAAGAGCATAATGAGTTCCACAGGATTGCTCTTTAAGCGAGTTTGCTCTTTAAGTGAAACACCATTGTAAATGACCAATTGTGTGTGTGTGTGTGTGGGGGGGATTGCAAACCCTGATTTATTTTTGGTTGGTTTTATTTGTTAAGCGAAGCGAACATTCAGAGAAAATTCTGCTCTTTAAGCGAGTTACTCTTTAAGTGAGATGCTCTTTATGCGAGGTTTGACAGTATATGGAATCAGACGCAACAACAATTAGAAATGGAATGTCCTTAAGAAGGAGAGGCAATGTGATCGTTTTCTAGCTGTGCTTTGCAGAGATTTGTTGGGTGGTGTTGGGGGACTGGGCTTCATAAGCAATTCCATTTATATACTGCCCAAAAGCACTTAGTCCACTCTCCAGGCAGTTCACAAGTTAATTAGCATTTTGCCCCCAACATGCTGGGGACTCAGTTTACTGACTCCGGAAGGATGGAAGGCTGAGTCAACTTCCATCCCAGTCAGGATCAAACTCACTGTACAACCAGGGCTCTTTTGGGGGTTTGGGTTATAAAAGCATGGCAGCTGTGAACAATGCTTCTCTGGAGCAATAATGTATCATCGCCTTCTGATTGTGAAGCTGATATCTCCTCTGTTTCTGCTTTACACTGAGATAACTGCCAGGCATGTGCTGGTATATCCAGTAATCGGGCTTTGTCCCACCCCGCCCTCACCTCTGGCGCCCTGGGGCACCAATAGCAATGTATGGGATTCCTCCCAACCCCAGCCCCCCAAATAGGCACCCCCACCACTCCCTGCCCAATGCTTTCCCATGGTGCCCTGCACATCTCTGATAACTGCTATCTTGCTCCAGCTATACTTTGATGTGCCAGAGACAACAACTGGCTCAAAACATCCTGTCTTCCTTCCTATGTTAGTGTTGAACTTAGTTTTAGTAAAAGCAGAATATTTACTCATCCAGATTAAAAAAAACCTTATCTGTCATACACAGCCCCATCACCGACTCCTCTGATGTCACTGGGAGCAGCAAAGATTCTCACATTTATTTCTGGCAACTCCAAAATGTCCTGCGATATTTCCCCCTTTCACCTATTCCAGGAATGGGAATATTGGGTGTGTGTGTGTGTGGGGAGTCATCCAGTGTTGGGCTTCAGCAGGTTCACACCAGTTCATCAGAACCGGCAGCAGAAATTCTGGCTGGCCCCTCTGCCCATCCAAGTTTTGAAACAAAGTAGTCCTAATTCGGGTGCAATGCAGGGCTTTTCCCCTGGCCATGCCCACCATACCACACCCACAGCGTGGTAGTAAATTTTTTTGGAGCCCACTACTGGAGTCATCCTTCCCCAAGTTTTGGCACTCACCAGGAGTCTTGAGAATATTTTCCCCCAGGATACATGCAAGCTGTTCTAAATATTCCACTACAGATGAAACAGAAATGTGAAAGAACAGCAAACGCTAAAACTTCCAGTTGCTTCACACCATTGTTAGCTCTGAAACAACTCTTAGGCTCATACTAGACGCAACGAAGGAGGTAAACGTATACCTAAAAAGTAGCATTTCAGAATTCAGTATGTGATTGCATGTTCTTTCATAGGAAATCATTCCCTGCATCATAGAAAACTAGCTGCCAAGGAGAAGAATTCTAGCCCAGCCTGCGAGGCTAGATTTCCACCTGCAGAGGGTTTTTTAAAATGTTTTTGTATGTGGCAATGCTACACGTGCTATCGTTTTGAAACAGATCTCGTACTTCAGTTGCTGTTTGTGTGAAAAAGTACATTTACAGCATGTAACTTGGCAAAGATAGGATTGGTTTGCATTACAAAACACTGAAATCATCTGGGAATTCTCTGGCACGTTGTTATCAGACAGAACTTTGCTTATGGTTTCAGAATTCAAGAGCACAATTCCACTCACAGTCTTAGTTTTGCTTCCCCTAGGTTTTTATTTAGAAACTTTCAAAGGGTAGTATATAAACCTATTTGTTTGGAGAGAAATTAATGTTTAACTTCTTATCTACACAGCTGTGAACACTCCCAATCTGTGTTTCGCCAACCCCTCCCTTGCCTCCACTCCGTTTGGTCTAAAATAGATGGATATTTCTTTGTTCTTGGATATTGATTGATTACTACAAAAGCCCCATGGAGTAAAAGGAAATAGCTGACAACACTAACTCATTCTTTAACAAGTTAATGAAAGAGTCATGCCCATGGTTGGGTGGGCCACAAAGATGTTCTGAACTGTACATAGTTTGGAAATCCAATTATGGAGTGGCTATGCACATAATCTCACATGAAAACAGTTGATGATCATCATACCCAGGAGATATTCTCAGTTTCCATCAGCTGAAGAAGAAGAAGAAGAAGAAGAAGAAGAAGAAGAAGAAGAAGAGTTTCCTCCATTGCAAAATAATTGGGCTGCAGGATTCTTTAAATGTTTGGAAATCTCTTGGAAGGTCTATCAGGAAAGCAAGACCTCCCTGCTTCGAATTGTCTCTTTTTAACATGGATTATTGCATGCATGGGCAATGCCACGTAACCTGGGCAAGCCCTGATACAGCTCTAAAAGCAAAAAACAAAGCAATCACACCCATAATGTGCCCCATAGCACTCTCTGGGTTGTTCACAAGTTAATTACCAATTTGCCCCCAACATGCTAGGTACTCATTTTACCAATCTTGGAAGGATGGAAGACTGAGTCAACCTTGAATCCCAGGCAGGATCAAACTCACAACATTTTGGCTCCAGTACAGCAGCTTAGGTGCACCTTCACAGCCAGTCTATCTGGCACGGCCTCTTCCGCCTCCATGACCATTGAGAATCACCTTGATAATATTCTCGAGGCTGAGGCCATCCATTGCAATCCCTGGGTTAAATCCTTCATGTCTCATTTCATATGTGCCCAGGAGATGGCTCTGAGATCATAGTGCGGCACGTTTTGCTTCCGCTTCCTGGAGCAATGAAGGCAGGGCAGCCCAGATTAATTGGTGTCATGGCTGGATCTAGCCATAATTTGGGCACCCCTGGTTTAAGCAGAGAAAATGGCAGCCTAAAAATCTAGCCCCAACCCACGGCCTGAAAAGTTTGGGCACCCCTGGTCTAGAGTTCCCAGTCTCTGCCCTAAACCTTTAGAAGTATGCCTGATTCAAAGAAACCACATAAGCCGAGTCATACATTAGCAGAGCTCAGAATGTTACATTGCAAAAGCAACTCAAAGCACTACCCATTACAGCTTGACAGTCTGTATCTTTGGTCTGATCACACAAGTAGTGTGTGATCATGGCAGGAATCTAAGCAGTGGTAGACATCTACACAACAACATTCTGCACACAAAAATGGACCTGGGATATCAAGTCCATTTGGCATGCAGTTTTTTAGCCATTTGGATATCACATCACTCACCAGCTAGGCGGAGCATGACGTGTGCCCTCTGCTTTCTCCTTGCCTAAGGGATCCAACGGAGGACAGTTTGGTGAGTCTTAGTCCCGGCCTAACATCATTGACAAGTGATGGGCAACACTGCCTAATTAGACCACTCAAGACCCCCCGTGCCTCGACAAGTCTCTCACCTAGCAGGTGAATGCGATATAGTGAATGCTTTGTAAAATTAGTGGTTTAAGTACCTGGCTGCAAAGCCAGAGTTTGGGAATTCAATTTCTGATGTGTTTCCAGGAAAAACAGCCAGGCTGTGTATCCTTGAGCATGCTGCACCATACCACCTACTTAGAAAACCCTGGAAAGGGGTCATCATAAATGAAAGTTGACTTGATGGCATACAGTCATTATCACTGCCAGTAGTAGCAGGACTATGACCCTCGACTATGTTATGCAACCAGTAGCATGTAATGGGAGAGGCATCCCTTAGACCAGGGGTTCTCAACCTATGGCCCACTGGCTGGATACAGTCCATGGTGCCAAATAATCCAGCCTCTGACCTTGCACCAGCTGCCATCACCACCACTGCCAGAATCAGCCACAAACTCATTTATGGCTGTCATAAATGTGTTTACAACAGCCACAGATACGTTTTACTGCAGTGTTTACAGCAGGGGAACCACCAGCCCAGCCTGCTCAGGTGTCTGAGGGGTCATGATCTGGTCCATGGCTAAAAAAGGTTGAAAACCCCTGCCTTAGACTGACCAAAATTGCCTTGGTGACCTAGATTTGGCTGATGACATCACTTTGCTCGAGGAAGATGGGATGAAACTACAACATGTGGCAACAGCCCTGGGCAGAGAAGCAAAGAAAATTGGCCTTAGGATACATGCTGAGAAATCAAAGGCCATGCATGTGAGCAGGGTATCATACCTGGTCACAGTAGTGAAAGTGGAGAAGTTTAATCATTTGGGCAGTATGAGCACTCAAAATGGAGATGCAGAGGTGGACATCAAATGCCGTCTTGGAAAAGCAACAGCAGTCGTCTGGAGAATGAATAAGATCCGGTCTTTGCCATCTATATCACTGAAAATTAAACTCTTGTCTGTTCACCTTCATAGTGATCCCGACAGCCATCTGTGCCTGCGAGACTTGGAAGGTGTCAGCAAGTATCAATGAGAGACTTGACATCTTCCAGCAGAGGTGCTTCCACTGATTTTTAACGATTTGCTATTTTGATCCACATTACCAATGAGGAGGTGTTTCAAAGGAGTTGCTCATGCAAATTACAGGACATCGTTGCACAAAGAAGACTCCAAATGGCAGGCCATATTTTCCATATAGAGAAAAACAGGATCCCTAAGGTAGCAATAAGTTGAACCTCTCCTAATGCCAAATGACAGAAAGTTTCCCCTCGAAATACATGGTGAAGAACCTTCATGGGAGACTTGAAGGCCCTGGAAATGACATGGGGGGAGGCCGAAACACTCTGTGAAGCTGCTGGATATTCTATATAGCATGGATCTGAAGTCTAAGGAGCAGGAGAGGAAAACAGTGAGAAATGATCTCTGGTTCCCTCTAGTGGTGAATTTTGATATTGCATGTCATAAATATAAATAAACAAAAGTGAAAGCAAAGAATGCACTCATAGATATACTGTAGTCAATTTATTTCTATACTACATTTTCCATAATGCATTTTGCTCATAGTGGTTCAGAAAAACAAACAGATGCAATATGAATTGTTAGACGTAAAACATGATATCAATTAATTCTATGCTGTCCAGTCATTCCAAGTTTTCTTAACGTACTCATAAATGTTAGCCCAAATGAAGATGTGACCCAACCAAAGAAAGGGAAAGTTTCTGATTTTGGTGTCCTATAAATTCTGTTCCTGTGGGGCAAACACCCATGGCCCCCACCCTAGCTGTGACTGTAAAAAGGGTTTTAAAAATTTTTTAATAGTAAAAATAAATCTTCCATGTGAGGCAGCGTTTTTTCAGTGGTGGCTCCCATATTATAGAACTCTTTGTCACCTGAAATTAGGACTGCTCCTATCCTGTTGCCTTTCCAGAAGATGTTGAAAACCTACTTGTTCACTGAAGCATTTCTAAATTTGTTGTTGTTCAGTCACATAGTCGAGTCTGGCCCTTTGTGACTCCATGGATCACTGCATGCCAGACACCCTAAATAGTTATACTGTACTGGTATTCTCCCTGGTGACCTACAAACCTGCTAGCACAGTGGTACCTCGCTTAAACAGCATAATGTGTTCTACAGAGTTGCTCTTTAAGCGAGTTTGCTTTTTAAGTGAAGCACTGTTTTAAGTGACCAATTGTGACTTTGGGAGGGGGGATTGTGAACCCCAATGTAGTTGTTAAGTGAGTTTTTGTTTGGTTTTAGTTGTTAAGCGAGGTGACCAGAGAAAATTCTGTTATTTAAGTGAGTTAGTCTCTAAGCGAAGTGCTCTTTATGCGAGGTTTTACTGTATTGGTAATGTTTCTATGGAGGTTGTTTGTTATATGGTTCTGTGCAGTGGTGAGCTCCAAAAAAATTTACTCCCACACTGTGGGCATGGCATGGTGGATGCGGGCAGGGGGAAAGCCCTGAGTTGCTCCTGAATTAGGACTACTTTATTTCAAAACTTTGATGGGCGGGGACAGCCAGAATTTTTGCTATTGGTTCTGGTGAACTGGTGCAAACCTGCTGGTGCCCACCACTGGTTCTGTGGTTTTTTTATATGATTTTATTTATTGTTCTGTGTTATTTTAAGCATAGTTATATTTTTTAATGTTTTATAGTTTTTGTGAACTGTCTAGAGTAGTGTTTGACATTAATTATAGTAGGATAAAAACAGACAGACAAACAAAACAGACTGCGATCAATCTTTGGGGAGAAAAGAGAATACCGTAGATATATGATGGGGACTATGGGAAGACTTTGGATTCTCCGGCTAGAGGATTCTCTGGAGATGTAATCCAGAAAGAACAGGGTTTCTGAGTGTTGATTTGCAAAGGGGAATTTGTATGATATGTTTTATAGAAGCTAATGACTGGGAAGCGGTGGGGACCACATGATTGATTCCATACGTGTGGGTCTTTCCTTCATGTGTGTTTCTGGAGAGTTTGTGCGATGGAACTGGGCTGTTACTAAGTAGCTTCTGCAGCAGTGAGGGGGATATCTAAAGCGGAGCTTAACCTGTGGATGAAAGTGGGATTCTAACCTGACAAATTGCAAGTAGATAAATAGGTACTGCTTTGGCGGGAAAGGTAACAGCATTCCATGCACTCCAGTGTCTAGTCATGTTTGCCGTATGACCAAGGAAACATCTGCAGATGCAGACAGCATTGGCTTTTTGGTTGAAAATGGAGATGATCACTGACCCCTAGAGTCAGATACAACTAGTTTTCAAGCAAAGGAGACCTTGACCTTTACTTTGGCTCCAGGACTCTTTGCACTTACTATCCCTGGATGGACTGTGTCTTAACATACTCGTAGCTTGGGTGCAGAAGCAGGTGCTGAAGACTCTTTTTAATCCTCCGAATGCATTTTTATTCCCTTGATTGTGGTTTTAACACATCATCGTCTTACAACCAAGGAAAGATGTTTGTATATTTAGCCAAGGAAGGAAACTGTACTTGGGTTTCTAGATCTGCAATTTGCTTTAATCCTTTTGGATTCCTGCCCTGTGGAAAAATGGTTTTCATTGCTAACTGTAGTGGAAATGGTCCCCCCCCCCCCCATGTTACAGGAGTGACTTCTAATTAGGCAGTTTCAACAGACACCTCCTAAATGGTGACCTTCTAAAAACTGTAGCACTTTCAAGTCAATTTCTTTCTTACAAAGTAGCTCATTGACTTTTCATCCATATGTGCTTGGAAAAGGAACCCTTGTTCTTTCTATGCCATATTCCTAAAATGGGGGGAAGGCTGTTTGTATTTTTTCCATATGGGGGTCCAGGACATGCCTAGGGTGTCACCCATTAGCATTGTTTTGTTGCAGCCAAATGCTTTCAGATATTCCATGTGGCCAGGATCACTGTAGTACCATGATACCTAAACTGGATGCTGAAGAAAAATAATTCCGCTTAGTGTAATCTGCATCAAAATATCAGCAGTTCTGGAGTTTTCCTCTTCGGTGAACTTACCCCAACCTTTGTGTGACACTTCATTGCTTTTATGGCCAGGTGGATGTTTATTACCATAGTAGACCCTAATGCCAGTGACTCAAATGCTGAGTGTCAATCAGTTAACTAATAGCCTTGGGTGCAGAAGTCCACAGGGAAGGGTGATGGTCCCCAAGTGGATTAAATCCCACTTGAATCCATCTTGATGTAGGGCAGCAGCTTCATCGAGGAGCTGGGGTACCTCAGAGGTTAAGAAGCTCACCTTGTTAGCTGGAAGGCTGGCAAGCCGGCAGTTTGAGACCCAGGGTACTGCATGATGGACTGAGTGCCTTTCTTTGTCTCAGTTCTTGAGGATGTGAAAGGAGCCTCATTTGGGCGTTCTCTAAGCAGAGTTTCTTCTGCAAAAATCCTTTCAACTCAGAATAATTTCTGACATGAAATTATTACTATTATTATTAGCAGCTTCATCAATCCTGGCCTGGAGCAGATGAGGACTTTGCGTGCCAAAAGGGCTGAGGACGAGAAAGTGTGGAACTGGAGCATTGGTATTGGGTGTGTGTGTGTGTGTCATGCTGCAATGTGGAAGACAGATGAAAGACCACTGTATTATATTCTCAAGACAGTCATCATGGTCACATTGAGGATCACATTGAGGATCACCAAGATTTGAATTTGGACACAGCAGGAGAAGAAGGACATTTAAACACAGATCTCCAAAATCTTAATCCAATAATCCAAACACTTCACTTTATTGGCTCTCTGCCCTAAGGTTGTCATATTCCAAATCTCCAAATCTGAGCAGTCTGGTTTGCAAATCAGGCCCTCTCATTTGCATAATATGTAAATTGCAGCTGTGCAAATTAATGTGTTTTATTTGTTCCATTGTTTTTCCGCCAGTATATTTCTGTCTTGGCATCATTTACTTAGGAACCACCAGTCTGAGAGAGCCAGTAAAATGTACTGTGGAGTGACAGGCTGGAAAAGTTTGTATCTCAGAGAGAATGATGAATAAAATACATTTTATGCACACAGAAAATAGCTATCCAGGAAAAATACACATATCTGGCCAAGAATTGGCTGCTGATTTCTTTTTTGGCTTCAGCTCAGGCTGCCTCAACTTGATGAAACACCTAGAGAGGAAAATTTTAACCATGTTGACAATTCTTTCCTTCATTAGGCAAGAACATGAAATAATGTATTTTCCTCCCTCACCAAGTTGTTTGCAATCTATGCAAGTACATACTATATCTCTGAATGAAAATAGTGTCTCTGCCCTTTGAGAAACAAAAATGCACACATAGAGAAGGGCTGGCAGTTTGTTTGAAGAGATTCAAACACCCCATTTGATACTTCTTCTCTACCAATGACAGAGCACTTGCCTTTTTTTTTGCACAAATTAATTTACTTGCGTTAAAGCATGGTTTTGATTAAACTGTTATTTGTGCACAAACTTGTTCTTCTTTTGGTGACCAAAATATCCTGACTTCTTGTGGAGTAGGGAAAATAATTCTGCAGTTTCTTATTATGTATTTATTTATTTAATCAAACTTATATGCTGCCCTCCTCAAAAAGACCCAGGGCGGCTAACAAAGCTTTAAAAGACACATAAAATACAGTATAAAATAAAGATTAAAATATTAAAAAGATTAAAACTAAGCAGAATTAAAAGATTAAAAATTCATACATTGAGAGGGAGGGGGAAGATGAGCCAACAAGCCGAAGTAACTGTCTGACCCAAACTCCATACCTGTCCCGCCAGCCAGGTCTTAACCCCCTTCCTAAATGGCAGCAACTTTGACTGGAGACGTAGCTCAATTGGCAGGAGGTTCCATAGGTCCAGAGCGGACACAGAGAAGGCCCTCTTTCTAGTGCTAGAAAGGTGCGCGCCTCTAGCCAATGGTACAACCAGAGAGCGTCTTGTCTTTGCATGTGAGGGTGAGACAAAAAGTGATTTCTATTTCTGTTATCTAGATGAGCAAATACCTTATCAGGGTCTTTTATGCCTTTGGTAAAGGTAAAGGTTTCCTTTGCTCAAAAGCCAGTCATATTCGACTCTAGGGTTCAGTGCTCATCTCTGTTTATAGCCAAAGAGCCAGTGCTGTCTGCATCTGTAGACGTCTCAATGGACATGTGGCAGACATGCATCAACACCGGAGTGCATGGAACACTGTTTACCTTCCCACCGAAGTGGTGCCTATTTATCTACAGTGGAACCCAGTTAAAGCAATTAATCCGTTCTCCAGGATGTTTCTTACAGCGAAAATTACTTTAACCGAATTTCCCATAGGAATGCATTGAAAACCAAAATGCTTTAACTGAAATGCAGTTTCCCATAGGGATGCATTGAAAACCAATTAATCCATTGTTTAAACAATGATGTAAACCGAACCCCTATTTTCTATGGATTTCCTTTTGTTATGCAAATGTTATGTTAACCAAGCCGTTTGTTAGCCGAAGTTCCACTGCATTTGCGATTTCTTGCTTTCGAACTGCTAGGTTGGCAGGAGCTGGGACAGAGACGGGAGCTCACTTTGTCATGCAGTACCTGGGAAGCGAACTGCCACCTTCCAGTCAGCAAGTTCGGCGTTTTAATGAGCAGGATTTTTTAAATGAGGTTTTGTTGGTGTGCTCTTTGTTGCCACCTGCTGGATGGAATAGATGGTGCACAGAGAAAAGAAGGAAAGTTGAAGGTGAGATTCTCTACATTCTTTCTTTAGAGAAAGTTCTGCATACCGGGTTGATTATCAGGTTCAGTTTCAGAAAACCTGAATTCAAATAATCACTCAATCAGGGAAACACAACAACAGGTAGCAATAGTAACCACACTCTGAATGTCCCATGCATCTTGAAAACCCCTGTTAAGGTTGCCATAAGTTGAAACGCATTAAAACATCAATGTCTTTTCTTTAAATTAAAAAAAAAAGCATTCCTGCTAATTTGCAAGGGAAAGGGAAATGGCATCAGATAAGACAGCAGTAATGATGACACATTGGGTTGCAGAATTTTCTCTTAATGGTCACCTCGCTTAACAACTAAAACCAAAAACTCACTTAACAACTAAATCGGGGTTCGCACCACCAACCCGCCAGAAATCACAATCGGTCACTTATGATGGTGTTTCACTTAAAGAGCAAACTATGGAACCTCCTCCCAGTAGAACTACGCCTCCAGGCCCATTTGCTACCCTTTAGGAAAGAACTGAAGATGTGGTTGGCAAAATGGGTCTGAGGGCCAGGATTGTCAACAAGCTCCCCTTTCTGGCTCTTCTGAGGCTGTTAAAGTCTTGTAGATTTTATATTTGTTTTTAGATAGTAAATGGCACAGCGGGGATTAATATTGCTATGTTTTTAAGGATTTTTAAATTGTTTTATATTGGTTTTAACTTGTGTACAAGGACATCTCCCCCCCCCCCCCCCCGAAGTTAAACAGCTGAAGGTGGACTGCTTTGTCAAAACCCAAAGGACAGTCCTGGCTTTGCACAGCTGTCTATAGGGGCTGGTTGTATTTTGTCCCTTTGAAGCATTTCAGGAATGATGCTAAGCTGTTTCAGCCATTGTTGGTGTAACCCCAGCTGAGTTTAAATATGCATAAGATGCATTTAGCATCCATTAGATTTGTTTGGATAATCCTGATTGGGAGAAGGCCAATGTTTCCTTTCCTTTTTTTCTTCAGGCAACAATTTCTGCTCCTGCGGGGCATTTTCATGGCTAGTTTTCATGTAAACCCAAGTTCTACATTTAGCACAACAGTATATCTGTTCGTCTGTCCATTTCTCCCTCCCTCCCATCCTCTCCCTGTTTGATATGTTTTTTCATTTATGCATCTTTTAAATTTAAGTACATCTCATTGGTTTACCTCTGGAACAGCAAGGCAAGATGATCAGCATAGATCAGTGGTTCCCAACAAGGGGTACACAGCCCACAGGGGGACTTCAATTCCCAGAAGCCTCAGTCAGTACATTGGCTGTCAGTGCTTTGGGGAAATGACTTAGGCTTCTGGGAATTGAAGTCCAAAACCCAGCATTTGGGAAACACTGGTATAGATGAAACTCCTGTAGTATAGAACATCAAAGTGTTGCAATGTAAACTTCATGGAGTGAAAATGTAAAGTTATCAATGTAAAAAAAAATGAGTATTTAGGGACTCGCTTGAGAAAGCCTTGATGCTGGGGAAAATGGAGGGCAAAAGAAGAAGGGAGCAGCCAAAAATGAGATGGCTGGATGCTATTGTAGATGCAGTAGGCAAAGAGCTGGTCAGGTTGAGGAGGATGGTGGAGGACAGAGGTGCCTAGAAGATGGTGGTGCATGGGGTCACAAAGGGTTGGAATCGACTGTGTGACTGAACAACAACAACAAAAGGGACTGTGTCACATGGAGTCAGAGAAGAATGTTTTGATCCTAATGAGTTATAACTGGGTTTCTTGAGATATAGTATTATAAGACATTTTGTCAGAGACTTTTGAGGCCCTCTAATGTAACATCTTACTCAATACAATCTTTGCCATGTAAGATGTGAGTATAATATCCCAGTTCTATGACTGCCCAGTCCCAAATAAAAAAAAAACTACCTCCTGGTCCACTGTCAGAAAGTTCTTGCCATTAAGAAGTGTATCCTAATATTTTACCTAAATCTGCTTCCCTGCCGTTCATTCCAGAAGAGGCTGATGATTCCATTGGTGTTCTATGGCAGAGTTTGAGACTGAACTTTAAAGGAGCTAGCTCAGGTTTAGAGTCTATTTTGAAGGTGGGGTTCAGGACCTTGGAGAGCAAATTTACTGCCCCATAGAACTGGATTAACTACCATCTCTGATAAAACAACAGAGAAGAAATCTGCTTCATTTTCTATGTAACCTTATTTCATATACAGTATCATGATCTACTTCCATCTCTTCTCTCTGCTAAACTTATACATTTCCTCCTTGTCTTCTTCATAGAGCTTGGTTTCTAGATCTCAATCATGGTGGTCTCCTCTGGACACAGCTTATCAGTGGCATTTTCAAAAAGCTCAGCATCTAGAACTAGACAGTAACAATAGGATGGTTTTAGTTTTTATCATTGCTGGTGAAAGTGATCATAACCACAGTTTTCTCATTTTATAGGTGAGGCATTGAACGTGCAAAAATGAGATTTGCAGGGTCTCCATGAGAGAATTTGAATTTCTGAACTGGGTTTGAAACAAGGGTTTACCAATTCATATCTAATGGTCTCTTCTAAAGGAATCAGGCTTGAAACTGTCCTTGAGTTAGAAGACCCTTGATGCATAGCTACCAGTATATTCAGAGTTAGAAAATATATTTAGGGATCTAAAAAAACAACAATCAAATCCTACAATCAGCATGGCTACAGTGGAAAGTGTAGTTTAAAAGACAAACACTACACATTTGTGGATAGACAATACCACAAAGCTAAGGTAGATTAATGGTCTCTTCCCACTGTAGATAACTTAAGGTTTTTCACACCTCATGAACTTAGAATTCCTGTAAACGCTGGGTGGGTTGAGGAGGATGGCGGAAAATACGTGTGCATGGCATGCTGTGGTCCATGGGGTTGTGAAGGGTTGGAGTTGGCTGTGTGACTAAACAACAACAACAACAAAGTGACAATTGAAATGGCAGAAAGCTGACTGTAGCCATCCCAAAGTTTTGATCATTTCGCAAGGTTCTCTTTTAACTACACCTTGATCTTTTACCCGCTATTAATAATCAGAGTTGTTCTTCCTCTCCACAGATCAGTGTTCACCATGCTGGGTCTGTCTACTCTCTTCTTACTCCTGTGGAATGTCAAAGATGCTGCACCCTCCCGTTCCCACTGGAAACCAACCTGGCCGTCCTACAAGGTCCCAGTCATTGTGCCTCAGTTGACTGTTGACTTGGACAAACCTCAGTTTGATGCAGAAGCCAAACTCGAAGTGGTGTCACCTTGTGGCCCATCTTGCCACAAGCATTCTCCACTGCCAACTTATGAGGAGATTAAAGACTATTTGTCCTATGAGACTTTATACTCCAATGGTTCACGCACTGAGACAGAGGTAGGCATTTACATCATTACGGGCAGCAACAGTGGGTCTCAAAGCAGGTCTCGGACCAAGAGACAGATCTATGGATACGACACAAGGTTTAGCATTTTTGGCAAAGACTTCTTGCTGAACTATCCATTCTCTACTTCCGTGAAGTTGTCCACAGGCTGCACTGGAACGTTAGTGGCTGAGAAGCATGTCCTGACCGCAGCTCATTGTATTCATGATGGCAAAAGTTATGTCAAGGGAGCTAAGAAGTTACGAGTAGGGTTCCTGAGACCCAAGTTGAAAGATGGCAGTAAAGGAACAAACATCAGCAGCTCTCCAGAGCCAGAGAAAATGAAATTCCAATGGATCCGTGTTAAACGGACCCACGTTCCCAAAGGATGGATAAAAGGAAACGCCAATGATATTGGCATGGATTATGACTATGCCCTGTTGGAGCTAAAGAAGCCCCACAAGCGAAACTTCATGAAAATAGGTGTGAGCCCAACAGCAAGGCAGCTGCCAGGCGGAAGGATCCATTTCTCCGGCTATGACAATGACCGGCCCGGAAACCTCGTTTACCGTTTCTGTGATGTCAAAGATGAGACATACGATCTCTTGTATCAGCAATGCGATGCTCAGCCGGGGGCCAGTGGTTCTGGAGTTTATGTGCGGATGTGGAAGAGGCAGCACCACAAATGGGAACGTAAAATTATTGGGATTTTTTCAGGCCACCAGTGGGTGGACACCAATGGTTCCCCCCAGGACTTCAACGTGGCCGTCCGCATCACCCCCCTCAAATATGCACAGATATGTTATTGGATCACAGGCAACTACCAAGAGTGTAGAGATGGCTAAAGACAATGAATATCCCCACAAGGTCATGGCTGCTTATTTGGGGGGCAGAGTGGGGGAGGGAAACAAAAGCCAGACTCTTCTTTATTGCCAATAATGTACAATTCTCTTTCATATAGGCTTGGATGTGGGAGTTAATAGGGATGTCTGCATTGTTTGTGAAGGTAATCTGTGTTGACTAATAAACACAGCTAAAAGGTTGTATTTGGCAAAGAGAACTGGGCAGCTCCTAGATACTGGAGCAGTCTGGATTTGGGGGAAATCACATATCCTTTTATCCTTCCTCCACAACTCGCCAGGCTTCTCAGTGTCATAGCTGCAGCATTCTCTCTTTTACATATCTACTCTTCCGTGACATTTCTGCATTGGCACAAGCTTGGATGATTGACACTGCATTAATTGTCTTTATTTATCTTCGCAACATGCCCTACATGGAGCAATACCCATCAGGTTTTGGTGCTGATTGGTCAGCTCTCATATCAGTCATGATACAGCATTGGTAGGGTCTGAACCATGTCAAGGGTGGCTGTGTGGCATTCCTCAGGGTCATATCAAGAATCTTTACAGAGCATATTTTCTTGTATTCCCCTCCAGAGCAATTGAACTTGAAGCAGGGAAGGGCAAAGCTTGGAAAAGCTATATGTTGCACTAGAGAATTCTCTGCCCAACATGTTCCAACCTGAGGATTCTGGAAGCTCTATTCCAAAAATGTAACTTTTCTGATTTTAGACTTTAGGACCTGTAGCTATGACGTGATTTGTGTGATGCTCTTGGGAGCAAAAATATAAGAGAAGAAAATCCCTTAACTGATGGCCCTAGATGGGGGTAACCATAGAGATACTGTACCACTTTCTGAATGTATTGAGTAAATTGAGCTGCACCATAAGACACCTTCGAATCTGAAATGTATTCGGTTTTAGCAGCTATAATGGCTGCTTCAAGAAGCTGTTAATTTTAAAGGTGAACATGTACCTTGATTCTGCGGGAGTGCAGAATTAGACACAGAAAGAGTCATTAGTTGTGGAGTTTAGTTTCCAAAGGTGCTCAGGATAATACCAAGTCCCTCAAACGCTGGCTGCAACCCATATCCGAGAATGCATTTTTTCCTGAAGCAAGAAAAATGCCATTTGTTTAAGGTGGATCCCACCTTACCATGAAGTGACCCACACACTGTGATCATGGAGCCATCTCAGAAGTGTAGCGTGCCTTGGCGGGGCCCCATATAAAAATTTGTTTGGGGGCCCTTAGGAAGGGTAAAGATTTGTTTTGGTTACGCACGTTGGGGGCCTCCGTGGCCCGGGGGCCCCGTATAATTGATACGGCAGATACAGCGGTAGCTACGCCCCTGAGCCATCTCCTGCGACACGTATGAAATGAGACATGCAGGATTTAACACCAGGACTGCAATGGACTGCTACAGCTTTAAGGATATTAACAAGGTGCGCCTTCACAGCCAGTCCTTCTGGCATGGCCTCTTTCGCCTCCATGACCGTTGGGAATAAGAAATGGTTCCTCCTCCACTGATTTTGCCATTGGGCCCAATAGGATGGTTTCCAGTGGCATTTCCTCCACTGACGGGATCATTACCCCACCTAAAGGGGCCCATCCACCCCTAGCCATAGGCCCCTTTAGGGAATCAGGTTATTTACCACCGCCCAACACTTGGCATTGAGTTGCTGGCTGTACAGTCTACTTCATTACTGTAATGTCCGGCCAGGCCAGACTATCAAACACACCATACAAGAAGTACTCTTCCTGTTTTGGTCATACACACAACCTTCTCCCCAGGAAATTGAAACCAGTTTTGCATCTACAACTTTTGTGTCAATCACAAAGCTATCTCTTCCCCTTAGTTGAAGCTGGGCTGTCCTCAGCACTGCTTGGTTTGTGTTCATTTTGTGGAAGAGGCCAGTGCTCAGTGCCAGCACCTCTTAGGCACAAAAGCACCTGACCTGTCCTCAAAATAAATTCCTTGGATATATTTTTTAAAAAAGTATGTTTTACAACTGTATTTTTAAATGTACAATGCAGTTGGTGTGGAGGAAATCCCCCAGCAAAGTGTCTGAAGTTGGGTGGGTGGTTGCAAATAGAAAGCAGCAATCAAGAAAGAATCCAGAACTCTGTACAGCTGATGTCTGAAGAGTAAAACTGAGGGGGGGAGGAGCAATCTGAGCCTTCAGCAAAAAAATAGCGCTTCTACTTTGTTTCAAGGTATGTCTGAATGCAGGCTTTAAAAGAAAGTGCATTCATACTCCATAGGGCCACAGACATTTATTGCAGAAAAATGTGTGGCTGCGGCTCATAACATCTCAGACCAAGAATAATGTTAATTTTCAGTGTTGTACTGAAGCCAAAGCTCCCAGTAGCAAAGTGCTGTGGATTTTTCACTTTTTATTTGAGGAAATCACCTCTAGCCCAGCAGTGGCAAACCTATGGCACTCAGAGCTCTCTCTGTGGGCACCCATGTGGTTGCCCCAGCACAGAGTTTGCCCCATCCCTCTGCCCAGCAGCCCAATGGGAGGGTTTCCTCTCCCCCTCCCGTTGCTGCGTTGGCACTTTGAGATAAATAAGTGGGTTTTGGGTTGTAGTTTGGGCACTCGGTCTCTAAAAGGTTTGCCATCACTGCTCTAGCCTTAGCTGTCTGTACCTTAATGTAGCTTGCAAAGAGACGGCTTTTCCAGAGGGTTGTTATGAGACATCTCTGTTTTAATGCAATGCATTTTGGGAGTGGTTTGATCTTGAAAGGAGTCCGGGGGCGGTGGCGCAGTGGTTAAACTGCTGTCCTGCAACAAAAAGGCTGTAAGTTTGATCCTGACCAAGGCTCAAGGTTGACTCATCCTTCTGAGATCAGTAAAATGAGGACCCAGCAAGTTAGGGGGCAAAATGCTAATTAACTTGTGAACTGCCCAGAGATAGCACTACGGGGTGTTATATAAGTGTGATTTCTTTGCTTTTGCTTTTGAATGGGCAATAAAAATTATTAGTTTTGCAAAAGATCTGCTCCTGGTGAAGATGAATGCAGAACCAGTGACATAGCTGCCTTTTTTTGACTCTTCTTGCAGATGTGTTTCAGATTTACCACCATTCCCGCTATTAAAGATGTAAATTTCCATTTCCCAATGTTTCCAAATGACCAGGCAGCAGATTTGAAAACTTCGTAGGCTATTCCTTAAAATCATGGATGGAGTTGCGAGGTGTATCTGACACCTGAACAAGGAAGTTAATCAATCTCCACTTAGGAAGATTTCCATTCCTTCACTCTGTCTTCACAGGACGTAGGGCAGCCTTGGATACTGGACGCATCTCACAGTGCCTAAGATCAGAATAGCAATGTTTATGTGCGCATAAGAAGGAGCTCATCTAGAAAAATCTGAGGTTGCTGGCAGTGCATTATCAGTATAGCCCAGTGATTCTCAACCTGCGGGCCAGATGCAGCCCACGGCACCATTTCATGTGGTCCCCCACTGCCTCCAACACACCAGGATGTGCCACGTAGTGGAGGAGGGGCAAAATGGCCATCCGCCCCCCGAAGCTGTCTGAGAGAGTGTGACCTGGCCCCCCTGGCTTAAAAAGGTTGAGAACTCCTGCTTTGACATCTAACATATTCTCATCAGGGTACACTGATTGACTGGGTCTTCCTAATGATGCTGTTCACACTGTCTGGAATGAATTCTGCATCTGCAAGCTGTTCAGTTAATTACATTGTGCATGGTAAGGTATAGGTAAAGGTTGCTCTTGCTCAAAAGTCAGTAATATCTGACTCTTGGGTTCAGTGCTCATCTCCGTTTATAGCCAAAAAGCCAGCACTTTCTGTATCTGCAGACATTTCCATGGACATGTGGCAGGCATGCCTAGACACTGGAGTGCTCAGAACACTGTTTACCTTGCCACCAAAGTGGTACCTAGTAATCTACTTGCAATTTCTTGCTTTCAAACTGTTATGTTGACAGGAGCTGGGACAGAGTCAGGCTGTCGCTCTGCCATTTAGAACTTGGGTCTCAAACTCCAACCCTCCAGTCTTCAAGTTCAGCATCTTAACCACTAAACCACTGCAGTCCCCTATTGTTCATGGTAGAAAGGAGCAATTTTCTATAATTCATATAATAGTTATCTCCATGTCCTAATGGAGCCATACTGATGGTCTGTCATTGCAACTGTAAGTTTGGAGAGTTATTTCTTTGCAACAGTTCCAAAGGAGAAGTTTGGAAAAGTTGCTTCAACTCCCTGGAGCCCTTGGTTATAACCCAAGTACTGTAATTTACTTTTTAAAGCTCAGACACAATTGTTATGCCAACCATTGTTGCTGCTCATTGTGCTTTGCAAACATTGTCAGTCCATTTGGACATGCCACTAAACTGAGGATAAGCTTCCTTAATCATGATATGATGGCAAAATATCTGATTTGAACTGAGTTCAAGAGTGCACACATACTGTTGTGATAAAAGTGTTTCCTTCTCCACCTCAGTTGCTTCAAACACATTAGCACCCATCAAAAATACCTCTCTTTTTACAGTTTGACAGGGTGTATAAAATAAGATCTTCACCTCCTGCACTTCTGAAATCTCTGTATATGCCAGAGCACTTGGAGTAACAGGAAAGAGTATTTCCTTTGCACAAATTTTACATGGAAAGCATGAGACATCATGAAAGAACTCACACTAAATCCTGACTGTCTGGGTCACAAGGTATTATGTCCTGGTTGCAGAATTGAGCTTTTGATGTTGTAGAATTTACATATTCTATCCGAGCTGTAGAATGACGATTTTGGTGTTGCAAATTGTGGATGCAGATTTGCCCTGAAAGGTTCAAGGGGAATTTCTGAGGCAAAATTTTATTTTCAAAAATATTTTAATGAGATGGAGTTGAATTTAGAGGCCCGGGGTTCTAGAGTAGATCATTGGGTGTACTAAGGAGTTTGCACAAACCCTTCAACTTTCATGAATGGTGAGCCAGCGCTAATGCAAACCTCATTGATTCAATGGGTCTACTCTAGCTGGGACTCCCAGTTGGGTTGAGACCCACAACTTCTGAATTCTTCACTCAACCTGGGTACTGGAAAAGTCTGAAAATTCTCCATCCTCTCCACTCTGCCTATGCAAGGGTGGGGAACCTGCACCCTTGAGGCAAGCCTGGGCTTCTGGGAATTGAAGTCTACATACACCTGGCTTAGAGGAAACAGACTAGTCCGTCAGGTGTTCTGGAAGTACAATTCCCAGAAACCCAGGCTCCCATCAAGGCCACAGCCTCCTGTTGTTGATGTAGCTTTTCAAATGGTGCTCTCTTTGGATGGGGGTGGTTTCATGTGTTTTATTGTTTGTTTAGCAAGCTAGAAACATTTCCTCCTCCTGTTCCAATAGCTTTCACCTATCGCCTTCAGGAAATAAAACAACCCTCTCCATACACACACTCCCACCCAGAAATGACACCCTACTCTATTATTTGTAGATATCTGTGTTACCTTTCCTAGAGTACACCTACTTTTGAATGTATGACAACAAATTGAGGGAGTTCACAATACTTCTGACCCAGAGGATGTTTTATATATTTATACTGTATGTGTTCCACAGAAATGGAAATATGCATTGTAATTCTACTTATGTTGTATGGATGTTCAAATACAGCACTGTTTTATCCTTTTCTGCACCCATGCTTCTTTGTCATTTTTGACAGTTTTCCAATGTCTTTTTTTAGAAAGCTACATGCAGTCAACTATCTTACTCTTCTCCACCTACCTAGTATGCCTTGTGAAGAAATGTGCTCATTAAATTAAGCCATGGGAAGGAATAAAAATAATATTCTGTCAAATACACATTTAAACATCCTTTTACATATAATGTGATCCTATGAATGTCTACTTAGATATCAGCCCTATTGGATTCAGTAAGGCTTACTCCCATACATAAGCGTGTGTCTACATGTCTGAACTTCAGGGGGAAGGTGATGGATGAAGCATTGTTAATCCCTTTCTGACTTCCATGCCCAATTCAAAACATTTCTTCCCAGTGGAATACAGCAAAGTAGAAGGAGCTATAGGGCAGGAGTACCCAAACTTTTTGGGCTGCGGGAAGTAGAAGTAAAACACACCCATACATACACAAAACTGTAAATGCAGCTATGGCTCTCACAAATGTGTTTATGACAGCCACAGGTCATTTATGGCAGCATTTTGTGCATATGCGGGTGAGTTTTACTTCTGCTTCTGGGAGCAGCGAGGTCAGAGCAGGTTGGATGGTTTGGTGCTGCAGACCGGATCCGGCCTGCAAGCTGTAGTTTGGGCACCCCTGCTATAGGGGTTTTGTTGAAGGTGCATAGTTGAAATAGCTCTCATAATAAACTAATAAACATAGTTAACCTATGGGAAATCTCACCAGGGGACAAAGAGAGAGTGAGAAGGAAAACAATTTTTAAAAAAAGATAGACTGAAGCTCTACCAAGGTTGTGAATCTGTATCTTACGTCTGTGCCCAGAATGCTTGACCATGTAACAAAACACTTTATAACTCCAAGAATTACCTGCAGTTGCAAGCAAGCAAGCAAACTGCAAAGAAAAATCCCAGTTCTATGTAACATTTCCCCATCAATTAAAAATATCCCTGCATACAGAGCTCTAGATACATCACCACTTGCCAGCTTTCTCTATGAATTTGCATATTTATATGTTTATTTTATTCTATTTATTTATTTACTCAAATTTATATACTGCCCTTCTTACCAGGGCAACTCAGGGCAGTTTAACAAATCATATAAAACCATCAATAACAATTTGGATCAAAAAAAATTAAGAATGTTAAAACGATTTAAAATAGACATATTAATAACAGATTAAAAAGTTAAAACTCACTCTTATGAATTAAAAGGAAATTAAAGTAGAGAGGGAACTGACACCAACCAACAGGCTACGGTTGTTGTACAACTCGTACCCCATACCTGCCCTGCCAGCCATGTTTTTAAATTCTTCCTAAAAGACAGCAGTACCGTCTGGAGGTGCAGTTCTGTTGGCAGGAGGTTCCATAGGGCTGGAGCGGACACCGAAAAGGCCCTCTTTCTAGTACCAAGGACTGTGGTGGCTTAGTGATTAAGACACTGAACTTGACAACTGGGAGGTCAGAAGGTCAGCAGTTCAAGATCTGAGTGCTGCACGAAAGAGTGAGCTCCCGTCTCTGCCAACCTAGCAGTTTGAAAGCAAGAAATTGCAAGTAGATAAATAGGTACCCTTTGGTGGGAAGGTTAACAGTGTTTTATGCACTCCGGTGTCTAATCATGCCTACCACATGTCCATGAAAATGTCTGTAGACACAGACAGCACTGGCTCTTTGACTATAAACAGAGATGAGCACTGAACCCTAGAGTTGGATACAACTGGCTTTTGAGGAAGGGCGACCTTTACCAATGTTTGGTAATTTTTGGTGGGGAATGAGCCTCCATCAGTAAACGGAAATGATAAATAGCCTTGGTTGATGAAGAACCCCATTCTCTGTCAGTCCTTGCAAAGAAAACAGAGAGTATAGTTTGTTTTGTTGAGAGAATGACAAATTATCAATTGCAAAGAGCAGGAATCCTCTCCTCCCATTATTTCACCACCATCCCTCATAGCTGTAGAGGGATTGAAATGTTCCAGCTTGAGCACCTCTTTGCCGGCAAAGACAATGCATAGTTGGAATTCTTCTCTGGATTGCCCCTTATTCACACTTCTTGGTGGAGGGCCAGCCTGACATACTCAGTGCTGTCCTTGAGAAAGAAAGCCTTCAAGGAATGGAAAAACAGCCTGGTAAGAAGAACCACAAGTGGCTATTATGCTTCTAAGGAGAGAGAGAGGGAGAAAGAAATTGTGCCAGTGTTGCACCACGTCCCTCCCTCCCTCTTAAAGACATCTGTACTGGTTTTCACAACACAACCCTCTCAAGCAGTTAATTGTACAATTTGAAGAATACAAAGGCCAGAATCCTGTTGGTGATTTACACTTGCATATCTTGATTTCTTTTTAAAAATATATATAATTTTCATTAATTTTTTTTAAAAAGATAACAAAACAAAAAAACCAAACAATGATACATTTCAATACAGTATAGAATACAATACAATACATATAAAAGAACATACCAAGAAAAAGAAAAAACATTTTCATATTCATTATTTTGAACAAATCTCATTTTAACCATTTAAATATCCTTATGTAAATATCTTTTATAATGTATTTCCACATGTGTATTTATGTATATATTTCAATAAATGTATATTTTTGTTCCTAACATTCTAGTAATATAAAACATTCACATTATATACCACAGTGATAATAAGTTAAAAAAAATTAAAGCAAAAGCAAAATAAAATCACCAGTGATATTTACAATGCCCTGGAGATTACGGCTTTCCAAAACTAACTCTTACTGTTTTCAAAAACTCAGTTGCTGCTGGTCTGCTCCCTTTACCCTCAGTCATTGTATACTCCAAAAATAACTTCCATATATTCCAAAATTTATTTTCCTTAATTATAACCATTTTTCTGATTGAGTTCCCAAGTAAGCTTGTCATTCAATGCAATTTCTCACATTTCTTTATACCATTCTTCCATTTTTATCAAAGAATTATTCTTCCAATTTCTTGCAATACTTTGCCTTGCTGTTGCTAATATAATGGATAACAAATCTTTTTTATTCTTGTCTATATTCGAATTATCAATAAGGCAGTACCTGATCCCATCTTGAAGTCCACACCCATTATTTCTATAATTTCTTTCTCTATGTTTGCCCAGAAACCCTTTAACACATTACAACTCTACCACATATGTTCGTATGTCCCCAGTGTATGCTTACATCTCCAACACATTTTAGTTTTTGTGTTATCCATCTGGTGCAGCCAGACTGGAGTCAGGTACCACCTCCATAACAATCTATAATTATGTTCTTTAACTCTAACAGACAAGGTTCGCATAATCCTTCTCTTTCATTTATTTTTCCAACTCAGTTCCGTAATTTTAATATTCAGATCTTGTTCCCAAATTGTTTTTAAAACTTCCTGTGATCTTCCATCTTGATTTAATATCTTGTATATCTTACTAACCAAGCCCTTAACACCCATTTGACCCATTCTTATGCTGTAAACCATTTCCTCAAATTCTGTCCTTTCCCTTTCTAAACTGGATTCTTCTAAAAAAAAATTATTCCACTTATTTACTAACGCAATTTGAAACCATTTCTCATATCTTGATTTCACCATGGGATATTGCTCCTACTTTAGCAAGGCATGGGTCTTGTTGCTAGTTGGGAAATTGTTGCTCAGCTGGGGATGTGCCTGGTTCCATGATCAGCATCTCATCAGCAAGTGGGAATTCACTTGAGGTGTGTTATGTAGTTTTACTTACACATGCACAAATCACCAGCAGGATTCTGACAAAAGCAATTTATAAGCCATATGTGTTTGTTTACATACATATACTGTATGTGCACATGCACAGCCACACAGATACAATTAACAGTATGTAATGCAACAGTAGCAATCCATTCTGTCCAATGGAAAGCTACTGTTGGAAAGAACCTTGCTGTCTGTCTCTCTGTCTGTGAAGAGCATTCTTAAGCACTGGGAACACAGCAGAAAAGGATCTGTTTTTAAGGAGGACCTCCTTTGCAAATCTTGACACCTGGGAATAGGACTGGCTGAACCATGAAGCTGAATGAGTGATGCAATTGGGGGCAGGTACTGTGTCCAAATCGGAGCTGCAGTGGCTTAAGTGGTTAAGGTGCTAAACTTGACGACTGGAAGTTCTGAATTCGATTCCCAAGTACTGCACGATGGAGGGAGCTCCCGTCTCTGTCCCAGCTCCTGCCAATCTAGCATTTTGAAAGCAAGAAATTGCAAGTAGATAAATAAGGTACCACTTTTGGGGGAAGGTAAATAGTGTTCTGTGCACTCCATGTTGAGGCATGCCTGCCACATGTCCATGGAAATGTTCATCTGCAAATACAGACAGTGTTGGCTCTTTGACTATAAACAGAGATGAGCACTGAACCCTAGAGTTGGATACAACTGGCTTTCAAGCAAGGGTGACCTTTACCTTTACCTTACTGTGTCCAATTGTTAAGAGGACAAATCTTTGTGCAACAGGTGGTCATGCTTTTTACCTCAAATCTAGCAAGTTACAAGGGAAGCCTTTGTACTACTGTGTAAGAATATAAGTGTAATGTGAAATTTGCACTGAAAACACATTTATCCACTGTTGAATGCTACACAATCATTTTATGAAACAGTATTATAATGGAAAGATAGTGGACATTCCCTGGATAATGCAGAAACATTGTAAGCACACTAAGAAATTCATGGCAGATGAGGTGAGTTCAAACATTGCAAGGAGCTCCTCTGAGATCATATCAAAAGGATCCCATTCAAATTTTGAAAGCACAGGATATTCTTTTCAAATAAAGCATTTGGAAACTGCGGGGTGGTTACCACTGTAAGCATGAAGGAAAGGGAGGTGGAGTGATTCTTGCCAGTTAATAATTTTAGGTACCTGTCTCCTTTGAGGCAAACCAAAGCTTGGACCTGCAGGCTGATTTCATTTAATGGTCAATCAGCTGGAATGCCACACTTGATTTAAAAAGGCAAGATAAATAAATTGTTTATGTAGGAAAACCCAATTGTTAACTGACAGAAAGACAAATCAGAAGAGCTGCCTTGTGATGGAATAAGACTTGGTGAAGAACAAATAGAAGAAGTGGAAAGCTACGTTTATTTGGGTCAAGCAGTCAGGATGGACAATGGTTTAAAAGAAGAAATATCTAGAAGACAGAGAGCCATGTGGGGTAAATTCAGAGATGTATCAGCCATCATGAAGTGAAAAGCTAAACCAGAAACAAAGGCAAGTTTGTTCAATTCTACTATTAAATTTTATCATTAGACTGTATCACTACATTGTGTTGTTTGATTGTATTACTTTGTATTTGAATTTTGTACAATTTTTATATTATTATTATATGTGTTTGTACACTTCATGACTGTAAGCTATCCTATACAGGTTGTTTTGTAATTGACTGTTTTATTGGGTAGTCATACTATATTTTGTTACTGAATTTGTGATGCTTATTAATTTGTGATTATATATTCTGTAAACTGCCCTGAGTTGGGTTACCGAGTAGGGCAGTACAGTATATAAATCTACAAATAAAATAAAATAAAAAATGACATACGGCAGCAAAATGTGGGATTTAACAGCTGCAGAAGAAAAACGGCTGCAAGTAACACAACAAGCAATGGAGAGATCAATGCTCAGAATCTCACTTTGCAATAAAGTAAAAAAAAATGAGGCTATCAGGCAAAAATCATTGCTTAAAAATGTAGTAACAGAATACCTGATGTTCAAATTAAGGTGGACTGGCCATGTTGCATGCACAAGTGACAATAGATGGAGTGCCAGAATAATGAATTGATATCCGAGATATCACAAAAGACCTAGGGGAAGACCACCTTGCAGATGGGAAGATTTTCTCAAGAAAAATGTTGGACCAACATGGAAAAGAACTATCAGGGACAGATCGTTAGGGACAGAAGTTGTGCGGATTGTTGTCACAGAGACGTCTAGTTGTACAAGTACTCCTTGCTGAATAACGACTCCAAGGTATCCAAGAAAGACAAATAAATGAGTTCTGGGTCAAACCAAGCTCTTTTCCCTAAGAACAAAAACTGAGGCCATTGTACTTTGGGCACATCATGACAAGAAAAGACTCATTGGGAAAGACAATGATGCTGGGAAAAGTTAAAAGAAGTGGAAAAGGGGGGGGGGGACCAAATCTGGAATGGGTTGACTCACAGTCATGGGTGTGAATATGCAAAAGTTGAGCAAAGCTGTTGATGACAAAATCTGGCAGTGACTTGAATGGCACGCAACAACAGACAATTGTTAACTGTGGCCTTTAGTTAACAATTAACAGTAGACTTAACAGTTGGACAGTCCACTGATTAACAGCTGACGAAAGCCTGGCTTCAGTTCTGGGCCTACATGGCCTTTGAAAGGCAAAGAAATATACTCATTATACTGAGAGAAACTTTACTGCAGAATCAGTTGAGTTGTTCTGTGTGTGTTATTAAAGTGTTTGTTAGAGAAATGGCATATAAGTACATGACAAATTGGGAGTTTGTTTTTCAGAATATGAGGGGTGGGTGGTAAAAAGCTATTAAGGAACAGCATTATGTCAGTGATAGACATGCAGTGGGAAGAAGCAAAAGAAAAATCATTATAGGGTTCCACATGGGGGAAAATATCAGATAAACGTCAGGGCAACATTAGGGAAACATCAGAGAATCCGATTTTGCACAAAAATAGTCTGCTTGAAAAATGTTGTTTCTTTCATGTCCTGATCAAACCCTGGACTGCCAAAATGAAGTAATTGTCTTGGCTGTGTCATTGCCCAAACCCAAGTTGCCTTTGGTGCATGCCTCGGGCAGGAATCAGCAGATCAGTAAATGAGCTGGATTCTGTATCCCTCCACATTCACACAGCATGTTGTTGTCCGCCAGCAGCCCCCACTTGAGCATGTTGGTTTTGCATTTAGGGACTCCAATCCTCAGCCTATTAGAACCAAAGCAAAAAAAAAACATAGGACCAACTCTGTGTTGATGGGATATGTGCAAAAGACATTGTTCAAGCGACTGATCATCGTTTTGGGAAGGAGCTGCCTCTCCCAATGTATCTGCCTGGGAGAAAACTAGCCTGATATCAGATCTTAACACATCTCTTTACCAAAAACTGTTCCCTACAGCATTACACAAGTCACCGCAGAGTCTTCTGTTAGACAGGAAATCTTGTTCCTCTTTGACAGAAATGTCTTTGTCCCCCTCCTGTCAAAATCTGAAGGCATTCCCCAAAGTATGCAGCAAGACAGTTTTTTCAGAATTTGCAGTTTCTGGAATCCTTAGTACTGTAGTTTAAACTACTAACCTTAATAACTCCCCCATCTGTCAGCTGGATTAATGGGGATTGGCCCAGCCTTTCAGAAGTTTTTATGTGTCTGGGGTTGTAATTCAGAGCCATTTGTAAAAAGGACATTTGAATGTAGGAGCAACTCATAGGAAGCCTAGGCTCACAATTAGATCGCACTTGTTTGAAAGCCAATAGTATCTGACTCTAGGGTTCAGTGCTCATCTGTTTATAGTCAAAGAGCCAGCACTATCTGCCTCTGTAGACATTTCTGTGTACATGTGGCAGGCATGACTAGACATGGGAGTGAACAGAATCCTGTTTACCTTCCCACCAAAGTGGTACCTATTTGCAATTTCTTGCTTTTGAACTGCTAGGTTGGCAGGAGCTGAGACAGAGATGGGAGCTCACTTTGTCATGAAGCACTTGAGTCTTGACCTGCCGACCATCCGGCTCACAATTACATCGCCGTAAAAGCAAACTCATCTGATGCATGCTAAGAGAAGTGGAACTGAAGCCATCGTGTTACGACTTTTCTTCACTGTCTTATTAGTAAGATGGCCAGATCAGCAACATCTTACTTCCAGAGATTACAGTGCTAAAATCTGAGATCAGACTGTGGCTCTGCCGCTGCCAGGAACATCTGCAGCCGGGTGGAGAGACCGCTGCCGCACCTAACGCGGGGGATACCTTTCACCTCCCCCAAGGTCCCGCCCAGGCTTAGACTCTAAAAGTCAGCGGCAGGAAGACTGTGGCTCTGCCGCCGTCAGGAACATCTGTGGCCGGGCGGAGAGGCTCGTTACCTTTTGTAATCTTTGTAATTTTTATAATTTTTGTGTGAACTTGATTATGATTTGGAATTTTTGATTATTTGTTATTGATGCCTGTAGAATTTTCGATGCTGTAATGATATTGTGATTTTTGATGTTTTGTGGTAGTGATGCTGATTATTTGTGATATTTACATGTTGTGTTTACGAATCTGTAACTTTATATGTGTTGTAAACCGCCCTGAGTCAGTCCAACCAAGTAGGGCGGTATAGAAATTGAAAATAATAATAATAATAATAATAATAATAATAATAATAATAATAATAATAATAATAATAATAATAATAATAATAATTTGAGGCATCTGTGTGTGGGGTGGAGGAATGATGCCCTAGCTTTAAAGCTAGCTGAAACATACAAGCAACTGTTCTTTCCATCCCAAGAGGCTTGCCTTATGATTTCTCTCCCCAGTTGGAAACCTAGGGAAGCATTAGCAATTTCTGAGACTCCAACCTGTGATGTAAGCTTGGCAGTTCCTCTTAGCTGTGAGTTAGATAAGAGGATCTGGAATATTTTAAAAAGAACAAAACAGGAGGAAACAAACTTGGCTATCACAATCACTCCTTGTTCACCTTATCTCAGCCTTCTCAACCCCAAACCTTTTAAGCAATTTGTGCACTTGAACATTTAATGGTTCCTGTCTTGATAAAGCAGTCTGGCTTTGAGCATATTTATATCCTGGTTAACTTCAATCACCTTAAAAGGCCATTAATTTTCTCTCAACCACTGTTGTCCCTTTTCTTCCCTTCACAATTAAGATTCTTTATTTCAGAAACATTAAAAGATATTTCTGTTTTACACCAGGTCATGTTTTTTGTTTATAAAGGACAAATGTATCACCATCTCAATCATTCCCCCAGGCTTTTGATTTGGTTCATTCCCCCAGGCTTTTGATTTGGTTCATAGTAGATGTTTTTTCTTGTAATCCATTACAAGACAAAGAAAAAAGACAAAATCTTGTGGCATCAGAAAGATTAACAACATACTGTATAGTTAGGAGGACGTTTTCCTGGCCCGCAACCTGTTTTTTCCAATGCATGAAGCAGTGAAGGATTTATACCCATGTATACCCATGTAGGAGAAATAGTCTGTGAAATGTTACAGAAATGCAAAAGATAATTATTGTGTACTGACAAATTGATTCTCATTATAGAGATCCTTTCCAGAGTTTTCTTGGTATTCAAAAGTGGTTTCCCATTCTCTTCTTTTGGGGGCTGCTTTGGGACTGTGCAGCTTGCCCACAACTATAAATTTCCTCTTCTCTGGCCAGGTTATCCTGTTATGGTAATAGAGTAGACCATACTGCCAGCGACTCAATGCTGAGTGTCAGCCGATGGTTAACTAACCTGACAACCCTGAGAACTAACAGCCTTGGCAAAGTCCACAGGGAAGGGCAATTAAATCCCACTTAAATCCATCTTGGTGGAGAGCAACAGCTTCATCAATACTGGCCTGGGGCCAATGAGGACTTTACATGCCAAAAGGGCTCAGGACCAGAAAGTGACCTGTGGAGCTGGATCAGTGGTACGGGTGTCACGCTGTGACGCGGAAGGCAGATGAAAGGCCACTGCATTATATTTGCAGGACAGTCTTCATGGCTGGTCATCATGAGGATCACCAACATTTGGAATTGCATACTGCACAAGAAGAAGAAAGAAGAAGAAGGGGGCACACAGGAGGGTATTGAACGCTGCCACCATGTCCATATAGTAGCATTCCCATGGTCTTGATAGTGGTTTTAAATTGCAATGTAACACTCATATGGCAGTGGCAGGTACAGACGTTCATGATGTTAATTCGAAATATAGAACTAGGATAGAGATTTATGCATACATTGGACTGCCAGAAAGACAAACAATTGGTCTTACACCATATCAAGCCCGAATCCTCTCTAGAAGCGGAAATTATGAAATGGAGGTTGTACTTTGGGGACATTACAAGAAGACAAGATTCACCTGGGTGTGGGGGACAATTTTGGGAAAAGTAGAAGGCTCCACGCAAAGAAAAAGACCAAATATGAGACATAAGGTCTTGTGGAGCAGTGGATAAACTGTTGTACTGCAGCCAAAACTGCTGACATTGTGAGTTTGACCCTGATGGGGATCACTGTTGATCAGCCTTCCATCATTCCGAGGTGGGTAAAATGAGTACCCAGCATGGGTGTGTGTGTGCTAATTATCTTGTGAACTGCCCAGAGAGTGCCTAAGCACTGTGGGGTGGTATATAAATGTAAGTGCTATTGCTATTGCTATATTTTTGATTTTATAAAAGGAGTTTGCAAGAGCTGAGCTGTTAATGATAGGATACTTTGGAGGTAGCTACTGGGCTGCTGTCAGAGGTACATAACAATTAAGTATTTTTGAACTCCAAAACCCAGACATTTAGAAGCACTACCTCTATTATGCTCACCGGGAGGAAGGCTGAACTGGAAGGCCACAGGGCTCAGGATAGGCAAAGCTCAGACCTAGTTTCCTGTTGGGAAATTAAAATGCCCCTATTGGGAACTTCTAGAATGAGGAAAGTCCTAAGATGAAATATTGAAAGGTTTCATTATTGAAATGTTGTATGAAATTCATCTTCAGCTACTAGTTGAATGGTTGCAGTGTAATAGACAAAAAAGCATGTTTGTCTTCTGGAGATAGGACTCAAACAAACAGATTTAAATTACAATATAATTATATATTTCCCATCATCTGTAGTTCAGAGTTCTTGAAATAAGACTGGATTTGGAATACAATGCATCATTTACTATCAACAATGAGTAATTAATTTAGCAGTAAAAAGAAAAAGTAAGTGGCATAATTGATGAACTCAGAACCCAGAGGTAACTCTGATACATTTGTATGCTAACAGCCAATTCCAGGATGAACTTTAGACATGAAATTGTATTCATCTATGACAGCTGCACAAGGCCCTGGGGCACTTGGAGGGTTATACATTTACTCTGCCATGAACCATTATAATGATTTTTTAATGTATAGGAAATTGGCTGCTTTATGGAATTGACTCTTAACTCAGTGATGCAGTACATGCTTTGAATGTGGCCTGTATTATGCAAAATCTCCATCATCCCCAGCTGAGAATATGTCCATTAGTAGCAGCCATTCATGCAACATTTGTTATACAATAGAGATCTAATTCTTGGTACAAAGATCTAAACTGCCAGGGGAAGAAGAAGCCAGGGCAGGATGAGGACCTTGCCGCCCCTCCCCCTGTGTCCACCCCAACATATTGTATTGTAATTTAATGTATTGTCTGTAAGCCGCCCTGAGTCGCCACGGCGAGTGGGCGGCAATATAAATTTGAAATAATAATAATAATAATAATAATAATAATAATAATAATAATAATAATAATAATAATAATAATAATAATAATAATAATAATAATAATAATAATAATAATAATAATAATAATAATAATAATAAATATAGTAGTGAGATGTTACGGATTCCCAGTGGTATATCATGTTGAAGCTTGGACATTGATTAAAGCATCTGAAAGGAGAATTTAAACTTTTGAAATGTGGATCTACAGACAGCTGCTAAGAATATTGTGGGTTGTCCATATGACTAGTGTTGAAATGTTGACCAGATGGATGAAGAACAAGAACTCTTTAAGACCATTAAGCAAAGTGAACTGGGTCCAGAATCAGCGCTTTTGACAACTTCAGACAAAATTAACTTGAAGGGGGAAGATAGAGAATTATTATTGATAATGCTGTCAGTGGCTAGACAATGCATTGCAAAAAAGTGGAAAAGCGATTTGAAAGTTAAAATAGAAGAGTGGTACAAAGAGATGTGGCAATTAGCGCTCAACGATAAACTGACCTGGGAGTTGAATATAAGGAAAGGGATTGTTCCGGAAAATAGATTTTGGGGAATTTGGAAAAGATTTGTTAATTATGTTATGGAAGGAAAAGGAGGAGTCAAGCCTGGGCCTGAGCAAGAATACTTTTGGAAGTAAAAAGTTAAAGCTACTCTTGGACACATTATGTATAGCACAGGGTGTCTTGTCTTATAAAACATAGTACTGTTTTTCATATTTGTCTTAATCAAGAAAGCACTAAAAATGTAATAAATCAAATGTGATTTATGATTATTGTATTGTAATGTAATTATGTTATAGTTTGATGATGTAATTATTATTTGTTCTTGTTTTAAATAAAGTTTAATAAATATTAAAAAAAAAAGACCATTAAGCAAAGAAAGTTCCAATACCTTGGGCATAACATGAGGAACAACATAAAGTATAGAATACTCCAACTTGCTCTGTAAGGAAAGATCCCTGGGAAGAGAGGCCCTGGAAAAAGACGGACTTCATGGCTGAAGAACCTGAGAGACAGGTGTGGAAAGACCTCAGAAGAACTGTTCCAAGGAGTTAAGAACAAGAAGACTATCACCATGATGATAGCCAATATCTGGAATGGCTATGGCACCTGGAGAAGAAGTAGCAGCCCTGGAAAAAGACACCCGTCAGGATGAAACACTGGAGATGTATTGTCAATCAGCTAGAAAATCACTGGGGCAGATGGCCCTATGGTTGATAGATTTAGATAACTTGAAAAACTTACATTTTTGAAACACAAGCAGCTTTGCTGGCTAGGTATTTGTGGAGTTATATTCCAGACAGCAGAATTTACAAGCACTGTCCTTGTTTATCATAAAGTAATTTCATAAGCACAATAGAAGAGAAACAGCTTGGCTAAGGCTTATCAGCATGCTGAAAATTGCCAGTGTAAGCTATTTATGTATTTGCTATCTACATTTACATCCTGCTTTCTTTCTTTGTGCTCAAGGTGGCGTCCATGATTGTCGTAGTCTCCTTTTAAACCTCACAATGGCCTTGTAAAGCAAGCTGGGCTGAGATAGAGTGAATACCTTATGTTTACCCATTGGGTTTCATAGCTTAAAGAGGCAACAACCTGGAGTTCCCAAATGTAGAACAGCTGATTTTATAAAATGGCACACCTTTATTCTTTTTGGGGTCACCCAGCAACTAGACACACATTCTAGGAACCTCTGGTCAATGCTGACCAGTTCCCCTGTGAATTTTTTAGACCCAAGGGATGTCACATTTGCATCTGCAGCAATGTTAAGCTTAGAGTCCTTTCTATATTAATAGAAATTATTGCCATTTTGTTCCTAAAAAGAATGGTTAGGTCATTTTCCTCATCAATGAAGACAGGGCACGTGCACAGAACTGTCTGGGCAGGGCCATAGCCAGGGAGGGGGGGGGCAAAACCCTCCTGAGCTAGCAGCCCCCACCCCACCCCAGAATTTAATTTAATTTAATTTTTAGACTTGTATGCTGCCCCACTCGCAGAGCGACTCTGGCCGGCTAAGAGAGATACAAAAATATACAGTTATAAGTTCTACATAGTAATAATAAACATATCAAATACAGGTTCCACAATCATAATAAACATATCACTATCACAAATCTTAACAGTTTCAAAAGATAACAATAGAATATAACAAAGCAATGGGACAAAACACCATACTGTCAATGGTGTGTGTGTGTGTGTGTGTGTGTGAGAGAGAGAGAGAGAGAGAGAGAGATTGTTGCCCCTCTTGCCCCCCCCCCAAAAAAAAATCTAGAATCCTGGTATCAGAATTATTGAAAACTTGACTTGAATGACTTCCTAGTGTTTTGCTTCCCTAGGAGAGACAGAAGGAAAGCTTTGTACCTGGCCATAAAGATCCTGCAATGTATCTTTTATGTACGTACAGTATATATATTTCTCCATCCAGAACTTTTATCATTTCCCTATACTCCAAGGGCTCCTCCTAGAGGCCAATTGAACTTGACTTTTGCTCAGTTACCTGAGCATTCTTGGGAAGGGAATATGTATGGGTAAAGGTAAAAGTCCCTCTTAGTTGATAGACAATCGTATCCAACTCTAGGGTTTGGTGCTTATCTACATTTACAGCCAAAGAGCCAATGCTGTCTGAGTCTGCAGCCACTTCTATGATCATGTGGCATTACTAGATACCAGAGCATAAGGAACACTGTTACCTTTCCTGCTGAAGCAGTACCTATTTATCTACTTACAATTTCTTATTTTCAAACTGCTAGGTTGGCAGGAGCTGGGACAGACCACGGGAGCTCACTCCCAGTGGTCGAGTTCAGCATAAAAACAAACAAACAAACAAGCACCCCACAATTTCTTGCTGTTCCAATTTTTTTCTCCTGGAACACAATCTCTTCAATTTTCTGTGCTTGAGCAATCAGACCTCCAAGTTAAGCTTCCACTTGCTGCCTGATGAACAATCACAAAAGTAATCTAAACTGAAATGTTTGAAGTAAACCAAGCATACCCTGTGACGATGTATTTCCCCACTCTCCTTAGGAAGCTCCATTTTAATGTCATGGTAACCATATCGTTTAGTTTGAGTCTGAGATGTCTTTATATATGTGTGTGTCTATATTATTGCTAAAAATACAGCCTTAGATGACAAGAGATAGTCATGATAAAGATAGAAACGATAAAGATGACTGAAGAAATTATGTTTGTAGGCACAGATGTACTGATACACAAAAGGGCCAAAATTTTATTGGCTGAATATGCCAGCAGAAGTGAAATGCTGTAAATTGCCAGCCGTAAATTGCTGCTAGTTATCAAACCAACACTTTGGGTTGAGTACTGTACTTTTCAGCTTTCTCTGTTGTTGATGATTTAGATAATATTGATTTTACAGTCATTGCTAACGTTAACTGCATGCTATCGAAGGCTGGAAAGCTCTGTATTGTAACTGCAGCCCCATTTATCACCTGGAAAAAAAGATCCACTGAACTCAGAGGAGCCGGTCTTCCCAATATTCTTCTGCATGTTCTGATGTAAACCATCCAGGGTTCTATGGCAAATATATTAATACAGCAATTCAAGTTTGCTCCAAAAAGAGCAATAGCCTTTAAAAATAAAAGAGGGAGAAGCTGAAGGACATAACTAAAATCACGGGGGTCGCTTGACAAGGTTTTCTCAAAGTTTGCAAATGTATTGAGCTTTAGCTCCTAATATCCTGCCAGTTTGACAATCTGAGAATGGGAGACACTGTAGGCAAACAGATCTGGGTAATTGGGATGAAGAAGATGGCTCTAAAAACACCATCTGCAATAGTTTCACATCGTTGCTTCTAATTAATTAATCATTCACTGCCAAGTTGAATTCTGACTTATGGCCACCCTCCTAGGATTTTCTAGGTATACAGTTCAGAAGTATTTCTTGAACCCATCCTTTAGAAAGGAAGCAATTATGCAACTTGTCCAAGGCCACATAAAAGGAGAGTATGTAACCCTATCAGTCTGGGTTGCACCAGGTGATCTCAGTTGGTTCCTCTCCCAGGAGATAGAGTAAAAATCCACATTCCTAATTCCTAAGCTATACCAGCGTTATGTTCTCTCTTGCACAAATGGCTTCCAGGAACCCCAACTCAAGCTGGAAGGAAAATTACTTCTTAAATCAGCAACTAATGATAACAAGTGATGAACTCAATTCTGGAAACCATTAACTAGGTTTTAAACCACAGTGAGGAATCCACACAGCTACCCAATTTTGGGGGCTACATATCCCCACTTAAATGCAATCCTTTAAAGCCCTACATGGCAGTGGGCCAGGTTACTTAAGAGACCGTGTCAACCCAAGAACATCTGTCTGTCCCACCAGAGCAGACCGGAGAGGCTCTCTAATTGTTCCATCAGCTAAAGAGGGCGAGGCACATCTCTCTAGCACTAGGAGGGACTTCTCTGTGTTCACTCCAGCCCTATGAAACCTCCTGCCAACTGAGCTGCGGTAATTCAGGAAAGGTTTAAAGACCTGGCTCCCGGGGCAGGTGTGGGGTACTACGAATGTGACCCCTGCCTGCTGGCTGATTGGGTAGCTCTCTTCCCTCTTTTTGTTTTTTGTTTTAACCTTTTAATCTTTTAATTCTAATTACAGTATTAACCTCCAATTCTTGTGTGTTTTTAATCTTTTAAATCTTGTAACCTTGTGATTTTTTAATCCTTTTATTATTGTGAGCCACCCAGAGTCCTTGGAATTGGGTGGCGATAGAAATTGAAATAATAAATAAATAATAAATCCTTTATTTCGAGGGCTGCCACTGGGATGGATCAAATAACGTTAAGGTCCTATGGGATGGATTGGATAACAACCACTAAAGCCTGTGCGGTTACAATGTATCTCTATGGAGCTTTAACGTTATCCGATCCATCCCATAGGATTTTAACATGGATCAGATAACACTAAAAATCGGTTAACACCAAGACTTGTGGAACCAAGTTTTAGTGTTATCCGATGTTTTACTGTACTGTATTTTGTCTTTCTAGTGATCTGCTCTATCCTAAAGCTTTCTTCCAACACTACATTGCAAATAGTTTTTTTTTACTGTTTTCTTCACAGGAAATCTGCTGCTGCAGCAGTCATCACGTCTGTCTCCACCTCTGCAACTGCTCCATGCCTAACACATGGTAACAATTATTATTTTATTTTATTTTACTGTTATAGAATTATAGCAAATCTTTGCCATAACAGTTAACTGCTGGACTGTTGTAGCGCTATAACATTAAGGATTGGAGAGGGAGACATTTTCAGGCAGCCAAGAGTCCTACAATCTTTACAGGGCAAGAGATACAATACATAATATGTACTAACACACACATGCACAAAGAAAATTACAGTGATTTAGGAATTGCTGTAAAAGAAATGACCTCTGCCAGGTAGTTTAAAATAAATCCCATTTTGGCAAGATAATGCATGCCTAGCTGTGCATCGTGTATCCTTGGTATTTGAATTGATTCCAAACTTGGCAAAACCAAGGCAAACATAGCAAGACACACCTTGAGATAAGGAACTTAAAAAAAAACCTGGGTGTCATATGTCGTCTAGTACAGTCTACCACCAGCTTCTTAGTATGTTTATGGTTATCTATGGCTACCAAGGCCCTGGGTTCCTGCTTTATTTCTCTGGCTTTCAGGTCAGAAGAAATATCTCAGGGCCAGTAGTACTGGAAAAAGAGAAAGTCTGAATTTTGCCTGTTAGTCAACATCTAGTAAGTCTGCCCACTGTTGGGCTGGTTCCAAGGCTCACTGGCTCAATGAGAGATGCTTCTACATGAGCTGTGTACACCAAAAATCCAGGAGATAAGGCAAAAGACTAGTTAGAGCAAAGACATGGGCCCAACATGTCACTTATACCTTGTGTCCATTTCCAGACTCAATTGACCGCCAGGAACAGTTGCATCTCTGATTGTAGTGTTTCTTGTGCCACCTCTGTGATATCACAAACATACATCCACAGTCCAAAATTTGGGCTGTCGACGCAACTACTGTATCAGCATCTTGAGAAATCTGTTATCTCAACATCTATTCAAATCTGCAAGAACAGGACTGATACAGTGGAATCTCATACAACAATTGCCCCGTATAGCAATGAAAACAACTAGAGGGTTTTTTGGGGGGATGGCATCCTGCATAACAATTTTCCCTATGGAAAAAATCATACAACAATTTCTCAATGGGAAAAACCACTTAGCAAAAAAAAACTCATTGTATGATGCATCTCATAAGGAAAACCGCTGTACAATGCATGTATCGTATAGCAATTGTTTCGTACAACAACAAGCCCCGTGGAACAGATTAAAATTGTTGCATGAGGTATCACTGTACTGTGCATTTTATAGTCGACTACTGGAGAGAAGAGTTGAAAGATTTGTAAAACATGACTAACACATTTTGTAATGGGGGAAATAAGGAAAGAGATAGTATAAATCCATCTAAAGAATGGGGGGTGGTTAGGTAGTCCACTGAGCCTGAAAATTCCATGGCTAGATGGTTTTACAAAGAGAAAGAACCTTTTGGTCTCATGATCCAGGAGAGAAAGTAAAATGCTTATTTAGTCCATATCCTAAACACCTCCAAAGAAAATTAATTTCTTCAGAAAATCTCCAGTTTATGAAAATGGAATGCTGTATTCTACTTCTGAATCCATGATTCAAGATGCCAACGAACGGCCTGTTACTGCTGTACAATATCAGGCCCACATTGCCAGCAGGAAAAATGAATGGCAAGCTTTACATAAGAAAGTGCAGTCTGAACGTAGGTAACACTAATGCCAACAGTTCAGATGTTTTGTTGGTTACCCTCTTGTGCTTATTATCATTCACAAAGAGACATCAAGCAGGGGGAAATCCCATCAGGTTGCATGGAATAATTTAGCTTCCTGGGTGTGGTACCAGTACTGAGACTCATTATAGGTCCATTTATAAAGTTGCCAATATATTAATTAATATAGTTATTCTATAAATGAGCAACTTTTTGTCAGAAATTTTACCTGTCTTCTGATATATCTAATTCCCTAGAAAGTCTGGCTTCCTTCTCACAAGCCTCCAACATTCTTTCTGAAATTTCTACAAGATGGTCTTTTCCTTCTTTTTCATGTACAGACATGAATTTTTTCAGTCGACACCACTGATCATTGAGTGATAACAGTTACACTTGCTCTTCAAATCTGCTCTGGTCCAGTCTTCTAACAGGTGCCACCTGAGTAGATTTACAGCATCCAGCACATATATATTTCAAGAAACATAGGTAAGCACTCCCAGATATTATGACAGTGATGATGATGATGACTGTGGCACTGAAGGCTGGTGATATTGTGTCTTCCAATACAGAATGGAGTCTGCTCGTTGCAGAGAAGGTAGGTAGTTCTGTATTCTCTCCTATTGAAAAAAACAAAAACATGGTTTTAGGCTATTGGTTTGCAAATTGTGTTGCAAGAAGCATCCAGAAGAGATGGAGGACTTCTCAATGGGAGTTCTTGAGAGCTTAATCCAATAGTTCTCAAACCTAGAATACCATGTATTTCTATATTATTGGTCCCAGAAGTCCTGACTGTTGGTTAGAAGTAGTCCAAGAACATCTAGGAGCAACAAGGGTGGTGCAGACCAGACGAATTAGCTTTAGGGACCAGATCTGACCCATGGGCCATAGTTTGGTTACCTCTAGTTTAAGCAGATAAAATGGCAGCCTGAAATCTATCTCATCATGTTGCAAAACAGATTGCAAGGTGCATTCTACTTCCACTTCCAGTGGGAGGAATCACGTGACCAGCCTGCTGAACCATGTGACTGGCCTGCAACCCAAAATGTTTGGGCAACCCTGATCTAGGCAGCCCCTCAAAACATGGCAGAATTACCTCCCTCATCAGTCCAGAAGGCACAAAAGGACTTTGATGGTGTGTTTGGAGAAACTTTGAAAATGATCTTGGAGGCCAGATGAAGTCTGGAAGCTTCATGTTGCCCAATTCTGTACAGGCCATAGTGACATACTGCATTCTACTCATATATAGCTCCTTTATCCACAAATCAAGGATCAAACTAAAAAAATAAGAGAAAATGTTAACCCCTCCTTCTTCCTGTTTAGTTGTAATTGTAAACAGAAAGAGCCTTCTCAAAGATTGTATTATTTTTTGAACCACAATCAGGCGTACTCTGGTAATAGCAACCTTGTGTTGGTGGCTAATCTTTCTCACACTAGGTCAGCCTAAAGGAACTGCAAAATGAACTCAGCAAAAGGTGCCTTCATTTTGGCAGTTTCACATCTTGCCTAGACATGGAAGAAGAATACGTTGTAATTGTACTTCTCATTCAACACTTCAGAAAACAGGTTAATATTAGTAAATGCTCCATGCTGAGCTGACTGCCTTTAAGCTTCAAAACACAACTTGAAAATACAATAGTGAAGTACTGTATCACCTTCTGTCTTAAAGAGAAAGCAGAAATAGACAGGTTGGACAACATTAAAAACAACACAACCATGGACAAAATTAGCTTAAGAAACATTATCAGTCAACTGGGGAGGCAGAGTAGGTTGGATGGGGCTGGGGGAAAAGATGGGGGGGGGGGAATTTTTTTTTTTTGCATAACCAGGTGCTTCTGGCAAGGATACTAATATTCATCACAACTGGAGTCCTAAGTAATTTTAAACAGGAATAATGCACCTTCAACTTCCATATACTGCTGTTTGTGGTTGTCTGCTAGCACAGTGGAAGATTTAGGGTTAAGGTAAACAAAAGCAGCTTATTTATTGTTGCCAGACATTTTCATGTTCTTGGTTGCTCATGAGCCTCTTGCTCTAGTCTAAGCCACAAAGTTTAACCTTCAAGAACAAAATGGATACCTTAATTAAAGTGTCAAGGCTTGGAAATAGGAAGTTACAGGTAAGATAGTTGCTTGTAGCCAATTAATTTTAGGGATATTGACTGTATGATACATTTCAAAAGCAACGTACTAAGTGCAATGGTGTATGAGTAACATTTCCAAAGGGACTTTTAAATGCATTTTAGAACTATTTTAACTGTACTTGTTCAAGTTTTATGCCATTCTCTTATCAAGCCTATGTCATCTCCTTTAAAAAACACATAAATTGATAAGAAGTGCAATTAATATATATCTGAGACTCCTTTCCCCACCAAAATGAAACTGGCAACAATTCATGATTTTTCAAATGTTTATGCAAGTAACAGGAACAAATTACTTTGGTTTTTTTTTTAAATCAACTTTTCATGCATCACACCTCCAGTTCTTCTGCTCCTCACAAGAAAAGGTTCACCTATATAATTTCCTTTCTCCCCACTTTTCCTCAGAGATATTGTGCTTAGTTGCATCAAGTGGAATCAGAAATGTGACAACTCCAAGAAGTAGGAACTCATACCTTTTATCATGCTATGCATATATTGTGATTTTTATGATATATTTTTGTTGTTGTTCTGTCGCACAGTCAATTCCGACCCTGTGGCCCCATGGACCATTACATGCCAGGCACCCCTACATACTAGATACAGTATATTGGTTGAGTTTGACAAGAGCAGTGGTGGCGAACCTATGGCACACTTGCCATAGGGGGCACTCAGAGCCCTCTCTGTGGGCGGGCATGTCATCGCCCTAGCAAATAGTTCACCTGCCCCTTTGCCCAGCAGCCCAATAGAAGCACTTCCTCACTCCCTCCAACACAGAGCTCACCCCACCTCTGTGTACCTTGCACATATGAGAATACAGAAGTACAGTAACTGGAAAAATAAAATAATGTTGGGGAAAGTGGTGGTGGAGCAATAAGAAAAATAGAATGACCTAATATGAGATGGGTTGATTAAATAAATAAACCCACTGCTGTTACTGGAAAACTCCATATGGCTAGGAAGGGGAGGAGGCATAAGGAAAAGAGAAAAATTTAACATGATATGCTGTTGGTTTGCAAAATCTGAACAGAGCTGTTTCTGAGGACGTTTAGTAAGGCATGAACTCAGTGATGGTGAATCTATGGCATGCGTGCCAGAGGTGGCACTCATCCATCTCTGTGGGCACATGTGCAGTCACCCCAGCAGAGTTCACCCCACCCCTCTTCCCAGTAGCCCAATGTGAGCACTCCCTCCTTCCCCCCAAAACAGAGTTCACCCCACCCCTATGCCAGCACCCCAGTGGAAGCATTTCCTTCCTCCCCTGTTGCTCTGTTGGCACTTTGTGACAAATAAGTGGGTTTGGGGTTACAGTTTAGGCCGGGCATGCCCAAACTACGGCCCGTGGGCCGTATCCGGCCCGCCAGGCCATTTCATCCAGCCCCCGACATAGTATAAGAACTCTTATAATTTTATTTTATTTTTTTTTAAAAAAATTTTGGGCGAACTTTTTTTTGGGGGCGGAGGGATCACAAGTCAGTGAAATACAGTGATTTGCCTAGTTCCTTCCTCCTCCTGCTTAGTACTAGGAGTTCTGCTGAATCTACTTTAGAATGGCTGAATCAATACGCCAGAGGTGATTCTGTTATTTTTAAGAGTGGAGAGAGGGACTTCTCAGTCGGAGCTAAAAGTAAGTAGTTTGGGCATGCTGCCTGATTTTAAGCAATTAAAAAAGAAATCCAGGAGCAGGGGGGAGGGGGAGGGAAGCGAGGTTTAGAGTTCTTCACATCTCTTTGTCAGGCTGCGTATATTGCAAACTTAAGATATCAGAAGAGAAGAAAAAAAAGTTCACAACTTACCAGGTGCCACAATGCATAATAATGCATCCACCCATCCATTGGCTGGGCAAAAGAAGTTTGTTTTGCAGCCGTTTGTAGGAGGTTTGAACAAATGTTGCTTTTCAGCTCGCTTGTGGCCAATCCTTGTGCAAAGAAGTTTGCTCTGCAACCTTTTGCAATTGCAAAGGTTTAAATAACCCGGGATTTTTCGTCAGTTGCAAAAAGAGACGTTACTTTACCTTGAGGCTTGCCCCGTCATTGTGTGCCTGTGGAGTTGATGTGCTCTTACAAATTCAACCCACGAAGCTTTGCTCTTCTGCCTGATGTGGTGGATTTGATCTCAAATCCACCCCAAATTTAAATACAGCTCAAATTTAAATACAGGAGTTAGTCTACAAAAGGCCCTGGAGAATGCATTAAATTTGGTAAAGGTTTCTCTTGCTCGAAAGCCAGTCGTATCCGACTCTAGGGGTCAGTGCTCATCTCTGTTTCAAATCCAAAGAGCTAGCGCTGTCTGCTTCTGCAGGCATTTCTGTGGTCATGTGGCAGGTATGACTAGACACTGCAGCCCACAGAACACTTGTTACCTTCCCACCGAACTGGTCCCTATTTATCTACTTGCAATCGTAAAGGTAAAGGTTTCCCTTGCTCGAAAGCCAGTCGCATCCGACTCTAGGGGTCAGTGCTCATCTCTGTTTCAAATCCAAAGAGCTAGTGCTGTCTGCTTCTGCAGGCATTTCTGTGGTCTTATGGCAGGCATGACTAGACACTGCAGCCCACAGAACACTTGTTACCTTCCCACCGAACTGGTCCCTATTTATCTACTTGCAATCGTAAAGGTAAAGGTTTCCCTTGATCGAAAGCCAGTCGTATCCAACTCTAGGGGTCAGTGCTCATCTCTGTTTCAAATCCAAAGAGCTAGTGCTGTCTGCTTCTGCAGGCATTTCTGTGGTCATGTGGCAGGCATGACTAGACACTGCAGCCCACAGAACACTTGTTACCTTCCCACTGAACTGGTCCCTATTTATCTACTTGCAATCGTAAAGGTAAAGGTTTCCCTTGATCGAAAGCCAGTCGTATCCGACTCTAGGGGTCAGTGCTCATCTCTGTTTCAAATCCAAAGAGCTAGCGCTGTCTGCTTCTGCAGGCATTTCTGTGGTCATGTGGCAGGCATGACTAGACACTGCAGCCCACAGAAAACTTGTTACCTTCCCACCGAACTGGTCCCTATTTATCTACTTGCAATCGTAAAGGTAAAGGTTTCCCTTGCTCGAAAGCCAGTCGCATCCGACTCTAGGGGTCAGTGCTCATCTCTGTTTCTAAGCCGAAGAGCTAGTGCTGTCTGCTTCTGCAGGCATTTCCGTGGTCTTATGGCAGGCATGACTAGACACTGCAGCCCACAGAACACTTGTTACCTTCCCACCGAACTGGTCACTATTTATCTACTTGCAATTTCTTGGTTTTGAACTGCTAGGTTGGCAGGAGCTGGGACAGAGATGGGAGCTCATTCCGTCCTGCAGTACTCGGGAATCGAACTGCTGACCTTCCGCCTCCCAGTCAGCGTCTTAGTGACTTGAGCCACTGCAGTCCCATATGTATATATGCAGTACTGTAAAGCTATTTAGATACACTGTATGTCTATAGTGGCTGCACTCTACTCTGGCAGCAGAGGTAGCTCCAGTTGATGGGGCAAACTGTCCCCAGCTAATCAGTGGCATCTCCGCTGCCGCCATGAGATTTCCCATTGATCAGCTGACTGGCGGTATAGAGATGTCCCAGGTAAGCAGATTGGCAGTCACGATGGCATCAGAGATGCTGTGGACCAAATGGTTATGTTCTCCTTCATCAGCTGGAAATCTGTCTGCACTACCAGGGCAGATCAAAGCCACTGATCAGTGAAAACAGACTCCAGCTGATCAAGGGAGACCATTCCTAGCTATCTCAGAAAACAAAACAAATAAAATAAAATACACAGTAGCACTTTAAAGACTAACTGCTATTCACACCAGTAATTCTTTTTTAAAAAATGTTTATTTGAAGAGTCCTAGTGCTATGACACTTTGAATAAATATATTTTTTTTAAAACAATGCACCATAGCAGCAGAGGGGCTCCCACTGATTGGTAGTAACTGGTGTCAGCTGATCTGCAGCTGCAGAGAGATGCAGCAGATCTGTTAATGCTGCCTCTGCCAATCAGCTGTAATCTATGTCACCTCCTGCTGCAAGTTTATCTGGGCTTTCCCAGGTAAACATTAACAGGAGTGGGCACAAAGTCTAAACCAGTGATGGCAAACCTTGGTAGTTCAGGTGTTATGGAACTTCAATTCTCAGATGTCCTGATCACCAGAAGTGCTGATTTAGGCTTCTGGTAATTGAAGTCCAAGAACACCTGGAGTGCCAAGGTTCACCATCACTGGTCTGAAGTGATTTATTTTACACTGATTCAAGTATTGGTATAAGTTGGAAGTCAAAATTGATTTACAGTATTATGGCTGTGCATTGTGTAATTCCTGATTTTAAATTGATTGGGAGACCCAATGTGCGCTAATTTTGAAGTTCCCCCACCCTCTGAGGCTGCAGCAAGCCAGGCAGGACATGATGTCAGGAAGCAGATCTTTTCTAAGGCTAATGACTTTTCATTGCTAATTAAAATCCAAAGTTCCAGGTACGTGGGGTTTTAATTGGCAATGAAAAGTCATTAGCCTTATAAAAGATCTGCTTCTTGACATGTCAGGAAGCGGATCTTTTCTAAGGCTAATGACTTTTCATTGCTAATTAAATTCCAAAGTTTCAGGTAGGTGGGGTTTTAATTGGCAATGAAAAGTCATTAGCCTTAGAAAAGATCTGCTTCCTGACATGATGTCAGGAAGCAGATCTTTTCTAAGGCTAATGACTTTTCATTGCTAATTAAAATCCAAAGTTTCAGGAAGGTGGGGTTTTAATTGGCAATGAAAAGTCATTAGCCTTAGAAAAGATCTGCTTCCTGACATGATGTCAGGAAGCAGATCTTTTCTAAGGCTAATGACTTTTCATTGCTAATTAAAATCCAAAGTTTCAGGTAGGTGGGGTTTTAATTAGCAATGAAAAGTCACTAGCCTTAGAAAAGATCTGCTTCCTGACATGATGTCAGGAAGCAGATCTTTTCTAAGGCTAATGACTTTTCATTGCTAATTAAAATCCCACCTACCTGAAGCTTTGGAACACAACAACAGCTCCTTGGATGCCACAATGACCAAGCTGGATGTGAGTTTCTAGGATCTGTCATATTTTTTTAAAAGGACACTTTTAAAGGACACCGCGAAGGCGGCGAAGGAGGAGCCGGCGAAAGAGGACCCAGCGGCAAAGGCGTTAGTGGGGGCGGCGGGGACAAGCCTGGGTGGATGTATGTACCATGGAGAGATAGTTCGGCCCTCGGAGCATCTGATAAAATGTTATCCGGCCCCCGGGCCGAAAAGTTTGGGCACCCTTGGTTTAGGCTCTCATTATCTAAAAGGTTTGTCAGCACTGCATTATCTCATATACTTACCAGAAGTAATTGGCACAGGACTTTTACGATGCTAGATCTTAAATAACCCCTACCATGAGGTAACAGATACCTGAATCTGTCCTTCTAAATTATGAAATGGTGCTAGTCCTTCCAGTTCATCATGACTAGCAACTAAGACTGGGAGCTCCTTTGTTCTTAAAAAAAGATTTAAAAAATATTCCAATGTAATCTTTGAAAGCTGTGGAGTACTATTTATGTTTGGAAAGAAAAAGGAATGCAATTTCCTGCCAACAGCCAATTAAGTCCTAATTAAGAGATGGGGAGCTATATTAAGCTATCTTCTGAGGTCCTTGGTCCTGCTGGAGAAAGATTAAATAAGCAAATGGCAGGGGAAAGGGTTAGGGAAGAAGAAAAATTTGGGAATGGGATTTTTCTCACCCCTTATCTGGATTCAGTAGAATGAGACTAATCAAAGTTGAAACTGCTGAAAGTTTTGAGATTCCAAGTAGAGATGGGGGGGGGGAGGTGGAATTTAATAACAGAGAAGAAGTGAAATTATCTGAAGTCTTACTGCTCAAACAATGCCACCTGCAAAACCATGATGTGCATTACCAAGGGGATTTAATTTTGTAAGAAATTTAGGAAACAGAAAAACATGAAACTAATGATCTTCATAAGTCTACCACCTATAAAAAGAGGAAATCTAACTAAGGAGCCTAACAGAAGCAGAAGATTAGGAAAAAGTGGCAAGAATACACTGAAGAACTCTACAAGAAGGACCTTGATGTCCCCAACAATGATGGTGGTGTGATCGCTGACCTTGAATCACACATCCTGGAGTGTGAAATCAAGTGGCCCTTGAAAGCATTACTAACATTAAAGCCAGTGGAGATGATGGTACAGTCAAACCTCGCATAAAGAGTGCCTCACTTAAAGAGTGCCTCGCTTAAAGAGCAGCATTTTCTCTGAATGTTCGCTTCGCTTAACAAATAAAACCAACCAAAAACTTGCTTAACAAATAAATCAGGGTTTGCAATCCCCCCCCAACTGGTCACACAATGGTGTTTCACTTAAAAAGCAAACTCACTTAAAGAAGAATCCTGTGGAACGCATTATGCTCTTTAAGCGAGGTACGACGTATTCCTGGTGAGCTATTTATAGCTCTAAAAGATAATGCAGTTAAGGTGTTTCCCTCAGTATGCCACTAAATTTGGAAAATACAACAGTGTCCACAGGATTGAAAAGGTTAGTTTACATTCCAGTCCCATAGAAGGGCAGTGCCAAGAAATGTTCAAGCTACTGTACAATTGCACTCATTTCACACAGAAGTAAAGTTATGTTCAAGATCCTACAAAGTAGGCTTCAGCAGTAGGTGATCAGATGCCTTCAAACTGTGGTGTTGAAAAAGATTTTTGAGAATCTCTTGGACTACAAGGAGATCAAATCAGTCAATATTAAAGGAAATCAACCCTGGCTTCACCTTGGAAGGACAGATACTTGAAGCTGAGGCTCAAATACTTTGGCCATCAGATGAGAAGAAATGACTCAATGGAGAAGCCCCTGATCAGTGATGGGATGTAACAGGTTTGCACCAGTTCACCAGAACCGGTAGTAACTTTTCCCAGTGTCCCAGAGAACCGGTAGCAGCTTTTGGAGGGAACCACCTTTGGGGCTTACCTTTTCACTGGTTCCCCGACTGCGCATGTGCACCAAGCACTTGGTGTGCATGCATGCCTACAGTGCTTGGCACATATGCACGGCCTTCTTGCTGCTTTCCCAAGCGGGGAGGAGGAAGAGAAGCTGCTAGCCTGAAGCTCCCTATAGCCTGCTCCCCAGGGTAAGTGACTCACCTTTGGATGTGGTGTGTCTGTGTATTTTAATGTGTATTTAATACCTTTACCTATATTGACGTACTACCACAGTTCCTAAAAAGGCCTGGTGGCCGGGCTTGGGGTTTTTAAGTAAAGTCTTGGAGTTACCTCATCAATAAGCTACACTTGTGCTGTTCCAATTGCTGTTCCAATTGGAGAACCCTTAAGGAGGTACAGCTGTTTTACATTTACATTAAGGCATATTATCCTAGAGAACTGGTTAGGCAAAGACTTAGTACCTAACTTCTTTAACTGTTGAAAAGTTGAAAAGTGCCAAAATGAAGCCATCTTGTGGTGAGTTAATTCTGTAGTTCATTCCATCTGACCTAGTGTGAGAAAGATTAGCCAGAATAAGATTTAAACTCTGGTTTAAAAGCTCTGGTTGATTTGTGTTTGGGGTGGGTGGGTGTATTTTAATGTATTTTTATTTTATTTATCTATTTATTTAATTTATTTACGGGTTTGTGTTGTGGGTGGGTGGGTTGAGGTGTGCGTGCACTTATTTTTATTTTATTTTTCTTTGGCCCTGCCCACATCATGATGTCATGATGTTGGCTCCATCCATGATGTCATATCAGCTCCGCCCACACTGTGATGACATCACGGTGGGGTAGTGAAAATTTTCACATCCCCCCACTGGCCCTGATGCTAGGAAAGATGAAAAACAAAAGGAGAAGGGCTGGGAGAGGATGAGATGGCTAGGTAGTATAACTGATGTGGTGGGCTTGGATCTGGGCAGATTCTGGAGATGGTAATGACAAAAGAGCTTTGCATGATGTGGTCCATGGGGTCACAAAGGGCCAGATTTGACTGTGCGATTGAACAACAAACTAAGGTAGGGAGTGAGAAAAGATTAGAATACAGAGCATTAATTTAAAATTGGAAGCACTCCAAAGCTAGCTATTAAAGATATAGTTAAATTGTAATATTAGGATGAGTAATGCCTGAATAATTCAGGCTTGGGGATACAAAGCAGATAATGTAAATATGTTAAGATATTATTAAGAGAAATACCCTAAAAGAAGTAATGTATATGTGTTTCAAATTCTTATGGGGAACCTAGCTCCGATACAAGACCTCATGAAGCTCCTTTGAAGTGTTATCAGAACCAGCTGTCTGATATAAACCTGCAAACCTGGGAGGCAGCAGCTGTAGATCACCCACTTTGGTGCCAAATCATCTTTGCTACCAATCACTTCAAAGGAGAACACCGTAGACATGAAGAGGCTAAGCAACGAGCACAGAAGTGTTGTCAAACGCCCTTCGCCATCTATTCAGTATAATGTGTGTGGTAGCATGTTTCATGCCAGGATCAGCTTATTGATTCACCAGAAACACATCCATCAACAGAAAAAAATGAATTCCATGAAAAATATATACTCTGAAACAAGTAGCAGCCGACGACAACAACGCTATGTGTCTTGTTACATGCTGTGAAGTCATTCCTGGCTTCTTTTTTTGTTGCTGTTCACCTTTCCCAGAATTATTTTTTTTCTTCCAGAGAGCCTTGCTTTCTCATGATGTGCTTGAATTAGGGCAGCCTTGGCTTCATAATTTCTGCCTCTGGAGGCACAGTAGTTCAGGCTTAATTTGCTCTAAGACTCACTTGTTCATCTTTCTGGCAGTCTAGGGGGAACAGCAAAACCCTCCTCCAACCAACTTATTGCAAATGAATCATTTCTTTTCCTGTCAGTTTTCAAGCCCTTACATAGTGATTGCATCTTTCCCATCCCTTTTCCTCTTTAAAATTAAACGCTATCCATATAAACAGTCTCTCCTCCTGAATATTTGAGCAGGAAAACAGTCTACAATCTTAGTAAATAAAACATATAAAGCATGATTAATGAACAGCTACCTTTTCCTAATTCCAGTTTCAAGAGCTGCTTGAAGTTAACAAGATGTGGTTAGGCTAGCCAATTTTGCTCTTGCCCTGCTTTGTGTCAGTTTTCTTGGGCAGAATCCTAGAATAATCTCCAGATCACAAAGGAACAGCTGAACAGCAATTCTCAGATTAGCACAATTTTCATTTCATTTTGTCCCTTGTAAATTTTGTTCCCTGCTACTGATTATTCAACACGTTTTGTACCAACAGTACATTCCTCTTTCCAAACTCGACGGCTTAGTGGCTTGCAAGAACTCTGCATTCTCCTATCTATATCCTTTATAATAAAATTGAGCAATATGCCAAAATACAAGATTGGACAGGGAAGCAAAAAGAGAAAACTAACAAGAGAACAGTGATGTCTGATAAAGTGGACTTGAACCACAAAAGCTAACATTAAAATATAACAGTTAGTTTTTAAAGTGCTACAATGTTTTTGTTTAGCTTTTTTTTTTTTTTTTTATTCTCTGATATGCTTGAAACACAGACCAACATGGCTACTATTCCAAAAGATTCCATTAGGCTTTAGAATCAGACAGTGGTCAGATTCCTTAATTAAGTAATAATTGTAAACAAACTGTTCATGATAAAAAAAAGTGTTCAAAGCACAAGAATGGGGGAAATCAGCATTAAAAGAACACATAAATGCATATGACAATCCCAGGTCTGGTTCAATGGCAGGAAGGTTTGAGTTTCTTTAATAAGACCACAAGCTTTTATTCATTTGTGCGAATGTGATTGGAATGTCTTCTTCTTCACTTCCTCTTTCACCCCTTCGGATGTTAAGTGACTGGAATGTCTGAGGAACAGAAAATACAATGGTACCTCACTTAAAGAGCACAATCCATTCCATGAGATTGATCTTTAAGCAAGTTTCCTTTTTATGTGAAACACCATTGTAAGTGACCAATTGTGACTTCTCTCTCTCTCTCTCTCTCTCTCTCTCTCTCTGTGTGTGTGTGAGTGAGTGAGTGAGTGAGTGAGTGAGAGAGAGATTGCGAACACCAATTTGGTTGTTAAGCAAGTTCTTGTTTGGTTTTAGTTGTTAAGCAACCGTTCAGAGAAAACTCTGCTCTTTAAGCGAGTTAGTCTCTAAGTGAGGTGCTCTTTATGCGATGTTTTACTGTACAAGGTTTCTAAAGCCCTATTCAAGTTTAAAGATGGGAGGTGAGGTGCTCTCCATTTCTCAGACATTGCCCATCCCCTCCACACCTGGAAAATCTTCCAACCTTTGTATGAAGAATGCAGAAGTCTAGAGTGGAGTCTCATAAGAGTTCCAGAAACCCTGGTAAGACAAAACTTGCCATTAGTAGGACTTGACATGTACATTCAACCAAAGAGCGGAGTAGGACTTTGATGCATTTCTTCCTACTACCCTTTTAAGTCATGTTACAATTTCAGGTGAGGGCTGTAGTGACTTAGTGATTAAGAAGCTGAGCTTGATGACTGGAAGGTCAGTAGTTCAAGGCTCGAGTGCTGCATGGTGGAGTGAGCTCCCATTGGTGTCCCAGCTCCTGGCAGCCTAACAGTTCAAAAGCAAGAAATTACAAGTAGATAAATAGGGTAGCACTTCAGTGGGAAGGTAAACAGTCTTCCATGCACTCCGGTGTCTAGTTATGCGTGCCACATGTCCATGGAAATGTTTGCAGATGCAGACAGCACTGGCTCTTTGGTTATAAACAGAAATGAGCACTGAACCCTAGAGTTGGATACAACTGGCTTTCAAGCAAGAATGACCTTAACCTAGAACTCCCCATGTTTGCATTTAAATACCCTTATTTTACTCATAAGTTCCTTGTGCTCTTTAGTAGGCATGGGGGAAATATTTGTCCTGTTTTAAAGTGTCCCTACATCCTAGGAATCTTCACCCACTTTAAATTGACAACTAGTGGGAACAAGGGGGCTTCTTCAATAAAAAAAATCTTGTAAAAAAATTGGGGGAACATTTTCATTACCCTTGACATGATCAACCTCAAAACTGAAATCCTGAACGCTACCTTATTAAATGCTGATTGTGACTGTGCATGTAAGCCAAACCTTGAAAAAGTCCCCCTCCCCCATCAGAAAGGCTACCATAGGTCTAGAAGTCTGGCCAGGTTATCCTGCTATAGTAATAGAGTAGACCCTACTGCCAGTGACTCAACACTGATTGTCAGGCGGCAGTTAACTAACCTGACAACCTGAGGGACTGATGGCCTTGGGTGACAAAGTCCACAGGGAAGAGTGATGGTCCCCAAGTGAATTACATTCTATTTGAATCCATCTTGATGGAGGGCATTAGCTTAATCAAGACTGGCCTGGGGCCGATATGGACTTTATGTGCCAAAAGGGCTCAGGACCAGAAAGTGACTCGTGGAACTGGGTCCAGCCAGTCATTGATTTTACTTATCCAAGAAATCCATCTTCTGTTTTTTCCTGTGTTTACCTTTGATCTTCCTTTCAGTTATGTATTGCACTATACAGTAATACCTCGCATAACTAATGCTTCGTATAACAAAAAAAATGCATAACAAAGCATTCGTTAGCAATGGCGATACCCCACAAAACAAAAAAATAATTCATTCTGAGGGGTGTTTTTTTTTTTGGGGGGGAGGGGTAACTGGGGTATACCCGGTCAATGGGAACCCCGGATAACAAATGTTTTTTTTGTTCATTATCCAGGGCATCTCCCATTAGCTTCGCATAATGAAAAAACTGTATTATATTTGTCATAATAAGTTAGGGGTTCAAGATATGAGAGGCTGCATTTCTTAATAAACAGTTGTTTCTTTTTGTTTCCTTGTCCAATGAGCTAGCCCTTCATTCTTTATTCTGTCAAACCATGAGATTAAATGTTTGTCCACATTTCAAAAGCATTTATTCTATTGAGCAATTTCTTAATATTGTCACATCCACATAGCACTGACCATATGTAACACTTTAACATCCTCAGCCTCATATTCAACTGTTGATTATATAACATCTTCTTCATCTTCATAGAAGTAATGAAAATGCAGTGAATAATAATAAAACTTAAATGTCCTTAGCAAAGTTTAAAAACTTAGGGCTAAATAATAATTATAACATATTATATGAAATATCTTTAATACTGAAGAATTATTTTATAATGCATTGCAAAGATGTTTTTTCTTTCTTACCCATTTATAGCTGAAAGAGTGCAGCTTCTGAAAATTTGATTTTACTGCTGATGGCAAGAAGTTGAACTGTGAAATTTTAATGCTTCATATGATAGAAGAGCGAAGAGCAGTGGCAGGCAGTGACTGGTTCACACTGGCCTGGGCGGGTGTGTGTGTGTGTAGTAAAATTGGGTGGTCTTCGGGTGGGGTTTTTTTATAGTAAAATTGGGTGGCCCTACTCACCTGCCTGCCCCGCCCCGCCCCGCCTTCCAAGTCTGGGCAACCTTGCGTGAGCAGAGTCAATGGGCCGTGGGCAGCAGCCTGGCCTTGGTGTGCCTCCTCTGGGGTCCCACTCACCCTTTGCACCATGCTGGGAGGAGGAGAAAGCATGGCTGGGCCCAGCATGGCGTCAGCCAAAGTGTGGAGGAGAAAAAGCAGCCGCCCAAGCGCCCTGCCGCCTGCTCCCTAGGGTAAGTGGTGTGGGGGGGTGTGGAGAGGAATGAAGGGTGTGTGTATATGGGGGGAAGGTCTGGGGCAGGCTAAGGGAGGTTCTTTTTGTTTTGTTTACTCCGATATGCTTGAAAGAGACTAACACAGCTACCATTTAAAATGTGTTATTCTGTGCAAGCATATCAGAGTAAACAAAACAAAAAGACAAAAACGTTGTGGCAGCTTAAAGACTGATGTATTTTAATGTGAGCTTTTGTGGATCAAGTCCACTGGCTCTTTGGCTATAAACAGAGATGAGCACTGAACCCGAGTTGGTAACAACTGGCTTTCGAGCAAGGACATCCTTTACCTAATAACAGAAGATCCCTGATTGGTATTCAAATTTGACGTCAGTTTTTGTCCCTGCAAGTGGTTCAAGGTCTCCCTTGCTCAAAAGCCAGTCATATCTGACTCTAGGGTGCAGTGCTCATCTCCATTTACAGCCCAAGAACCAGTGCTGTCTGTGTTTGCAGATGTTTTCATGGGCATGTGACTGGCATGACTAGATCACATGGCCACCCCAGCAACCCAGATTTGGCCCTGCCCATAGTTACACCCCCCCCCCCAGTGTGGTAGTAATTTTTTATGCCCATCACTGACTAAGAGATGATAACAGGCAGAGACATGTTTGCAGACATATGGGGAGAATTTATCAATTTTTCTTACGAATAAAGAGGTGGTAAATGTACTCTTTGTGTATATTTTCTTTTAGGTTTTTTTATTAGATGATTTTTTTTTACAGATGTGCTATTGGTTTGTTTGCATTTGTCTCTATTAGTTAATGAATTTTAGAAAAGAATAACCTAAATAATCCTTGCAATATGCTTGAGAGCTGAGAAAAGCTCTCTCAAAATTCCAGAACAGCTGGGAAAACTTTACTAAATTCAGAGTTAATGCTTCATCAAGCAGAGATCTCTTGGTAACTATGAAACTGTGTAAGACATGTATGGTAGATGAGCAAGAACATGTACCAGCTTCTATATGGATTTTGAAATTTCTCATGCATCATTCATTTTTTCTGCCATGGGTGGAGAGGAAATGGAAGTTTGTGCTCTGAGTAAATTTGTGAGTAACCAACAGTTAAAAATAATGTAGTCTGTGACCTATCTCCCAATAGAGCCATTCATTCTGGGAAGGGAAATACAATTACCTTAGGGAAGAAGGTGATCCATCAACTCATCTTTGAAATTCAACCTGTCTCAGCTCCATCTGCTTGCTAGACATACTGTACAAAGACCTGCTTATTCCAGGCACGTTGGCTGTACTTATTTCAAATTCATGCTTAACCAAATATTTTGTGATTGGGTTCTCTTCCTATTGGATCTATACGGCAGCTTAGTGATTTGACAACTTGAAAGTCAGCAGGTCAGCACTTCAAGACCTGAGTGATGCACGACAGAGTAAGCTCCCAGCTCCCTCCCAGCTCCTGCCAACCTCCCTCCCAGCTCCTGTAACTGAAAGTTGGGAAAGAGCTAGGGTTGCTACATAAGTTAAAGGTAAAGTTTCCCCTTGCTCAAAAGCCAGTTGTATCGAACACTAGGGTTCAGTGCTCATCTCCGTTTATAGCCATAGAGCCAGCACTGTCTGTGTCTGCAGACATTTCCATGGACATGTGGCTGGCATGGCTAGACACTGGAGTGCACGGAATGCTGTTACCTTCCCACCAAAGTGGTACCTATTTATCTACTTACAATTTCTTGCTTTTAAACTGCTAGGGTGGCAGGAGCTGGGACAGAGACAAAAGCACACTCAATTGCAGAATACTTGGGTCTCAAACTGCCCACCTGCCAACCTTCCAGTCATCAAGTTCAGCATCTTAAGCACTAAGGCATGGTAGTCCCATTGTAACATAACCATGGCCCTACTTTCTGACTCTCCCAGCAGATCACAGTCTCTAGGATGTAGGCTGGTACCATCTGTGCTCAGCAGAGGTACTAAATAATTTCTATAGTGAGTGAAAAAGTGGATTCTGCTTCCCAGAAACAAAATTAGTTAAAATAGAGCTTGAAATTGTGTTCTTTAAAACACCAAAGCCCCCTTCGCTTTGTAGTCTTCCGTGTTTAATCTTGAAAATAGGGATCCATTTATTATTCTACGTTTTCCCATCCATTCACCTGCATAGACTTGCTATTCTAATCAGCAAACTTTCCTCTTTCTTAAATGCACTATTAATAACAGACATTAGTTGTACCTCCATAAGCGAAATTAAGAAAACAGAATTGTGGATTCAAATACTCTTTGGAGAAAATACCCATCTGCAAGTTGAATTGAAAGTAAGTACTCCGTAATTTGATACTGGATTTGCATCAAGCACTACTACCATCACTAAAAGGAATAAGGAACAAAGCTTTCAGAAGAAAATAGCTTGGTACATCTGGAAATTATTATGATTCTCTTAACAGTCATAGGACCAATTCTCTCCTGAAAAATGGTTCTCAATAGCAAATACAAAACCACTCAATCATATAATGTGCAGAGTTGAAATGGAAGCACCAAAAAATCACCCATGTCTATGGAACATTTCACTTCTTTGACACAGATGCTTAGATCTCTCGTTTCTTTCTGCATTTATTTTAGTGCTAAAGTCTACCCTTGCTGATTATAGACAACAAAAAGTATTTTGTTTTGTTTCCAGAAGGGTATCCTGTGGTCTTTTGCAACAAAAACCAACCAAGTTTCTTATGGCATGAATGAAACTGAAGCTTAAATCTAGTGGTTATTCTCAACTCAAGTAGATCCTTGGAATTATTATTGAATTATAAATCATCACAAATGTATCTCCCATTGAATCAATTGGGATGACCAACTAGATTAAGACTGAACAAATGTTGTTGTATAAGAGTGTGAGTTCAATCTTGGCCAGGCTCAAGGTGGACTCAGCCTTCCATCCTTCAAAGTTCAGTAAAATGAGTATCCACCATGTTGGGGGCAAAAAGCTAATTAACTTGTGAACCACCCATAGAGTGCAGTGTTATGGGGGATTGAAATATAAGTGTGATTACTTTGTTTTGCTTTCTTTTTTTTTTGGGGGGGGGGTCTGCAGTCCAGTTCTTCAGATGCATGAAGTCCAAAGCTCAGTAGACTGACCTGAAATGAAAAACTGTCTTGGGGTGCTTTGTCAATACAGTAAAACCATTACTTACAAATACTCCGAGTTACATAAAATTCGACTTACATAATGATTTTATGATAAAACCATGTCCCGATTTACATAATGTCCTGATTTACATAAATTTACATAATACAATTTCTTATGGGTTTGCTTCGAGTTGTGTAAAAATTCATTTCCCTATAGGTTTGCTTTGAATTAGATAAAAATTCATTTTTCCTATGGGTTTGCTTCAAGTTACATACAAAAATATTTTTTCCTATGGGTTTGCTTCGAGTTACATAAAAAACTGATTTACACAAAAGACTACGGAACAGACTTTTTGCGTACGTAGGGCTTTTACTGTAGTGTAGTATCCAGTCAGTTTACCCATATATGTGTGTATGAATGATAGAGTACTATGGAAAAGTCTTAGGCCATCACCAGCTGGTTTGGGGGAAATTCAACAAGTGATGGGGGGGGGAAGACAACATAATTCAGCTGCTGAGCCACCTAGAAACATCAAAATCAGAGAAGTAAGTTTGGTTAAGTTTGCAGTTAGGATGTCTGAGTTATTAAGATGCTGAACTTGACAACTTGAAGGTCAACCGGTCAGCAGTTCGAGACCCAGGTACTGTGCAGGGATTCATTTATAGCCTTAAGTAAGATTGTGCCCCTTTTATATACTTGTGTTATAGATCATAGACTTGTATTAGGTTTTGATACTGGATGCTAGATTTCATTTTCTGTGTGTACTGCTGGAACTGGGCCTCTTGAAAAGAATGCATGTGTCCTTGAGATGCCTGGCTATCCTAGCTCTGGCTGGCTTTAGAAGATAAGAAGGGGCCTCTCCAGTTGTTTTAAGAACACTATATACTGTAGTTGTGTTTTTCTACCCATATCTCACCCCCTCACACACTCCCTCCTCGTTCCTCCTCCTTTTTTCACCTGGCTGATGAATACGTATACTCTCTTTGTGTGTGTGACTGTATAAGATATATGCCAAGCAGTCTGCAGCAAGCTAGCTAGCACACCAGATCAGAGCCGATACTTTGTAGGCTTCTTCAGACGTGAAGAAGCTAATAAAGGCTTTTGCATTTGGATCCAAGCATTGCAGATTCAATTTATTCACGTCGATTGTTGAGGCTGGTTCTTCAACAGTACTGCATGACAGAGTGAGCTCCTGTCTCCCAGCTCCTGCCAACCTAGCAGTTTGAAAGCAAGAAACTGCAAGTAGATACAGTAATACCCCGGGTAACGCGAGTACCGTATAGCGTGAAAACCGCATAATGTGACAAGATTTTCGTAAAAATCTTGTATCAAATAACGTGATTTTCACATTATTTGGAACAAGCGTATGCGTGTGGGGGGGGAGTTGGATGGGGTAGAACATCTACCCAATCCAAACCCCCCCCCAGCGCCCTCCCCCACGGTGTTTAGAAAGGGTACGGGGATCCTTACCCTTTCGAAACTTCGAGTTGCGAAAGGGTAAAGATCCTTACACTTTCGCAACTTCGAGCGTGCGTGCGTGTCGTTCGGGGTTAGGGCAGGATACGGATGTTTTTTTTACCAATTTTGGGGTCTCGGACCACCCCGCTGGGTCCAGGGAGGTGGGCAGACCCGATCCAAGCTGTTTCTGGGCTTCCCCGACGTCCTCAGCCAGTGCAGCAAGCCAGAATGTCGGGATTCGAACTCTGACATTCTGGCTTGCTGCACTGGCTGAGGACGTCGGGGAAGCCCAGAAACAGCTTGGATCGGGTCTGCCCACCTCCCTGGACCTGACGGGGGGGGTCAGAGCCCCCAAAATTGGTAAAAAAAATCCTTTTTTAAAAAAAACCAATTTTGGGGTCTCTGACACCCCCCCCCCCCCGCCGGGTCCAGGGAGGTGGGCAGACCTGATCCAAGCTGTTTCTGGGCTTCTCCGACGTCCTCAGCCAGTGCAGCAAGCCAAAATGTCAGGATTCGAATCCTGACATTCTGGCTTGCTGCAGCCTCAAAGAGGGTGGGGGAACTTCAAAAATAGCGCGCATCGGCTCTAGGGAGGTCGGGAGACCCGATGCAGTGATAGTGCACCTTGGCACTCCAGTTGTTCTTGAACTTCAATTCCCAGAAGCCCTGATGGTTAGCCATCACTGGCATAGGGAAGCATATAAGTGTATTGAAGGAGAGCAGAGGCTTTGCGGAAAATGGCATGAGAAAAGTACAGTCAAAGTACAGTACTGAAACAGAAAAGAAGCTTAGTGCTAGACCACAAGTTACTGGGACATGAATCTCTGAAAATCCCAGAAGCAAAGCAACAGAAAAGGAAATGAAAGGTAGAGGTGCAAATACTCCATATGAAAGACCCCCTTTGGGAATTTATGCCAGAATCTAGATTGAACATATCAGCTTCTTGATTTGTAGTTCAGTCTCTTAAGAGATGCTACACTACTTCAGCTCTTCAACATATAGTGACAGGATGGCTCAAATCTACCACCTGTTGAGAAAATATATCCTCTTGTTGGTAACTTCCACCTAAGTTAAGGAGAGAAGTAGCAGCAGATGCCAAGGAAACTAAGTAAGAGAAAGGCCCTCAACATCCTCTGATTGGATATGAGACTCAAGTCTGCTGGTTCAGATCCAGGAAGAGCTTTATGGCAAGAACAAAAGATGGAGAAAGGAACTCACCGAGCAAGGAACATCATTAAAGGAAGATATGGCTGAGGTACTCAACCTCTCCTACATTATTTGGAGGACTCTGAATATATACTGGTTGACTCAGCCTCTTCCATCCTTCCGCTGTTGGTAAAACGAGAACCCAGCATCTTGGGGGCTCAATGGTAATTTCCTTGTGAACGGCCCAGAGAGTGTTACGGGGTGGTATAGAAGTACAGTATAATAATCAGATAGGACTGGCTATTGAGCAAAGGCGACCTTTACCTTTACGAATCCTTTGCCAATGAGGAACCCTGATGGCGCAGTGGACCTGGTTCAACTGTTCCATCGCAGCCAAAACACTGAGTTCGATCCTGGCTGGGCTCAAGGAGCCAGTACTGTATGTTGGGAGCAAAATGCGAATCTCCTCGTGAACTGCCCAGACAGTGCACTCAGCGCCATGGGTCGGTGTAGAAGTGGAATTGCTTTGTTTTAAAACAAAACAAAACAAAAGCGGCTTGCCAAAACCCTCCGAGGGCGCAGGCTGCCTCGAACCCGCGGGGCGGGGGCGCCAGTCCAGCCCTCCTCCCTCACCAAGGCGGCTGCTTCCCCTCCGGACCAAAGAGGGCCGCTCTCCCCCCCTCTCCTCCCCCCCCTACTCACCTTGCCCCGCAGAGGACGGGGCCAGCAGGAGGAGGAGGAAGAGGCAAAGTCGCAGCCGCGAAAGTCCCCGGAGAGTCCCCGCCTGGGGCGCCTCCTCCTCCCCCTCCCCCCGCATGGTGCCCAAACGCTCGCCGGGCTCCAAAGAAAGGGGTGCTGGGGGGGGGGGGGAGAGGCGCGTTTGCTTGCACGAAGCCAGGGACTCCGACCTAGCCGCGCTCGCGCTCGCTCCCTTTTGCCCGCCCAAGCGCACCTGAGGCGGAGGAATGGCGCGCTGAGGGGGGGGGGGGGGAACCGCGCCGGGGGTCTTCGGCTCGCCTCGTGAGGAAACCCAGTGCCGAGCTCGGCAGGCAGAGGAGAAAGCGCGGGAGACGCCGCCCCGCCCCCACCTTCACCTGCTGCCCAACCCTGCGCCCCCCCTCCCCCAGCCCCTTCGGTCGCTTTGGTCTTCCCGCCCTCTCGATACGGGGGAGGGGGTCCTCTTTCGCCCCCCCTCTCCTGTACCTGTCAGCCCCCCTTCAAGCCCGCCAAGAAGCCTGCCTTCCTTTATCCGTGTCAGAGATGCACCACCAGCATATAATAGCATACAAAGCTAAAATTAACACATTTAAAAACAAAATGGAATTTAAAAGGAGCCAAATGACATCTAAGGGATGCAGTGGCTCAAGTGGCTCAGACGCTGACTGGAAGGCGGGAGGTCAGCAGTTCGAGTACTGCAGGATGGAATGAGCTCCCGTCTTTGTCCCAGCAGCAGCATACTCTCCTGCAGCCAAGAAGGCTGAGGTTGGAGGAGGAGGAGGAGGAGGAGGAGGGCCACCCCAGGAGCAGAGCAGCCTGAGGCATGTTTAGACAAGGAAGGACCCAGTGAGAGAGGGTCCTGTTAGGAGCCCAGGAATGGGTTAGACCTGTCTTCTGTTGAGCCCAGTATTCCCATCTGTCTGGCAGCTGCTCTCCAGTGTGCTTCAGGCAGGATTCTTTCCTAGCCCTGTCTGGAGATGATAAATGGTAATTTTGAAGTTTTTAACAATGGGGTTGGGTTGGGTTTATTATGCTTTTATGATGTTGTAAGCCGCCCTGGGTCGCCCCAGTGAGAAGGGTGGTATAAAAATGTAAATAAATAAATAAATAAATAAAAATAAAATTGGACCCCCGACTATGTTGTAACAACTTTGCTACATCCTCCATCCTCTGTGCAAGACTCTTGGTATCCTCCTGGTGATCTGCAGGGGAAACACTAACCAAGCCTGGTTCTTGACAGCCCAGCTCACCTGAGGTTTAGCTTCCCAGATTAGGCAAGGTTTTTGTTTTTGTTTTTTAGTAAAAGGTGGTCATGGAGCAGAGCAAGCCCTACCCTTGGGCAGACTGAGTTCACAAATCAGGTTGCAGATTTTGGATGTTATTGAAATGCTGAGAATTGTTAGTAACTGAAAACAAGCTTCTTAGGTTTTTAAATCTGTCTATCTATCCCAGGAAAGGAACAAAGCAACTGTGAGATTTTCATTATCATCACTGTGGTATAGAGGTTAGATGAAGCCTTGCTTGGACAAGCTCTGCTGTCCTCTCCTTCCATGAAATAATAATACTGGCTGCAGTCCTCTGTTAAATGCCTGCCCTGAAATTCTATCATTCTACCACCTGCGTAGGTCCTGTACTGAAGGTAATAAATTCATGTCAGAGATAACTCTGGGTTGAAAGGATTTTTAGTGGACGCCTGAATGAGGCTCCTTTCATGTCCACAAGTGCAGATCTCGAGCAGCAAAACCTGACCTTCCTGTCTCCAGGTCAGCAATTTAACCACTAAGCCACTGAAGGAGCTGCTGAACTGAAGGTGAAAGCTAAAGACTCTGACTTGTAAAAGGGGATTCTATAACCAAATATCAGGATACAAAAAGGGATGGTTTGGATATTAGTCAAGGGGACATTACCAAAGGGGGACACCGTCTGGGTGAGGGAGGGCTGAACTAGCCCCTGCCCCTGGTCCGAGGCAGCTTGCACCCTCAGAGCTTTTGGGGGACATTACCAAATCTGAATTAGATTGCAATACACTGTAATTTCCCGTTTCTCCTTTACAGGACAAACTTCACGGAATTCTTATTCATCAGCACATAGCCTCAGGCCACCTCACAGAACAAGAAAGTACTTGGAGTCTAGATCAATTCCCACACAACTTATTATCAATTCCCACACTATTATTCTGTAAATTCTAAATGCAAGGTCTACAATATATTGTGATATATTGTTTTGTTGTGACTTCCGCTCATTTTGTAACTTTGACTGTGGATTCCTTGAAATGTTCTTGTTTTGATACTTTGTTATTTGATATTGTAACTGTGATGTATTGTTTCATTGTGAACTGCCCAGAGTTGCTATAAGCAATTGAGGTGGCATATAAATCGAACAACAACAACAACAACAACAACAACAACAACAACAACAACAACAACAACAACAACAGCTAAACTTATTACCAATTGTATAATGCAATAATGATTGCATTACATTATTGGTAATGAGTTTACCAGAGGTGATGCAGTGGTTAAACTGCTGTATTGCAGCCAAAACATTGTGAATTTGATCCTGATGTGGATCAAGGATGAGTCCGTCTTCCATCCTTCTGAGGTAGATAAAATTAGTATCCAGCCCACTGGGGGCAAAATGCTAATTAAACAGCCCAAAGAGTGCTCTAAATTATTTTGTTGTTCAGTCGCACAGTCAATTCTGACCCTTTGCAACCCCATGGACCATTGCCTGCCAGGCACCTTTGTTCTCCACCATCCTCCTCATCCCGCCCAGCTCTGTGCCCGTTGCATCTACAATAACATCTAGCCATCTCATCCTTGGCCGCCCCCTTCTTCTTTTGCCTTCAGCCTTTCCAAGCATCAAGGCTTTCTCGAGTGAATCCTTTCTTCTCATTTGATGTCGAAAGTACTTTAGCTTCATCTTTACTATTTCAACTTCTAAGGAGTAGTCAGGGTTAATTTTTTCTAAGATTGACCTATTTGTTCTTCTCGCTGTCCAAGGGACTCTCAAATTCTCCAACACCACATTTCAAATTCCACCAAGACTTCAATAATTTTCACCCAAATATCAAACTCAGTTTGGACCAGTCTACACAACAAGTAAATTTCCTGGACACCACTGTTAAATTACAAAATGGACATCTTAGTACCACACTATATCGCAAACCCACAGACAGATGTACCTACCTGCATGCCTCCAGCTTCCATCCAGAACACACAACAAAATCCATTGTCTTCAGCCAAGCCCTCAGGTACAATCGCATCTGCTCAGACCCACACGATAGAGATGCCAAGCTCACAGACTTACAAAATGCATTTCTCAAACTACAATACCCATCCAATATGGTTAGAGAACAAATCAAACGGGCTAGACGAATACCCAGGACTGATCTACTACAAGACAGGCCCAGAAGGGAAAGCAATCGCACACCGCTGGTTGTCACCTTCAGCCCTCAACTTAAACCCCTCACACACACAATGAGGGATCTCCAACCCATCTTGGACAAGAGTGCTTCACTTTCCAAAGCCCTTGGTGACAGACCCCTACTCGCTTATAGACAACCCCCCAATCTCAAACAACTATTGACACACAACAGACAACACAGAAGTGGAGCAGATATGGGAACTAGACCCTGCTGCAAATCCAGATGTCAACTATGCCCCCACATTCCCTCTGGAAACAGTATTACTGGACCCAATGGCACCACACACAACATTAAAGGCAGTTTTACTTGTGCTTCTGCCAATGTGATTTATGCCATCTCTTGCCAAAAATGTCCATCCGTGCTTTATGTAGGACAAACAGGACAATCTTTACGCAAAAGAATTAATGGACACAAATCAGATATCCGGAATGGCAACACAGAGAAACCTGTCTCAAACCACTTCAATCTAATTGGACACTCTATCCAAGACCTGAAAGTTGCAATTCTGGAACAGAGAAATTACAAAACTAGGATTGAAAGGGAGACAGCAGAAATCAAATACATCACAGGGGGCAAAATATTAGTGAAGGTTTTCTGGGACATTATCAAATTTGATACCAGATTGCTCTATGATTTTATATTACAACTTTCCTGCCAATTCTCTTTAGTAAAACAGAAAGAAACCAGGTAAAGGTGTTTGGTTTTTTCCCCCTGACATGCAGTTCGCAAGTTAATCAGAGACCATAATGGGCTTTCTCAGCAACCTTGAGATTGAAAGGGAGTCATTTAGACTTTATCTGAATAATCTATTGTTGCTAATGGCTGTGTGAAGCTGCAATCTTGTGCTTGCTTGTCTGATGAAGTGGACTTGATCCACAAAAGCTAACAATAAAAATATAGCAGTTAGTCTTTAAAGTGCTACAGTGTTTTTTATTTTATTTTGTTTATTTTATTTTGTTTAGCTTTGTTTTCTGATATGCACACTTCAAAGGTGTCTATTCTTCTGTGCTCAACTTTCCTAATGGTCTAAATGGAGCAATATATACAGTCAAACCTCGCATAAAGAGCGCTTCGCTTAAAGAGTAACTCACTTAAAGAGCAGAATTTTTTCTGAATGTTCACTTCGCTTAACAAATAAAACCAACCAAAACTCACTTAACAAATAAATCGGGGTTCACAATCCCCCCCCCCCCCACAACTGGTCACTTACAATGGTGTTTCACTTAAAGAGCAAACTCACTTAAAGAGCAATCCTATGGAACACATTATGCTCTTTAAGTGAGGTACAACTGTAAATGTAATTGCTATGATAGTTTTGCATCAGTCTAGTAACCATTTCAAGGTGGTGACTTAGTGGTTAAGATGCTGAGCTTGATGACCAGAAAGTTGGCAGATCAGCAGTTCGAGACCCGGGCACTATACAACAGAGTGAACTCCCTGTCATCTGCTCCAGCTCCTGCCAACCTAGCAGTTGGAACAGGGCCGTAGCCAGGATTCTGCATGCAGGTGGGTGAATATTTTTTCGGGATGGGCAACAAAGCCTCTTTTCAATGCATTCCTATAGAAAACCACGTTTTGCCAGGGTGGGCACAGTGCTACGTCAGGGTGGGCCAAGCCCACCCTGGCCACCCCCTGGCTATGGTCCAGAGCTGGAAAGCAAGAAATTGCAAATAAATAGGTACTGCTTTGATAGAAAAGGTAACAGCCTTCCGTTGTGCTTCGGCATCCAGTCATGCCTGTCACATGTCCATGGAAACATCTACAGATGCAGACAACATTGGCTTCTTTGGCTGTAAACAGAGATGAGAGTCAGATACGACTGGGTTTCAAGCAAGGGAGACCTTTACTTTTATCTTTACAATGTAAAGCAATTTACCACTCTAAAATATATATAATTATTTTAACATATTTAAAACAGAAAAAGCCATTTAAAATAATTCAAAACAATTCAAAACATAATTTTTATTTTTTTAAAAACCTAAACTATTCAGATAAAAGTTCTTAAACCCTGAAATTTCTAATGAACAGCCATGTTTCACTTTAGCGGTCAGATGAAATCAATGCTAAGACCAATCCAGCCTCCAAAGATGAACAGCACAGAAAAGCCTTTCTTGCACCTCCACATAGTTTACTGTCTGCAGTGGTGAGTCATGAATCTCCCAGCAGATCTTAAATGATTTGGCAGGTGTGTAAAGTGGTGTTTGGCTAGATTATCCTGCTATAGTAATAGCAGGAATAACGGCTTGAGTTCTGAAGTCCACAGGGAAGGGTGATGGTTCCCAAATGGATTAAATCCCACTTGAATCCATCTTGATGAAGGGCAGCAGCTTCGTCAATATTGGCCTGAGGCCCATGAGGGTTTGGTGTGCCAAAAGTATTAAGCACCAGAAAGTGACTCATGCAGTGGTGAAGCATGGTGGGGCAAGGGGGCGGCCTGCCCTGAGCAGCAGTTTCCAGGGGTCGGCAAAATGTTCCAGCGGGAGGTGGGGCATGTGGTCCAGCCCTGGCACGTGGTCCAGGCCTGCGGCGGCCCTGCATCAAGGGAAGCCACTGCATCCCAGGGGAAGGCAGAGGAGGAGGCTGGAGAAGGGAGTGGGAACAGTGATGGGCAGCAGCTGGCTCGCACCAGTTCACCAGAAACGGTAGTAGCTTTTCCCAGTGTCCCAGAGAACTGGTAGTGGTTTTATTGGGGGACCACATCAGGGGCTTACTTTTTAAAAAAAAATTATTTATAATTTTCTGACAAAAAAATCACAATACAACAAATACAAAAAAATCATATGTTTTTTTACCCTATTCCATTCCTCCATAGTTGTCTTTAAAAGTTTGTTTTTTATACCTTTTTTACCTGTTTTATTCCCTTCTTTACTTAAAAATGTTGCCTTACCCATTTGGGATATTTCTTTCATCTCAATTCTTTCCCAGATCGCTTCTTCTTCCATTAATATTTTAATAACATTCCTAATTTGAAAAGCTTTGTAGTAATTTTGTATGTTCGGTAAACCTAATCCTCCCTCTTTTTGAGATAAGTACCACAGTGCCTTAACAATCCTCGGCCTATAAGTTCCATTACAAAATTTGTTTATCATATTCTGATATTCCTGAAGTTCTTTAACATTGTGTTTAATTGGTAAAGCATCAAATAGGAAATTCAATCTAGGTAACAGCATCATTTTTGAAAGGGCTATTCTACCAAACCAGGACAAATTCAAAGTTTTATAATGTGTTATTTTCCTTTCCATTTCTTTCTTCACCTTCCAATAATTTAATTTTTTGAGATCTCTAAATTTCCTCTTACGAGACTCTGATTCGCCCACCACCCGGAGCTCGTGCCTTCGGAGCCCCGCTTGCAATCAACTTGGTTCTTTTCCTCTGTGGGCTTTCAGCAGACTTTCAATTTCTCAGTCATATAATAATTTTGCCAAGATCGCTTTATTTTTAATTGTAGAATCTCATTGTTAGCGCATTGTTCTGGCGGAGCGGGGAAAAGTAAGTGCTCCCTCTACGCCATCTTAACCACACCCCAGGGGCTTACCTTTTCACTGGTTCCCCTATTGCGCATCCACACCAAGCTCTTGGCACACATGCACGCCTACAGCGCTTGGCAAGCCTACAGCACTTGGTGCGCCTACAGTGCTTGGCATGCATGCACTCCTACAGTGCTCCGCCTGCCGAGCCAAGCAGCCATTTGCTGCTTGGAGTGTGGCAGCGCAGAGTGTTGGGCGGCCATGCACAGCCATGGAGGTACCAGTGGCTGCTGCTGAGGCCCTCGGCAGCCTCCTTGCTGTCCTCCCAAGCAGGGAGGAGGAAGAGCAGCTGCTAGCCTGAAGCTTCCTACAGCCTGCTCCCCAGGGTGACTCGCCTTTGGGTGTGTGGTGTGTGTGTGTATTTTATTGTGTATTTAATGAGTATTTATTTTTAATGTGTATTTTTATGTGTTTTATGTGTATTTAATTTGTATTTTTATGTGTACTTATTTTTATGGGGGTTTTTACTTTGGCTCTGCCCATGACATTGGCTCTGCCCACAACATCATGACATTGGCTCCTCCCATGATGTCATTACATTGGCTCCATGATGTTGGCTCCACCCACAGTGTAGTAGTAAAAGGTTTGGCTGCCCAACCCTGGGTGGGAGGGCATGTGGCTGGGGGTGGGGAGGCGTCTGTTAGCATGCGCACGCTTGCTTGCGCCCATGGGTGTGCTCGGAGGAAGTTACATGGGCCTCCTGTGCGGTCATCAAGTTGTCCCAGGAGCAGAAGATCTCACAGCTCTGTCGTCAGATTTATTTATTTTATTGGAGAGGGGGCGATCCAGGGGAAGAATGAGGACAAGGCTTTGCACCCCAGATTGAGAAAGAGAGACTTCTCTCTCTTTCTCATTCTGGGGCACAAAGTCTCGTCCTCACTCTTCCCCTCGGCCCCCCTTCCCAAATAAAATAAATAAATCCTACGACAGAACTGTGAGATGTTCCACACCTGGGACGACTTGATGACTGCACAGGAGGCTCACATGACTTCCTCCGAGCACACCTGTGGGTGTGAGTGAGCAAAGTTTAGTTGTTTGCACTGCAGAATGAAGCCCTATTCATTCTTTCTCTCTCCCCCCCCCCCGCCGCCCACTCCTGGGACTCTCTATCTTTTTTAAACCCACAGAATTTAACGGGCTCTGGTCAATTCTTTTCTTCTTCTTCCCAATCATCCTCGGCGGTGGCGGCGCCTTCCCTGTCTCTCCCCCCCCCCATTAGTCTGAATCAGTGTTTCCCAAATGCTGGTTTTTGGACTTCAATTTGAGAAGCCTAAGTCATTTCCCCAAAGCATTGATCAGCCAATGTACTGACTTAGGTTTCTGGGAATTGAAGTCCAGCAGTGGGCTGTGTACCCCTTGTTGGGAACCACTGGTCTGAATTATTCATGGTCACTGCTGAAGTTTCACATGTGCCTCTTGTTAAAACTCAAGGTGGGGAAATCCCAAGCCAGGAAGGAAAAGGGCACCAGGGAGGGCCAGCGGGGCAAAGGAAGGCCAAGAACTCAGGCCTTTTGGGGGACCGAGATGAGAAGAGCATTTTGGGGGGGGGGCATCTCATTGGAGCTGGGATTTCTCTTGCAACCTGAACCAGTGACATAGCATGGTGGGCCCTGATGGCCCGCCCCAGGCAGCACTTTTTTGGAGTGGCAAAATTTCACACTGCTGGCATCCTGGGCCCTGCCCAGGGAGTGGCAAATTTGGCTTCTGCCCCAGGTGGCTGAAACCCATGGATTCACTGGAACTGGGTCAGTGGTACGGGTGTCATGGTGCAATGTGGAAGGCAGATGAAAGGTTACTGCATAATATTCTCAGGACAGTCTTCACTGTCATTGCCATGAAGATTCCCAGTATTCAGATTCAGATACAGAAGAACAAGAAGAAGATGTATAAAGGAAGATGTACTGCCTCAAATAGCTGACTCCCAGGCTATTTAGGAATTTGAAAGTGACTCCCAACATCTTTAATTCAGATTAGAAGCACTTGACAGTCTGTTCAATTCTTTCAGAAGAAGTGACATATGGATTCCAAAAGTGTTCTTTCAAACAGGTTAGCTGCTGCAGTGGGCTTGGGAAAGCGACATGGCCCCAGAGTGCCCTGCCCAGAGTCAGGGAATACCCCTTCTGAGTACTGTACTTGATTGTTGTTCTTATGTGCTGTCAAGTCACATCTTCACCCTATGATAATCCTATGAATGAGCGATCTCCGAAACATCCTGCCCTCAACAACCAGTGGTGGGCAGCATAAGTTCTCACTATCACACCATGGGTGGAGCCTATGTCATGGGTGGAGCCTACATCATGAGCAGAGACTTACATCATGGGCGGAGCCTACATCATTAGCGATCTAGTCATGCCGACCATATGGCCATGTATACATCTGCAAACACAGGCAGCACTGGCTTTTTGGCTGTAAATGGAGATGAGCACTGCACCCTAGAATTGGATATGACTGGCTTTTGAGCAAGGGAGACCTTGAACCACTTGCAGGGACAAAACCTGATGTCAAATTTGAATACCAATCAGGGATCTTCTGTTATTAGGTAAAGGTTGCCCTTGCTTGAAAGCCGGTCATTACCAACTCTAGGGTTCAGTGCTCATCTCTGTTTATAGCCAAAGAGCTAGTGAACTTGATCCACAAAAGCTCACATTAAAATACATCAGTTAGTCTTTAAGGTGCCACAACTTTTTTGTCTTTTTGTTTTGTTTACTCTCTGATATGCTTGCACAGAATAAAACTTTTAAAATGGTAGCTGTGTTAGTCTGGGCAGGGCAGGGAGGTGGGCCACCCAATTTCGATTCCCCCACACACACCGAAGGTCACCCAATTTCACCACCCTCCTGCCTGAAGGCCACCCAATTTTGCTAAACTCCTTGCTGGGGGTGTGTGGAAACCTGTTACTGCCCACCATATTACTGTTTTTGCCATATTATTGTTATTTTAAATAATATTTTGTTGTTTCACAGAGTCTGAACACCCGTCTCTCTCCCAGCTTTTGGGGGTATGAAAAGCACCTCATTTGGGCATCCCCTGAGCAGAGTTTCTCCAGCAAAGATCCTTTCAACACAGCTGCTACCAGTTGTCCGGGACACTGGGGAAAGTTACTACCGCTTCTGGCGAACTGGTGCGAACCTGTTACATCCCATCACTGGATATATGGCTAAACAATGTAAGAGATACAGTACTGTGCAAAAGTCTTAGCCCACCACCAGCTGGATTTTGGGAAAATTCAGTGAGTGATGCAGAGAAGCCTATTTCTGCTCCTTTGCCACATAGAAACACCAAAATTACAGAGGCTTCTGCTGACTCTCTTCTCAACTCTCTCAAAGTTTACCATGTAATGTTATGTGGGGAAAATAAAGTAAATCCTAAAATATAAAGTAATGCAGATTGAATTGAAACTGTTTAAGATTATTGATTATTTGTGGTATTTCATGATCCTGTGTCTTTTTTAAAAAATCTTCCTCTTAGTGCTTTAATTTTAAAACAGAAGTTCCTGAACATGCCTTATTTCTAAAGCCTCCTCTTTAATTCCAATAAATACAGTATGAAGTATCCTGCTCTCATTACTGTTATTTTCAGTTCTCTTTATACATTTGCAGCTGCCTGTCACCAAGGAGCATCAAGAGACCTAAATCTGTGGTGCTTGCTTATACCAGATTGAAAACAGAATCTAGGGTGTACAAAGAACTCTTCAAATCTCTCATAAGCACCTTATTAACCATGTTGTGGAGAAGATGGTGGCTTCATTTTTGCAGTCAAAGTTTGATCTGGACATGAAAGAAGGAGGAGCTGCCGCTGCCGCCATTCCGTGACCAGAATGTTACCCCAACAAGCTCATCAGTCCAATCTAGCATAGCTCTTTGTAGTTCAAGTTCAGTTCAAGGTGATATTCCCATAGTTCCATTCGCGTTTCCAAAAATCCAGTTTTTTTCCTGTGTTTCTGAAAGAAAATGAGTCAGAAATGCCACCTCAATAACAGGAGACTGTAAATATGTACCATAAACCCAATTACTCCCTTCCACCCGATGTTCTGGCTTAAGCATACAGCCTCCATAATTACAGCAGGGTAATTATGTGCTTTTGTGATGAACAAGGCCAAAAGTAGGGCAAAGCTTCTGTGCTACCCTTGTTGAATGTGGAAAACACAAAGGTTTAAAATACTTAACAGGCATAATTTTACCAAGGTCTTTGCTCATTCTCCAGCACCGTTTCGGGGGAATAATAAGTGGTGGGATGTCAAAAATTTTACTACCCCACCGTGATGTCATCACAGTGTGGGTGGAGCTAACATCATGATGTCATGATGTGGGTGGGGCCAAAGAAAATAAATAAATAAATAAAAATAAGCACACACACACATACACATCCAAAGGTGAGTCACTTACCCTGGGGAGCAGGCTATAGGGAGCTTCAGGCTAGCAGCTTCTCTTCCTCTACCCCGCTTGGGAGGACAGCAAGGAGGCCGTGCATACGCGCCAAGCACTGTAGGCGTGCATGCACACCAAGTGCTTGGTGTGCATGCGCAGTGAAAAGGTAAGCCCCAAAGGTGGTTCCCCCCAAAAGCTGCTGCCAGTTCTCCAGGACACTGGGGAAAGTTACTACCAGTTCTAACGAACTGGTGAGAACCTGTTACATCCCATCACTGGGAATAATTCTCTCCTTCCCTTTTTTTGTATTTATAGATGTATTTCCCTACTTGATACATTGCACCCAATGAAGTGTACAGTAAAACCCTGACTTACATATGCCCTGAGTTACATAAAATTCAACTTACATATTGATTTTGTGCTAAAACCATGTCCCGATTTACATGATTTCCTATGGGATTGCTTTGAGTTATATAAAGATTATTTTTCCTATTCATTTGCTTCGAGTTATAATAACCTATGAGTTTGCTTCAATTTACATACAAATTTCATTTTCCCATGGGCAGCGATGGGCATCAGCAGGTTCGCACCAGTTCGCCATGTTTTATGCCGCCCATCCAAGTTTTGAAATAAAGTAGTCCTAATTTGGGTGCAATGCAGGGCTTTCCCCTTGGCCACACCCACCATACTACACCCCCAGTGTTGTAGTGAAATATTTTTGAGTCCACCATTGCCTATGGGTTTGCTTCAAGTTACGTAAAAAATATTTTTTCCTATGGGTTTGCTTCAAGTTACATAAAAAACTGATTTAAGCAAAAGCCTACGGAACTGAATTTTTTTCATAAGTAGGGGTTTTACTGTATTGTGAATTGCTGGTACTGCAATGTGATTTTCACCTACCTCTCATCTAAAGAATAAAAATCTACCTGGCTTTTTCAAAATCAATGGAGCACGCAGTATTGTAGGGGGTGGGGGGAGGAAAAAAGAAAGCAAAAACAAGGTAAATTGAAGGTTGGAACAGATCAGGGGTTCCCAACCTAAGGCCTGTGCCCCGAATCCAGGCCCCAGCACCATTTCATGTGGTCCCCTCCCCCTCCAAGGGCATTCAAGAAACAAAATGGCCACCCTTTTGAAGTTGCTGGGACAAAATGCCCCCCATCATGCAGGCAGGGCAAAATGACCATCCGGCCCTTGAAGATGACTAAGAGAGCATGACCCGATCCCAGTGATGGGATGTCACCGGTTCCAGACGGATCTCTGGAACCGGTAAGACCAATCCCGGAGGGTTCTCCGTGAGGGGAAGTCCACTTTTGGGGCGTCCGGTTCCGGACGCCTGACCGAAAGAAAAAAAAAATTTAAAATCGGAGCGAAAATGGCTCTAATTGACTGCGCATGCGCAGAAACTCAATCTGACGCATTGCACATGCGTCAGATTGAGTTTCTGCGCATGCGCAGTCAATTAGAGCCATTTTCGCTCCGATTTTCAAAACATTTAGAACTTTCAGGGCAGCGGCGGCGGCAGCAGCCCTCTGAGGGGGGCGCCTCCCCGCGGCACGTTGAGGGCTGCCTCGGCCGTCCGCTGCTGACAAGCCCCATGCCCTGGGGACGCCCGGCGGGGTACACCGCTGCCGCCTCCTCCGCCGGGCGCCTGTGGGCCGGGTGCCTGCACCCGCCGTCCACAGCCGCCGCCCGCCGCCGCCGGAGCTGCCGCTGCCTGAATCCCTGTGGACTCCTTCTTGGGTCGGTCCCTTTTGAGCTCGGCTGCCGCGCGCTGCGGAGGAGGAAGCTGTAGGCAGCGGCGGTGCGGCATGGGGACGGCCCAGGGAGGCGCGGCAGCCGCGGCTGCCCGTCGCCCCTCGCCATGGCCGGAGCCGGGCTAAAAAGGTACCGGCCCAAGGAGGACGCCACAGGGGTGCAGGCAGCTCCGGCGGCGGCGGCGGCTGTGGACAGCAATCGGGGTGCCGGGTCCCAAGAAAGGTAAGCGAGGGGTTTTTATTTGGGGTGGGTGGGTAATTTATTTGTGTTTTGGGTGGGTGGTTGTTTTTATTTTATTTATTTATTTGTGTCTGGGTGGGTGGGCTGAGAGGGAGGGGTGTGTGTGTATGTTTATTTTTATTTTTTATTTATTTTTATTTTGGCCCCGCCCACAACGTCATGACGTCATGACGTCATGACGTCGGCCGTGACGTCATGACGTCATGCCATTGGCCACGCCCATGACGTCCGTGACGTCATGGCGTGGTAGTAGAATTTTTGTCATCCCATCACTGCCCGATCCCCCTGGCAGTTGGGAATCCCTGGAATAGACAATCAGAAGTAGACCCCCAGGTAGGAAGAAAATGGAAATACCACAGCAAAGAAGGAACATTTCAGGCAGCTCCTGTCATTCTGCTTTAAGGATTGGTCCTAAAACAGATGCCCTGCATGCCGATGTAGTTATACACTATGCTGGAACAGCAAATGCGAGGATTTAAGAGGTGGAAAAGGAAATGAGTTTCCCCCATCTCCCACCCCAATGCATTTAAAAACAGAATGCTGGTGGAGGCTGCTAGAAGTGCTAGAAAAGTACAAGAACAAGAACAAGAGGAGTTAGGAATGGAGGCAGTTCAGAATAATGGTTCCCCTTAGGGAAGTATCAACAAATCAATTATCTCTCCTCCCGATATGAGTGAGAACATATATTAATGTTTTTAAGGGCTCTGTTGGGTCTGATTAGTCTTAATTGAGGTCCTTGGAGGTGATACTTCCTAATCTTGTATCAAACAGCTCTATGTAAATGGAATAGCTTGTTAAAAAATACATCAGGCAATGATCAAGACTCTGAAATAAGAACCGTAATCCTTCCTCTAAGCAGCTCAGCAACAGCAATGGAAAAAACTTTCAGTCTGTCATTTTCTGGCATTCAAGATCTTTGCATCCTAGGCATAAAGCTATTTGCAAATTGGAAGGTGTTCTTCAAACATAGGCTGAACTGATACTCTTCTTTATTTCCACTAGTCAAATTCACCTGGTATAACTTTTCCCCAGCATGGAATGGACCAGGTTGTTCTAGTCTACTATAGATATAGATGTTAAAGATGTGGTAGAAGAAAAAAGAACTAACAATGCTAATTCAGTAGTTACATGATTGAACATAGTAAGGGTAAAGGTAAAGGTTGCCCTTGCTCATAGCCAACTCTAGGGTTCAGGTCTCATCTCTGTTTACAGCCAAAGATGCATTTGCAGATGTTTCCATGGACATGTGGCAGGCATGCCTTGACACTGGAGTGCACGGAATGCTGTTTACCTTCCCACCAAAGTGGTACCTATTTATCTACTTGCAATTTCTTGCTTTCGAACTGCTAGGTTAGCAGGAGCTGGGACAGAGACATGTGGTACTTGGGTATCCCATTGTGTGGTACTTGGATATTGAACTCTGACCTTCCAGTCTTCAAGTTCAGTGCCTTAACCACTTGAGCCACCACAGTCCTTTGAACATAGTCCTTTGAACATAGTAGGCAAACTTTAACTGCTGCCTAAAACCCTGGAGAACTGCAACTGTCAGACAATACAAGTGGAGAAAGACCAAAGCTCACACTCAGTACACATTTCATTTTTATTTTATTGAGAAGAAGCCTTTGAAATGCAGCAATAAATAAATAAATTTTGTAACAGCAGCAGTGTTTGGCAGAAAAACACAACATTAAAAAACCACAATCATGGCATCTGGCCCCATCACCCCCTGGTAAATAGAAGGGGAAGAAATGTAAACAGTGACAGACTTTACTTCCTTGGAATCCAAGATCACTGCAATAGTGAGCGCAGCCATGAAATAAAAATACACCTACTCCTTAGGAGGCAAGCTATGGCAAATCTAGGTGGCATAATAGAAAGTAGAGATTTCACCCTACTGACAAAGTCTGCAAAGTTAAATTAATGATCTTCCCAGTAGTAATGCATTGCTTTGAGAGCTGGACCATAAGGAAGTCTGAGTGCAGAAGAATAGATGCCTTTGAACTGTGGTGCTGGAGAAGACCCTTGAGAGTCCCCTGGTCTGCAAGAGGATCATATCTGTCAATCCTAAAGGAACTCATCCCTGACTGCTCCTTGGAAGGGCAGATATAGAAGCTGAAGCTCAAATTCTTTGGCTACCAAATGAGAAGAGAGGACTCCCTGGAGAAGGCCCTGATCAGTGATGGGATGTCCCCGGTTCCAGACGGATCTCTGGAACCGGTAGGACCAATCCCGGAGAGTTCTCCGGGAGGGGAGTCCACTTTTGAGGCGTCCGGTTCTGGACGCCTCACCGAAAGAATTTTTTTTTTAAATCGGAGCTAAAATGACTCCAATTGACTGCGCATGCGCAGAAACTCAATTTGACGCATTGCGCATGCGTCAAATTGAGTTTCTGGACATGCGCACTAAATTGGAGCCAAATGGCTCCAATTTTTTAAAAAAAAATCTTCTGAAGCTGGATGGGAGGTTCCCCGTCCATTCATTTATCTCCCCCCTCCCAGCCTCCAGCTCTACAGCCCACTAGGGCCGACTTTACAGAAGAAGCTGAATTTCACATTTCAGCAAAAATGCAGCCCTCGGAGAAGGGAAGGGTCAGGGTGGTAACCACCAGCCTCGCAAGGGGGAGACAAGGCCACCCCGCCCCGCAGAAACAGGGAGGACAAACGGGTGGCAGGGCGGGCGAGACAACCTCGTCGCTCTGCCGGAGGCTGAATGGCGGGAGTGGCAGACAAGAGGAGGGTCTCCCCCCCCCAATTCGACACCGACCGGGAAGGCCTCCAGACGGCCGAGCTGCCCCCCACACACACCCCGGCTCTCACCTCGTCCTCCCTCTCGCTGCGGAAACACAAGCAGACTGGCTCCGGCAGCAGCGGCGGCAGCCCTAAGAGAAGGGCACCTCCCCTAGCCAGCTACCTGGCTCCCACAGGCACGTTGGCGCCTGGCCGCGCCGTCCGCCCGCGCCGCCGCCGCGCCGCCCGCCCGCGCCGCGCCGTCCGCCCGAGCCGCGCCCTCCTACTAGGGTCTTGGGCCCGACAAACCCCCATGCCCTGGGTAAAACCGGCGGGGCTCGCCACCGCCGCATCCTCTTCTGCCGGGCGCCTGGAGCTTCCTCGGGCCGTTGCCTTTTCGGCCCGGCTCTGGCTGCGGCCACGGAAGGTAAGTGAGGCTTTTATATTTTGGGTGGGTGGGTGGGTGATTTAATTGTGTTTTGGGTGGGTGGTTGTACTTTAATTTAATTTTTATTTTATTTATTTCTTTATTTTATTTCTTTAAGTTAATTACGGGACTGTGTGCGTGTTTATTTTTTTTATTTTTATTTTATTTTTGGCCTTGCCCACAACGTCATGATGTCATGACGTTGGCTCCGCCCATGACGTCATGACGTCATGACATTGGCCACTCCCATGACGTCCGTGACGTCATGGCGTGGTAGTAGAATTTTTGACATCCCATCACTGGCCCTGATGCTAGGAAAGATTGAAAGCAAAAGGAGAATGGGGAAGCAGAGGATAAGATGACTAGATGTCATCGTTGACGCAGTGGGTGTAGAGCTAGGCAGACTCCAGAGGATGGTGGATGACAGAGGATCCTGGTGTGCTATGGTCCATGAGGTCATAAAGTGTCAGACTTGACTGTGGCGCTGAACAGCAACAACAACAGTGCTTCTTGAATGATCAAAGTGTCCGTACACACTCTAACACAGCAATGTTTTAACCTAGCCAGTATTGCCCCTTAACAGTTTCAGCCCAGTAGCACAGGCCCACACAAGATCTGTTCCTTTTGGTAAGATTTATTATTTCTCACACAATAATCCAAAGAATACAATATGTTCATTTGAAACAGGGGAGGAATTAGCTTGTTTGAATTATGTATCTACTCATAAATATTTTTATATGAAATTTAATAAGAAATGAATGAAGAGTGTCTTGGTATCTTAAGGACAAGACAGTTGTATTTAGAAGAAGCATTCATCAACTCTGGCTACTTCATTGTACTTCACTGGATGCAAATTAATATGGTTTCTGTCCTTGAAATCTTAGCAGTTAATTAGCTAAAAGTTAATTCACTTATATACAACCTTTTGTATAGTGTAGTGTAGTGTTGTGTGTGTGTGTGTGTGTGTGTGTGTGTGTGTGTGTGTGTGTGTGTGTGTGTGTGTGTGTGTGTGTGTGTGTGTGTGTGTGTGTGTGCGTGTTGTGTAACTCCATTAAACATGCCACTTTTAAGCAAGTCTTCTCTGTTGTAATTGCAGTGCTTTTTTGGAAAAAGTGGATAAATTGCTGTTTATTTCCTGTCACTGCTATAATGATTTCTAGCTCATCATGGTTCCACTTTGACATTTCCCTTTATATCCTTGGTGCTTTGGTTTTGTTATTTCAAATGATTCTTCTCTCCAAAAGAACCAGGTTTTGAGATTATTTTTTTAAAAAAAAAATCGTGTCAGAAGCACAAAAATGTGCTTTCTGGGTTGAAAGGATTTTTGCACCAAGTCTTTGCCTAACCAGTTCTCTAGGATAATATGCCTTAATGTAAATGTAAAACAGCTGTACCTCCTTAAGGGTTCTTCAACTGGAACAGCAATTGTAACAGCACAGGTGTAGCTTATTGATGAGGTAACTCCAAGACTTTGCTTAAAAACCCCAAGCCAGACTGCCAGGCCTTTTTAGGAACTGTGGTAGTACGTCAATATAGGTAAAGTTATTAAATACACATTAAAATGCACACATTAAAATACACACAGACACACCACATCCAAAGGTGAGTCACTTACCATGGGGAGCAGGCTATAGGGAGTTTCAGGCTAGCAGCTTCTCTTCCCCCTCTCCACTTGGGAGGGCAGCAAGGAGGCCGTGCATATGTGTCAAGCACTGTAGGCGTGCATGCACACCAAGTGCTTGGTGTGCATGCGCAGTGGGGGAACCAGTGAAAAGATAAGCCCTGAAGTGGTTCCCCCCAAAAGCTGCTACTGGTTCTCCGGGACACTGGGGAAAGTTACTATCGGTTCTGGCGAACTGGTGAGAACCTGTTACATCCCATCTCTGGGCTTTCTAAGCAGTGTTCTCCTTCATTGGAAATATTTCAGTTAAGTTTGCAATTACAGTTCTTAAATACAGCTTGAATACTCATTTGTTTAGGTAAAGGTAAAGGTCACCTTTGCTCAAAAGCCAGTCATATCCAACTCTAGGTTTCAGTGCTCATCTCTGTTTATAGCCAAAGAGCCAGCACTATTTGTATTTTGCAGACATTTCCATGGACATGTGCAGACATGACTATACACTGGAGTGCACAGAATTCTGTTTACCTTCTCACTGAATTGGTATCTTTTTATCTACTTGCAATTATTGCTTTCAAACTGTTAGGCTGGCAGGAGCTGGGACAGAGATGGGAGCTCACTCCGTCGTGCAGTACTTGGGTCTCAAACTGCTGACCTGCAGACCTTCCACTCATTAAGTTCAGTGTCTTAACCACTAAGCCACCACAGTCCCCTCATTTATTTAGCTTGCCCTGTAACCGAGTTATCAACCAGTGTGATGTAGCAGATGGACTGACAGATTAGGCCTCAAGAGCCTGTTCAAATCTCTGCTGAGCCATGGAAACTCGCTGGAGAGCGGCAATGGCAAATTTTCTCCTTAAATATCTCACAACTTGATGACGCAGAACAACTAAGTAACTGGGTTAGACTAGACTACAGATTGAACTAGCTGAGAACCCACTGAGCTGACAATGGGCCAGCTGAATTCAGACCTTTTCAAGACCGGGGGACCTGGAAATGATGGGGAAATCTTAGGAAGAGATTGTGATCCAGGATTTGAATTAAGAAAAAGCAGGAGAGCTAGGGAAGCAGTAGCTGCTGCTCCCATATAGAGAATATCAAGACCCTTGCCACTTAGGTTTGGGTAGAAGAATGTCACTATATTTGTACAAGCAGGACACTGGAAGGGTGAATCCATGATGTGAGGTGATGTACAGTATTTTTATTTATTTTAGGGCTTGGTGAGTCAACACCAATGTAAATTCCATTGATTTAAGGGTGTACTTTGTTTGTGGCCTTCTACACTTGTTGTTCAGTTACACAGTTGAGTCCAACCCTTTTTGACCCCATGGACCATGGCACACCAGGCGCCCCATTCTTCACTATCCTCCTCAGCTCGCTCAGCTCTACACCCATTGTGTCAGCAACGCCATCTAGCCATTTCATCCTCTGCTGGCCCCTTTTCCTTTTGCCTTCAATCTTTCCCAGCATCAAGGTCTTCTCAGATGAGTCCTCTCTTCTCATTTCGTGTCCAAAGTACTTTAGCTTCATCTTCAATATCTGTCCTTCCAAAGAGCAGTACTTGTATTGTGAGAATATGTAGAAGTGTAAAATATTGACATAGGAACCAGCAAACCACGTCAGGAACGCTGCCAAGAGAACCCCATGGTTCAAAAGGCTAAACAAAAAGGCAAAATAGATGGAACAGAAGGTTGAACCCACCAGGTCAGAAGAGGGGGGAGGGGATAGGATAGTGGGAAGAGAAATGCGATGCTGCAGGGTACAATACTGAATAGGAACATGGAATGTAATATCAATGAATAAAGGCAAGCTAGAAGTGGTAAAAAATGAAATGGAAAGAATAAGCATTGACATATTGGGAATCAGTGAGTTAAAATGGACAGGGATGGGTGAATTCAGCTCTGGAGACCATCATATCTACTACTGTGGACAAGAAAATCTTAGAAGAAATGGAGTGGCGATAATAGTTAATAAAAGAGTGAGAAAAGCAGTAATGGGATACAATCATAAAAATGACAGAATGATCTCAGTCCGAATCCAAGGAAATCCATTCAATATCACAATAATTCAAGTCTAACCATCAACCACTGGTCCAGATGAAGCGACAGTTGATCAGTTCTATGAGGATCTACAACACCTTATAGAACAGACACCAAGAAATGATGTCCGCATTGTCACAGGAGACTGGAATGCCAAAATAGGGAATTAAAAATTAAATGCAATAACAGGCAAGTTTGGTCTTGGAACACAGAATGAAGCAGGCCAAAGACTGATAGAGTTCTGCCAAGATAATGCACTGGTCATAGCAAACACTCTCTTCCAGCAACATCAAAGGAGACTTTACACATGGACATCACCAGATGGCCAACATCAAAAGCAGATTGATTACATACTCTGCAGCAAAAGATGGAGAACCTCCATACAATCAGCAAAAACGAGACCTGGAGCAGACTGTGGTTCAGACAAGAATCTACTGATTGCAAAATTCCAACTCAGATTTTAAAAAATAAAGAAAACAATTAGGCCAGACAGATATGAAATAGACAATATCTCAAAGGAATACACAATGGAGGTGTGGAACCGATTTAAAACGATAGACAAAATGCCAGAAGAATTATGGACAGAGGTGTGGGACATCATATAGGAGGCAGCAAGAAAAACCATACCAAAAGAAAAGAAGTGCAGGAAAACAAAGTGGTTATCTGATGAGGCTCTTAAAATAGCAGAGGAAAGAAGGAATGCAAAAGGCAAAGGAGAAAGGAAAAAATTCAATCGATTGAACAATTCCAAATAAGGGCAAAGCTAAAGAATGTTCATTATCGCACAATTGTCTTCATCTCAGATGCCAGCAAGGTCATGCTCAAGATCCTACAAGCTAGGCTTCAGCAGTATGTAAATCAAGAACTTCCAGAAGTACAAGCTGGATTCCGAAGAGGCAGAGGAACTAAAAACCAAATTGCAAACATTTGCTGGATCATGGAGAAATCAGAGGAGTACCAGAAAAATGTCTACTTCTGTTTCATTGACTACACCAAAATCTGATTGTGTGGACCACAATAAACTGTGGCAAGGCCTTAAAGAGATGGGAGTACCAGACCAACTCACCTGTCTTCTGAGAAATCTGTATGTGGGTCGAGAAGTTACAGTTGGTCTTCCCAGTAATAATGTATGGCTGTGAGAACTCAACCATAATGAAGGCTGAGCACAGAACAATAGCTACCTTTGAACTGTGGTGCTGGAGAGTCCCCTGGACTGCAAAGAGATCAAATCAGTCAATCGTAAAGGAAATAAATCCTGACTGCTCCTTGGAAGGACAGATAGTGAAGCTGAAGCTCAAGTACTTTGGCCACCAAATGAGAAGAGAAGACCCACTGGAGAAGGCCCTGTTGTTTGGAAAGATCAAAGACAAAAGGAGGAGGGGGCGGCAGAGGATGAGATGCCTAGATGGCATCATTGACATGGTGGGCATAGATCTGGGTGGACTACAGAGGATGGCAAATGACAGAGGAGCCTGGTGTGCCATGGTCCATCAGGTCACAAAGGGTCGGACTCAACTGTACAACTGAACAACAAAATTTATTGCTTTCGAACTGCTAGGTTGGCAGGAGCTGGGACAGAGATGGAAGCTCACTCCATCATGCAGTACTTGGCTCTCGAACTGCTGACCTGCTGGCCTTCCAGTCATCACTAAACCTAGGAAGAGAGAAATAATATGAGTTTTGAGGTCTTGAATTTTCAGAAGTAATGAGTTCTCCCAAGGTCAGAGTTTTAGCTGGAAGGTAGGAGTTACCAAATGGAGTGGGTAATGCAAGAGGACACTCAATATCTAAGCAGCTTTCAATCAGTAGACAAGTTAACAGTATTCAAGTTTTTGTTTTCAAGATGTTAATTATCCTTCTTTTTATGTTAACAGAAGTTCCGAAGAATAAAATTGAACTTTCCAAGAAGTCAAAATGTCATGGGTGTCTTGACCTCTCTTAGTCTGCATCGATACATTTTTGTTGGCTTACAAGGGGAAAAAATGTAGTTTTTGAAAGTTATTTTTTCCTGGCTTTTGTAGACTTGGTTGCCAAAGCCTCTCTTGAGTCTGTTGGCCAATAGTCCCACCTGCTGGACAAAAGTATCATTGTTGTGCAAGACTTTTGGAAAAAATGCCAGTTTGTAAGGTAGGGGTTCCCAACCTTTTCAAGCTGGGGACCGAGTCATGCTCTCTCAGTCAGCTTCTAGGGCTGGATGACCATTTTGTCCCAACAGCTTTAAAGGGGGTGGCCATTTTGTTTCTCAAATGCCCTTGGAGGGGTTGGGGACCACAGGAAATGGCACTGCAGGCTGGATCCGGCTCACAGGTCTTAGGTTGGGAACCCCTATTTTAAGGAATAGATTGAAGAAGAAGGATGGAGAAAGACTCCATGACATAATACATGAAGCTGCACTTAATTTTGCTCCTGCTTTTGTACCAAGGTGGTTTTGAATGGCTTTCACCTCTCTTACAAATTCCTGAATTCTCCTAGCCAAGGCTTGGTTGAATCTGGGTGAAGTGTGTTTCATTAAATTTATTTATTTATTTATTTATATTTATATTGTCGCCCACTCGCCGAGGCGGCTTACAGTCAAAACAACAACGGTACAATAAAAATTATAAAATGCAACTACATAAAACAACCAAACCAGAACACAAACTAACTCCCGTCAGGCCGTTGTTGTGGGCCCAGAGGAGTGGGCAAGGAAGGTCCCCAGCCACTGCTAGGCCTTGGCATCTTCTTCCTCGGGTGTTGTTGTGGGCCCAGAGGAGGGGGCAATGTTCTCAGCCACTGCTAGGCCTTGGCATCTTCTTCCTCAGGCCGTTAAATGTGCATGGTTGCTTCTATGCACAGTTAGATAATGCAAGTTTAAGCAACACTGCCCTCCTTTGTTTCTGGACTGATAGATCTCTTGCTGGTCATGAGAGCTCTGCCTTATCTCTCACAAACCATTAAGGAGGAGGAGGATGTGTTCTTGTGCTGTTATCACTACAAGTATATTCAGATATTTGCATGCTCAAACATTCTGTTGGTCTGCCTCTTTGTACACAGCCCCCATTTGTTTTTACAGGAGTTTGCACACTTAGCACAGGTGGTGGAGCATAATTCTGCTTAGACTAGTGATGAAAGTGGCCCAAATGGGGCTTTGGGTCAGGGTTTATATAGCAGAGTTTCCCAAACCTGGGCCTCCAGTGTTTCTGAACTTCAATTACCAGAAGCCCAAGTCAGCACACTGCTGATCAGGACTACTGGGAATTAAAGTCCAAGAACATCTGGGGGCCCAAGTTTGGCAAACCCTGGTTTAGAGGGCATAAAAATTTGGAAAGGGAGAAACTTTTCCATTGGTATTTGCAACTGAAAGTACAATTGTACCTTGCTTAAAGAGCATAATGCGTTCCACAGGATTGCTCTTTAAGCGAGTTTGCTCTTTAAGCAAAACACCATTGTAAATGACCAACTGTGGGGGGGGGGGATTGTGAACCCTGATTTATTTGTTAAGCAAGTTTTTGGTTGGTTTTATTTAAGTGAAGCGAACATTCAGAGAAAATTCTGCTCTTTCAGCGAGTTGCTCTTTAAGCGAGATGCTCTTTATGTGAGGTTTGACTGTATAACAAATCCACCTACCCTGAGTGTGTATTCTTACTCCAGCCAACCAGCCCAATGCCTGACCTTGTGACCATATTACTGAACTCATCTTGGGTGCTTGATCCAAAGAGTTAAATGAACAAAAGCAATAGTATTGATTTCACTGTCGTCCCATGCTGAAGATTACAGCTGAATGGAAATGAAATTGGAAGGAGACAAGCAGAAGCCTTATCTCTGCTAACTAAAAACCTTCTATGTGATCCTGTGTGTAGAAGGTCATGTGCCTGGCTTCAACCAGTATGTAACTGGCCAAATGAAGGAGAGCTTGCTGGGGGAAAGGACAGTTGTGCAATTGTGGTTCACAAGAGGTTTCTGGCCAACATCTTCCTTGTGGTATATTATTATAATAATTTCATGTCAGAAATTATTCTGGGTTGAAAGGATTTTTGTGGGAGAAACTCCACTCAGGGGACACCTGAATGAGGCTCCTTTTATGTCCCCAAAAGCTCGGACAGAGATGGACGCTCAATCCGTCATACAGTAACCGGGTCTCGAAATGCCAATTTGCCAGTGTCCAAGCTAACAAGGCGAGCTTCTTAACCACTCAGCCACCATAGCCCCGCTGTGGTACATTGAATGGCAGTGTGTTTGAGTATACCTTTTATCCCAAAAGAGTGCTTTCTTTTCTGGGGCCCTGAAGTATAAGTCATGAAAACAATTTACACTCTTCCAGTAGGGGCTTCAATAGATTCCAATTAACCTTCAGTTAATAGAAAACAAGTGTAGGCCACTGGGTGACCAATAGATTGTAGCAGTGCAAAGGATTACTATGCTAATCTCTTCAGGAAATCTCCATATGAAAGTAAAGAGTTCTCCGCTAAATCCCAAACAGCTACAACAAAGCCACCTTTGATGCTTTGTTCCCCCTTTAATCTGATAGCAAGACTAGGAGATCAGAAGATAATCTTTCTGATAGGGAGGGGCACTCACAAACTCTTTGGTCTTGCAAAGAATGACTGCAGTATATCCCAGCCAAACTTCTACTGTAACAAAGTCTGGGATAGTTCTGAAAGAGGAAAACAGTTACCAGAGTCCTCATTTGGCCTCTAGAGTAGATCAACGTTGATATGGAATGTTACCATGAACCTTGATTGTGCCATGTGTTGAGTGCAATCATTCAAAATGACACTCAGAAAAGCCAGATGTTTCATGTAGAGTAGCTTGACCAGCAAGCTTGAGAAGGTTTGAGAAACTAAATCACCTCTAAACTCCAAACAGTCTTGGGCAGCAGCAATGGTAGTCGTGTAGCAACCAAAGGCCAAAGACAATAGATGTAATCTGGGTAAAACTGCAGGCATTTAGTGGCCACCCCAACACTAAGATGTAGAAGGTAGGTGGGATTCAGAAGTGATTTAATTGAGCAAAGCCCTGGAGACCTTCAATAGTAAGAAATAGTTGTTGTTGTTCAGTTGCATAGTTGAGTCTGACCCTTTGCGACCCCATGGACCACTGCACACCAGGCACCCCTATTGTCCACAGCCCACTCACCTCTATGCCCATTGCGTCAACATTGCCATCTAGCCACTGCATCCTCTGCCATCTCCTTTTCCTTTTGCCTTTGATCTTTCCCAGCATAATTTGGTGTCCAAATTACTTTTGCTTCATCTTCAATATTTGTCCTTCCAAGGAGCAGTCAGGATTGATTTCCTTCAGGATCTCCTCGCTGTCCAGGGTACTCTCAAAAATGTCCTCCAGCACCACAGTTCAAAGGCTTCTATTCTTCTGCAGTCAACCTTCCTTATGGTCCAGCTCTCACAACCATACATTACTACTGAAAATACAATTGCTTTGACTATGTAGAATTTTGTTGGCAGGGTGATGTCTCTACTTTTTCTTACTTTTTATTATTGCAAGAAATTACAAGTCGATAAACAGGTATTGCTTCAGAAGGAAAGGTAACAGTGTTCCATGTGCTCAGCATTTAGTCATGCCAAGCCTGCTATATGGCCACGGAAACATCTGCAAACGCAGTCAGTGCTGGCTCTTTGCCTATAAACAGAAATGAGCACCAAACCCTAGAGTCAGATATGACTGACTTTTGAGCAAGGGCAACCTCACTATCCGTAAATGGATTAATGAGGTTTCTGTTTTTTCTTAATCACCATTCTTTGGAGTGGTTACTTCTACTATTCTAGAGTCAACAAGCTCAGCGTTAGCTATGTGTACTCTGCCAGGAAATTTTTAAACACCCCTCACAGTTTGATTGCATTTTATATACAAAATGGAAGGGAAACACCATTCTGTCATTTGTCTTCCTATGGCAAAATCTCTCAGACAGCATTAGTCAATATAATAATATCGCTCTACCAGATTGAGCAAAAGATCCATGGGTCAGAATCTTCCACATTTTGGCTCATGAGGAAAGTGTAGTTTATTTTTACAAGCTGTTAGGAAGAGGTCTCCAGTGATGTCTTTAAGAGGGTGTTTCTTTCTTTTCACAGTGGTACCTCCGTAAGACACTCCCAAAAGAGAAATATATGTGCTCTTGTCTAATCCTGCTCCTCCTAGGCCTATAAACAAACTTGTCTACTTTCTTGGAAGAAAAACTGCAGAGTAGGAGAGAGAGAGTGTCTGTCTCCTGTGAACCAAGATCAGTCTCTGCTGGAAAACTGACCACTCCTTTCTAACATCTTGGTTTAGATCAGCAGAAGTCACCCCTGTTTTTTCAGCAGGACACACACAATAAGGGTACTTTATTATCATGGCTATGTCAGCTGGGAATGTGGCCCCTCCAGATAACAATGCAGTGGCTTCTCAAAACCAATATTTAAAGTTCTTTGGATAACAAGTTGCTGTTGTTCTCCTGCCTGCATGACTTTTTGTTTTCTTTTCACCTTGAATATTCAGCTGTTCCAAGCTATAAGTTTTGTTTCCCTGACAATTTTATTTCTAGGTTTGTGTATTTAATATGTATTGCTGTTGCTTGCTCTTTATTCATTTGCTTTAGTACTTCCTCGACTGTCAGTTCTCTTTCACCACAAAACTCTTAGGTAAAGGTAAAGCCAGTCGTATCCAACTCATCTCCGTTTATAGGTAAAGAGCCAGCACTGTCTGCGTTTGCAGATGTTTCCATGGACAAGCAGCAGGCATGGCTAGACACTGGACTGCATGGAACGCCGTTACCTTCCCACCAAAGCAGTACCTATTTATTTACTTGTAATTACTTGCTTTCAAACTGCTAGGTTGGCAGGAGCTGGGACAATACTCGGGTCTCAAACTGCTGACCTGCCAACATTCCAGTAGTCAAGTTCAGTGTCTTAAATACTAAGCCACCTCTTACAAAACTCTTAGCCACCTGCAATACAGCCACATTGGCAAGGTTGCTGCCTTTCCCACACTTTCCCAGGGTTTCATACCATACAACAGGACTAAGAATGTACAGTACAGTATGTGGATTTTTCACACCAGCCGTAGATTGACATTGCATACGGTGTGCTTTAGCCAAAGAAAAGTGCTTTGTCATGCCTTCATTCTGACCCTGAACAGTTAGTGTTCTGATTCACATGGGGGGCCCTTAAGCATAAGCTCTTATGCTCTTCTGGTGGAAATGGTCGCATTCTGTGCATGCAGGGCCTAGTACACACGCTGAGTTTCTTCTGATATGAATGTCTTCTTAAACTACACAGTGTCATGAAGCTGAGAAGAGGACAGCAGAAGAGGAACAGAGTCTGGGCTTTGGCCCTTTGCTTCTCCTAAGGAGGCAGGCAGGAGGAGGCTGGCTGTGGAGGGAATGAAGCAGTGGGTGGCCCTAATGCACTGGCCTTCACTGAGTCCACTCTGCCTTTAAAGGTAAAGGCCTCCTTTGCTCAAAAGCCTGTTATATCCAACTCTAGGATTCAATGCTCATCTCTGTTTGCAGCCAAACAGCCAGCGCTGTCTGTGTCTGCAGATGTTTCCATGGTCATGTGGCAGGCATGGCTAGATGCTGGAGCACACAGAACACTGTTACCTATTTCTGCCAAAGCGGTACCTATTTATCTATTTGCAATTTCTTGCTTTCGAACAGCTAGGTTCAGAGGAGCTGGGAAGACAACAGGAGCTTACATACTTTATACAGCAAGCATCTGTCTAACATTTGTGAGTAATAACTGAGACTGCCACTAGATGTCACTAATTTCTTGGTCTATAGTAACAAAATTGACTTGGAAGTAGGAGTTTGGTTGTTAAAAGTGCATTTTTGGTTGTTAAAGTGCTGTGTGTCGGTTTATTTTAAGCACTCAAGGAAAGTCAAACAAAGTCTTTCCAGGATCTGATTTAGGTGAGAATCGAAATAACATGGGGATGGCAGGGATTTTGTGTACACCACTATCTCTACTAAAATTCTCCCTGAATACAAGACTGGGTAATGCCTTTATTAAAATACGTACTAAAATCTCAAATGGAGATTCCAGCCAAGAAATCAGAAGAATACTGAAACTTGGAAGGGCAGCTTCCAAGTCTGGCCAGGTCAACCTTCTATGCCAGTGACTCAATGCCGAGTGTCAGACGGTGGTTAACTAACCTGACAACCCTGAGGACTAACTGCTTGGGTGCTAAAGTCCACAGGGAAGGGTGATGGTCCCCATATGGATTAAACCCCACTTGACTCCATCTTGATGGAGGGCAGCAGCTTCATCAATACTGGCCTAGGGCTGAGGAGAACTTTGCATGCCAAAAGGGCTCAGGACCAGAAGGTGATTCATGGAACTGGATCAGTGGTACAGGAGTCATGCTGTGATGCGGAAGGCAGATGAAAGGACACTGCATTATATTCTCAGGACAATCTTCATGGCTGATCACCATGAGGATTGCCAATATTCTTATTTGGATACAGTAGAGCAAGAAGAAGAAGAGCTGCTGTGTAGAAACTTGAGCAAAATTGTTAAGAATGGCACCATTCATTCATAGGTCACACATTCATAGGACAAGTCAGAGGTGACTTGACAGCAACATAACAACAGCAAACTCTATCAAACAGAAGAATCCTACAGGACTCTTAGACAGGAGCGGTATTTCATAGCTGGGGGTAAGTGGGGTACAGAAGCAACAGAAAACTTCCCAAAACTCATGTCTAGTTGTTGGGGTAGACTTTCTTTCTTTCTTTTTTCTTTCTTTCTTTCATAAATAATTTTTATGAATTTTAAAAGAATAACAAGACAGAAAAAATTAAACAACAATACATTTCAATACGATACAGAACATAATGCAATATAGTACATATACAACGAAATACCAAAAAGAAAAAAATATTTTCATGTTCATTATTTTGAAGAAATCTCATTTTGACCACTTGTTTATCAAATAATATCAAATAAAGTATCTTTTATGTTGTGTGTCCACTTGTATATTTATGTATATATTTCAATAAATGTATACTGTATATTTATTCCTAACACTCTAATAATGTAGTAATGTTCACATTATATATCACGGTAATATTAAATCAGCAAAAAAGGAAAAAGAAATAAAAACAAAAACAAATCATTAAAAAACCCAACCCCAGTGATATTTACAATGCCTCAGAGATTGTGTTTTGCCATAACTAACTCTTACTGTTTCCAAAAACTCAGTTGACCTGGTGCTGGTCTGCCCCCTTTACCCTCAATCAATGTATACTCCGGGACCCCCTTTATTTTGTTCTGCTATATACATTAAATCCACAACTCTCCTTGTTAAATCTGCCATATGTCTCCCTTTCAAAAAAAACCCTGCCTGATCTTTGTTTATATAGCTAGTCATAAAACTATTTAATCTATTTGCCAATATCACAGTAAATATTTTGGCGTCTTAATTTATTAAAGAAATAGGTCTGTATGCATCAACTTTCTCCATATCTTTTCCAGATTTGGGGATCAAAGCTATTACAGATTTATACCACAAAGTCGGCAAGCATCCTCCATCTAAAATGTAATTGAACAACTTCAAGAGTTTAGAAACCACAATTTCCTTAAATTCTTTATAAAATTCAGATGGCAACCCATCTTCTCCTGGTGATTTACCTATCTTCAATTTCATTATAACTTCCTTAATTTCTTTTTCTGTTATCTGTTCTTCCATTCTATTCTTGTGTTCTTGGTTTATCTTAATCCTAGACTGTCTTTTTAAATACTACTTCAATTTCCCTATTTCTATTTCTTTTCCAGAATATAATTCTTGATAAAGTTCCTTCACTATCCCACTTTTATCCTTAGTCTTATTACATCTTATTCCTTGTTTGTTTATCAAAATTCCAATTTCTCTCTTATCTTTTTTCTCTGTGGCCGCTCTTGCTAATAATTTTGAATTTTTATTACTATATTCAAAATATGCCCTTTAAGTACATCAAATCACCTTTTATTGAAAAGGTGATTTTAATTCTTTAGTTTAATTCTTTCCCTACCAATTCCATCTTTAACCTTTGCCTCCTATCAAAGACCTTACCATCTTTAGTCCTTGCATGTTCCTCTTGAAGTTGCTCAATTTCCCTTTCAATCTCCTTTTGCTTATCCCTAAACTGATTATTCTTTATACTAGATAGTTTAATTCATTCCCCTCTGAATACCGACTTCATGGCGTCCCATACCACGTTATAATTTACCTCACCCGTGTCATTCCATTTCCAACATTCTTCCCAATTTCTAACTATTTGTTCTTTGAATCCTTAAATAATTTTACATCATATCTCCAGTTATTTCTTTTCTCATTTACTCCTTCTAATTTTAACTCAAATAGCACTTTTGCATGACCCAATTCCTTGAAAATTCCGACTTCTATCTCCTCTAAATTATTGTTCATGTTGTCTGTAACTAGAATATAATTTATTCTGGAGTATGAGTTGTGAACCTGTGAAAAATATGTATAGACCCTTTTTGACCCCTTAAGCTCCCACCAAGTATCCCTTAAACCCAAAAGTTTGATCCATTTATCCATAATTTGCATTTTATATCCACTTCTGTTTTTGTTACATTTGTGCTATCTATATCAGACTTTGTTAAGTTAAAATCTCCTGCCACTATCATTTTTGTTGTTTTCTCTTTTTCTAATATATGATATACTTTTTCCAAAAACTTATCTTGATGCTCATTCATGGCATAAACATTCACAAATGTTATTTCTTCATCATCCACTGTACCTTTCACTATCAAATACAGATACAGTAATACCTCGGATAACGCTAAGACTTGGTTTCACAAGTCTTGGTGTTATCCGATTTTTAGTGTTATCCGATCCATGTTAAAATCCTATGGGATGGATCGGATAACGTTAAAGCTCCATAGAGATACACTGTAACCACACAGGCTTTAGCGGTTGTTATCTGATCCATCCCATAGGACCTTAACGTTATTTGATCCAATTCTCCTCCCCAGATTACTTAACGTTATGCGATTTTAGCGTTATCCGAGGTAAACGTTATCCGAGGTATTGCTGTATCTACCTTCTGGGTCAGAAATACTTTTCATCATTGTAAATCCTAACGTACTTGAAATCAAGACCACCACCCCTCTTGCCTTTGAGGTACCAAAGGACTTTTCATAAATCTGACTCCACCTTAGAAATAATTTATTCGTAGCCTTTGATTTTTGATGTGTTTCCTGTAAAAAGACTACATCAGGTCTATCCTTCCTAAAAGCAGATTCCAATCTCCTTCTCTTCACTTGGCAACCAGTACCTTTCACATTCCATGTCAATATCTTAATATTTCTCATAATTAAACTTTAACATCCTGTCATTAGTTCCAACACAATCTCCTGAGGGTGTGCACTTATATAAACATTTAATTCTGTCTACCCTACATATAGAAAAAGAAAAAGAAAAATTCTCCACTACCGCCCCTACTTTTCTTCCCAAAAAATTGCCTTTGCACATCAAAGAGTGGGCAGAACATGAAAGATGTATGGACTATTCATAATATGCGCTCCAACCACTAACTCCTCATATTTAAGCTATTCTTTTCTAATCTCTAACTACTGCCCTTCATTCAAATCCTACTTGACTCTCAACTTTCATCTGATTCCAACACCACAATCGCGCTACCAGGAGTCCCTCCCTTTGCTTCCCCCACAGTGTCTCTGTCATCTTTTTCCTCTTCCTTCTCCATACCTCTTGACTTCATCAACTCCTGTCTCATTTTAGACCATTGTTGAGAGCCCCCTTTAATCAAACCTATTAAACACAGATACAGTATTCCAAATGGGTCCATTTTTAACCAATTGTATGCATTTTCTTTGCATAGAAAAATCTCAGTTGTTGAGGGAATCTCCAGTTTTATGCAATCCCTTGATCTCTGCCCTCCACAGTCCACGATCCGGTCACAAAAACAAAAAACAACACCAAAAAACAAATACTTCACCTCCTGCTATTCTCCTTCGTCTCCTTTCTTAACTTTCATTTCTCTCAGGCACCCGCTGCCAATACCCTCATCTGTCTCCTTCCCACTATCTTGCCTCCTTCTCTTCCCTGCTCTTTCACCATACTCTCAACACCACACTCCAATGCCTCTGCAACTCCAATTTCTGATTCTCCAGGTAATTATTCTCTTTGATTATCTTTTCTACTTTCTTTCTTGGTGTCCCGTTCTCGGCACTGCATCTAGCTGGGCTTGGCTTGGCTTGGCCCGGCGCTATGCCAATCACCTTGCTTCACCTGCCAATTTCCTGAACTCTGGCACTTGTTCCAGGACCACCAACAGTTCTCCACAGTCAGCAGGACTCTGTTGAATTTTTGGACTCATTTAAAGCATTTTTTAGGCTAAGGTCTCATTGATCCACCTTTGAGTTAGTGGGAGCAAAAAGAAAAGCATCTTCAGTCCTCCACAATTTGGGCATGCCCCAGACTCCCTTTATTTCAAGAAAGTTCCAGAATAGATTCTGCAGGTGGTAGGAACAGATTGAGGGAGTAGGTTTGAGGTTTCACCGCAAACTATGGAGACTGAATTGCTCTTCCCAATCTTGGTAGACAAAAGATCTGAGCAACCTCTCATTGCCTTGTATGGAAGCACTTTAATTTTTTAGTCTGAGAACAGAGGCAGATATGTGGCAAATCCCATGACAGACTGGAGTTGAAAATTTAGTTTACACAAGTACAGTGGAACCCTGCATAATGAATGCTTCGTGTAACAAAAAAATCACATAACAAAGAATTCGTTGTGCAAGGGCGATACCCTGCATAATGGGAAAAAATGTTAGTTATGCGGGGTATACCCGCTCAATGGGAACCCCGGTTAATGAACTTTTTTTCCATTATGCGTGGTACCACCAATAGTGCTTCACATAATGGAAAAACCCACATAACAAAGAGTTTGGTGGAATTGAGTTTTTTTCGTTATGCGGGATTCTACTGTATTCTAATTCATTCTAACACTGAAGCCAGTTTTCATATGCATTGGCATCTTCTTCTTGGGGGGGGGGGGCACTCAACTGAACATCCCAGGTGAACTGTCTCTACTGAAAAGTATCCACTTTTGCACCCCTTAACTGTTGCCATTCTTTGCACTGATGAGAACTTAAGTTTGGTCAATGACAAAGCCAAGAAAGTGGCTTCATTTTGGCAGTCCAGGGTTTGATTGGGACATGAAAGAAAAAGGAGGAAGAGGAGGAGGAAGAAGGAGAAGGAAGGAAGGAAGGAAGGAAGGAGGAAGGAGGAAGAAGAAGAAGAAGAAGAAGAAGAAGAAGAAGAAGAAGAAGAAGAAGAAGAAGAAGAAGAAGAAGAAGAAGAAGAAGAAGAAGAAGAAGAAGAAGAAGAAGAAGAAGAAGAAGAAGAAGAAGAAGAAGAAGAAGAAGAAGAAGAAGAAGAAGAAGAAGAAGAAGAAGAAGAAGAAGAAGAAGAAGAAGAAGAAGAAGAAGAAGAAGAAGAAGAAGAAGAAGAAGAAGAAGAAGAAGAAGTCGTCACCGCCTTTGGCTGCAACCTGGATGGTTGGTTTTGAGAAATAAGAATCCTTGAAAACAAAAATAAAAGCACTACAGTTCCCAGAATTCCAGAATGGCCCAGAGGATTCTGGGAGCTGATGTCCAAAAATGGGCTTTTACCAAGATGTGAACTGATCCTACCTAACCTGAGATTTGGAATGACATGTAGCCATGCTATATCATTTGAACCAAGTACTACTGGTTGAAAGAGCTACCAACCAGGGAGTGCAAGCTTATGGTGCATTCTGTGTTTCTGAAGAACATGAAATTATTTTTCCAGGAGTTGTTTGTGCAGAGCCTGGGAGCAAGATGTATCAGCTATTGCCTCCTCTCTCCTGAACTGGCCCACAGGTTAAGGCCCCTCTTAAGCATTCTTCATTGGTCAGGTCCCTGTCAAGGATCAGAAAGCAAAACACCATTTCTTTGACAGATGTTAACCTCTCTATAGGACAGTGGTGCCCAAACTTTTTTTTAGGGCCAGTCCTGCCCCCAACTCACAGCTACAGGGGCCAGAGGTGGGCTGCTCCCGTTGCTGACAGTTTTGATGTCAGCTGTAGCCTTGGCACGCCACGTCGCCAAGGACTCTCCCAGCGCAGTGGATTTTGAAACAGAGAAGGCTCAGAAAATTTCTACAACATGGTGATCCACGGGCCGTAGTTTGGGTGCTCCTGCTATAAGGTTTGTGTTAAGCCAACTCCTCTACTGTAAAGGCAGAGTAAGCTTCAGGCCATTACTGAGGTCTTTCTCCAGGGAGAGGCAATGGAACACAGTGATTAGCCCACAACAATGCATTCTTCAAAATGCTCTGCTACACTTGGCAACTTTGCTACAATAGCAATATTTTTGCATTAAATTTCAGGAAGGACGTGTCTCTTCCTTAGTTTAAACTTCAGGAAATGGGAGTAGCTGCCAGGAAATTAGCTAAAGGCCAACATAAATAGGGGAAGGTTCTCTCTCCACAGTCATAGGACGAAATGCCCTGTGGCTTTGAATGTCAGATGGAGGAAAAAAAACTGTTGAACTATGTTAAAGGAAGGGAGATAAATCTTGAACTCTGTCAATCAAAGTTTTGATGAGGCCAGATTCTTATGCATCACATTGGCCAGATATCAAAAGATGACCTTGGTGAATTTGTACAACATGATGTCCAATACCAGCAATTGTCTATTTTGTTTCCACCTGCTTTGAGCTGATAAAGAGGCCTGGATTCCCCAAATCAGAGCTAGAGGACGGTGCAGCCAGGGCAAAGTGTTGACCTAGGCTTCAACATGGTCTGGGTTTAAATCCCAACTCAGCCACAAAATTCTCAGCATGTTCTTGGTCCACTCAGACTCACTCAAGCTGCCCTACGTGGCAGGGTTGCTAGTAAAGGTAAAGATTTCCTTTGCTCGAAAGCCAGTCATATCCGACTCTAGGGTTCAATGTTCAGCTCTGTTTCAAAGCCAAAGAGCCAGCACTGTCTGCTTCTGCAGATGTTTCTGCGGTCATGTGGCAGGCATGACTAGACACCGGAGCGCACAGAATGGTGTTACCTTCCCACTGAAGTGGTCCCTATTTATCTACTTGCAATTTGTTGCTTTCGAACCGCTAGGATGGCAGGAGCTGGGACAAAGACGGGAGCTTATTCTGTCCTGCAGTACTCGGGAATTGAACTGCTGACCTTACGCCTTCCAGTCAGTGTCTTAGCCACTTGAGTCACTGGCAGGGTTGTTAGGAAGATAAAATGAGGAGGTAAACCAGATGCATCACCTTGAACTTAGGGGCAGAAAGGTGAGGTTGGTGAATTAAAAAAACTCATTGATGGCAGCCTTAATCAAATGCACTGGTATAGTGGGGTGGTGGTGGTGGTGAATGGGAGGCCCGCCCCGGGCAGCACTTTGCAGGGGGTGGCAACATTTCACAGGAAATGGGACGATGACGTCCTGGACTTCCTGGTGGCCGGGGCAGGAAATCCGCCATGGGGACAGGTGCTGGGACCCTTTGCCACTGCTGGCACCCTGGCCGCAAGGCCTGGCAACCACTGCTCTGGCTGTGGGTGTTGGACTGCAATGACCACCAGCCTTGCTTCCCGCCCTCCTGGGTGGCGCTGCTGGGCTCGGAGGTGGGGCGTCTGCGCGCCTTGGATGCTGACAGCAGGCTGTTTGCTGGGCTTGTGCCGCACCGCCTCAGTCTCTGGGTCTTGACTCGGAACCAAGGGCAGCCCTGGGCACTGCACAGCAATGCCTGGTGCTATGAGCTGGCCGTGAGGAAGAGGAAGCCTGAGAAAGAGGACGACGAAGGTGGCAGAGGAGAAAAACGTGCCCCCTGGTCCCCACCAAGGTAAGATGTTCGTCTAGATTTGAGTGCCTAGATGGGGGGCGAGCCTGGGGGGGGCAAGTTTGGCCTGCGCCCCGGGTGACTGAAACCTGTCGTACGCAACTGATCAGACTATGCATGTCACACCAGTAAGAGCATGGAACAAAGAGGGGGTGTATTTAATGCTACTTCCCTCAACTGTGCCTTGGTGGTGCATTGGTTAAACTGCTGTCCTGCAACTAAAAGATCATGAATTTGATCCTGATCAGGTCTCAGGTTGACTCAGCTTTCCATCCGAGGTCAGAAAAATGAGTACCCAGCATATTGGGGGCAAACTTGTGAACTGCCCAGAGAGCACTAAGCACTATGGGGCGGTATTAAAGTGTAATTGCTTTGCTTTGCATGTTCAATGTCATAACAAAGAATTTACCTATGCAACCCAGTACGGACTACAATGAAACCTCTGCCTCTCTTCCCTGCAGAAGTAGTTTCGGGTTCGGGTGCTTAAGACTCAAACTCTACATGCCTTTTGCTATATATTTTGAGCTACGGTATCTAGCTCTTGGTTGTGCTTTTCTTTTCTTGCTGAGAGGTAAAGTTGAGATATCAATAGACATGCCGGACTAGGCATGGAGCACTTAACCCTGTGTCTTGGTCTAAAAGCAACCATTTTAACTCTGCCAACTTCTCCCCTTGAAACAAAACATCCTCCTGTGCTGATGGTAGACATGGGGCCTCAATCCAGAATAGGACCATAAAAGGGGGGGGGGGTCAAAAGCGCACGCACACACGCACATGCACGCACGCGCGCGCGCACGCGCACACACACACACACACACACACACACCAGAAAGTCCTGCCTTAGATCAGTCTCTCCCAGGAGCTTGAGTTAAGAACTGACCCTGCAACCCTTCCCCCACTTCAATAAAGAAACACAACTGGCAAACACAGCAGCATGTTATGTAAAAGTTATACAGTTTGGCCATTAAGAATGCAAATTCTGGAAAAGATCAATTAAATGTTTCACTCCTGCTGTGAAGTGGCTTTAGGCAAGGCAACTGATAAATAAAACAGCTACCCTCCTCGCCTCAATCGGCAAAATGGTAAAGATGTTTTTGTGCAAGTTTGTAGTTTTGGACCACTCCTCCCAGGATCCCCACAGGCAGGGAGGGAGAGTCTCTATACCATATATCCCAGTGATGGTGAACCTTGGCATTCCAGCTGTTCTTGGACTTCAGTTCCCAGAAGCCCAAGTCTCTGTGAATCCACATGCATGGGTTTACTGCATGTACGCATTCATGTGGATTCACAAATACTTGGGCTTCTGGGAATTGAAGTCCAAGAACAGCTGGAGTGCCAGTAAACTTATTTGTGTGGATTCACAGAGACTTGGACTCTGACACAGCCCTACAGTAATAGGATAAGTCAGTGAGGGCGAACCTTGGCACTCCAGCTGTTTTTGGACTTCAATTCACAAGTGAAACTGAGCTAGGAAAATGGACAGTACCAATTCAGAGTGCAGGTAGGGGTTCATGTTTCAAGAGCAGTGCTATAACAACAAAATGTAGTGCTACAAGGAGTGAAGTGGCATTCTATTCTGCAATATACTTTTAAAATGCAGGAAATTTATTTTCACATTAGTGAGGGGGTCTTCAATATTGATGCTCCTCCCTGTAGTTTAAAATGGTATAGTCCACCCTGGAATGTCTGGATTCTGACCATTTTCCCTCTGAGTACTATGCCTGGCCAGCTGAATTCCACAAACAACCACTTAATTTTTCCCCCTGCATTACAGTGCACCCAGAAAAGCCTTGTGCAATTGAGTGCCATCCAACAGTTTCAAGAGTTGAGATTAATAGAAGTTGTAGCTCACTCTATGAAAGGCACTAGGCTGGAAAAGGTACTATAAAAATGGTAGAATGGTGACAAAAAAGCATCCCTAGCCAGGATGGGCCTGGATGAATGCATTGCTTACCTGTAACTGTGGTTCTTTGAGCGGTAATCTGTGAATTCACATATACTGGCTACTCATGCATGAACAAAATTTCTTGGATCACCTCAATCTGAAAAAGAGCCATTAGTACAACACAGTAGCCTACTGTGCATGTCAGCATGTACCAAACACCTCTCCTCAGATGAGTACAAAGCTGGAAATCAGCTAGACGGATTGATGGGAAGTAGAGTGAGATTTGTGAATTCTCAGATGATCACTCAAAGAACCAGAGTCACAGGTAAGCAACCCACTCTTCTTCATTATGGTCTCTGTGGATCACACATATGGGTGACTCACAAGCTCACTTACTGGTTGGTAGGATGGTGTAGATACAGTGATGGCAAACCTTGGCATTCCATGTGTTCTTGTACTTCAATTACCAGAAGCCCAAGTCAGCACTCCTGCTGATCAGGGCTTCTGGGAATTGAAGTTCAAGAACAGCTGGAGAGCCGAGGTTGGCCATCACTGGCATAGAAGATAAAACTGTTCTGTCAATGGCAGCATCATTCGGTGCCCTGGCATCTAGCTTCTTGTGCATGGCAAACATTGTTTGTGCTGACCATACAGCAGCTTTGCAAATGTCTGTGTGAAGAAGTTGCCCTGAAAGGGTTAAGACAAATATGGAAGGAACTCAAGAGAGTGGGGAGATGGTCTTGAGGTGTCAAAATTGTACCAGCTGGAAGTGTTGCCGAAGAACTTCCTTATATCCTTTCTGTCCCAGGAAACTAGCCTTGGTGTTAATAACAGCTGAGGACAGGGATGAGCTAACTCTAGAGCAGGCTGAATCTAGGGAGAAATTAGACCTGTGATAACCCCAAAGTCCTATTGGCTACTAGTGCAACAATAGGAAATGGGATGAAGGGTATATCTGTCCCCTGAGAACAGGATGGAGGTTGGTTAGGGTTTGGCTTTCCTGTGAAGATCAACAAATGGGTGAAGACAACCGTCTGGCCCAGGCCACAGGGAGGGTTCCTAGAAGGGTTGCACTGTGGCATGCAGCAGAGCAGGAATTCTCAACCTGTGGCCTGCAGCACCATTTCATGTGCCCTCCCCCCCGCCTCCACCACACCAAGAAGTGCCATGTTGTGGAAGAAGGGCAAAATGGCCATCTGGGGCCTGAAACTGTCTGAGGGTGATCCAGACCGTGGCTTAAAAAGGTTGAGAACACCTGCAGTAGAGTTTGGGTGTACAGCGTAGAGGGGAAAGATTGATATGCTAACCTGGCTAAACAACTGCACGGCAGTTCCAGGTTCCACTCCTTTGAGGTGGGCAGATTTTATTATGGACCAAAAGATTCCATCTTTTCATTCTGGCTTTGCTATTTGACAATTTTACTTTCCACCCCTAAGTCTGTGTGTGGGGGAAGGTTCTGTTCTTTGGGCTGTGTATGTGTCACCCTGTCAGGTCTTGTTTCCCCTTCCTGCTTTGTTTTGTGAATCAAGTTTTTAAAGCTGATTTTGGCGCCAGGTGTTCACTGGGACATTGTGGGATGCCAAGTCCATGGTTCTCGGAGGTCTGATTGCAGGTAGAACAGCAGTCGCTTGGGTCAGCTATCAAAAAGGAAGGGCAAGTGTGCTAAGAACTGGCTTGTTTTGCCCTTCCGTTTTGGGAGGCGTGCTCCAGATTTGAAGTGAAGAAAACAGGAGAGGTGGAGAGCGATGCAATACCGGGTGCCTGGGAGCAGCAATACAGAGAACTAGAGAGGATCTGCTTGCCACACCTAGAGTCCATCTCTTCACATCTTGTATCAAGACACTTTTGAGAAAGGCTGTGAAAGTAGCGGCCACTCTCATCAAATGAGCCCAGATAGATACAGGCAATGGAGTTGACGCCAACTCATTTGGAAGTTGAGGCGACAACAAGCTGTTTGACGGCAACAACAAGCTGTTTAGAGATTTTCTGAGATGAGATCACTGGACCTTTACGGAATCCCAGTCTATTAGATTTCCTAAAATCTTCAGTACAGGCTGTACAACAGGAGTTCTTAACCTTTTTAAGCCGGGGTTTAGGTCACACTCCCTCAAACAGCTTCGGGAGCCAGATGGCCATTTTGCCCTTCCTCCACAACATGGTGCTTGCTGGTGTGGTGGTGGTGGGCCACATGAAATGATGCTGTTGGCCACATCTGGCCCATGGGCATAGGTTGAGAATCCCTGCTATGCAATATAGAAAGGCTCTCCTAACACTCAACAAATTTAATTCCCTTTCAACATCCCCTCTGTGGCAAATGGAAAAATGTAGGAAGCACAACTGATTTGAGTCGTATGAAAGTCAGTATGACCAGTGTGAAGAACTTGCCCCAAAGAAATTAAATCTCAAGGGGTTTAAAGAGTGTAGCCAGATGGTACATTGTAGGCAGCCAGTAGCACTGGTATACCACCTCATCTTGTTAGTTCCCTCTGTAACCTTTGTGATAATCAACACAGCTAAGGACAGACTAATGGAGGACACCTGTGTAGTGATAAGCTCACTGTAGGGTGGGTTGTAACTGGACAGTGAAGCAACACCATGACCCTGCACCCTAATTCCCATTGATCTGTGGGACATTATGAGTTGGGGCAAGGGGTATAATTCTCCCTGGGACAGCATGGAGGTTGGTTAGAGTCTAGCTTTCTTACACAGAGCACTTGGTGGGTCAGGATGGGTATCTGACCTGAACCACAGGAAGCTTTGGTTTGAGGGTTGATCCTATGGAGCGTATGGAAATCTAGGTATGTTTTAGCATAGGGAAAATTGGTGCACTAGCCTGGCTAAGCACCCACGAGACTTTACCTGGTTCTGTTCTTTTGCTCCTTTTAGGAATGGGAGAATTTTTGGGATACCCAAGGTTTTGTCCATCTTTTAGTTTGGCTTGCTGAATTGGGCCATGTGTGTGTGTGTGTGCGCACGTGCGCCCACGTGTGCATGCGTGCGTGCACAGGTTCATTTAGACCTTGCCCATTTTTTGTCTTTCCCTTTGGTGCACTCCAACTATGGAGCAGGAAGTTTAGGAGCTTTTCCCTTGGTTGGGGTGCCAAGGCTGTCGGACACTTTACCAACAGCCCAAAAGCAGCACCAAGGCAGGCCGGTTTGGATCCTCCTGGATACCCCAGGGACACTGACCTTCACAAACAGTAAAGGTAAAGGTCACCCTTGCTTGAATGTCAGTCGTATCTGACTCCATAATGCTTTTACAAATGAACAAAAACAAGACATGCAAGAGGGAGGAAAGTTTTGGAATTTTCTAAGCGATGCTTCCACGATCCCTTGTTTTATCTATTTCTGTCAATTCCACTTCTTCACAGAATCACAGTAAAAAGCTTGTGGGACACTGATGGCAAATCTTGGCACTCCAGCTGTTCTTGTACTTCAATTCCCAGAAGCCCTGATCAGCAGGAATGCTGATTTGGGCTTCTGGAAATTGAAGTCCAAGAACACCTGGAATGCCAAGGTTAGCTGCCAGGGCTGTAGGACAAGCCAGCAGCAATTTTGATAACTCTATGGTGGCCACGGTCAGCCATGGCTTACAACACTTTTCTCCATGTCTGAGGACTATAACCATTTCCTCAATCACTGGGGTTGCTAACACAACAGAATGGTTCAATATGCAACCTGGTCTTGAACTTGACAGTGTGGGGAAATTCCTCACGTCTGATGCACATTTTGTCTCAATGCCATAAACCTTCCATCAGAAAAGTCTACAGATAGAAGTGCAGTCATTTCAAAGCCTTCTTAGCAACATGTGATGATATTACTTGAAACATTTCCTTCGCAACTGTCTTGAGGTTCGTTTTGCATCTGAAAGAACCAGGCATATCTCATTAATCTCTGAAAGTTTACCTCCCTGCCATTGTCAACTCACAAACAAATATTATTGTTTTGCAATTCCATAGTGAAGCAATTCCTAAAGGGACTTAAAAATGTTTTACCTGACATTAGACCACCACCTCCACAATAGTTTCTATCTCTTGTCCTTAGCAGGCTCATCTCATCCCATTTCCAACCTGTGGCATCTCCCACTCTTCAAATCCTTATCAACAAGTTAGCTGCTTAATGTTGCAACCCACCATACTTGTAATTTCATAACAATAAAGTGAGTTGATTTTGTAGCACCTTTCGAAGATGTTGATTGGGCAGCAGGTTTCAATTCTGGAATGGTTAGAATCACAATAATGTATCTGTTTTGATAGAATTAGTTGCTCTGGGTGTAGTAGTCAGCAACTGAGATTGTATGGATAAAGGATCCATTTTTGAAGCATCAATGGTAACATTATTAGTCACATGACAGGATCTCAATCTTGACTGTCCATTCTTTATTGCAAGTTTTGTAAAATTACAACAATGCTGACAAGATTGGGCTTGACGTTCTTCATCAATTAAAATAAACACTTTTGAGCATCCATCTGTTAAGGGGATTTTATTTCCATAAATGATGCATTTCTTAAAGCAGCTCACAGAGGCCATGAAACATGTGGTCATATCGCTACCAAAATTTAACATTTCTCTCCCCACCCCCAACATAAACTTGGATGAAGGGAAAATGCAGGAAGAACAAGGAATGAAATTGGGGGTTTTGGTTTTGTTTTAACACAGAGAAGCAACAAAAAATGTAGAAAGATGAAAATAAGGTTGAAGATTGTTGTGCAGAAAAAGGTAAAGTACTTGTAAACTAAAGGCCAATAAAGAGCTTAAGGCAGGAGTACCCAAACATTTTGGACCATGGGCTGGTCACGTGGTTGAGTGGGCCAATCATGTGGTTCCTCCCACTGGAAGCGAAAGTAAAATGTGCCTTGCAATCAGTTTTGCAACAGTATGAGATAGATTTTAGGCTGCCATTTTCTTGGCTTAAACCAGCCAAACTATGGCTCATGGGCCAGATCCGGTCCCTGACACCAATTTACCCAGCCCACAATGTCCATAGCGTGCTTTACTTCCACTTCCAGGAGCAACACAAGCTGGATAAATTGGTGTTGGGGGCTGGATCCCGGCCATCAGCCATAGTTTGGGCACCCTGGCTTAAGAAATGATATGTTTCATTTGCAGTAGCAAAAAAAGAACAAGAGGGATGTTTTGCTGACATGCGGGGCAGGGTGTGTTGTGCTAATGGCTCTTTTCCAGCTTGAAATCTGAGAGGTTACTGTGCATACACAAATAACTGATATATGTGAATTCACAGACCACAATGAAGAAAGGAGGCTTCTCTCCTCCTTCCATCACAAGCCATTATGTTCTAACATCGCTTTCCCCTAACAAGCACACACCACCTCTTAATGGGAACCCACCCTAGCATGCCTTCCTGCCTTTGAGGCCCACAAGGAGAGCACAAATCATGCTATTAAGCAGTTGGGTACCTCCAACCACAAGGCAACAAGGCATGCTTGCCCAGGCGATTATAATTCAAGTCTCCTATAAATATATCTGAACCGCCAGTGCACAACGAAGCCAAGTGAGAATTTTATAGCCATCAAAACTCCCCTTGGCTATAGTAGTTTAACATTCCACCAAACCTAATAGTTGGCTTGTTAAAAAAAACCCCAAAGGCTCCTTTTATTTGAGTAATTTAAAAATACTGTGGGGGAGAGGTTGTCATTTCAGTTAATTTTTTAAAATACCCCCCCCCCCAAAAAAAAAAAAAACCCCTCAGTGGAAGGATATTTATTCACTGATCAAGCCAAAAAAGGCACTCTGGTTTTTTATTTGGAGTGAGTCAGCTGCACCCCTTTCTTATAGCTGGAGAATGTCCCGTTAATTGTAATTGACACGCATATTATGCAACTGATCTGTGTGAATGCAAAGCTGCCAAAGAACTTAACATTTCAGCTCAGCCCAGACTGGCGTCAACCCCGATGCAATCACACAGAGAGAAATATATTAAGCCTTAATTGCTTAATGCAATGGGTCTCTGGGGAAGGTCAGATTAGCTTGGGGAAGGGGAGGGGAGGGGAGAGAAAGGAAAACTCAGAACACTGACTTTGAATAAGCCAATTGTCAAAAAATAAACCCCTCTGTTCATTTTGCCTCATTAGCCTCATGCACTGCAGATGGGAAGAGGACTATAAAAATAGAATTGAGAATTGTAGCAGGAAGAAGTCTGGAAAATAGCAGGGTCAGGTATGCAGGCTGGCAAAACAATACAGATTTAAGGCGGGAGATGAGATCAGGTTTGTATGCTAAAGACAGGTTTCAAGTTCTTACTTATTTCTTGCTTCTTTTGATAAAAGGCCAGTGGAGTCATCCAGGAATTCTGCACTTTTTACAGACATCCCCACTGAAATAAGACATAATTATGCAAGAAGCTGCCTAATTAGTGGTTGACACCATACAAATCCCTTTTCAAGGAACAGAAAAATCCATGCTTCCTTGCATGGTTTCAGTGGATTCAGTTGTAGCTATTAAATGCTGGATGCGTTCAGGACAACATCATCAGATAGTCAAAATCAAGACTGGTATATCTTTAGACAGTGGGTGAGGGGCTGCAACTTACATGGCTGCATTTAGACATTAAGATTCTCCCTGATATGCTAGTTCTCTATATGCACATGGCTTGGGGATGTAAGTTGCCGGTTTCTTTTACACTAGGGAGTAATCAAACAGGAAATCTCACAGTTGCTGTTCAACATGGTAGAGATCACCACAGCTATCCTGAACATGATGGAGCCATTTTCAGGACAGTTTAAGGCATTTCCCCCCAAAAAAACCTGAATGACTGGAAAACAAAGATAGAACTGACTATGGTGGCTTAGTGGTTAAGACACTGAACATGATGACTGGAAGGTCAGCAGTTTGAGATCTAAGTGGGCTTCCATCATCTATCTATAACAGCTCCTGCCAACCTAGCAGTTTGAAAGCAAGAAATTGCAAGTAGATAAATAGGTACCACTTTGGCAGGACAGATAACAGTGTTCTGTGTGCTCCGCTATCTAGCCATGCCTGCCACATGACCATGGAAACATCTATGGATGCAGACAGTGCTGGCTCTTTGGCTATAAACGGAGATGAACACTGAACCCTAGAGTTGAATACGACCGGCTTTTGAGCAGGGGAAGCCTATAGAACTATATGAGCATGGGAAAGTGCATGGATAATCTCTCATTAATGAGCAGCTAAGAATCTAGCATTGTAATTAATTCAACTCCGCAGTCATTCACTTATCTTGGCAGCCCTTTCTTATAAAAATGCCTTTGCTTGAGCTTGACTGGCCTCCTCCTCGAGCAAGACATATGTGGCTAGTTCCACCCCCCACGGGAACTCTGTGAGGGGCACAAAGGAACACGCGACACAACAGCTGCAGAGCCAGTTACTTTAAATTACAGAAGACCGGATCCAGAATAATTCATTCACCTTGTCTCCCCATGAAGTCAGAGGAGCTGAGTCACAAACAATAATTTGTCACATTCATTGCAGCAGTGATGTATATCCCAAATGGCTAGAATCCAAATCACTGACTTCACAGCTTGTGCCTGACAGAGGATACAAGTTCAATATTTCACTGATGTGCATTTCTCAAAGTGGTTTTTCCCTTCAAGCAAAGGAAGAAGGTACAAGGTTTTTTTTTAAATAAGCAAGTGGTTTCTAGCGGAAGAACTGTGCTGATGAAATTTATTCTCCTTTCCTTCTGGTCACTCTGTCTTGAAGTTTGCCGTTGTCCACCCATGGTCCAAACTGTCAGGATTCCTATGATTATCTTTCTGAGATCTGATACCCCAATATGGTAACCTAGAGAAAAAGCTTTGTGCATGATATGGAAAAAGGGGGTAGATTGGAGGGAGAGGGATTTACACCATCTGAAGATGAGACTTTAGGTAAATCTTCCCACTTTATTTTTTTCCAGCTTTTCTACCTGAAAATGGTGAGAGAACAGCTGAGTCATATATTTCGAGATCTGTGGTTTCTTTATCCCCACAACCCAAGTAGAGTCCTCAATGCCACAGACACCATCACAACTCCTTTAGTTGAATATCTATTAAATCCTTATATCTTCCACCTTAAAATTGTGACTAAAAACAGACTCCATGGTCTCAACGTAAGCTCCTTTCCCCACCTCTACTTTCCCCCTTTGGACAATTATTCAGATGAAGATTTCTGCAGTATCCAGCGGCTTGTGCCTTCTTGTGGTTTTGTTCAGCCTACTTATAAGTAGTGCCGTAATGTAGCTTTGGCACCGATAATGAATGGGAGCGTCTAACCCTCCAAACTGACAGCTCTTGGTGTAACGGGATCCCAAGTCACCAGAAGCTGAGAAATTTGCCCTCGAAATTCTTTCCTCCACTACATTATGAGACACATCGCTAAAAATATGACCTGGGAGAGGGTGAGGAGAGAGTGAGAGAGACAAGGAGAGAAGGCATGTTGTGTGTTATTAGGAGGTGCAAAGTCCCATGACTCCTCAAGGCACAATGGCACTCTTTTCCGACAGAAATCCAACAAGTTCCGAGTCTTGTTTTTCACAGCTTTCTGAAGCCATTGCAAACTCTCTGGTTTCTTTCGCAAAAGCTTTTCTTCTGCCACTTAAAACATAATGACTTCTTTCCCTTGATGGAGGCTCACCCTTCTCAAATTCTGAGAAAACGCAAGACTTCTGTGCAATTCCTTCCCACGGCACAAGTGCCACCCAGGGAGACCTTACAAATACCCATCGCTCGTGTTTGTTTACACCACGGTCTCATTCCCCTTCCCTGGCTTCACCCAACCATTGGCTCTTTTCTCCCCTCGTTTTACCCTCCCTGAGTTTACCAGCCTGTTGGAGCATTTCTGCCATGTATGGAGTGTTTTGGCAGACCAGATCCACATGCCCGACGTGATGCCCACAAGCTGGCACATGAAAATCTTGAGCATCTCCACCGCCATGTTGGAGTCGTCAGCAGAGTAGCGGAAGATGGTCCAGTTGGAGATTTCGTAGAAATAGCAAGCGATGACACAGGTGGCTGGGACGGTGTACAGCACCGAGAAGACCCCGATTTTCACCATCAGCCTCTCCAACTTGTCCGTTTTCGTCCCATCCTTTTGAAGGTTGGATCGGATTTTAAATAAAGCCACCAGGCCAGCGGCAATGAACAGAGTGCCAATGACCAAATAAGTGAACAGAGGGGCCACCACAAAGCCCGTTAGGGCATCGAGGTTCTGGTTGCCGACGTAGCACAAGCCAGTCAGCTCATCGGCATCCACCAGCCTCATGATTAAGATGACGATGGTCTTGACAGCTGGAATAGCCCAGGCTGCAATATGGAAATAGGAGCTGTGCATCTCAATAGCCTCATGGCCCCACTTCAGTCCTGCTGCCAGAAACCAGGTCAGCGTCAAGATCACCCACCAGATGGAGCTCGCCATTCCGAAAAAGTACATCAGCAAGAAAATTATAGCACATCCGGTGTTCTTGAGGCCCTCTTGAATGAGGACAGGTTCTGCCGCCTCTTCAAAATCGCAGGAAATCCTCTCCCGGCCCACGGTCAGCCGGACAATATAAGCAATGCTATAAATATTGTAGCACATGCTCAAAAAGATAATGGGACGCTCAGGGTAGGAGAAGCGGGAGGAGTCGATCAGGAAGGTCAGCACCGTGAAGGCAGTAGAGATAAAGCAAAGACTGGCCCACACGGCCATCCAAATATCCGTGAAGGCTTTGGATGACCGACTATAGAGGCCAGCGTCATAGCCGCACTTCAGGACGCACTTCAGGCTTCGCTTGACCCAGATGTACTGCTCTGAGTTTGATCCGATGCCATGGCACTCTTCACCTGGGTGCAAGGGGGCTTTGCTGTGGTGTGGCACTTCCTCGTCGCCAGGGCCTTCCATGCACATGTGGTTGTGGTCATTCTGGGGTGGGAACTTGCTGCAGTTCAAACTCTCTGGCCAGGAGAAACCAAATTCTTTTAGCACCGGCTCGCACCTCCGTTTGACTGAGAGGCACATGCCCCCACAAGGTCCGATTGGGATGTCGATCTTCTCCGTGCACATGGGCACGTAGACGGAGCACAGGAAAAACTGGATAAGAAAAGAGGACAAGGAAGATTTCAGTCCAACATAATCCATACTCTTACACCCTACACCAGGGATGCCCAAACTACAGCCCAGGGGCTGGATCCGTGCCCCAATGCCAATTCATCTGGTCCATGACACCCTCGTCACTCCTGGAAGCAGAAGTAAAACTTATGGGTACATGTTACTTCTGCTTCCGGGAGCAACAAGGGTATCGTGGGCCGGATGAATTGGCATTGGGGGATGTATCTGGCCCCTAGGGCCATAGTGACAAACCCACTGAACCATGTGACTAGCCCACGGCCCAAAATGTTTGGCCACCCTGGCTCTACGTAGTCATGCATTTCAAGGGAAGGTGATATGCAGAGATTGGAAAAGTTACTTTCCTTATCCAACCTATCAGTGGTTGTACATAAGGAAGGAGATGGGGGTGGTAGATCTACTAGTAAAGGTAAAGGCCTCCTTGCTCGAAAGCCAGTTGTGACGAACTCTAGGATTTGGTGCTCATCTCTGTTTACAACCAAAAGCCAATGCTGTCTGCATATGCAGACGTTTCCATGGTCATGTGGCAGGCATGACTAGATGCAAGAATTCACGGAATGCTGTTACCTTTCTCGCCAAAGCAGTACCTATTTATCTACTTGCAATTTCTTGCTTTCAAACTATTTTAGCAGGAACTTGGATAGATGACAGTTCACTTCAGCATCCAGCACTCGGGACTCTAACTGCTGACCTGCCGACCTTTCAGTCATCAAGCTCAGTGTCTTAACCACTAAGCCACCGTGGCCCTTATAGGCATAGTTTTTTTTTAAAAAAAAAGAGTGGCAGTGACTAATCATGAGAATACAGGTTCTCAATTATCTGCTGTAAAAAATCAGCACCTGCAGGATTCAGGACTTCCAAAGTCCTCTGTGTTTATATATCCATAAAAAGCAAAGCTAGCCAGCTCAGTGTAGAAGCTGGCATGTATGTAAAACCCACAAATCGGAAATTATTATTAAGATGTCACCCAGGAATGTGCAAGCTTCCGGGCTTCACTTTAATCAGCTTAGCCTGCTGAAGAGTCTTGAACTCTTCCTCCTGGTGTTTTAGCTCCCTTGAATAATAATAAAGATATTGCCCTGTGAACATATTTGCTCACAGTAAGATTGGGAGCCAGGTTAATATGTAGCTACAGTTTACAAAACAAAGCAGGGCATTGTTCTGGAAAGGTGAATAAGAGAACATTTTAAAATGTATAAATCCAGAACGGAAAACATGATGCACAGGATGAAATGCAGCTCAAAGCCCAATATGATGTTCACACTTGGTTTTATCCCACCAGTACTAGAGCATAGGGCAGTGGTGAACTCAGAGCCCTCTCTGTGGGCATGCACACTGTCACCCCAGCACAGAGTTCACCCTGCCCCTCTGCCCAATGGGAGTGCTTCCTCCTACCTCTGTCTAGGGTAATGTGGGCAGCTCAGATGCGTCGTGAGGGTGCAGGGTGAGTTTTGGTACTCAGTCTCTAAAAAGTTTTCCATCACTGGTTTAGGGCATCACTCTATAAATTCTCTAAAACTTCAATTCTTACAGCTACCAAAGTTCAGTTCACCAACGTGTTACAAAGATTTTACTGGCTATAGAAGAAGGACCCACATATCTTTCCTCTTGTGGTTTTGCTTCTAACCTATATTTATGATATTACTATGATCAACTTTAGACCAAAAGGACAACACACAGCCTTATACATGTTGTCAGGTTGAAATTAACATCAGCCCTGCTTCTTCTTTCATATTCAGGGCAGACTTTAAAGTGCCAAAATGAAGCCACCTTCTTGGTTTTGTCATATCACAATATTGCCCAGTTGAGATTGATCTTCCCAATCTGCTATTTTTCTACATGGAAGAAGTTGTTTTTCATATGCATGCACACAAAAGAGGCATTTGGAATGAGAGCATTTCCAAATTTGACACGAAATGGCAGGGTTTAACAAAATTATAGAACACACAAAACTGCCTTTGAGACAGAACTTGGAAGAACTGCCTAAGTTTCAACTTTAGGTAGATTGTCTAGCTGTGCCCATTCTTTGGAGGTCTCTGGCACCATTGATCCATGCCTTTATTATTTTGAGGATTGATTACTGCAATATGTGGGGCTTCCCTTGAAGACAGTTTGGAAGCTGCAATAGGTAGAAAACATAGCAGGGAGATTGGTGGTGGGTGGTTGAAGGTTTGACCACATCTCCTGGCCTTTCTGCACTGGCTGGCTGTTGGCTTCCAGGCTTGATTCAAGACTTTGGTAAAGATAAAGTTAAGCATCTGCCTGGCTTGAAAGCCAGTCGTATCTGACTCTAGGGTGCGGTGCTTGTCTCCATTTACAGCCAAAGAGACAGCACTGTCTGTCTCTACAGACGTTTTCATGGTCATGTGAAAGGCACAAATAGATGCCAGAGTGCACAGTATGCTGTTGCCTTTCCTTGTGAAGCAGTACCTATTTATCTGCTTGCAATTTCTTGGTTTCAAACTGCTAGGTTGGCAGGAACTGGGACAGAGATGGGAGCTCACTCCGGTCTCGAATTGCTGACCTGTCAAGCTTCCAGTCATCAAGTTCAGCATCTTAACCACTAAGCCTCTGCAGTCCCTCAAGGTTTTGGTACCAACCTATAAAGCCCTACATGGCTTGGGACCTCAGTACGTGGTAGAGTGTCTCCTCCGATTAAATTCAGCCCAGTCTACTCAGTTCTCCCACGTGTGAGGATTTTTGGGTATCCACTCCAAGAGAAGCTTGAAAAATTGCAGTGAGAAACCAGGCCTTTTTTATTGTGGCCCCCACATTCTGGAATGCCCTTCAAAAGCATATCCACCTGGTGCCCTCCCCCCAGGAGTTCCAGTAAACCTTTAAGACCAAAGTTTTCAGAGAGACATTTCATGTCATTTTGCCTTCCCCACCTGGACACAATGATTTTAATGTATGTTGACCACCATGAGTGGACTTCTGGAGAGAAGGCCGGCATATAAACTTAAAACATATACGGTAATAATAATTTTTTGGACTTCAGTTCCTTAAATTCCCACAGCTAGGAGGGCCAGATGTGGAAGTGGTCATCCAAAAATGTCATACTTCCAATCTCTGTGTTGAGCTCATTGAAATAATGAAATGTGTTTATCATAAAGTCTCAACCTGGACTAGCTCTCAGACCGTTTTATGCTGGCATCAAGCTGAGATCAATTCAGAGCCAAAGAATTGCAAAACCTTGTTATTAAAATTCTTGCATAACATGAAAAGGGTATGAGATACAGTACCATAAAAATCTTTCAGGCAAACACAGCTTCTGGTATATTGATTTCTGCATAATACAATTGTACTCATGTTTACTCACAACTAGGTCCCGCTATTTTTCATGGGCTTATTCTCTAATTAATAAATGTGTTTTGGATTCCCAGAAAGCCAGAGCAAGGAAGTGTTAACAAGGGTTTAAAGTGAAAATTTTCTATGTTTAACATCTACACTAATGATCAACCACTGCTGGAAGCCAATGATGGCAAACCTTGGCATTCCATGTGTTCTTGGACAGTAATTACCAGAAACCCAAGACAACATCTCTGCTGATTGGGGCTTCTGGGAATTGAAGTTCCAGAACACCTGGAGTGCCAAGGTTCACCAGCGCTGCACTAGGAGCTTTCGTTTATGCTGATGACCTTGCAATTGCCGCACAGTGCACAACCTTTGAGAAAAAACTGACTGAAACTTTGAATTTAATGGCTATATATTACAGGGATAACCAACTGCCTTAATACCCACTGCCTTAATACCAAACAGAAGGTTTTTTGCCAGGAACAATATTCTGAGGAAAATAAGAGGCACAAGACATGTGGTAAACATGCCTAGACACAGGAGTTCATGGAACGCTGTTTATCTTCCCACCAAAATGACACCTATTTATCAACTTGCAATGTCTTGCTTTCGAACTGCTAGGTTGGCAGGAGTTGGACAGAGATGGGAGCTCACTCTGTCTTGAAGCACTCAGATCTCAAACTGCTGACCTGCTGACCAGAAGTTCAGTGTCAAGTTCAGTGTCCTAACCCTTAAGCCACTGCAGTCCAGGTGCTAGATATTTGAAAGACAACCAAAAATGCAAGACAAACGAGGTCTTTAGGTAGCTAGACAAAGATGCTTCAGAGTTCCTTCTCTTTCCTAAAGCCACACATTACAGATGTGGGCTAGTAAAAAATGTCGGAGGGCTAGTAATACATTTTCAAGGCTGTACACAAAGAGAGAGCATAAAAATAATTTTATCTGTCATCCGCAGAGCTCAAAAACTGTACAGTTGCCCATTTCTTTAGAACATTCCATTTTCAGGCGTTAAGAAGCCAAGATGAAGATCCTCTTTCCACTGGTGTGAAAATAACTGGCATAGTTAAGACGTCGCTGTTTCTCGTTTTGTTAGCTTGGATTTGGAACAGACTCTTTCAGTACAAATTGCAATCCAAATTCCGAAGCTGCCAGAAGGAATTTGCCAATCTGCAACCTCCCCCCCCCCCACTCCCTTCACCCCATGTATTAGTTCATCACATCAAGCCAACTGCTCTGGACTTCATGTGTAAATTAACCTCAAGGGAGAGGGGCAGGAAGAAGTGATCTCTTAAATACTGCCTTCTGGCCATGCAAGAAATCTTAGCCCCTCCTGGATTCAGATGTTTTTGCAACTTGATTTCTTATCTGAAGATTCACACCAGTGGAAAAGTTTGATCCTCCTTACCCTCTTCTGAGCCCTTTGGGTTTTTCTTTGTCAGGAGTAACTTACAGTGCAGTGACATTTTTACAACAATGTCATCATCATTATTAATGCATTGAGTGCCCCAGGCAGGGTTGGAGGAGACCCATGTTGAAAGTCTTTCCTTTCTCACAAAACTCACTGATCTTGTGCAGATAAAAACTCAGTGGGACAAGTTCCATGTACACAGCTTAGAACTGCTTTGAGGAAAAGCATGATTCAGATGTGATTGATTACTCGGTTTAAGCATGCACACATACAAGACTACTATTGCAAAAAAGGTGGCCGATAGGTAAAAGGTCACCTTTGCTCAAAAGCCAGCAGTATCCATCTCTGTTTATAGCTAAAGAGGACATGTGGAAGGCATGCCTAGACACTGGAGTGCATGGAACTCTGTTTACCTTCCCACCAAAGTGGAAACTATTTATCTACTTGCAATTTCTTGCTTTTGAACTGCTAGTTTGGCAGGAGCTGGGACAGAGACAGGAGCTCACTCCATCATGCAGTACTCAGGTCTCAAACTGCTGACCTGCCAACCTTGCAGTCAATGTCTAAACTACTTGAGCCACCCCAGTCCCTCAAAGGTGGCTTATAAATGCAACAAATAAGAAATGTATGCACTTTTATTTCTGGAACTCATACTGTGTAAACCTGACCTTTCACTAGGCATGAGAGTCCCAGGATAGTTTAAAAACAATGTTAAAAGAGAAGAAACTAAAACTCTGGGATACAATTACAAACTACAGAAGGAGGCTTCAAAGATGCACCCAACATTCTCTTTACCTTAGAAGGGGAAAATGTAGGGCTTTTAAACCTGATGGTCATATAAGCCATCTGAATGGGACCATCCTTATTCACAGTCCATGTCTACCCCCTTCTTTTTTTATTGTTAAGTCGCACAGTCGATTCTACCCACCCACCAAAATTGTAAAAATAAATACAAGATACAAGGACTTCTTTCGACATACATTCTTTGGCTGAAGCGCTTTGCCTTTTCTCTTCTATGTCAGCCACCATCTCTAGCATTTTTGTGCCAGGCAGTCCCAAGGCAGAAACAGAGTTAGGACTGACTGTGGACTGAAAAAATCCCACCCACCCATCATGCTGTGGTGAGACTCCCTGATCCCTGCAGAAAAAGCCTGGGAGACCTCAACACCCAATGGAGTAAAAAGAGGAAGTAAAGAAGAAGACCAACAGAACTCTAAATTGTTTGTGAAAGTATTCCAGAGGATACCCAAGGAAGGATTTTTGAAGAGTCTCCTAAAACAGACGGAAGGAGCAGGGCATTTGTCACTACAAAGGAAGAAGGCAGATGTCTGATGTAAAATTCCACAGAATAGTAATGAGCTGCAACATTGACTTTCAGCCCACCTTAATTGCAAATTCAGTGAACTGCTTAGAATTCTCTGGTGTAGTTCAGATGTCACATCAAAATGCTCTAGAACCAGATACCTCACAAATCCCAAGATCCCTTAAGATAGACCTATGACCTTTAAAGTGATGTCAAATTGGTTTAATTGTGCAATATACATACCCTCTATGACTGTTTTCTGATGATCACTTTTGCAGGGATACATGACTATAACCCAGCAAGGGAATTAAGACAAAATTAATACTGTAGCATTATTGTATATCTGCATAGCTAAGGAGGGAGGGGTTCATTGCCAAAGGGTAGCAATTCCTGCCCTAAAAGGCATAAATCTGAAAGGCATATCCATACATGAACAGAGACTTAGACTGCAGCAGTGGTATATCCATCAGTAGAAGGTGTGTTACATTACATGCCAGGAGATTTCTTATGACTTATGGTGATTTAGCAACAGTTTTGAGGTATGTAAGATAATCAAGGGGTGGTTTACCACTGCTACCCTATAGTAAACTTCCCTGACAATGCAAGGATTTGAATCCAGATCTCTTGAATCCTAATCTGATATCCTGTCCACTGTATCTCAACTGGCTCTCAATCGAGGTACCCACTCTCAAGAGCTGTCATGGACTTTAGGAAGTTTGCATTAACAAATTGCTGAGTTTGAGAAAATCTAATAATAATAACAGCTGCAACTTATATGTTGCAGGAAGAAGTAATTATTAACCAGGGAATCAGTACCACACCGATCAAGTGGTTAAGACACTGAACATGATGACTAGAAGGTTGGCAGGTCAGGAATTCTATACCTGAGCTTCCATCTCTGTCTCAGATCCTGCTAACCTAGCAGTTTGAAAGCAAGAAATTGAAAGTAGACAAACAGGTACCACTTTGGTGGGAAGGTAACAGTGTTCCACAGACTCTGGTATCTAGGCATGCCTGCCACATGTCCACAGAAACATCTGCAGATGCAGACAGTGCTGGTTCTTTGGCTATAAACGGAGATGAGCACCGAACACTAGAGTTGGATACGACTGGCTTTAGAACAAGGACGACCTTTATCTTACAAGCACCGAAGCCTGGGAAAGTTTCTAGAAGATGTGGTTCCCACCCACCCTGTCCCCAAAGAAGGAAACCTAATTCCTCCATAGCAGAGCAAGGCAAATGAGAAAGAAGGATACAAAAGAGGAACCCAACCCAAAATGACACGGGATCAAGTAAACAGGGCAAGGGTTTTAACACACAAACAGAAACTTGAGTCTAATCCACAGCTGGACTGGGTGTTCCTCATAGACTTGAGCCTCCTTTCAGGCCCCAAATCAGTGGTTTGATTCAGATGGGATTTGGAGCTCCGGTTCACACTTTCGCTGCAGCCTTTGCCAGCTTCAATTTCCGACACACCTGATCCCCCCACAAAGCCTTCTGTCTGGAAACGCCCACAAGTGGATTAGGCTCTGCTTTCCTCCCATCAAACATGTTTTGAAGTTAGCAGAGGACTCATGGTTTCAACATCCCCACTGGTGCTAAGCCAACATGGTTCGTTGAAGGGTGTTGTGGAATATTATTATTATTATTATTATTATTCCCATTTATTATCCCGCCCCAATCGGGCATGCCCGACTCTGGGCGGCTTACAAGATAAAAACACAGTCATAAACCCTAACCCATCCAATAAAATACTAATAATTAAAAAATTTAAAAACTCTGAAAATTCATAAAAACATGAAACTAAACCAGGAACAAGCAACTCCATGGAATAAAACCAACAGCAAGGGAGGCTGTCCCTTAAATTAACCACCCTGTGTGGGATCCCACAGACCTTGGTCCCCACACATGTCCCGCCAGCCAGGTTTTTAAACCCTTTCGAAAGGGGAGGAGCTCTGTCTGTAGACGTAGATCAGTTGGGAGGAGGTTCCAAAGCGCCGGGGCGAACACGGAGAAGGCCCTCTTCCTAGTGCTAGAGAGATGAGCCTCCCTAGCCGATGGAATGACAAGAGAGCCCCTCCGGTCCGCCCTGGTGGGACGGACAGACATTCTTAGGGTGACGCGGTCTCTGAGGTATCCTGGCCCACTACCATATAGGGCTTTAAAGGTAATAACCAGCACCTTGAATTGCACCCGGAGACATACTGGTAACCAATGCAGCTCCCGGAGCAGTGGTGAGGCACGAGCATAACGCCCGCACCCCATCACTATCCGGGCCGCCGCATTTTGGACCAGCTGCAGTCTCCGAATGGTCACCAAGGGCAGCCCCATGTAGAGCGCATTACAGTAATCAAGTCTGGAGGTGACCAAAGCATGTGTGACCATGAGCAAGGCGTCCCGGTCTAGGAGTGGGCGCAACTGGCGTATTACACGAAGTTGTGCAAAAGCCCTCCTGGCCACGGCTGCCACCTGCTCTTCGAACAGTAGTCGTGAGTCCAGGAGGACCCCCAGATTGCGCACCGGGTCTGTTTGGGGCAAAACTGCCCCATCCAGAACCAAAGCTGGTAACTCCCGTAATAACGCAGGGCCCCTTACCCACAGCCACTCAGTCTTGCCGGGATTCAGCTGTAACCCGTTATCCCCCATCCAGACCTTAACAGCCTCCAGACACCTGGAGAGGACTTCCACCGCACCGCTTGGGTCCCCACGGGCAGAGATGTACAACTGGGTATCATCAGCATACTGATGATACCTTACCCCGTGGGAACGGATGATCTCACCCAGCGGTATAATAAAGGCTGAAACTGAGCTGAAAAAGAAGGGACCTTCCCTACCCTGACACTGTTTTTTTTTAAAAATTGTCTTTTTGACGAAGGATGTCAAATAATATGAGTCAAGTACCTTTAATCAGAAAGTGTTGGCCTTAATGGACCGATAGAAGACCAGTCAAGAGTTCTGTGGTACCCTGAAGGCTAACAAGCTCGATTCAGCTTCTGCTTTTGTAGCCTGTCGTTCACTTTTTCAGATACAGGTGGGCTACCGTCACCTTTTATACCAAACAGAACTTGTTACTAAACTCTCTTGATTACTTCGTCCTTCCCCTCCTCACCCAAGAAACATTACCCAAGGTGGATGCCATCAATTCTTCAACATCTGGGAGGATTACAAAGTGGACAGGCAGTCCAACAGGCACTCATTCCAAACAACCTTGAACCCAAGCCAGTGACTGATCCATAAGGTGACAACCAGGGCATGGGCTACTTTAGCTACTGTCTCCCTGTTGTGGAGAAGGGAGATCAAGGGTGTGCAAAATGCACTTTATACATGCCCTGGAGGCCTTCTTCATTTCATTACAGGTTGCCACCCTAAGCACAGTGGAAAGAGCAAGTCTTCTGAAACTCAGTGTGGTTTACTTCTGAGGAATCATGCTTGGGGCTCCCGTTGTTGACCTGTAAATCAGTGCCAGTGATTCCTATACAAGCCAATCTCTAGTAGCCACTTCCCAGCCTTCACAGACCTTCCCAGCCTGTTGCCCCAAAGTTTAAACCCCATCAAGTTCAACAGGAGGGACTCCTTGGCAAACAGATCCTGATCGGTGCAGAGAGCCTGGAGCTCACCCCAAAAGGCAATTACAGAGAAAAGAGGACAAGGGAAAGCTACAGGAAAGAACAGACACTCCCTCTTACATTAAGAAAGAACAGATACTGTACAACTCAACCCAGCATCCACAGGTAGACAACCTCAGTCCCAGGATCCACTGGGCAGGCACAATAGCCATGGCACTTCTATACCATATCCCCATAGCACTTTGTGCACTCTCTGATTGGTTCACAATTAGCATTTTGCCCCCATGTGCTGGGCCCTCATTCAACCGACTCAGAGCCATAGCCAGTGGGTGGCCAGGGTGGGCTTTGGCCCACCCTGACTTAGCACCTTGCCCTTCCTGGCAAAGCGTGATTTCCCATAGGAATGCACTGAAAAGGGACTTTGTTGCCCACCCACATCTAGACTCCTGGCCATGGCCCTGTACCGACCTCAGAAAGATGGAAGGCTGAGTCAACTTTGATGGAACTTCACAACTGCAGTACAGCAGCTGAACCGCTGCGCCACCAGGGCACAACCTATGCAAGCTTTCGCGTCCCCTTGAAGTCTTCGTCAGGCTATGCACGGGAAAGTGGTTTGTAGAGGTGAGATCCTGGGCCTGTGTGCCAGAACATTGTGAGTTCGATTCTGAGGAGAATCAGGGTCGACTCAGCCTTCCACCTGTCCGATGTTGGTTAAAACGAGGATGCAGCACGTTGCGGGCAAAATGCTAACTGTGAACCGCCCAGAATGTGCACGAAGTGCTATGAGGCGGTAGGTAAAGATCACCCTTGCTCGAAAGCCAGTTGTATCCAACTCTAGGGTTCAGTGCTCATCTGTTTCTAGCCAAAGAGCCAGCGCTGTCTGCGTCTGCAGACGTTTCCATGGACATGTGGCAGGCATGCCTAGACACCAGAACCCTGTTTACCTTCCCACCGAAGCGTTACCTCTTTATCTACTTGCAATTTTTTCTATTTGAACTGCTAGGTTAGCAGGAGCTGGCTGGGGCGGGGGCTCGCGCCGTCGTGCAGCACTGCACTCGGGTCCCGAACTGCTGACCTTCCAGTCGCCAAGTGCAGCCTCCTCCTAACCCACTTGAGCCACCGCAGTCCCTTGCCATGGGGGCGGTAGTGTGATTGCTCTTGCTCACTGCTTCGCTGGGGACCCAGGGGTGGGGGTGGGGGTGGGGTGAGAGAGGGGCACCCACCTGCAGCTGGCTGGAGCAGCCGTACTGGATGAGCGGCGTGAAGGTGGTGAGCTGGAGCTCGGCGTCGGTCTGCAGGTCGTGCCCGACCAGGTTGGGCATCTTGGTGACGTTGTAGCCCAAGTTCTGGCACATGGCGATGCGGATGGCATCGCAGCGGCGCTCCTCGTCCTCGCCGAAGCCCCGCGCGCCCCGGGCCGCCAGCAGCAAGAGCAGCAGCAGCAAGAGCAGCAGCAGCAGCGACGGCCCCGGCCGGCCCAGAGAGCTCCGCGCCCCCGGCCCCGGGGCCATCGCCGACGCCCGCCGACCCGAGCCTCCCGCGAACCGGCCCTCCGGCGGCGAGGATCGAGCCCCTGCTCCTCCGGACCGCACGCCTGTGGCTCAGCCGCCGGCGCAGCGCGCTCTGGCACCGCCAGGCGAGAGGACGGAGGGAGGCGCCGCCGCCGCGGCCAGGGGCGAAGGCGGGGAAGGGGCGGGAGGAGCGCCAACCTGCCCCGAGGAGGAGGAGGAGGAGGAGGAGGAGGAGGAAGGCGGCGCCGGTCCCGCCTCGGCCCGCCCCCTCCCCTGGCCTCGGCCGCGGCCCCCGAGCGCCGGCCCGGCTCGGAGACGGAGCAAGGCAAGCGTCTCTTCTTGTGCTTTCCTCTCCCGATCAAACCCTGGACTGCCAACACGAAGCCACTTTCTTGGCTTTGTCGTTGGCCAAACTTCAGTCCTCATCGGTGCAGGTTTCTGGCAGCCATCGGCAGGCTAGTGACGCCCACATGAGTCTACTTTCATGTCCCCAAGAGCTGGGAAAGGCAGTGTGGGTGGCCAGGGAGGGCGTTTGCCCACCCTCAAACTCCGGCTGATTATATCTGGTATGTATACAGTATATGACATTGCTGCCCATCCTGAAAAAATATTTGCCTACTCACATCTAGAATCCTGGCTATGGCCCTGAGACAGGCACTCAGTCCATTATGCACTACCTGGGTCTCAACTGCCGACTTGCCAGCCTTCCAGGCAACAAGGTGGGCTTCTTAACCACTGAGCCACCAGAGCTCCTACTCTTCACATGTTGTCTGCCAGCAGCTCCAACCTGAGCTTGTTGGTCTTGTGTTTATTTCATCATCATGATGGTTCAAGGAACAACATTAAAGTTAGTGAAGTCACTCTCTTGTTCCCCACCTTGGCTCAGATCCAGGAAGAGCTTTATGGCAAGAATATTCTTGAGGGTTTTGTTATTGTTGTTCAGTCGCACAATCAATTTGGACCCTTTGCGACCCCATGTACCACTGCCCTCCAGGCTCCTCTGTCTTCCACCATCCTCCTGAACCCACCCAGCTTTGTTCCTATTGCATCTACAATACCATCTACCCATCTCACTCTTGTCCGCCCCCTTCCTCTTTTGCCCTCAACCTTTCCCAGCATCAAGGCTTTCTCAAGTGAATTCTCTCTTCTCATTTGATGTCCAAAGTACTTCAGCTTCAGCTTTACTGTTTGACCTAAGGAACAGTCAGGGTTGATTTCTTGAGGGTACACAAGAGCAAAACCAAACTAGAAGATGGAAGAAGGGGCTCACTGGACAAGGAACAACATTAAAGGAAGATACAGCTGAAGATCTCAACCTTCTCTATGTCACTTGGATGACCCTGATAAGGCTGAGGGTTGGAGTCCCTAGATGTACCAACATGCTCAAGTGGGCACTGCTGGTGGACAACAACACATGGTCTGAATGTGGAGAGATTCAGAATCCAGCTCATCCACCCAATTTCATCTTTAGATGGACCTCAGTCATGGCTGAAGAGCATGAGACAGAGTTGTGGAATGTCCTCATTTTTCTCTGTGATAATATCCAATATTCGGAATGGAGATTGCAGCTGAAGAAGAAGAAGCTACCATTTGGGCAACTTTTTAAATGCTTCCCCTCCCCACCCCACCCCACCTCCTGTACCCTCCAGCACTTTGTTTTTAGCCCTCTGACCATCAGAACAAATGAGAAAACTAGATCTTGCTCTAACATTTGACTTGAGGTCATTATTTATTTATTACTCACATTTCTACCACCACCCTGGTTGAGGTGACTCTGGGTGGCTTACACATAAAACATAACAAAAACTTACAAAAACATTACAACATAACATTTAAATTGGATTGTTTAAATTTAAAAAAAAATGTTTTTTAAAAATGCCATCCCAATGCCACATCACAAGATTTACTAAAACTGACAGCCTGCGCAATAGTTAAACAAGCCAGCCCAGGGTGGCTATTTTCCTCTCAATCCATTATTACCATATTTGCTCGCATATACAACGCACCCTGTTGTTACCAAAATAGCCCACTATAGGTCACTATAGTATATACTGTATAGTAAGACACTGAATTAGTGACATTTCAAAGGTGATGTCTAGCCCTGTTCAGATCTTGCAAACTTGAGGTTCATCTTCCTTGATTGAGTCTATCCATCTCACATCTGGTCTTCCTCATTTCCTACTGCCTATCATTTCCCCCAACAATATTGTCTTTTCCAATGAGTCTTGGGCCAAAGTGTAATAACTCATCTTCTATTTGAGTATGAATGCCTGGCTGCTAAAGTTACAACCCATACATCTGAAGAAGTGGGCTCCAGTCTATACAAACTTATGCCAAATAAAGTGGTAACATTTTAAGGGGCTGTAAGAATCTTTGTTATTTTTATTGCTAGGGCCTTAATATGGCTCCCACCCTCTAGACCAAGGGTTCCCGAACTATGGCCCATGGGCCAGGTCTAGGCTCCAATGCCAACTCTCCCAAAAGTGGAAGTAAAATGTGCCTGTAAAACACGCCCACTTTTACTTCTACTTTTGGGAGTGATGAATTGGTGTCAGGGGCCAGATCCGACCCATGGATCGTAGTTTGGGCACTGCTGGTTTAAGCAGAGAAAATGACAGCCTAAAATCTATCTCATCCTGTTGCAAAACAAATTGCAAGGCACATTTTACTTTGGCTTCCTGTGGGAGGAACCACATGACTGGCCCACTGAACCATGTGACCGGCATGCGGTCCAAAAAGTTTGGGCACCCCTGCTCTAGAATCCCCATTCCTGCCCTTTTGGTTTAGAGAGCAGCCCATTATCAAGTTAAATAGAGGTACAGTCGTGGATAGACTCTTTGTCTAGCTCCCTGTTGTATTAAATGGACTAGTATTAGTTCTGCAGATTCCCTGATTTACCTGATTAGTGAACCTTAGAAGGTCAAATAGTAAAGATGAAGCTAAAGTAGTTTGGACATCAAATGAGAAGAGAGGATTCACTTGAGAAAGCCTTGATGCTGGGAAAGGTTGAGGGCAAAAGAAGAAGGGGGTGGTCAAAGATGAGATGGCTAGATGGTATTGTAGACACAATGGGCACAGAACTGGGCAGGTTGAGGAGGATGGTGGACAGCAGAGGTGCCTGGAGGACAATGGTCCATAGGGTCGCAAATCGACTGTTTGACTGAACAATAACAAAAGTGAACCTGGGATTTGTGAAACATCTCCTCTGCTACTATGTTCTCTTCTTTTCCTGATTTCCCTTGTACCACACCAGGTTAGCTGTTCACACTAAAATAATTTTGATGGAACTATAAGATGCTGGTGACTCCAGTTGTAAGAGAGGACTTGATTCTGCTTTGGATTTCAATATGAACTTTAATAGAGCTATCCAAGATGGTAAATATATAAAGTAGGACAACCTCAGCTTCATCAGTTTTGCCTCCAGAAACAGTTCATGCTCAAAATTTGCTCCAAGACCCACTTGTTCATCTTTATGACAGTCCAGGGTATCCACAAAACTCTCCTCCAGCACCATACAGTGGAACCTCAGTTAACGTAATTAATGCATCCTCTGGGACGTTTCTTACCACAAAAATTACTTTCACTGAATTTCCCATAGGAATGCACTGAAAAACAAAATACTTTAATCAAAACATGGTTTCCCATAGGAATGCATTGAAAACCGATTAATCCGTTCTGGGGAAAAATCTGTAAACCGAGCCACTATTTTCTATGGATTTCCTTATGTTATGTGATTTTTTAATGTTAATCGAGCCATTTGTTAACCGAGGTTCCACTTGATTTCAAACCAATCCATTTTCCCCCTGTCATCTTCCTTTACTGTTCAACTTTCACGTCAATGTATGGTGATTGGAAATACAATAGTATGGATGATCTTGGTCTTAGTCTCCATTGACATATCCTAACATTTGATGATCTTTTCTGATTTCTTGGTTGCAGTTTCCATTTGGATTGATGATTGAACTAACATTTCACTATTTCCATTTATTCATTATCAGTTCTAAAGTTGAATAGTTCTTCTGTAGTCAGTGCAACCCTATATATCTCTAATCAGAAAGGAGCCCTGGACTTGCTTCTAAGATTTCTCCCCATTGGTCAGGTTTCCAAAGAAATAGCTGATTGATGTATATTGCTTTATGTTAGTCTATTGAAGCAAAACCAACATAGATTCTTGTGGTCCCTTAAAAACTATCACTTTCTTTATAGCATGAGGCTTTGTGGAGTATAGTTCTTAGGTTTTTATACTCCAGCCTATTGCTAGTTTTAAGGTGCCACATATATAATACTGATCCTCTCTCTAATCTTCACTGCCTCCTTTGCACCCTTCTTAATCCTTCCTATGCCATGAAAAGGGACAGTTTCCCTGATAAGAACGGTTGGCTGTTTAGATAAGAGAGAATTGCCCTCATTAATTATATTGCAATTCGTGCCTGATAAGATTGGGCTCCATACAAAAGACCTATTGTCTCCCCCTGCCCCAAAATAATAATAATAATAATTGTATAGAATGGTGGTTTTACACAGACTGGAAAACTAACAATCTGGTGTTGCACACAGAGAATGGAAGGACTGTTCCCATAATTTCAGCTTGGTGGAGATAGAAGAAAAAGCTGAATGTGGATATGTCTGCTGTCCAGCTGGATTTTATTCAATTCAAAGTTGATCAGAGTCAAAATAAGCTTTAATATTTTTAGAAGTGAAGAGCTTTTATAGTGTGCATGTCTAGAAATGTCCTACTATCTGCACAAATGTAGGTCATTTGTTTTAGCTTCCAGTCTTTGGTTTGGGACGGAATTTAAATGTAGATCGGCTAGCCAAATTTGGCCAAATTTGGAAGGTTTCAGATTTCCTCCTCAATTCTTTACTTTTTGAACCTCATAGCCTAGGGATGAAAAATCTTTAGACATCTGAGGGCTGTAGATGCTCATCTCAGGATGCTGGAGTGCCTATGTGTTCCTACAACTTTTAAGCTTTTTTTCTTACCAAAAATAGGTGCTATTTAGCTGAAAAATCTTTGTTTTGACCACTGTGACCAAAATATTTTAAATATATAAAAAAGGTGTGTATGTAATCTTCCAGATGCTGGGATGCTAAACCATAGCAACATGCCCTTAAGAGATGCAAGGGTACTTTTTGAGCAGTTGACCTATAATGGTTTCTGGTTGGACCCAAGGATGCTGGAGCCAAATTTGAGCCCCTCTAGACTGTATGTGGTCTACTCATGTTCTAAACTAATTAAAATCTCTGTAGGATTTCAAAGCTTGTATGCTTCTGAGGTATTTTGAATGGTCCTATTGAAGATAGGGACTGTGGTGGCTTAGTGGTTAAGATGCTGAACCTCATGACTGGAAGGCGACAGGTCAGCAATTCAACACTCAAATGCTGCACGTCGGAGTGAGCTCCTGTCTCTGTCCCTGCTCCCGCCAACCTAGCAGTTTGAAAGCAAGAAATTGAAAGTAGATAAATAGGTACCACTTTGGTCGGAAGGTAAACAGCATTCTGTGTCTAGTCATGCCTGCCACATGTCCACAGAAACGTATGCAGGTGCAAACAGTACTGGCTCGTTGGCTATAAAAGGAGATGAGCACTAAACCCTAGTACTACATGATGGAGTTTGCTCCTGTCTCTGTCCAAGCTCCTGCCAATCTAGCAGTTCGAAAGCAAGAAATTGCAAGTAAATCAATAGGTATCACTTCGGTGGGAAGCTAAACAGCATTCTGTACAATCTGGTATCTAGTCGTGCCTGCCACATGTCCATGGAAATGTCTGCAGATGCAGAGCACCAAACCCTAAAGTCAGATACAACTGGCTTTTGAGCAAGGGCGACCTAAGTCATTAGCAGCAATGAAGAATATTTGGATAACTGAAGCCAAAATCTCAGTACAGTAATACCTCAGATAACATTAGTATCGAATAACACTAAAATCGCATAACATTAAGCAATCTGGGAGGGAGAATTGCATTGGATAACATTAAGATCCTATGGGATGCATCGGATAACAACCGCTAAAGCCTGTGTGGTTACAATGTATCTCTATGGATCCCATAGGATTTTAACATGCATCGGATAACACTAAAAATCGGATAACACCAAGACTTGTGGAACCAGGTTTTAACGTTATCCGAGGTTTTACTGTACTTCATTTTAGCTGAGTAAAACCTGAGGTCTTTCATTCCTAAGGACCAAATTACATAAAAAACCTTTCCCCAAAAACAAGCCATTTTTGTGTACAGTATCTACATTACCCTTCTGCTGATATTTACTTAAGGCAGTGCAAAGTCTACAGTCGATCTTACAAACTGTCACCATTCTGTTTTTGGAATTGCATGAGCCAAACGTCAGCCAAACGGGCAAAGTGGGTTTAAGGATTAAGTGACCAAGAGCAAGTTCTTGTAGTTATCACCTTTTCTTTTCCTCTATCATCATTAGATGAGCTGTTAAATGTGTTTTACTAGAGTTTATGTATGTAGGAACGAATGGGATGTAATATGTGCATAGTAAAGGTAAAGGTTTCCCTTGCTCGAAAGCCAGTCATATCCAGGTCTAGGGTTCAGTGCGCATCTCTGTTTATAGCCTGTCTGTGTTCATATCTGTTTCAAAGCCAAAGAGCTAGCGTTGTCTGCTTCTGCAGACTTTTCCATGGTCATGTGGCAGGCATGACTAGGCACCAGAGCACACAGAACGTTGTTTACTTCCCCACCAAAGTGGTCCCTGTTTATCTACTTGCAATTTCTTGCTTTTGAACTGCTAGGTTTGCAGGAGCTGGGACAAAGACGGGAACTCATTCCATCCTACAGTACTCAGGATTCAAACTGCTGACCTCCCACCTTCCAGTCAGCATCTTAGCCACTTGAACCACTGCTCGAAAGCCAGTCATATCCGACTCTAGGGTTCAGTGTACATCTCTGTTTATAGCCAAGAGCCAGCTCTGTCTGTGTCTGCAGACGTTTCCATGGACATGTGGCAGGCATCCCTCAACATTGGGATGCATGGAACATTGTTTACCTTCCCACTGAAGTGGTCCCTATTTATCTACTTGCAATTGCTTGCTTTCGAACTGCTAGGTTGGCAGGAGCCAGGACAGAGACAGGTGCTCACTCCATCATGCAGTACCTGGGAATCAAACACCGACCTTTCCTTGCAGACCGAGTTGGAGTATTCTATACTTTTATATTATTCTTCATGATATAGCCAAATTACTGGAGCTTTCTTTGCTTAATGGTCTTAACCCTTCTTGTTCTTTATCCATCTGGTGCAAGACGTCTACATTAGTCACATGGTCAATCCATGATATCCTTAGCAACCATCTGTAGATCCACATTTCAAAAGTCTCCTTTCTCTTTTCAGATGCTTTTGACAATGTCCAAGCTTTGACTCCATAAAGCAACACTGGGAACACGTAACATCTCACCAGTTAGAATCATACTGCATAACAGATGTTAGGTTTTTTATGAAGGTGGATTTTTATGAAGGGAGTATATTATTCATAATCCGTGTTTCCTTTTTATTCTTGTTGTATAATCCTATGAATGAGCAATTTCAAAAAATGTCCTGCCCTCAACAGCCCTGCTCAGCTCTTGCAAACACAATCCTGTGCAATCCTGCACAGTGTTTTAATTTTTTTCTTGTTAGCTTTCTTTTTCTATCCAGCTTTTCTTTTTATTATTTACACTTAATCTGCTGTGTGGAAATTCATAATAACTCTACCAATTTGGTGTAGGAGACTGGGAACACACAAATTTTTATGGCATTTTTTAACGGCGGGATCATTGGTCTTCTAGGATTATAGCGAATATTTCAGGGATCTCAACTGTTGTGGCAAAGAGGAGGATGGTGCCCACCATTATTAAATCTGCAGTTCCTCGCAGATAGAGTTGCCATTATTCTCTCCCGCAAAACTGGGACAGAAGTATACTTGACAAAAAATGGGCAGGTTATCTACAAAACAGCCTTTTTAAAAACAAACATAATATAATGACAGGTATAAAACACTTTCACATTAAATATATTAATTTTTGTTGTTCAGTCACACAGTCGACTCCGACCCTTTGCGACCCCATGGACCACTATCTGCCAGGCACTCCTGAGTCCTCCACCATCCGCCTCAACTCTCTCAGTTCTGTGCCCATTGTGTCCACAATACCATCTAGCCATCTCATTTTGGGCCGCTCCCTTCTTCTTTTACCCTTGACCTTTCCAAGCATCAAGGGTTTCTCAAGTGAGTCTTATCTTCTCATTTGATGTCCAAAGTACTTTAGCTTCATCTTTACTATTTGCCCTTCTAAGGAGCAGTTAGGGTTGATTTCTTCTAAGATTGACCTATTTGTTCTCCTCTCTGTCCAGGGGACTCTCAAAACTCCTCCAACACCACATCTCAAAGGCGTCTATTCTTCTGCACTCAGCTTTCCTAATTGTCCAGCTCTCACAAACATACATTGCCACAGGGTATACCATTGCTTTGACTATACGAATTTTTGTTTGCAATTTGATGTCTCTACTTTTCACTATGCTCCTCAGGTTTCTCATCACTTGCCTCCCAAGAATCAGTCATCTTTTTATTTCATGGCTGCAATCACCATCTGCAGTGAGCTTTGATCCTAAGAAAGTAAAATCTGTCACTGCTTCTACTTCTTCCCCATCTATTTTCCAGGGACTGCATAAATGAATTTATTTACAACAGTTACTGTAAGATGATCTGTTGTACTTCTGAGAAATTGCATCGTGGTCAACTCTTAACGTCCTCAGTTCCAGGAAACACAATGGTCACACTTATCGGGTGATGTGAGGCGAGGACATTAAGATTTGTCTCCAGGTATAGTCCAACTCCAATGTGGCAGGAACTTGCTTGTTTGATGGTGATAGTTCAAATTTATTTTAATGGTGTGTTATAATACACAATCAGTAAGTTTTAAAAATCCTGGACTTTAACATGATTTTTATTGAACTGGCCAGGACACTTTTTCTGACCTTGAATCTGAGATAATCCTGGATTTCCAGGATGTATGGCAACCGTACTCACAGAGCAGCTGGTTTCAGCATCTCTGCTCCCAGGAAGAACTATTTAATGTCCTATTAGCAAAAATCAGTTGTGTAACCCGTCCATAAAGTCAAACAAATGCAGAACGGAGGTGCTACCTTTTATAGCTGTGATGGTGAACCTTGGCACTCCAGATGTTCTTGGACTTCAATTGCCAGAAGCCCAGGCACCCTGAGAATCCACACAAATGGATTTACTGTGATTCATCCGGCTCATGCAGCCCTTGTCGCTCCCGGAAGCGGAAGTAAAATGCACCCGTACGGATGAATCACAGTAAACCCATTCGTGTGGATTCATAGGGTGCTTGGGCTTCTGGGGATTGAAGTCCAAGAACATCTGGAGTGCCAAGATTCACCATCACGGTTTTATAAGGTCACTTAAAAAATAAAACATTGCAAGCTTTCATATCTCAAAGGTCATTTCTTCAGGCAAAAGGTCATGGCATGGTGTTAAAGCCAGGTTGGTTTTGCTTAGTGACCTTTGAGTTACAAAAGTTTGCAATGTTTTATTTTTTAAGTGACCCTATAAAAGGTACTGCCTCCATTCTGCATATGTTTACCTAATGTTCTGTAGATTTCCCCCTGGCTAAAATAAAATGTAAAAATGTAAAGAAGAAGAAGAAGACCCAAAACAGGCAGTTTGTGTTTTTGAAACAGGGGCAGAGGGGGCAAATTGAACTACTGATCTCAGCTGGGAAAGACAGCAAATACTTCATGCATATATTAACAGAAGTTTCCATAATACAGATAAGCACGGGCATAATTGGTTCTTTAAATAGATCAAAGTAAGAAAACGCAAGGAGGGCGAGGCTGAGCTGCTTGATATCAGTGGCAAGGAAATGTTGTGCATACAGATGCCTCTGCGGCACATGTAATGAACACAGGCTCCTGCGGTAATATCAGGGAGATCACAGATAACACCCCAAAGGGCCCGCTTGAATAACAGAGCTGGACAAGAAGGCTGATTGATTACTGTTTATAAATACCCACTTAAATCCTCAACTCTCCTTATGTGCCAACGTCTACATTTGTATCCAATTTGCAGATAGAGGCATATGAACGTCTACATCTTAATTATTTTTAAATGATACTGTACAGTACGTGTTGAATGAGGAGCACAGGAGAACATTTTTATTATCTGGATAGCCCATAATAGCCATACTCATGTGCTCCCACGTGCCTGCCATTCTTGTACACCATAGAGAACTGCCATCACAACTGCGTTGGCTGCTACTTCAAATGAAGTGGAGGGTAAAGTTGATAAGATTGGTGGGTGTCTAGTGTGTCAGCAAGCCAGAGAGGTTTCTTCCCAATGTTAAAGTTTAAGAGTTACACCAAAAGCCAACTTTGATGATTCATTGTGGATTGGGGACAATATCAGTAGAGGCTTCAGGTACCTGGAAAGAATTGGCACAATTCTAGTGGAGAAGATTGACAAGCGGTATCTAGCTGCTTAACAACCAAGTCATAGGCCAACGAGGTGCATTAAAAGAAAAGAGTCATAAGCAGAGAAGACATAAAGTTGTGGATCAAAAGATAAAACAGCTGAATAACAGACAAAGCAAGGACACAAGTTTTTATACTGAGCAGATCACAGTTTGCCCTATTGTGCTGACATGACATTATATATATATATATAAACAATATATATTATGTCATGTATATATATATATTGTTTAGGTTTATTAGAATCCTAACAAAGGGTTTGAGCTTTATGAGATATTTTAAAAGTAGGTTATAATGATCTCCAATGAATTCCCCTGGCCAAGTGGGGATTTGAGCACAGTTCTCCTCACTCCTAGTCAGATATATTATCCATTATACCAGGGGTTCCCAACCTTTTGATGCCGTGGGTCTGACCACACCCCTGAACAGTTGAGCCGGCCTGACCATGCCCCCCAGAAGCGGAAGTGGGTACATTTACAACAGCCATAAAATGCACACACTTTTGCATCATTGACACGGTGGGCATAGATCTGGGTTGACTACGGAGGATGGAAGATGACAGAGGAGCCTGGAGTGCGGTGGTCCATGGGGTTGTAAAGAGTTGGACTCAACTGTGAGACTGAACAACAACTATTATATGGATAATTGCATTTTAATACTGTATTATGACACTCTGTTTTGTGTCTTTAAAATGTTTTTACTGCATTAAAATTAGGGGTCTTTTACTATTATACAACTAGTACCCCGGATAACATTATGACTTGGTTCCACAAGTCTCATCGTTATCCGGTTTTTAACGTTGTGCGATACATTGATCACACAATGTTAAAAAAAGCCCTGTTTCCCTGGAGGCTGCAGCAAGCCAGAACGTCGGGATTTGAATCCTGACATTTTGGCTTGCTGCAGCCTCCAGGGAGGTGGGGGAACTTTGGAAACAGCTTGGATTGGGTCTCCCCACCTCGCTGGACCCAGCGGGGGGGGGGTCAGATACCCCAAAATTGGTTTAAAAAAATGTCCATTTTTAAAACCAATTTTGGGGTCTCTGACCCCCCTGCCGGGTCCAGGGAGGTGGGGAGACCCGATCCAAGCTGTTTCTGGGCTTCCCCGATGTCCTCAGCCAGTGCAGCAAGCCAGAATGTCGGGATTCGAACCCTGATGTTTTGGCTTGCTGCACTGGCTGAGGAGGTTGGGGAAGCCCAGAAACAGCTTGGATCATGTCCCCTGCCTGTTCCAGAGAGATCAGAGGACCCAATCTACAGCTGCAGGGTGGCTGGGGAAGCTGACGGGGGAGCCCCCCGTCAGCTTTCCAGCCTCCCCACCCCTGCCTCCGTAGCTGCAGGGTGGCTGGGAAGCTGAATGGAGAACCCCGTTCAGCTTTCCAGCCACCCTGCTGCTAAGAACGACTGTATCGGATAACGTTAAACATCACGTTATTCGATGCAAGATTTTTCCAAAAATCTTGTAACGTTATGCGGTTTTCACGTTATACGGTACTCACGTTATCCGGGGTATTACTTGTATGTATAATTACATTTTAATATTATGGCTTAGCTACCATTTTAAAAAGCCATTCTTGTAAATCTGTATCAGGAAGGCAGGCTAGCAATGATGTGATTGAAAAGACTTGAGACTGGCATGCCATTTTACCGCACAACATCTCGCATCTAGAGTGGGGAAATGGGAATTGTCTGGTCCTCAGGGCCACACTTAAACCAAGAAGACTTTTTATGACTTCCTCAGAGATCTTTCCCCCACCAGAGATCCCAAAATCCCTGGGAAAATATTTTTGGCAACCCTCTCCTCAAACCAGAATTGTGCTTCCATATGCCTCTGGTGATAGGGGACAAATATATTCTGTCATTGGCCCTCTCCTGGGTGGGAGCAAATAGCATTATTTGAAAAACAGAAGTACTGTAGTTTGCTAGTCATACTGAATTTTGTTAAAACTAAGCAGGTGGTATTTCTGGGGTCACAATGGCAAATAGTAATAGCAATCTCACTTATATAACCCTTATAGTGATTAGTGCACTCTCAGGGCAGTTCACAAGGAAATTAGCATTTTGCCCCCAACCTGTTAGGTACTTATTTTAATGACCTCAGAAAGATGGAAGCCTGAATCAACCTGGATCTCCATCAGGATCAAGCACACAATGTTTTGGCTGCAGTACAGCAGTTTAACCCGTGCATGATCAGGGCTCTGTTAAATGGGGTGGTCACAACACTCAGAATCTGCACAATTGCCCACCTCAGTTTTGAATGCTCACTTTCATTTTTGGTCCTACTCTAATTTATTGAGAGATTGGGTGGCCGGATGCAGAAGAAAATGGGAGTTTTTCAACAGAGGGTTTTGTAGCAAGTGTCCCTAACATGTCAAGCCACAGCTGAAAAAACTCTTTTTGTGACACAGGTAATAAAGGCATAGGTTCCCCCTCCACTTTTGCCTCTGGCCACCTTAGTTGGCAATAGATTGTTGGATAAGTTGCACTGGTTAAGTCTGGTTTTGTGCTGTTTTTGGTCTGCTACTAAAAGGCATGGGAGCAAGGCTAGAAAGAAAAAAGTAGCAACCCTGCCCAGAATTTCCCACCAAACGAGAGGAGAGAGCTTGTTGAGGCTTGCTTTTATAAGTTAATTAGCATTTTGCCTCCAACATGCTGGGTACTAATTTTACTGACCTTGGAAGGATGGAAGGCTGAGTCAACCTTGGGTCCTGGTCAGGTTCAAACTCACAACCTTTTGGATACAATGCAGCAGTTTAATTACTGAGCTACCAGGGCTCCTCTAATTAACTTGTTTACTGCCCAGAGTGTGCACTCAGTGCTATGGGGTGGCATATAAGTGTGATTGCTTTCTATGTTTCACATGGAATTCTCTTTCTGCAAACAGAAATGTTTCACTTTTACCAGTTTCATCAGCAAGATTTGCTCACCAGGATGGCAACAATCAAAGGGCATATTCTGAATGCTTTCCATTTTTTAAAAAACAACTTTTTATTGTGTCACTTAACTGGTTTTTCTTTTACACTTGAGATGAAGGAATATCTTTCGGATACTTTCGTTGTTGTTTTTTATAGTGGGTTGGAATGGAACTCTTCCCACCTTGAGGCCCAGAAAGTGAGCAAGCTTTGGAGGAGGAAATGATTTAATACTTTTGCTATGCAGATAATGACCCACACAGGAGATACTTTCTGGCAGGATCAACTGGCACATGATGGAGAAGTCATTGCCCTTTAGCTCGGGAGAGCAACCAGTGGGAGACTGTGTCTGCACGGAGAATGGCCATCCCTTCCTCACCACAGCTGAAGGATCTCAAGGTTGGATTAGAGTGCATAAATTCACACAGACTCCTTCTTTGCCGCAACTTCAAAGGATTGTAGTCGTAATCCCACTTACCTGTAGGGCTGCCAAATTCCTTTGCTATCCTGATTTCTCCATTCCTTTAGTAGCACTTTGTTCTAGGGATGTCAGCAAGTGAGAATGCGGAGGCTTCTGCCTTTGAGAAATGTCCTCTATAGATTTAGAAATGTAGGAAGTGGTGGCAGCTGGTGCCAGTTGTGGTTGTTGGGGTGGATGATTCAACAGTCATTGGTGGGCAGAGGCAGGGTGACTGAGAGAACCAGAGGGGAGCAGAGATGGGCATGAAAATTTGTGCATGCACACATAAAAACTGGCATTTATTCAGACATTGCCTTACCTTCACCCAAAATTAAAGTTAGTATGAGGAACAACATCATCAGGAAACTCACAAACTTTACATGGGGAACTCAATCACCCACGCTGTATGAAGCACATCCAAACATGCGAAACAAATTGACATTACTGTTAATTAAACAATGATTATACAATTGGCTTTTGAGCAAGGGTGACCTTTACCTTTTCCTATTGGGAAAGGATGCCTCAGATCTAAACCAGTTGAGAAAATATATCCTCTTGTTGTATCTCTCTACCTAAGATAAGGAGAGAAGCAGAAGTAGACGCCAAGAGACTAAGCAAGAGAATGACCCTCAACATCCTCTGAATGGATATGTGCCTCAACCCTGCCAACTCAGATCCAAGAAGAGCTTTATGGCAAGAACAAATACTCTTGGGGCTACACAAGAGCAAAACCAAATTAGAAGATAGAGGAAGGAGCTCACTGGACAAGGAACAACATTAAAGGAGAATTAGCCGAGGAACCCAGCCTCCCCTATGTCATTTGGAGGATCCTGAATAGACTGATAGTCAGAGAGCCTAAATTTAAGACCAACATGCTCATCTGGGAGCTGCTGATGGATAACAACATGCTGTGTGGATGTGGAGAGATACAGAATCCAGCTCATTTTCCGGTCTGCAGTATTTGCAGAGACATGTACAGATGAAAATTTAATTATGGCCAATGACAAAACCAAGAAAGTGGCTTCATTTTGGCAGTCTAAAGTTTGATCTGGACAGGAAGGTAGAAGAAGACAAAATCTTACAGCTTACTCACATCACTCCCTCCATATTATATATGGAGCCACCTCCAATTTTAGACAATGAAACTGTAGTGCTATACTGGGAGAAGACAATTACCACAGATAGAATAGTTGATTTTCATAAAACGGATTTGCATATAGAAATTGGGGTTCCGTCAACAAACAACCTCAGAAGTACCGAAAATAGAAAACTGGTGATGTACCAAACATTAATACAAGAAATTAAAAGAATATGGAAACAATTTCAGGCCATCCTCCACCTCATACTAATTTCAGCAAATGGAGTTGTTTTGATCAACAGTCCAAAAAAACTGCCAAGTGACAACTAATTTGCTTTCTGAAATTTGAAAGTGAGTGATTTTGCAAATATTTCATCTCATCTGTCAATTTTTATTACTTGACTCCTAATTTGTAGGCTTGACCCTTTGGTCTATGTCCAAATACCAGCAAAACTCAGAAATAAGAAGTGCAAGATGATGGTGATGATGCCATTTGGAACAAGACTGGGAGTACAGCACCAGCCTTACAACATGTGCATTTCTACATTGCATCAACCCTGGCAAGAACAGCATAGGGCCTGGGGATAATGCAGTCTCTGTGTTGGCCATCCTCACCACACCCCAAGTTACAGCAGTAAAACATAACCTGGGAAAAGCAAATTCTCCAACCTTACTCTATCTGTTCTTTTGCACCCAGAAATATTTTCAAATCCTATGAGCTTACAGTACTGGGAAAAAGAAGAAGAGATATTTAGAGGATCCTCTGATATATTTTAAGCAGGACCTACCCCACCATTTGAAGGGACTGTGGTGGCTGAAATGGTTAAGATACTGAACTTGATGACTGGAAGGTTGGCAGGTCAACAGTTCAAGACCCAAGTGCTGCATGACAGAGTGAGCTTCCGTCTCTGACCTAGCTCCTGCCAATCTAGAAGTTTGAAAAGAAGAAATTGCAAGTAGATAGGTACCACAACATTCCGTGCACTCTGGTTTTTAGTCATGCCTGCCACATGTCCACAGAAACGTCTGCAGACACAGACAGCACTTGCTCTTTGGCTATAAACAGAGATGAGCACTGAACCCTAGACTCAGATATGACAGGCTTTCAAACAAGGGCAACATTACCACACCATTACTCAGTACGAGGCCACTAATTCAGGCAGCAGCTTTGGGAATGTCATAAAACATTGGGAGGCCATGAATTATTAAATTTGTTATTATTTTAGCTAAAAGGAGGTGTAATGCTTGTAAGACTGTCCTGCTACATGCTGCCAAAATAATTTTGCTGGGTTTGAGTGGAGAGGCGTTCATGGAGTCCTTTGTGCCCCCCATCCATCAGCACATCCTTTAAAATTCATGAGGCAGTTCATCTGGCTGCATTTATAGGACAAATAGATTAATGCCAGTGCATTGAGGGACAGTAGAGAAATGAAAGAGGACACGAGGGAATACTCATCCCAAAAGGTTCCTTTTCCTTCCAAGGAGAAGGGTCTGTCTCTTCCTCTCTCTCTCACTCCCTGCTTTTTATTAGCCCTGCCCCTGTAACCCAACAACACTTTAGAAATTAAACAGAGAAAGCTATTAGATAAGGGCCCAACAGGATGTCACTGTTTAGTGTCTGCATGTCAAGTTGGTATTAAAAAAGACAGGAGCAGAACTCGTAAAAAATGGAACAAAAAGATAGCAGCCACATTTTTTTTTAAAAAAGGCCCTATTAAATGGCATCACATTCTTCTTCCATGTCTAGGCCAGACGTGAAACTGCCAAAATGAAGGCACCTTTTGGTGAGTTCATTCTGCACTTCCTTTCTCCTGATCTAGTGTGTGAAAGATTAGCCAAGGTTGCCGTTACCAGGGTACACCAAGTGTGGTTCAAAAATACTATAATCTTCAAGGAGGCTCTTTCTGTGTATCGCATGGAAAGATCCTAACCTAGCTATCTCCAACCCAGCATTCCCAAACTAGGACTACAACTCCCATCAGCCGCCAGTTACCTGGTTGGCAGGTTTCTGTGAGTATAATACTACTGGAAGGCGCCATGTTGGAAAACCCCTTTGAATCTTTCCTGAAATGTCAGCTTTTACAATTAATAAAGTCGATGGCTCTGATACAGCTGGTAGATGTCTTTAAAAGCAAGTACATTAACAGGATTAACAGAAGACATAATATTGTTGCTAAGCTTCTTGCTTCACTTCAGTTGTTTGGGTTTTTTTTTAAATTCCCATGTTTGATTTCCTTCCTTCTTTCCTCCCTGCTGCTTTTTGAAAATGGCAAAAACTGTATTCCCTTTGCAAATTACTCTCTCCTTTTATTACAGTTATAGATCTCTCCTGCACAGCTTAGCTTTGGAAGGTGAAAATCTGCCCATCTGTTCTGTGTCTTTTTTAAGGTGGACAACTCATTCTGAATTACCAGATGAAGTTTTGAAAGACTAGATGGATCTTGTTCAGGATGTTATTCTACTGTCAGAAGTTAGATTCTGATGTCATGGTATTCGCGGAAAAGAATTCGTGATCTACGAAGGATTTTTGACACTTATCTGTTTCAATTTAGGTTAAATAGATACAAAGAGAATATTGTTATGGTTGTGATGGCAGTGATCCAATCAAGATTAAGCACTTACAAGCTGCAGTGATTTCTATAGGAGAGTGTCAAGAATGTACTGGGAGGATACAGTTCAACTGGACCTTGTCCAAGGATTGTTCAGTTAGACAAACAATTCTGAATTCTCAGTCTCTTGTACCTTTTCATTTGTTTAAATTTCAAATGGCACTGTTCTTCTGTCTTTAGTTTTACCTCAAATAGCAGGAGAGCAAATGGAAGTTTTGCGTTGTCTACGAAAGCAAAGTTCTTGATTTTTCCTTCTTCATTACAAACACAGAAGCAGGGCTTGGTGTTTTGTACTGTTTTTAAAAGAAAGTTAACAACCCTTTGACCTGTGTTAATTCACCAACTAGGTCTGTGCTGGAGAGGTGTGAAAAATTTCCCAGGAGAATGGAATAACACTTGCTTTTGTTGGAAAAATTACAGCTTCTAATCTTTCAGTATGTGTTAATATAAACCATGCTCCAACTGAGCATAACTCATGGACTTGTTTGCTTTTACGGTCAGAATGCATTCAAAGAACCTGCTTTAAATTCACAGGTACATGCTGTTCATTTTAATGAAACAAGGCAGCCTTTAAGCCAATGTAACCAGCTTGTTCAGCTGGATTTTATGGGTGCCCTGCATCACTGGAGCAGCAGAAAACACCTGGAACAGGACAGCGAACATTTACTGTTCTTTTCACAGAGGTAGATTCGTACATAGCAAAGGTACTATTTCAGGAGAACACTTACTTTATCTCTAGTGCAACTTAATGTGCACTCCTGGTGTTCGACTCAGCATAGCCTGTTGGCTGAGGAACAACACCCAGCAAGCAGTCTGATGTTATGCAGTGGTTCTCAAACTTTGGACCACCAGAGATGTTTTGGATTTGAGAGCCTAGAATCCCATGTTGGTTCAGGCTCCTGGGAGTTAATGCAAGAACATTTGGTCAGCCAAAGATTGAGAACTCGTGTTTTAGTGTATATAAAATTTGTAGAGATTGAAATTCCAGTGCTTTAGGATAAACGATGAAATCATTTTCCATCCAGATCTTTCTTTTGAGCTGAGCTGCAATTCTCACAATTGCTGTTTTGGATTTTGCCAGCAACTATAACCTAGCAATTTAAAAGCAAGAAATTGCAAACAGATAAATAGGTACTACTTTGGCAGGAAAAGTAACAGTGTTTTGTGTCTACCACATGATCATGGAAATGTCTCCAGACGAAGACAGTGCTGGCTCCTGGGCTGTAAATGGAGATGAGCATCACACCCTAGAGTCAGATACGACTGGCTCTACCTTTACCTACCGTATATTCCGAGAAGTCTCCTGGATTGTTGATTCTTCTCAGGAGAACCAGGTGGCCTTTTGTACCTTAAAAAAAAAAAAGAACAACAAAATCTCCCATAACAGGAAGTGGACATTGATAAATTTTGGTTCAACTTCCAGCAGGTCCCATGGAGAAAAACTGACCGCCAGAGCTTGCCCACTTCTAAGTTACAGGTTTGGGGCTGGATCAACACCTAGTTTCTAGTTCCATAGAGTCTTTGAAACTTACTGGGTGAAATTAGGCCAGTTAGTCACTTTCCCTAACCATGAAAGGTCTTTCGAAAAGATAGTCATAAGGAGAGGCACTTTGAACTCAAAGGAGGAAAGATGAAATAAACATAACCAACATTTTAAAAATTCATGAGAGGGGCTGCTATCTCACATATTTAAACATTATGGCACAACACTCATGCCCAGGTGTTTCTAAAAGAAAAGTAGACTGGCAAATCCCAGTTTCTGGCTTTGCCCAACCTATGTCACATTGGCTTGTGCTCATGAAATGATTAATTAATTATCTGCATCTATTGGTTAAGACACTGAACTTGACAACTAGAAGGTTGGAAGTTTGGCAGTTTGAGACCTGAGTGCTACATGACGGAATGAGCTTCCATCTCTGTCCCAGCTCCTGCCAACCTAGCAGTTCAAAAGCAAGAAATTGTAAGTAGATAAATGGGTACCATTTTGGTAGGAAGGTAAACAGCGTTCTGTGCTCTCCGGTGTCTAGGCATGCATACCATATGTCTACGGAAACATCTGTGGACACAGACAGTGCTGACTCTTTGGCTGTAAACGGAGATGGACACCGGACCCTAGAGTCAGATATAACTAGCTTTCAACCAAGGGCAACATTTACCTTTACCTAATGGTTCTTTCCTTTTCCTCTTCCATTTGAGGTTGGCCATCATCATGACTATTCCGTGTTTTAGTATGGCAGTGCAAGGTATAACCCAAACTCAGAGGGCTTTCAGGCAATGAGTGTTTTTCCTTCCTGCACTTCTTTTCCCATTTAGTCTTCATTGAATGATCACCTGTAACAACCTCTTCCTTTCATTTCTCATCTGTATTATATGTGTTTCATGAACTTTTTTTGTTCTTTATTCATTAGGCTTAATACTTCTTCATTGGTCAGCCTATCAATCCAAGAGAATTCTTAGCAGTAGAATTTTAAAAGCTTCTGTCTATCTAACAGTAACCCGTTTTAAAATCTGAGCTTCCTTCCCATAAAGTAGAACCAGATAAATCTGCCTTTTAAAAGCCATACTTGAGCCATTACTGCACTTTGGGCTGTTGTAATATTTCATATTGTGTTAAAGAGGCTGATCTGTATTCCAGTCCCTCTTGCAGGCCATAAAGAAGTTGCTCTGGGCCATTTCTATTTTGGTTATTATCACATAGCTGTGATCCCAATGTTCATATAACCCAGGAGTTCTCAACCTTTTAAAGTCGGGGACCGGGTCACACTCCCTCAGACAGCTTCGGGCGTTGGACAGCCATTTTGCCCTGCCTCCACCACATAGCACTTCTGGATTTGGTGGAGGTGGTGGTGGGCCACATGAAAGAGCCATGGGCCACATCCGGCCCATTGGGTGTTGGTTGAGAATTCCTAATATCACTGAATGACTGTTATTCCATCCATATATACCTGTAGTTATAAAAATGGTACAGTCCAGTAGCATCTGACCAACCATTGGGTGCAGGGAGGTAACCACCCACAGTGTTAGTTGTTGTGGAAAGACAACATAGTATTTTATTGATTAGTATTGCATTTTTATTATTTGGGGAGGATTTTCTCTCTCAGTATCAATGGCAGACATTGGAAATGGTGCACTCTCAGCCTGATTGGGGCAGGGAAGTTGTTTGGTACTCTGCCACTAATGCAGCAAAATGTATCCTTCTTACATTAACTATTTATCATAGCGCTCTAAAACATCATGAAGTCTCTAGCGTTTCAGATAAAATTCTTTGCCAACCTTATTAGGAGGCACCAGGAACTGAACTTGGCACTTTATATATCAAATGCTGATGCTCTATCATTAAGCTATGGGCTTCCTTCTCTCTATAATAATAATCTCATATCAGAGATTACTCTAGGTTGAAAGGATTTGTTAGGACACACCTGAATGAGGTTCCTTTCATGTTCCGAAGTGCAGCTCTCAGGTATTGAAACCTGACCTTCCAGTCTCCAGCTCAGCATCTTAACCACTAAGCCACTGGGGGAGCTTCCTTCTCTCTAAGAAGGCTAATTAATCCATTATAGGAACAGAGCCCAACATTTTCTCTTCTGTCAGCCAGGGCCACTGAGATCCTTTTGGTCTTGATAGAAATATGACAGATGTCTGCTTTATCTTATGCCTGTGTTGGTTCCTCAGAAATGCTTGTTTTGTTTAATTAAGTTGTGCCCAGGGAAGAAGCCCTTTATCATGATTCTGTAAAGGCTTTGTTGTATTCTTTCCTCCTTAATGTGTAATAAATGTCAACTTCATAGATAAAAATCCAGTCTGCCCATTGCCCTTTCTGTCCTGCATGCATACCAGAGATTTTCTCCAATTAAGAAAGGGAGAGGTCAGCATTTAGGACTTGAGTCTCCTGGTCACAGGAAGAGAAACATATTTCCCATATCAGACATGCCCTTTCTCTTATAGTTTTAAGTATGAAGTTTTAAGATGAATTAGTATTATCATAGGCTTAACCTATGATTTTAATCTGTAAGCCGCTCAGAGTCGGGTTTACCCGATTGGGGCGGGATAGTAAATATGAGCAAATAAATAAATAAATAAAATAAAGAGGAGCTCATGCTAGCCTGCTAACTGAGACATATCTGTAATTATATACAATATGTTGTACTGTATATTATATATATAGTGCTATATTATACCTTTCACAGAAACTACTTCCTTGGAATTCTCATCCACACCCACTCCAATCCTCAGCAGGGATTTGACCCCGGGCCATTCACACAATAGATGTTAGGCCTGAATGCAAATGTGTAAGGGTTGTCTTGCATCTGTTTGCAATTCAACAGGGCAAAGCTTCACCACTAATGTAATAACAAGTATTACCAGTTTTTTTTAAAAAAAAATCACATGCCTATCTGTTATGTTAACCATTCTGAATCTCTGTACTGTATCTGGTGTATATAAACTGATGCCATGAAATCTCACTCCTGTGTCTGATGAAGTGGACCTGATCCACAAAAACTAACATAAAAATACAGTAGAGCAATTAGTATTTAGTTTAAAGGGTCACAACCAGTGGTGGGATGTCAAAAATTTTACTACCCCACTGTGATGTCATCAGTGTGGGCAGAGCTAACATCATGATGTCATGATGTCGTGGGTGGGCCAAATTAAAAAAATACAAAATAATTAAAAAATAAGCACACACACACACCCCTCAACCCACCCACCCACCCACAACACAAACCCGTAAATTAAATAAATAAATACATTAAAAATACATTAAAATACAACCACCCACCCCAACACCCCCCACCCCAACACAAATTAACCAGAGCTTTTAAACCAGAGCTTATTCTGGCTAATCTTTCTCACACTAAGTCAGATGGAAGGAACTACAGAATGAACTCACCACAAGATGGCTTCATTTTGGCACTTTTCAACTTTTCAACAGTTAAAGAAGTTAGGTACTAAGTATTTGCCTAAACAGTTCTCTAGGATAATATGCCTTAATGTAAATGTAAAACAGCTGTAACTCCTTAAGGTTTCTCCAATTGGAACAGCAATTGGAACAGCACAGGTGTAGCTTATTGGTGAGGTAACTCCAAGACTTTGCTTAAAAACCCCAAGCCAGGCTGCCAGGCCTTTTTAGGAACTGTGGTAGTACGTCAATATAGGTAAAGGTATTAAATATACTTTAAAATACACACAGACACACCACATCCAAAGGTGAGTCACTTACCCTGGGGAGCAGGCTATAGGGAGTTTCAGGCTAGCAGCTTCTCTTCCTTCTCCCCGCTTGGAAGGACAGCAAGGAGGACGTGCATACGCGCCAAGCACTGTAGGCGTGCATGCACACTAAGTGCATGCACAGTGGGGGAACCAGTGAAAAGGTAAGCCCCAAAGGTGGTTCCCTCCAAAAGTTGCTATCGGTTCTCTGGGACACTGGGAGAAGTTACTACCGGTTCTGGTGAACTGGTGAGAATCTGTTACATCCAATCACTGGTCACAACATTTTTTTAAACTCTCTGTTATTGTAGATGCAATGAGCACAGAGCTCGGCAGGTTGAGAAGAATGGTGGAGGACAGAGGTGTCTGGAGGCTGGTGGTCCATGGGGCCGCGAAGGGTTGGAATTGACTGTGCAACTGAACAACAAAAAATTCTTGAAACACTCTCTGTTATGGTTGAAACATGGATACGATTCAAAAAAAAAAAAAAAACCAACTATGAGACCTATTTATCTTTGCTTACAAGTTTTGTTTTCCAGAGCTTGCCATGACCCATATGCCTAGTTATGTGGGGCTTTTATGGTTTGGATGCCCTAGGACAGTGATGGCCAACCTTGGCACTCCAGGTGTTCTTGGACTTCAATTTCCAGAAGCTCAAGTCAACAAACCTGCTGATCAGGGTTTCTGGGAATTGAAGTTCAGGAACACCTGGAGTGCCAAGGTTTGCCATTACTGCCCTAGGAGATTGGTTGGACTGCTGGCACTGCATTTTACAGAGCTTGTCATCTTAATTCCTCTCTGGGAGGATGATTGTGAGGTTCAAGAACCATGCAGGTGACATAGTGGCAGCAACAATGGTGGTGGTGATGGGTTGGTGACACTTCTCCATCCTCCCCCAAAAGATGGGACATCTTGGGCCATCCTGTGTCAAAGCAACAAACTTCTGCACCTAGTTAGTCTTATTTGTTGTGCTCTGTCAAGTCATTTCTGAACTATGATGACCTTAATAGGGTTTCTGAGATATGTGAGTGCTTTACCATTGCCACTTCCCAATGAGTTTTTTTGGCCAAGTGGGTATTTGAACCAGGTTTCCTGAGCTCTAGTTTGGCACTCTATCCACTTCTTCTACTTCTTTCATGTCCAAATCACATTTTGGACTGCCAAAAAGGAAGCCACTTTCTTGGCTATGCCATTGGCCAAACTTAAATCCTCATTGGTATGTGTTTCTGGTAGTAACCAGAATAGCAATAAACTCTCCTCACTACCACATATGTAGTCCTTCTTACTCTTTTATCTTGAGTTTAACACTATCCAACTGTAGGTATTCAAGTGTTTATCATGGCACTCTTGGGTTTTGCAAAGCAGTTTAACAGAAAAACAGTATCTTTCAACATTATACGGTCATTGTTTGTGTCGACACATGCTAGAATGCCAAGTAATCGCTACTCTTTTTTTTTAAAGGAGAGATTTATTTATATCAGTTGACTGTCAAAACATGTTGTTAAGCCTGCCCAGGAAGACGGTGAATAATACTGTACTGTGGTGTACGTGGATTTCAATGTTGTTTTTAATATTTCTCACAGGAATGTTTTACTCTTCAGGGAGATACTTTGCTGCCAAAATAATATGGGAAGTGGCAACTTAGGTTCTATAGGGTGGAGTCACTGCCAATTCTGTAGTTACTTTGGCCCTAAAAACACATCTCTGGGGTATTATTGATTTCTTTCTTTTTTTGAAAAAAGCCTGGGAAAAGCATACACACAAGTTCTGGGGGACTAGGGTTTCTTCACTGAGTTTTGTTCAAGATATTAAATATGATTATTTATTAGGCTGAAGTCCTAAACAGACATTTCAAAACTGAATAATGATGTTGCACAAACAGGGAACTAGCTCTAGGCTCCTGGGTAGCCATTTTGATCTCGAGGCACATTGTGGAAGGAGTGTTTCTGGAAAATCAGCATTCAGAATCAAAGAGCCTCCTTGCTCTATATGTGGAGAGAAATAAAATGCATAATATGGGTCTGAAGCTTTGTTTCCTTACATATTCCTATTACTCTGTTGTAAAACATCTCAATAGACCTAAAGTTATGGTTTTATTACCATCCTTCCCCCACTATGTTGGTCATAAAAAGTGAGGATCTGGGCTGTACCAGCTATAGGTGGGACAACCAAAATAAACAATTCTTTGGAAGTATAGAATTAGATTCTGAGTTAGCATATTTGGTGGTTAAGACGCTGACCTTGATGACTAGTACAGGCATTCACAACCTATGGCCCGCAGGCCAGTCCCGGACCTTGATGCCAATTCATCCAGCCTGTGCCACCCTCATTGTTCCTGGAAGCAGAAGTAAAACGTGCACGTGCAGAAAGCTGCTGTAAATATACTTGCGCATGCACAGGAGCATTTTACTTACACTTCTGGTGGGAGGAACCATGTGACTGCCCCAATCAGCTGTCTGGGCTCATGGTCAGGCCCACAACCTGCAAACATGGAGAACCTCTGAACTAGAAGGTCAGCAGGTCAGTAGTTAGAGACCCGAGTACTGCATGATGGCATGACCTCCCATCTCTATTCCAGCTCCTGCCAACCTAGCAGTTCGAATGCAAGAAATTGCAAGTAGATAAATAGGTACCACTTTAGTAGAAGGTAACAGGGTTCTGTGCACTCTGGTGTCAAGTCATGCCTGCCACGTATCCACGGAAATGGTTGTTTGGCTATAAACTGAAATGAGCACTGAACCCTAGAGTCGGATATGACTGTCTTTTAAGCAAGGGTGACCTTTACCTTCTCCTGATGTTCAGTTTTTTCTGTACACAGAATACTTATTTATTCCTACAATGACTTGTTATCTCACCCAATCACAAGTGTGAGACTCCTTGCTCATGGTCACCCATGCACTGATCACCTCCCGGTTAGATTATTGTAACATGCTCTACAAGGGGCTGCCCTTGATGACCATTCAGAGGTTGCAGCTGGTGCAGAATGCGGCGGCCTGCGTGGTAATAGGGTGTGATTGTTATGCCCATGCCTCACCCTTGTTGCGGGAGCTGCATTGGACGCTCCCCAAGCCGGCACAGAGTGTGGGGCGGGAACTTTAAAAACTGGATGGCTGCTGCCCTCACTACAGCCAACGGACGCTTCCCAAGCTGGCACGGACCCGCTGAGAGGAGCAGGAACAGCTGAGTGGCGGGGTAGGGCAGGACTTTAAAAGCCAGATAGTCGAGGACGTGGTTATGATACTTTTTAAATGAATGACTTTTTTCATTATTATTATTGTTAGGCTCTTCTTTGCAATGTGTTATGATGTGTTATGTTATTATGATTTATTTGTTGTTACCCCATTGCTTTTTACTCTGTTGTAATGTGTATATGCTTTGTTATATTTATATTGTAATGTTGTTTTATGTAACGTCATATTTGGGGCTTCTGAGAGCCGCCCTGAGTTGGTTTTTACCGAGTAGGGTGGCATACAAATCGAAATATAACAACAACAACAACACAATGGTTCAAAATCAACAGAAACAAGTATAAATAGCCATTTTATCAGTGGAGAAATGCACAATAAATTACAAATAAACCAACTAAGAGTGCAACTTTCACTAGTCAAGATGGCTGGCCTAACATTTAGCTACATGACTCTAAACCCCTCTAAGATAGTGGGATTTGTGTAGGGCTGATTTTGCAGTGATTGATTCCCTTGGCCTGGAGAAAGCTCACCTGTGGTATAATCCAACTTCTCCTCTGTTCACCCTCTTTCCTTTTGGGGTTCTTCTGCTGGGATATATTAGCCAGCAGGACAGTTCTTCTGGCAGATTTGTCTGCTGGCAAGTCTACTAGATCAGCTAGCAGAAAGGAGCTCTGTAGGAACAAAGGTCGACAAGCTGCTGGTTACATATTTGATCATGGGAATCATTTGGGGCATGAGTCCCATGCGCATCAACCATGAACAAGATGTTAATATTATAACCCAGCTTCATTAAAAACAGTTTTGAGCATACCCATATCTGTATCCGAATCTGAATCCATGTCCAATTCTGTATTCGAATATTGGCGATCCTCGTGGCAATCAGCCATGAAGACTGTCTTGAGAATATAATGCAGTAGCCTCCACCTCCAATTTGCCTTCTGCATTGCAGCATGACACCTGTACCACTGATCCAGTTCTGTGAGGCCAGTATTAAGCTGCTACCCCCCATCAAGATGGATTCAAGTGACATTTAATCAAGGGGATGTGGACTTTTACACCCAAGCTGCTAATCCTCAAGGTTGTCAGGTTAGTTAAACTCTGTCTGACACTTTGGGTTGAATTGCTGGTAATAGAGTATGGTCTACTCTATTACTGTAGCAGGATAACCTGGCCAGATAGTTTTACAATCTTAGGTGACAGATTTACTGGTCTCCACAAGTATGGAGTTAGAACAAGTTATAATCATTGCCACCACCATAACTGCTGATGCAATCTGGGTGGGTGAGAAGATTTTGGATGTTGTCAGAATCTGCTATCTTGCCAAACCGCTGGTGTGACCCACTAATTCCTTCTTACTTCTAAGCAAGTAAACCCATTCATGCTTGTAGGAGTGTCTTTTTTGTGCAATGACTTTAGGTAAAGGTAAAGGTCGTCCTTGCTTGAAATCCAATAGTATCTGACTCTAGGATTCAGTGCTCATCGCTGTTTATAGCCAAAGAGCCAGCGCTGTCTATTCCTGCAGATATTTCAGTGAACATGTGGCAGGCATGACTAGACACCAGAGTGCACGGAACACTGTTGTACAATGAGTTACTTTTGAGTGAAATACTTGATTTCCACCCTTCCATGTGTGCATTTTTTATTCTATTTCAAATGTAGTTTGTTTCAGTATTTTGAGGTAAGAACAGTATGTGAAAGATAATTATTCAAGTTTTAAAATAATCTCTGTGAATTGTTCTTAGATATTCGAATGGGTCTGCTCATTGTTATGTTGTTTTTGTTGTTCAGTTGCACAGTCGATTCTGACCCTTTGCGACCCCATGGACCACTGTCCGCCAGGCACTTCTGTCCTCCACCATCCTCCTCAACTCACTCAGTTCTGTGCCCATTGTCTCTACAATACCATCTAGCCATCATTTTGGGCCGCTCCCTTTTTCTTTTGCCCTCTACTTTGACTATTTGACCTTCAAGGGAGCAGTCAGGGTTGATTTCTTCTAAGATTGACCTATTTGTTCTCCTCTCTGTCCAGGGGACTCTCAAAACTTTCCTCCAGCACCACATCTCAAAGGCATCTATTCTTCTGCGCTCAGCTTTCCTAATGGTCCAGCTCTCACAACCATACATTGCCCCTGGGAATACCATTGCTTTAACTAGACAAATTTTTGTTTGCAATATGATGTCTCTACTTTTCACTATGTTCCTCAGGTTGCTCATCGCTTGCCTCCCAAGAATCAGTCGCCTTTTTATTTCATGGCTGCAATCTCCATCTGCAGTGAGCTTTGATCCTAGGAAAGTAAAATCTGTCACTGCTTCTACTTCTTTTATTTTATCTTGTGTGTGCATATTCATTTTAAAGTTATTTCAAGTTACTTAAGTGTTTTAGTCCCATTGGCATGGCAGCTTGTAGCATATCCCCCCAAGAATATCTAAAATAAATATTTTTAAAATTATGTTTGAAAAATGGAGACCTGATGCACTACTATAATGGTAACTAGTGATTTTTGAAAACCCTAAAACAGTAACAGAAAAATATATCCTTGTATTGCTGAATTGATAGAATATGGGTCAAAATATAAATTAGCTGCCTTGGGTCCATTTATGGAAGAAAAGCAGGGTAAAAATATTTTAAATAAATAAAAATTTAAACAAATTTAAGGAGGCCAGTGTTTTTCTCTTCAATGAAACTACCTACCTATCTTCTGGCCAGAGAGAAGAAAGCCATTTTACTTTTATTATTTATGTTTCTCTGAGCAATGAGTTCCACAGACCAATTGGCCATTTGTACTGTATGAAGAAATATTTCTTTAGCTCTGAACAGCATTTCTCATATTTGAGCAACCTTCTGTTACATGGACATGGAATAAGGGGTGGCAAATAAATAATGGAGTAAATTATTTAGTCTTTTGGTGGTTTAATCAAATTCAGTGGAGGCAGGTGATTAATGAGTGGGAAAGAGAGAGGGAAACTGTTGCAGTATCTCTGTAAGACTCTTTGTTGGAGTCACTGCAACCCAGGAAAGCAGTGATCCAGCTGAAAATCAATTGGTCCATTATTTACTTTATATTTATTTATTTATTTATTTATCATCATTCTTCTATGCCCCCCTCCTCATGAATGACTCAGGGCAACTGACAACAAATAAAACATACCAGTTATACAATCCCACAATATAAACTCACCCATCACAAAAAATAATAAAAAGTTAAAATTTAAAAACAGTAAAAATTAAAATACAGCTAAAAACACAGCTAAGAACACAGAGGGTGTGTGTGTGTTAATAGGGAGTCAAATGAGCCAACCAGCTTGAGTGACTGTCTGGCCCAGATCCCATACCTGCCCAGCCAGCCAGGTCTTAACACCCTTCTTAAAGGGCAACAACTCCATCTGGAGACACAGTTCTGTTGGCAGAAGGTCCCATAGGGCCGGAGCGGACACAGAGAAGGCTCTTCTTCTAGTGCTAGAGAGGTGCGCCTGTCTAGCTGATGGCACCACCAAAGAACCTCTCCAGTCCGCTCTGGTGGGACTGACAGATACTCTTGGGGTGATGCAGTCTCTTAAGTATCCTGGCCCACTATCATGTAGGGCTTTAAAGGTAAGAACCAGCACCTTGAATTGCACTGAATATTTGTATCCCACCCATCTGGGATATTCTCCCACTCTGGGTGCCACACAACCAGACCCCATAGAATACAAGATCAAACATCATACAATATATAGACATTAAACAATTACCCGTAAATGATAAAAATGCATAAACCATTTTTTAAAAAACTTCATCTTTTATCACTTTGGATGTTGAGGAAGATACTGTACAAGGTTCTTGCTCTGGCGCGTCTAGCAGGCTCCACCAGTTATTTGGTGTTCTTCTACTATGTCTTTGATGTTATATTATTTATTTATTGTAGTATATTGTATTATTTTTCTTTATGTTATATTACTTTTGATTGTGTTTTATGTATGGCTCTGTGAACTGCCCTGAGTCGGTTTTTACCGACTAGGGCAGTATACAAATCAAATAAACATAAACAACATGTTGTCTCTCCACCTTCCTTTGGGTCTGCTTCATGCTCTTTGTCCTTCTCTTCTTTCCACATATGATGCCTTGTATGGTATGGAATTCCAAGAGATTATCTCCAAATGGCCATGTCACTTTATTTGGTCTCTGTATGTGGTTTAAGATTGGTTCTATTCCAGCTCTTTCCCTTATATTCTCATTCCTGACTTTATCTCTTCCAGCCACTCCAACAGCCTTCCTCAGGGATCTCATTTCCATGGTGACCAACATTTACTGTATTTATGTTTTATTGTAAGTGTCCACGTTTGGCACTGGTAACATAAGGTGGAAATGAATATGCTACTATTTCCCAAACTTTGGTTTTTGGACTTAAAATTCCCAGAAGCCTCAGTAAATTCCCCAAAGCACTGATCAGACAATGTACTGACTTAAGTTTCTGAGAGTTGAACTCCCCCCGTGGGGCCTGGACCCCACCTTGGGAAACACTGGATTATACTTTGTATGAGGTGTTTCTTTGTGCTCGTCGGTATTGCCTCATGTTGTAACAGCAGAGCTAACTGTCCCAATATTTGGTTTGCCTTAGGTAAAGATAAAAGTTCTCCCTTGCTCGAATGCTTGTATCCAACTCTAGGGTATAGTTCTCATTTATGTGCTATTTTAGTGTGTTTTCTGCAGGGCCGGATTTTCCTGTAGGCTAACTAGGCTTCAGCCTAGGGCCTCAAGATCAAGAGGGGCCTATATATTGATATATATCACAGTAATGATGTATTTTATTATCTCTCATGTAATTTGCAAACTTAAAAATGGGAGGTGAAAGGGCCACATAAGTGGAATAGCCTAGGGCCTCTTTTCATGTAAATCCAGCCCTGGTTTTATTATATTCTTATTGTATTGATGTACAGTCAAACCTTGCATAAAGAGCGCCTCGCTTAAAGAGTAACTCACTTAAAGAGCAGAATTTTCTCTGAATGTTCACTTCACTTAACAAATAAATTGGGGTTCGCAATCCCCCACCACCAGTTGGTCACTTACAATGGTGTTTTGCTTAAAGAGCAAACTCGCTTAAAGAGCAATCCTGTGGAACGCATTATGCTCTTTAAGCGAGGTACAACTGTATATCGTGCTGATTGAATGTTTTATATTGTATTAAGGATATGTGTGTAAGCTGTCCAGAGTTGCACTTCGCGAGTGGGGCAGGATATAAATTGATAATAATAATAATAATAACAACAATCTACTTGCAAATTCTTGCTTTTGAACTCCTAGTTTGGCAGGAGCTGGGACAGAGATGGTAGCTCACTCTGTTGTGCAGCACTTGGGTTTCAAACTGCTGACCTGCCGACCTTCTAGTCATCAAGGCTAATATCTAAACCACAAAGCCACAGCAGTATAAACCATAGGTAAAGGTTGCCCTTGCTTGAAAGCCAGTTGTATTTGACTCTAGGGTTCAGTGCTCATCTGTTTATAGCTGAAGAGTCAGCATTGTCTACATTTGCAGATGTTTCCATGGACATGTGGCAGGCATGCCAAGGCACCAAAGTGCATGGAACGCTGTTTTACCTCCCCACCAAAGTGCTACCTATTTATCTACTTGAAATTTCTTGCTTTCGAATTGCTAAGTTGGCTGTGCCACGGCGGGAGGGTGGCGCGGTCTGCAGAACAGCGGGACGTCCCGGTCCTTTCCTCTCCTCCCTCCTCCGCGCAGGGTCTTGATTGACAGCCCCGCTATCCTGAGCTTGGCGGTCAGGGACGGACACAGCGCCCCGCCCCCTCCTCCGACCCCCCTCCCTCCCCCGTCCTTCTACTCGACCAGGGCGCGGATGAGAGCCGCCCGCCGATTGGCTAGATCCGTCTCACGCCAGCCCGTGCCGGCAAAAGGCGGCTGGGGTTACACACAGAGAGAGAGAGAGGGAGCCCAGCGAGGGGGGCGTGGCCGACCGAGAGTAACCTCGCCCGGCTCGAGCCGCCCCCGCGTGACCTTTTCCTCCCTCAAGTGGGCGGTTGGTTGGGCGTCTCGAGCCAGGCAGGCGCGCGCCTCCCTCCCCCCCCCCCAACAACCTTTCCCATCTTTTGGCGGGAGAGCCAAGATGGCGGCGCTGAGCAAATCCATCCCTCACAGCTGCTACGAGGTGGGGCACACCTGGCACCCCCACTGCGGGCGGGCCTTCGTGCACATCACCCAGGGGGCGCTGGTCGAGTCCCTTCGTATCTACGGGACCCTTTACCTGGTGAGAGAAGGGAAGGAGGAGAGGCATTGCATGCAGGGGGGGAGGGAGGAGAAGGAGGTGCCTCCACTCCCCACATCACCCTCTTCTTCTTCACACCTTTGGGGATGATGGGGGCGGTGGTCAGGGATGATGGGTCCTGATGGAGAATGGGATTTAGAGTGGGCTGCAAGGAAAGGGGTCCTTGGGTTAAGTGGGATGGAGGGTAAAGAGGGTATCTTGCTGCAGTTATGGGGGTGGTCAGTGGGTGTATGTATGAATTGTTGGCAGGGCACAGAAAGGTGAAAAGATGCTGTCTTGGGGCTGGTCAGTGGAGAACTTGTATGTGTGAATTGAAAAAGATCAGAGGCGTAGCTACCGCCGTATCTGCCGTATCAATTATACGGGGCCCCCCAACGTGTGTAAGCAAAACAAATCGTTACCCTTCCTAAGGGCCCCCAAACAAATTTTTATACGGGGCCCCGCCAAGGCACGCTACTCTTCTGAAAAAGATGAAACATGCCCTTGGGTTTGGGTTGGTTGAAGAAGCTGAGGGTGTACTGGTTGAGGAAAAGTGTGTGTGTGTGTGTAGAAGGACTGGGTATTGGCAGAGATTTATTTCTAACACCTTTCCTCCCCACTTCATACAAAATTTCATTTAAGGTCATAAAGGTTGATGAATAATGTCAGTAGCTACCAGCTTGTGTATTCTTCGTCTGCACCAACACATGTGTATGCAGAGGTACACTTCAGTGTCACATCTTACACAGGCGTCAGGGAGGCATTGTTGGGGTTTCCAGGTGGGCTTCTCTTCAGGTGCCATTGAGACCCAAGACAGTTTAGGTAAGACAGCTCCTCCAAAGTGAGGAAAAGCTAACCTTTAAGGAATACAATGCGTAGAACTTCCCAACAAGTGTAAGAGCTGATGTTCTTATGCGTTGTCAAATTGTTTCTAATTTGCAGTAAATCCAATAGGTTTTTTGATATACAGGTATGTAAAATGTGCAGGCAAGGTTTTAGTCTTTGCAACCTGTGTACAACACTGGTTGTTGTGTGCATTTCAGGCCATATTTGTCAAATGCTAGCAAATTAGGATTAGGAAAGATTATGGGAAAGACAGACGTCTATAAGAGGAATTTGAATTAATGGTGGTGTATCTTAACTTTGTTAGGCTGTAGGTCACAAGACAGAAGGTGATAATGAAAGATATGCCATGGACTTTGTATCCCAACTGCTGCTTGGACATTCTGTACCTCTTATTGTATGAGTAGTTCTGACTGAGGGAAACTTTGGCCTTTGCTGTCACCAGTCTCTGTTTTTTTTTAAAAAATTCATTCAAGGCCTTGGTGGAGTAAGTGTCCTTGCCAACTTATCTTTCAAAAGACTGACATACCCATGGAGGGGTCTGGGTGGGGTGGGGTGGAACAGCAAGTTTCTTTGTAAAGGATCAGTGTGGGAATTCAGGACTTTGTTGCTAGTTTGGGGAATATGCCATACAGTACTGGATAATGCAATGCATATTTTTGAAGGCTAGGATGTTTGGTAAACTTTAGCTTTCAAACAATGTTGAACTAAAGGAATCTGCAGCTGTACCTAAAATTTTTATTTATTTATTTGTTCAGATTTATATTGCCGCCCGCTTGCCAAGGTGACTCAGGGCGGCTTACAGTCAAAACAGCAACAGTACAGTAAAAATCATAAAATACAACCTCACAAAACATATCTTCGGTTTATGGCCTCTCCCCAACTGAAAATGGTTGCCTCCTGTTCAAACTTAGCCTAGTTTGCACCTAGTTGGTTATGACATTTTGTATCACAACCCTAAGCCAGCTATCAGAAATCTTCAGGAGTTTCTTCACTAACATTGCTTTCTCTGTTATGGTGAACTGTAGTTAAATCCATTGTGTGATGATAGATAGCAGATAAGAGGGTCCCACATCCAGTAGAAAATCCCAGATGTTCAATACTTGGCATTTTGGTTTAAAATGCTATGAGCTGTCTGTGTTGGGAAGACATTACCTGAGGACTTGTAGAGCAGTTGCTAATTAGTTTTTGGCAGCACTACGTTTGATAGTCTACTTCTATACTATCATTTTTGTAAATTAAATCTTTATGTAAATGTTCAACATAACAACATGGATTTGACTGTTAAAGTGTATTTACATGCTGATGCCTTTCAAGTCTTTTTCTTTGTAAACATTACTCTGTTGTTACCTTCTGGTTTGAAGAAACACAAGCATGAACAGAGTTTATTTGCAGTATAGAATTTACAGTATGGAAACTATCATATTGGGCCCAATAGCAAAAGAAACGGAGGAGGAACCTCTTCACTATTCTGATTCCCAATGGTCATGGAGGCGGAAGAGGCTGTGCCAGATGGACTGGCTTTGAAGGCGCACCTTGTTAATATCCTCAAGGCTGCGGTAGTTCGTTGCAGTCCTGGTGTTAAATTCTGCATGTCTTGTGACGTACATGCCTAAGGAGATGGCTCCATGATCACAGTGTGTAGGTCACTTCATGGCAATCTGGGATCCACCTTAAACTAATTCATGTCAGCGGCACTTTTCCTGTTTGTCACTCTTCTTTCAAAGTCCAATGGTGATGGGATACGGACGGTGGAGGCAGGTTTCAGGTGACACTGAAGCCTCCAGTTCAGACCTGCATGTTGGCAGCAGCGAAAATGATTTTCAGGAAAAATGTATATAGTAGAACCCCGTATAACGAAAAAACTCCGTTCTGTGGGGCTCTTCATTATACACTAGTACCTCGGATAATGTTATGACTTGGTTCCACAAGTCATGTCGTTATCCGGTTTTTAGCGTTGTCCGATCCAGGGATCAAACAATGCTAAAAAAAAAAAGCCCTGACATAAGGGACAAACCACGCGATTTGTCCCTGTAGCGATGAAACTAGGGTTGGGGAAAAACGCATGCCATCACTACAGGGGGAGTGGGTGGATTGGACCCAAGGGTGCCAGATGCTCGAAACTCAGGCGTCTGGCACCCTTCGAGAAAGCGCCTGCCTGCGCTCACTCCAAGGTTGCTGGATGCTCGAAACTCAGGCGTCTCGTATCCTTGGAGTAAGCGCCTGCCTGCGCTCACTCCAAGGTTGCTGGACGCTCGGAACTCTGGCATCCAGCAACCTTGGAGTGAGCGCAGGCAGGCACTGAATCCAAGGGTGCCAGATGCTCGAAACTCGGACATCTCGCACCCTTGGAGTAAGCACCTGCCTGCGTTCACTCCAAGGTTGCTGGACATTCAAAACTCGAGCGTCTCGCACCCTTGGAGTAAGTGCCTGCCTGCTCTCACTCCAAGGTTGCTAATGGTCCTGTAGGGTTGGCAGAAGAGGCGCACTAGGATGACCACAGTGATAATGGGAGAAAATTATTCCCCGAATTCTGTCAACGGGAACTCCACAAAATGATCAGTCTTTGCAGATTTTACGATAGCCTAAGTTTCAGCACGATTGGAGCACGTTAACCCGTGCTGCTGGGCACTCAAAGTCTAAAAAAACTCTTATTTTTTTGGCTGGCTAGTGACGCCTTTGTTCCGTATCTCTTAAACTTCTTATTATTTTCTCATGATTTATGTCTCAAATCATAGGCAATATTGTAAGTAATTTCTATTCTATTCATATTTGTTGCTACTTTTAGTCAAACCGAGCTATAACAGCCTTTGTCATCAAAAATGTGACTAGGAACTTTTATTAACGAACTTATAATATGATAATTCTTATGCTATGAGAATTATTTTATATTTTTCAAAGTATGAAATTAATTATGATGGAATAAAATGACAGAATGTTTTGTTTTTTACATATTTAAATGTATTTAAATAAGAAAAGAGAGTGACATTACATTGTTTACCATCTATAAGAAGGATACAGTAATGAATAAACTATTCTAAAGGTTTGCTCAAAGCGTTTTTTGAAACATCCGGATACAGCTTTCTGTAATTAATTTTACTCCTCGTTCTGCCACATCATTAACGACCTTTAGTGACTTCACAATCCCCAATCCTTCCTTAAAATGTATATTTTTTGGCCAGCTACTGTGGGGTTTTCTGAGAAAATCTGTGTTAATCTGGAAACGCTCAAAGAAATTCATGGTACCCTTGGTAATTAAACCAGATAACCCTGCATTAACCAGTTCTTCCAACTGGTGTCTTCGAAATTTGGGGTTTACAATTCTTGAATTTTCTGTCTCGGTCTCGGTCTGAGTTAGGAGGACTTTGTTCGCCATTTCCGATTTTTCTTCGTCTGAAATTGAAGGATCAAAGAACACGAGGGCTACCAATTCTGCATTGAAATACCGCAAATGGTTTGAGAATTTCACCAGAGCTCTCTCAGAGATATCCTTGTCAATCTCCTGATAGTCGAACAAACATTGCAAGAGATCAAAGTCTTGCTTGGGAGCTGAGTGTGCTTTGTGGGCATTGAACCAAGCTTTGCAATACACTCTAACGAGAAAAATACAGACAGCTTCTAAGGCACTGTGTTCTTCATCACTCAGTTTGAATTGTCCACGGAATAGGAATATCTTCAGACAATAGATGGCCTTGGCCATCCACCTGGCATGACTGATGGCACCTGGAGATTTAAATCCCATTTCTGTTCCATTCAGTGCGCCTACAAACACCAATACCAACTGTAGGAGCTTCCTGTAATCGTCTCTGGGTTGTGATTCTGTGAGTTTAGTGTTGAAATCCGCAGTTATGTTGGCAATTGCTTCAGAAGGTAGATGTTTTTTCACAGTTGCGTTGCTGATACCCGTGTCGTATTGTTTCTTGTTGAGCTTCGCCCATGCATTTTGGAATCTCTTGAATATATCGGGTTGAGGCCCAGTTGCTGATCCAAACTTACATTCGAAAACACCTCTCAACATGACTTCAAGAATATGGTGGCGGCAAGCTAGGTAAAGCAGCTTTCTACCCAACATGTGTTCCAAAATTGTACAGGCCCCTTTGAACCTTCCTGTGTTTGATGCAGTGGTGTCGAAACACATTGCCTTGATAGAATGGGAGACACCCCATTCCTCGAGACACTCATAAACAGCCAAGGCTTGTTCTTCACCAGTGCTGCTGTCTGCTACAGGAACTCCTAGCAGTTGTTCATTTTCGCCATAAGAAATTAAAACAGCGATTCGTTCTTTCTGCTCTGTCTTTAGAACGTCTGGTAACATTTTTCCGTCCCAATGAACTACAACAGCTTCCTTCTCTGGGATATCAATTCGTTCCAAGATCTTCTCAGTGTATTTTTCTCTGAATACTGTACTTTTTGCTGTTCATGGATGGAGGTTTTTGACACTTTGAACTCATCAGGATTCTCCCCAAGTGCTTCTATGGTAGCTATGAGTATTCGTGTGGCATTTCTGTCAGATACCTTACACCGATCCAACAACAGAGATAGTTTCATGGTTAAAATTTCCCTAACCCCACGCTTCATCCTTTTGCTATGAGATGGTCCAGGAAGTTCCTCGGTTTCTTGAGAAGTACAAACGTCTATTCGCAGCATATCCTTGATATATTCATCACATGTGTTTTCCTCTTCGTCACTGTCCTCATCTTCTTCTTCATCAGTTTCTATGAACAAAAGAAGAGAAAGAAAAGGACCAAATTAATTATGAAAATAGTTAGGTTGGTTATCTTGTTTTGTTGGTGCTTGGGTAAAAACTAAACAATAAAAACCAGGGGATGTAAACGTACCTAGCAAAAAGCATAAATAAAAGAATCTTACCTATGTCGAATAAACATTCTGCTTGAATTTGCTCGTTCATTTTCGCAAGTTCCTTTTGTAGTTTTCTTTCTTCAGCTTGAGCTAACTTCAAATCAACTCCAAGCATAAAGCCTGGGCGACCTTTATCCCTTTGTTTCAAAAGAAACACCTTGTCTTCTGATTTCATCATGGCCAAGGCATCTTAATGGGCGTTATCAAAGATATCATCTACCTTTGAGGCGAACTCTTTGATTTTGTTCTTTGCAGCTTCCGATTTTTTATTCAGGTCCTTTTGTACATTTCTCCACTCTGAATGAAGTTTCTCTAATTTACTAATAGCATTTTTCACATGTTTTGTAGGAATCCGAGCTTTTCCCCAAAAAACAAGTACTTCTTCTATGGTAATTCTTGTTGAATCTCTTAGATTCAATTTCACAGTATGCAAATTGTAGAACAAAGTGGCAAAAAACTTGACGATTAGAGGGCAATTTACAACCGGTTATCTGGTGAGCCGGATAGCCTACAATGAAAATTTTATCTTTGGTTCTGCTTCTTATGGCGGAGGTGGAAGCCATTGTTTTACTCTTTTATTTTAATCTGAAAAAATTAATAATATATATTACAATGAATATTGGTTTCAGAAATTAGATGTAAAAATAACAAAAAAAAAAAAGTCTCCTTAAATCTAAATTTACATGAAAATCATGATATATTGATGATGAAGCTGCTATAGCTCGGTTCGACTAGAAGTAGCAATAAATATATATAGAATATAAATTAGTTACAATAATATTGCCTTTAATTTGAGACATAAATCATGAGAAAATAATGAGGAGTTTCAGAGATACGCCCCCAAAACGTCACTAGTCAGCCCAAAAAAAACACATTTGTTGTAACTTTAAGCGCCCAGCAGCATGGGTTAACATGCTCAAAATGTGCTCAAACTTTACCTTAAAATCTGGAAAGGCTGATCACTTTGTGGGGTTCCCGTTGGAAAAAAATCCGACATTGATTTTTTATGGTCACCCTACTGTACAGTCTACTCCATTACCATAGTGGGATGTCCAGCCAGACAAACCATCATATTGGTCCAATGGCAAAATGAATGGAGGAGGAGCCACTTCTGATTCCTGTCATGGAGTCGGAAGAGGCCACACCAGGTGGAAAGGCTGTGAGGCGCGCCTTGTTCATATTCTCAAGGCTGTGGCAGTCCATTGCAGTCCCGGTGTTAACTCCTGCATGTCTCATTTCATATGTGCTGCAGGAGATGGCTCTGCCATTACAGTGTAAGGGTCACTTCATGGCAATCTGGGATCGACCCTAAACAATTAATGTGAGTGGATTTTTTTCTGTTTCCAGGGAAAATGTTTACTCAGATACAAGTAGCGGCCAATTATGACAACATTGACTAAAAGCCTCTTTGAAAAGAAAGGTCTTAAGTTGTTTTTTAAACATGCCCAGGGATGGGGTTTGATGCCTCTATATTGGTAGAGTATTCCATAGCGTAGGCCAGTGTTTCCCAAATGCTGGTTTTTGGACTTCAATTCCCAGAAGCCTAAGTCATTTCCCCAAAGCACTGATCAGCCAATGTACAGACTGAGGCTTCAGGGAATTGAAGTCCACTAGTGGGCTGTGTACCCCTTGTTGGGAACCACTGGTAGGCCTACCATTGAGAAGGCCTTCCTCTTTGTCATTCCATTCTTGGTGTTGACATCTGTAGCTGCAGTGTTTGGAAAGGCCTAGTGATTCAGGCAGCTGGACTGTGGGAGAGTCATCCCAGAGCTGCAAAGTATGATTTTGGAATTATGCCTGAAAGGAAGGCTAGAATGGTGACACTTGTTTTTCCAATCATCCTCTTTTCTTTCACATTCTAGGAAACTTTACTGAAATACATTGGAATATTTTCAAGGCAGGAATCTTTTCTCTGAGTATAGACAGTACTGTTTAATTACAGATGTGAATTGTGGTGTATCAGGTTTAAAGATTTAAAAAGCAATTGACACATCAGGACTGATTTTCCTCTGTTCTACTATGTAGCATCTGTTGAGCAATAGTTTTATTTTTATTGTGCTTGGCTATTAGTGGGTTGTGTCTAGTTCTGCATATATGCTAGTTCCCTTTATTGTAACATTGTGATGAGATTGAAAATCAGTTTAGTGTGATAAAATTAAAAGATATAGTAAGGAACTTCAGAATGAATTTACCAAAAGGTGCCTTCATTTTTCAGTTCCATATCTGGCCTAGACATGGAGGAGGAGTAGGGGGGAGGGGGCGGCAGCGGCAGCAGCAGCGAGGGCTTTGTGCAAACTGTGTTTTGAGTATTAAATTTGTATGCTGTAAGGAAAAAATGGTGTGTCTTCTCCTTTCCCTGCTTCAAGCTGTAAAAATTTATAGAGTGTAAATGTATTTGATGTAGCTTTTATGTCTGCTGCAAAGTTTATAACCAGAAATGAAGCCACTTTGAAGTTGTTTACTGTTCAAACGTGTGTGTGTGTTGTTCAAACGTGTGTGTACATACACAGAGCAGACATATTCCTCTTGTTACTACTTAAGTGTGTCTCCACCTTTTTTATGTGAGTTGATTGTTTGGAATAGCAGGATTGCTACAGTTCAGTTCAGTTTCACTCAGCTCCATCCAATGTGTTTCCTTTCATCTTCCCACCCCCAGGTACATCATATTGGCTTAATTCGAGTTGTTAATTCAAGATAGAGTAAACCTGTTGGATAAATGGGACTTGATAAATTGATATTTCTGTAAGATCCATTGCTTGAGTGGGTCTTCACTAACTGTAACTAACAACTGGATATAGTCCATGTGGTTCAGTGGAGATTGATTCCAAGTATGCAAATGATTACAATCAAGGGCATCAGCAGAATTAATCCTCATGGATGGGCATACTATGTTATACCTATGGATAATTGAACTGACTGTAGTCCAGGGATGCCCAAACTATGGCCCATACTCTGGATCCAGTCCCTGACACCAATTCATCCGGCCCACACCACCCTCATCACTCCCAGAAGTGGAAGTAAAACGTATGGGCACATTTTACTTCCACTTCTAGTAGTGACGAGAGTTGCATGGGCCGGATTAATTGGCATTGGGGGCCAGATCCGGCCCATGGGCCATAGTTTGGGTACCCCTGGTTAAAGCAGAAAAAATGGCAGCCTAAAATCTTATCTCATCCTGTTGCAAAACAGATTGCAAGGCTTTTTTTACTTCCGTTTCTGGTGGGAGGAACCACGTGACTGGCCCGCTGAACCATGTTACCGGCTCATGGCTCAAAGTGTTTGGGCACCTCTGGTGTAGTCTTTAACATGTCTACATTTAAATGACAACTTTAGGATTCATTGTGCGTGTGTTAAGTGTCCTCCCTTCCCCACAGACATGCATTTATTTTACTCTATTATATTATATCTTGGAAAATTATAGCAAAAGGAAATTGAAATTTTGTGGACCAGAACCCTGGTGGGAAGAAATGTTTGCATAAAAATATAAAAATAGTTGCACAGAATTGTTTCTCCTTTAGTTTTCTGTCCAGTGTTGTTGTTGTTTATCTTAAAACTGCAAAGCTAGAAGGAATTCTGTGGATCAAGTCTAGCCACTGTCAAGAGGTGTGTGTGGGGGTGGGTGGGTGGTGGGTGGAGCTCTGTATCTCTAAACCACTGAATTATCCTTATATTAGTACAAGACGTTTCTGGCTTTTGTAGGAATTTTAAGATGATTCTTCAGCTTGGAGCACAGAGAACAAACATAATCATTGGCTGGAAATCTTGTTGAGCAGGATCTGCCTGCACAATGGGAGTGATATCATTGGGAGTTGCAGGTTACCACTGATTTAAAGGTTTCCTTTTGTGATTTCTGTCTGAATTGCTCGCATTGTGTATAAGCCATGTGCACCCTAAAATTCGAAAGTGACACCATTTATATCATATCCTTTGTGCACACAGATCTGTACAATGGGTTTTCATCTGTTAGTTAGTTGATGCTGGTAAGGGTGGAAGGCAAAAGAAGAAGGGGGCGGCCCAAAATGAAATGGCTAGATGGTATTGTAGAGACAATGGGCACAGAGCTGAGCGAGTTGAGGAGGATGGTGGAGGACAGAAGTGCCTGGCGGACAGTGGTCCATGGGGTCGCAATGGGTCGGAATCGACTGTGTGACTGAACAAAAAAAAAGAAAAAAGTAGCCAACCTTTTTCGTACTTATCTGGATAAAACATGATATTAAACATCTTTACAGATTCAAAATTTTTGTTTGTCCATTCACATAAAGTTCTACAAATCATTTTTGAGATTTCTGGCTACTATAACACAGAAGCAGATTATATTGTCTGCATGTGCATAAGTATTTTTTCAATGCTTATCTTATTCTCAATCAGTGAGAATAACTTTATGGCATTTTCTTGTAAATAATAGAGGAGATTTTGTCATCACTGGATGAATGGGAGGGTGAAAATGTAATAAAGGAATTGACATATCTCTTTCAGATTGCTGCAATTCTGCGAAAGCGAAAACTTGACTATTATTTGCACAAACTGCTCCCTGAAATCTTGCAATCAACATCCTTTCTCACAGCAAATGGAAGTCTGTATATTGCATTTTTCTGCATTTTAAGGTTGGTTATCTTTATATTATGTGTTCCTCAGAATTAGAAAATAGCAACCTGTTCTGTTCCATAATTTATGTGGTTGAAATTTATTTTTCCATTTCACTTGAGAATCACGTCTCAATATGCAAGTGCACCATCATGCGTGCCAGAGGTGGTGCTTGGAGTCCTCTCTGTGAGCACCTATGCATCACCCCAGCACAGTGTTCGCCCCGCCCCTCTGCCCAGCAGCCCAATGGGAACGTTTCCTGTCTCCCCCAAGCACAGAGTTCACTTACCCCTCTGCCCAGCAGCCCAAAGGGAGTACTTCCTCCCTCCCCTGTTGCTATGTTGGCACTTTGCAATAAATACTGTATGTGGGTTTTGGGTTACAGTTTGGGCACTCAGTCTCTAAAAGGTTCGCCATCACTGCTCTACTCCATCCTTCAGGCATGTTTACTGGGGTGTTTCCTGCTTGCCAGCTTCTTCTGCGTCTAGGTGAATTCATTCTGCAGTTCCTGTCCCTTGACCTAGTGTGAGAAAGATTAGCCAGCTCAAGATTGCTGTTGCCTGGGGTACACCCAATTGAAGCTCTTTCTATGTACCCCTATTTGCAAGCTAAAAAGTGCTTGCTTTCCATCAAAGGTATTCTGTAGGACAGTGTAAACAAGCCCATTCCTCCTGCCAAAGAAATGTCTTTTTATTATTATTATTATTCAAATTTATACCCCGCCTCGCTCAGGCGAACCTGACTCTAGGCGGCTTCCATACTAAACAAAACAATATAATACAATATAACAATATCCCACCAAACCCCCCCCCTTAAGTCCTCTATTGCCGCCTAAGACCCCCAAGTTCTCTCCCTTCGAGGCCGGATGGCTGAGGGAGAGTCCAACAAAGTCCAACAAAGGGGAGCGGCGGCGGCGTCTGGCGCGGTGGCAGCGGCGCTTCTTCGGGCCTCCCCTGGCCCAGGGAGGCTCCTTTTATCTTCCTCCCGGCCGGTGACGGGGGCCGGGGGGTGCGTCGTCGTCGTCTTGCGCGGCGGCGGCGTCTTGCGCGCCGGCGGCGTTTCTTCGGGCCTCCCCCGGCCCAGGGAGGCTCCTTTTATCTTCCTCCCGGCCGGTGACGGGGGCCGGGGGGGCGCGGCGGCATCGTCTGGTGCGGCGGCGGCGGCGGCGTTTCTTTGGGCCTCCCTTGGCCCAGGGAGGCTCCTTTTATCTTCCTCCCGGACGGTGACGGGGGCCGGGGGGGCGCGACGGCGGCGTCTTGTGCGGCGGCGACACTTTCATCTTCATCCTTGAGCAACTTACACAAAATCTGTTACCTGTAAAATTGACTTTTTCTCTGCTGACAATTGTGAGCTGGAATAGTTTTTTACAAAATTCTGAATTGCTTCCCCTTGTGAAGATTGAATTTCCTCCATTACAAAAATAACATGTTCTATATTTTAACTTTTCAGGAGGATTCTGGGAAAATTCTATTTTTGGTCTCCTGGGTTTGGTTCTGCTTTACCAGCTTCTTATTTGGCTATTCTTATTGAAAGGAAGAGCAGGTATGTATATATTCTCCTCCTGCTTTGTTATTGGCAAGGTACAGTCACATTATTATTATTATTATTATTAAATTAGATTTATATGCCCCTCTACTCACCTCACTGAGGCAACTCAGAGGGGCTCACATAAACAACATATGCAGTATCACAATCTCAAATATAAATCTGAGCTGTCTTTAAGGGTCATAACAATAGATTTCTCCCCTTATTTTCTTTTTGGTTAATACAAGACCCGGACTGAACCCTGAGTTTTGGATTGTTGGGCATGTAGAGATGCTTTGATTTCTTCAAGCCTTTTGCTGTTCTTACTCTGCAGTGCACTGAATGATCAGCAATTTCAAGTTTATGTTGCTAGGACAGGATGGGGACATTACACAGCTATACAAAAAAAGTTTTTTTCCTGGCATGAGCTTTTGCAGTTGTTTTATACTAAGTTCAGGCTGCTGATTATAAATATGATCTCAGATTTGCTCTATCACATCACATTTTTATGCTACTGGCCAACCCAATTGTCATTCCTGACTGCATGTTGGTGCGAGTCAGTTACAGAATTATAGTGATAAAATTAGTGACTGGTCAACACAATTTTTCTGGCATGAACGATTCTAAGGTAAATTTTGAGGTGCTGATTCTGAATCTGGCATCCGTTTTTTTCTACCGCATCAGGTTTTTGAGATCTCAAATACAGTAATACCTCGGATAACGCTAAGACTTGGTTCCACAAGTCTTGGTGTTATCCGATTTTTAGTGTTATCCGATCCATGTTAAAATCCTATGGGATGGATCAGATAACGTTAAAGCTGCATAGAGATCCATTGTAACCGCACAGGCTTTAGCGGTTGTTATCCGATCCATCCCATAGGACCTTAACGTTATTCGATCCAATTCTCCTCCCCAGATTACTTAACGTTATGCGATTTTAGTGTTATCCGAGGTAAACGTTATCCAAGGTATTACTGTATTGCAATATACCTACGAACAGCAAATTTTTCATCATATTCGTCGAGCTAAACAGACATACGGACCTAATAAAATAACATCCAATATGCAATACTTTATTGAACAAACATATTGAACAAGCACTTGGATGTAGAATGAGCATCAAGATTCACTATTTACATAGTCACTTGGCCAACTTTCCAGAGAACTTGGGTGACGTGAGCGAAGAGCACTATTTGCAATATTTGAGATCTCAAAAACCTGATGTGCTAGAAAAAAACGGATGCCAGATTCGGAATCAGCCCTCAAAATTGCCTTAGAATCATTCATGCCAGAAAAATTGTGTTGACCAGTCACTAATTTTATCACTATGATTCTATAACTGACTCACACCAACATCCAGTCAGGAATGACAATTGGGTTGGCTAATAGTATAAAAATGTGATGTGATAGAGCAAATCGGAGATCATATTTGTATTCAGCAGCCTGGAATTAGTATAAAACAACTGCAAAAGCTCATGCCAGGAAATTTTTTTTTATAGCTGTGTATGATGATTTGCTGTTCATAGTTATATTACAATATTTGAGATCTCAAAAACCTGATGTGCTGGAAAAAAACGGATGCCAGATTCTGAATCAGCACCTCAAAATTACCTTAGAATCGTTAAGAGTACCTCATGCCAGAAAAATTGTGTTGACCAGTGTTATAGGGAGCAAGAAAACATTAAATGGGTACCTATTTTAGGAAGTGTGGCAATAATCTATGGATTATACCAAAATAGGATTATCTAGCCTGAAAAAAAATTAAGACATTTCTAGTCTTTGAAGATACCAAGTGTTTCCAATGAGATGGTATTCCGCATAGTATGAGATCCAGTTTCTAGTGCGCTCTTAGCATTGACAACCAGGGAAGGTTTATGAGGTCATGGTCATCTTGCTCCATCTTCTGCCTTTACACCTTAGGTTTGTATCCCTACTTCTCAAAAGGGGAAGGGCTAGCAGTGTTTCCCAATCTTTGGTTTTTGGACTTCAATTCCCAGAATCCTGAGTCAATTTTCCAAAGCACTGATCAGCCAATGTACTAATTTAGGCTTCAGGGAATTGAAGTCCACCAGAGTCTGTTTGGGAAACACTGGGCTAAAGGTATGGATGCATCTGGTTGCTGCAGCAGGATTTTGTCAGAGAAAGTCAGTAGGATATACAGTCTTTAAAGAAGTGTCCTGGTGTTGTATACATGGTTCTCGGGCAGTTTATCCACACTTTTATAGTGATTTGACACCTGGTGAGCTATTTTGTATAAAGTTCAAAATGTTTATCTAGTTTACATTGAAGTTAACCCTTTTAGAGATTAATGACAGCTGTGGTAAACTCAGGTTTCTAATTTTTCTTAGAGGTTTGCAAAGGTCTATAACAGAGGTTCTCAACCTTTTCAAGCCGAGGGCCACGTCGTGCTCCCTCAGACATCTTTGGAGGTCGGACAGCCATTTTGCCCTGCCTGCCACACATGGCACTTCCTGGTGTGGTGGAGGCAGTGGTAGGCCACGTGAAATGGTGTTGTGGGCCACATCCGGCCCCTGGGCCACAGGTTGAAATCCCTTGGTCTAGAGTTTTCTCAGGCTTCCTGACTTGACAGTTCTTACAGATTATACAGTGGAACCTTGGGTAATGTAATTAATGCGTTCTCTGGGACATAACTTACAGCGAAAATTACTTTAACTGATTTTCCCAAGGAATGCATTGAATGCAATTTCCCATAGGAATGCATTAAAAACCAATATACTTTAACTGAAATGTGGTTTCCCATAGGAATGCAGTGAAAACCAATTAATCTGTTCCAAAAAAAATTTCTGTGAACCAAGCCACTATTTTCTATGGTTTTCTTTTTGTTATGCGATTTTTATGTTAACCAAACTGTTTGTTAACCAAAGTTCCACTGTAATTAGAATTCTCAGCAAGAGAACTTTAGATCACTCTCATGAATTTGAGATTTCTAAGTTCATCACCAAACTATACTTTCCAGTATTCTTGAGGATGGAGATATGGCATTTCAAATGGTGTCAAATTGCTATACTGTACCTCAATTTTTATAGCTTTCATCTTCTATGTAAATTAGAGAGTGAAAGTCATGTTAATTTTTGAATGAGTCATGTACAGAGTCTTTATAGTGCCACTTTAATATAATTGAGTGTAGTCCTTTTGAGTCACTTTTCATGGCTGGTATCCTGCTTCTGGCAATCATCATGGTAACAATGCTTTTTTGTGGGGGTGACTGTTATTGACTTTTGACATAAGCAATCAAGTGAATGTGAAGTTAAAAAGCTGCTGCTCTTCTGGTTTTTCCCAATATGATTGTATTTTTTCACTTCTTTGCACATAATTTTACAGCTCTTAGGAAGTCCTTGCCAGAATAAATTGTTACTTTGTGTAATGGCAATTCAGCTTGTGCGGAGTCTTTGCTTGCTTAGTTGTCTTAGAGATTCAGGAGACACAAGTTACTGTTCTTTATGCAGCACATAGTTAAATGATTGTGTTCATTATGACAATATTCTGTGCATGCTCCCAATTTACATGGTTTTCATAGGTATGAGAGGGGGCAAAATTAGGGAGATTCATGGAGAATAGAGAGAAGCCATAACTCAGTAGTAGAGCACAGGCTTTGCATTAAAAAGTTCTTGGATTTAGAATTAGGTGGGGGCTACAAAAGAATTTTTCCCAATCCTCTGGTGAGCAAATGCCACTTGTGGACAGTGCTGATCTAGGTAGACCAAGGGTTTAAATTAGTATATTGCTGGCAAACAATGTTTTTAGTTGCTGCTGTTATTGCCTGCCTCTAAGCTTTGAGACAGCATGTCCCTAAATTCCAGGTGTTAGCAAACAGCATCAGGCTCAAGTCTTGCCTGTGGGCTTTCCAGAGTTATCTGGCCATTTGCTATGCACAATAAGATGCTGGGACAGGGTAGATCTTTTGTATGACCCAGTAGAACTATTCCTATATTCTTAGATCTAATCATTCATTAGCTTTCTAGTTTACCTTCATCTTTGAGCTTAAATATTAGTTTTACACTTTAATTTTTTTATAGTTTCTAATTCTGAATAATTCAAAGCTTTATACAGAACATTGAAGCAAAAGATTGTTGTGATACGTTTTTTTTAAAAAATGACAAGATGCTGATTGTATTCAAAATAGCTTTAAACTTATTTGGTTGTGGCATTTTTGTTGATCAATACGTTTATATACTCATGAGAACACTTCTAGTAGAGTCAGAAGGGATAGCTTACTAGTCTATTTGGCAGAGTCAAAAGACATGCACCCCAAAGACTTTTTTTGTTTTGCTTCAGGCTGGGAGGCTTCATGGAGGATCTTGTTTGAGAGCCATGGATTTTAATTAAAATCTTCAAGTATAGGTCATGTCCGTTTTACTTACATGGTTTTAAAAATAATGCTGCTTGCCCATACATGCTCCTGGTCCAGAGATTCTGACAATACCCATCATCTCTGTCTTCTTTACTCTCCTTGACCTCTGCATATATCTAACGGCATCTGCCTGCCCTTTCCCAGTCACCTGCTTCTCCTGAGGCTCTTAAAGATGTCCCCTGGAATGAGGCCCTTCCTTTCTCCTCCTGCTGCGCTCATGTTGTTCACAGACACGGTTGCTCTTTCCAACTGAAGGAGTCACTGGAGAGGGTGAAGGGATTAGGGAGAACAGGTGCAGTATTCATGAACTGCTCTTAGGACCCTTGAAAGGAAATAGGCCTGGCAAGAAACTGGCATACAGAGGTCGCCAAGAATTAGAGAAGGAAAATAGGCAGGCTGTTGATGCTGTATTCTCCCCCCCATTCCCAGTTTTCCTAGTGCTCTGTATTCATGCTTTCTCGGTCTGCGCCATTGGACTCTCAAAATGCATATATACAAGTATGGAGAATTTGCTGTGGGACTCCCATAATTGTATGCATGCATGTTGAGAAATCACTATGACCAGATCCTTTCAGAATGAAAGGAATCTGAATTGTACTGCATGCATGTCTAATTCTTCCTCTCCTTTTATCTAGGGTTGATTTTCACTCCAAACTGAACATTGAGAGAGAGAGAGTGTGTGTGTGTGTGTATCATTGTCTGCCATCCTTTCCCCATGTATCAGACATGTATTTATTATGTATGATATATTAGATCTATTTTACTTTTTATAGAAACCAGATAGACTGTATTTGTTGACACTTTTGTAATATGCAGCTAGGTTTATGTGCAAAGTGTGTGGCAGTACTCAATGTCTGTACATAGTTTTACCTAGAGCATAGTCAGAAGCAGAGTCGGGCAAATCCTGTTTTTTAGGTTACAGTTCCAAGAATCCTTCATCCTGTATTGTCTTTTTACTTGAAAATTGACTGAGTCTTTCTTTCGTATGACTATTCATTTAATTAATTAATCTGGGTAAATTCCCATTCTGGGCGATGTGCAGGAGTCAAAAAAAAGTAAGCCTCAAATAACCAGTAAAATAAACACTCTCTACTGTTGACGTATGAGAGAACTAAACTATATTAAGTACAAAAACTTCCAAGTGGCATAAGGAAGGACGTCCTGAAAAGTATGGGTACTGATGCTTTAGAGGTTGGTGTTTATATGGTTTTGGGTATTGTTTTATTTGATTGTTCTTCGTTAATTTATGTATGTTTGTACTGCAGGACGGAATGAGCTCCCGTCTTTGTCCCAGCTCCTGCCATCCTAGCAGTTTGAAAGCAAGAAATTTCAAGTAGATAAATAGGGACCACTTCGGTGGGAAGGTAACAGCGTTCCGTGTGCTCCGGTGTCTAGTCATGCCTGCCACATGACCATGGAAACGTCTGCAGAAGCAGACAACGCTGGCTCTTCGGCTTAGAAACAGAGATGAGCACTGACCCCTAGAGTCGGATACGACTGGCTTTCGAGCAAGGGAAACCTTTACCTTTACTATCTTTGAGTAGTGGGATACAAAATGAATGGATGAATGCATGAATGATTTCCTCTTTAAAGACCAAGGTCTTCAACTGTTTTTAAAATTTGTCTTGGAAAGCATCCTGCTACTGAGAAGACCCTTCTCCTTGTCATAACCTTCCTTGTCATTCTCCATGTCGGCACTTGAAGCTGTGCTGTGTGAGATGCATCAGTGATGCAGGCAGCCGTTCTCTGGGAGTGATGCTCTGATAGGTAGTAAGGTCCTAAATTATATAGGGCTTTGTATGTTAATGTTAGCACCATGTGCCTGATATGGAAACAAATGGGAAGCCAGTGCAGACTTGCCAAGTCTGGGGAAATGTGTTTGAATTTTTTTGTTCCCATTATCACCTGCATGGTGGAGTCTGGAACTTTTGTTATTTCTGTGACAAGGGAAGCCCCAAATAGAGAACGTTACAATAACCCATGAGACTACTGATGAATGGATCAGAGATGTTAGGGAATGTCTGTCCAAATAGAGGCACAGCTGTGCAGTTTGGTACAGTTGAAAAAGGCAGCCATACAAACTGCTGTTGTTGTTCAGTCGCTCAGTCGATTCTGACTCTTTGTGATCCTATGGACCATTGTCCTCCAGGCATCTCTGTTCTCCACCATCCTCCTCAACCCGCCCACCTCTGTGCCCACGGTGTCTACAATACCATCTAGTCATCTCATCTTTGGCTGCAATTTGTAAATAAGCATTCAAGATTGGATCTAAAATAATGCCCAAACCGTGAACCTAATTCCTAGGGGTGAGAGTCACACCACCTAAAATAGAGACCAGACCAATTAATAGGGTATATGGTCCCTCCAACAACAGGACCTCTGTCTTGTTGGGGTTTAGTTTAAATTTGTTTGTTTTGATCCATTCCATTACTGAGGCCAGACAGTCATAGAGGCATCAGATTGTATCAATTGCAGAGGATGTAAAGGAGAAATAGAGTTGGGTGTTGTCTGCATACTGGTGACACTGAACCCTGAATTTCCAGATGGCTTCTCCCAACGTTTTCATGTAGATGTTGAACAACATGAGAGAGATGATCAACTCCTTTGGCACCCCACATTGTAGAGTAAAGGTGATTGGACCTGACTATCTTTCCTTTGAGCCAAAGAACATTGGGGTTCTTTATCTCATGTGCTCCCACTTGGCTTTTGGGAGTATATGAGATAAAGAAGATAAGCTGTACAGTAGTGGAGTGAATAGTGCTAGCCTCCTTTCTGGACATCGCTGACTAACGGTAATATTTGAGGTGACAAATATTCTATTCTTCAATTTTTTTTGGCCTTGATAAGTCAGGAATGATGTGAGATTTCCGATATTAATTGCCTTATTCTTGTTCTTGGAGTAAGCAACAAAATATCAACTACTGGACCTAGGAGATAGTTTCTGAATTCATTTTCTACTGAATGGCACAATGGATTGATAGTATAATGAACCAGTAGCAAACCCACAAATTAGTTCTTCAAGAAACAATAATTCTAGAGTGCTGCATTACCGCTGTTGCAACCAAGGAATCAAATCATTTCAGATTTTGGCCCTACAGTAAAACCCCTGGTTATGGATGGAAAATTTGACTTACGGAAGGAAATTCTGAGGAAATGGCATCCCAATTTATGGAAAAAACCTGTGATATGGAAAATTTGGGGGAGGGTTGTTATGATGCTTCCGAGGGCAGTGGGAAAGTGTTTGGAGCATTCCCGCTCTGTTTTTGAATTTTTTTTTGTTGCTTTTTGGCTCTGGCAGAAGCTCTCCCCACAGCCAGAAAGTGTTGGAAATTCCCCCTGACCCATATCAGTTGTTAGGCGGGGACTTTCCCTGTAGTTACCAGGGCTAACCACTAGATGATGCTGAGGGAAATGTGACGAATATGCCTTGAAATTAGAAAAAAAATCAGCTCTGGAGCTCACTAATAAGCCAAAAAAACAAAAACAAAACCCCACCCATTCTTTTTTCTGTTCCAAACTCTTTGTAAAGTGCACTTTGGAATTTTTCACTGCTTTTTCACCACTTTAGAAAGAATTTTGAACAGAAAAATTACGTTTTAACCTCCGGAACTTTTTAAAATTTTCATTGCATTCCTGTGGGAAATTGTGCTTCGCATTACAGAAAAATTGCTTTACAGGAAATGTCCTGGAACAGATTAATTCTGTAACCCAGGACTCCAGTGTATTTTATTCTGCTTCAGTGGCTATAGTTGATTTGTATTTGTATTTGTATTTGTATTTTCGACTTATATGCCGCCCCACTCGCACAGCGACTCTGGGCGGCTTACAGAAGAAACAGTTGCAATTACATAGCACATTCCATAGGATAAAAACAATTACAGATATCACATAGTAAATTACGAATATCACAAAGCAGGAATAACATCAAAAAACATATCAAAATATATCCCCCCAAAAATAATCTCTAATAACAATTGTAATTACAAAACATCAGGACATCCTAAAAATACATCAGAGATACTATAATATAAATCATTACAGCATCAAAATTCAATAGGCAACAATATCAAGCAACAATCAAAGATTCCAAATATCAATCCAGTTTACACAAATTTACAAGAATTACAAAAGCAGAAAACTAAACAAGAAAAAAACAATTGCTTAATCCTGCAACAAGTGACAAGACTCTCCTCCCCGCCGCAGGTGTTTCTAGCGGCGGCTGGGCTTTGGGAAAGTCCTACCGCTGAAGCGGCTTTTAAGCCCTGGCCAGGATGGAGCCCCCGAGACAGGTGGCTAGAGTCCCGGGGCTCGACAAAATGGCGGCAACTTCTCCCCGCCACAGGTGTTTCTAGCGGCGGTTGGGCTTCGGGAAAGTCCTACTGCCGAAGCGGCTTATTTTCCTGTTCATTTCTGGTTTAGACCAAATACTGTAAATAGATTGAATAACAACATTAACAATAATTATTTGAAGGTTTCATTTTTACTGCACGTTTCTCAAATTATGTTCTGTGGAACACTGATGGACTTCAATTCCCAGAAGCCTGATTCATTACATTGGCTGACCAGTGCTTTGGGGAAATTGACTTAGGCTTTTTGGAATTAAAGTTCAAAAACCAAAGATTGGGAAAGTCTAAACTAATGTTGTGAAAACTAAAATTCAAGGAATTAGTGCAAACAGTGTATGTATTCTGTCAAGATGAAGCTATGTCACAGCTTGTCTGTGAATATTCCAAGATTGCACAGACTACAAAGCAAGGCACATTACAGTTGTTAAATTAATACATGTGAAAAGTATAATCTGCCAGCATCCAAGAATTCACAGGACCATCGAGAAGATCTTGTGGATTTTTTGTATTCAAACTGACAGACATTGTGAGTATAATGTACCAGACATGACAGTAATAGAATGTAGAAATGTCTGGACAATCAACAGGAGATGCCAAAGTTGAAGATAAAGAATTGGGAAAATCATAAAACATAGGCCCTTGGCAATAGAAATAATGTAAATACATTTAAGTAGTCATTGAGGCACTGGGAACAATGCCACAGAATTTCATAAAATATGAGCAACCACAAATCTCTGGGGGCTGGGGGGAAAATATCGCCAGAGCTGCAAAAAGATGGTGATATTAGGAACAGCATATATTACACCGATACCAGTCTGTGTTTTATATGTATTGTTTTAATCCGTTTTAGACTTTTGATAGGCTTATTCATATTTATGGTTATAATTATTGTCTATTGTATTGCTTTATTGTTTTCAATTTTTTGTAATTGTGGTATGTTGAGGGCTTGTGAGTTTTAACTTTGTGTAAACTAAGGCTACCATAAATCAGAATTGACACAAATGGTAAAATAGCACACATTCATCAAACTGGTGTAGTGTAAGTGTTATGCTTGCACTAGTAGGGCAGTATATAAATTAAATGAATGAACAAAATAATAAATGAACAAACATCCCATTTAAAAGTGTCCTATCACCCCACTATTAAAGTTTGTTTTGAGTTAACTGAAGAGAAAATTCCATCAGTTGCTGCAGCTGATTATTGAAGATACTATTGATCCTGTTTGTGCCTCTTTGTCCCTGTTTTCTCATGGTTGAAACCTGTTTAACATTCTACCATTTGTGACTGCTTTGCATATGGTGAGTTTATAGGGTTTCTTTTTAGTTAGCTATTTAGACACTATCACTTCAATTGGCATTCTTGGTTCATTCCAGAAGTAGAATTATTAGGACTGTTCTTTGCAATTTTGCCAAGGACAATCTGAACTTCATTTTATTGCACGTCTAAAACTGGGAGGGGGGGAGGAGAGTAGTTCCTTGGCAAAATTTCTCTTGATGTTAAGAATGAAGTAAGCTTGGCAGCAGATTTTTACACTGCCTTCTAAGAAACATTAAGAGAACAGGATCAGTTAGCACCTCTTTCAAAGTCCTCTAAATTATTTTAGTCTTGGGATGTCATCCCCGAAGATGATTGGCAATTGGGAAGCTACTTATAATTACCTCTCAGCAATTCCATATAGCAAGACAGTTTACATTGAAATGGGGTACACCTCTACTATATGTTTAACATCGTCACTCATCTTTTGGGATCAGCAGTGATTGTAACTTGATAAAAAACACAATACAGTAAAACCTCGAAGTGAGAACAGCTCGGCCTACGAAAAACTCGCAATAGGAAAGGAAATCTCAGAATTTTTTGCTTCAAGATATGTTTTTTTCAAGATATGATTTTTTTTTGTTTTTTGATGCTTCCCATGGTGGTGAGAGGGTTTTTGGAGCATTTCCGCTCCATTTTTGGATTTTTTTTGTCGTGTTTTGCACCGCCAGCAGCTTTTCCTTTAACTAGGAAGTGGTGAAAATTCCCCTCTCCTCAACAGTTGGGTACTGAGTTGGCAATTACCAGAGCTCGTCACTAGAGGGTAATGTTGGAAATGTGCCGAATATGCATTGAAAACCAAAATAATAACTTCTGGAGCTTAGAAAAGTCCCAAATAAATGTATTTTATCTGTTCTAATCTCTTTATAAAGTGGCCAAAACATAGTGAAAAATTCTAAAGTGCACTTTATGAAGAGTTTTGAACAGAAAAAATAGGGTGTTTTTTTTTTCCTGAGCTCTGGAACGGATTTTTTTTTGCTTTTTAGTGCATTCCTATGGGAAACCACATTTTGAGATACAAACTTTTCAAGATATGAAAAACCTTGAGGAACGCATTAATTTCGTATCTCAAGGTTTTTCTGTAGTTTGATTCTGGTTAGGGTAACATGGAAAAAGCCAAGAATTTGTGGGCAAACAATTTATGGTAATAGTATAGTGGTAGTGAACCTATGATGCGTGTTCCAGAGCACCATGGGCACTCAGAGCCCTCTCTGGGTATGTGCGCCATCACCTCAGCACATAGTTTGCCCCACCCCTCTGCCCAGCAGCCAAATGGGAGCACTTCCTCTTCCTCAGCACAGAGTTCACCCTGCTCTTCAGCAATACAGATGGCAGCCTGTTGAGTTTGGGCACTTGGTCTCTAAAAGGTTCGCTACCACTGGCATAGTATAAAGTACGGCCTGTGTGCCAGATCTGGCCCTGACACCAATTCATCCAGCCCATTCCACCCTCATCGCTCTCAGAAGCGGGAGCTGGGTGAGTTTTACTTCTGCTTCTTGGAGCGACGAGGGTGGCATGGGCCAAATGAATAGTATCATGGGCCAGATCCAGCCCACAGGTCATAGTTTGGGCACCCCTGACTAACAGGGATAGAAGTGGGACCCAAAATAGATGCCAACATTTACCAACATGCAAGGTGGCCATCTGGAGCCATGTTCACAGGAATCCATTTTAAATGCTAACAGCAGGGGTGCCCAAACTTTTCAGTCCATGGGCCAGTGAAGTGGTTCATGGACACCAAATCTACTCCCTGCATGCTGGATCCGGCCCCCAATGCCAATTCATCCAGTCCACGCCACCCTTGTCACTCCCAGAAGTGGCAGTCGGGTGAGTTTTACTTCCACTTCTGGGAGTGACAAGGGTGGAGAGCGGGCTGGATGAATTGGTGTTATGGGCTGGATCTGGCCCATGGGCCATAGTTTGGGCACCCATTAACCACGTGACTGGACTGTGGCCTGAAAAGTTTGGGAACCCATGCTGTTAGCTTTTAAAATGATTCCTGTGCACATGGCTCCAGATGGCCACTCTGCATGATGGTAATTGTTGTCATCCATTTTGGGCCTGCTTTTATCCCTCTTAGCTTTTAAAATGGAGTCAGGACATATTGAAAGAGTCCCCCCGCCCCGTCTTGGTGATTTTGGAAGGTCAGTGCACTACAGTACAACACAGTACACAAACTAAAATTTGTTTTCTTCTGCTCACCTAGTTTTTCTGGTGTGCAATGGCATCATAAAAAAAAAGTCTGTCAGCAAAAAGAGGAAGCAGATCTTTTAAAACACCACTTTATAAAGTTTTCAAAAGTTTAAAAATGCTGTATGGTTTTGTTCCCCTAAAGTCAGGGTGGTTTGGCATGTTTTTGCAATGTATAGTTGTGATTTTACCTTTTAAACAAGCACTTTATAAAGTTTTCAAAAGTTTAAAAATGCTGTATGGCTTTGTTCCCCTAAAGTCAGGGTGGTTTGGCATGTTTTTTGTAATGTATTTACCCTTTAGACAATTATTCCTTAAAGTTCTTTAAGGTCCCAGCATGTTTCCTTGACTTTCCTTTTAAGTCTGTGCTGTTTACAATGAACCTCTATGGAGTTGACATTATCCGAGTCATCTCCACAGGATTTTAACCAGTGATGAGATGTAACAGGTTCTCACCAGTTCTCCAGAACCGGCAGTAACTTTTCCCAGTGTCCCGGAGAACCGGTAGAAGCTTTTGGGGGGAACCACCTTCGGGGCTTACCTTTTCACTGGTTGCCCCACTGCGCATGCGCGCCAAGCACTTGGTGTGCATGCACGCCTACAGTGCTTGGCGCGTATGCACGGCCTCCTTGCTGTCCTCCCAAGTGGGGAAGAGGAAGAGAAGCTGCTAGCCTGAAGCTCCCTATAGCCTGCTCCCCAGGGTAAGTGACTCACCTTTGGATGTGGTGTGTCTGTGTGTATTTTAATGTGTATTTAATACCTTTATCTAAATTTACGTCCTACCACACTTCCTAAAATGGCCTAGTGGCCTAGCTTGGGGTTTTTAAGCAAAGTCTTGGAGTTACCTGATCAATAAGCTACACCTGTGCTGTTCCAAGTGCTGTTCCAATTGGAGAACCCTTAAGGAGTTACAGCTGTTTTACATTTACATTAAGGCATTTTATCCTAGAGAACTGGTTAGGCAAAGGGTTAGTACCTAACTTCTTTAACTGTTGAAAAGTTGAAAAGTGCCAAAATGAAGCCATCTCGTGGTGAGTTCATTCTGTATCTGACCTAGTGTGAGAAAGATTAGCCAGAATAAGCTCTGGTTTAAAATCTCTGGTTGATTTGTGAGTTTAGGGGTGGGTGGGTGGGTATATTTTAATGTATTATTTATTTATTTTATTTTATTTTATTTATGGGTTTGTGTTGTGTGTGTGTGTGTATGCGCACGCGCGCTTATTTTTATTTTATTTTATTATTTTTCTTTGGCCCCTCCCGCAACGTCCGCAACATCATGACATCATGACATCATGACATCATGATGTTGGCTCCATCCATGGCATCATGACATCAGCTCCGCCCACACTGTGATGTTGTCACGGGGTAGTAAAATTTTTGACATCCCACCACTGATTTTAACGTTATCCGATGCATGCATTGGATAAGGCTAAAAATCAGATAACGTTAAGACTTGTGGAACCAAGTCTTAATGTTATCCGAGGTATTACTGCACAGTAATGCAGTTTCGGCTTGCCAGGTCCATGAAAAAACATTTTTCTACAGAGATTGATTGTATTGTAGAGTGTTACTACTCACTATGGCATGCTCCTTATTAAATTTACACTGTATATGTGCTGTGAGTTAAAAACACCACAAGATTGCTGTGGTTTATGTGGATTTGACAAATTAAATGTAAATTGCACAGAGGTCAAATTAACGCTTGTGGGTGCATGGCGTATTTAAACGTTCCTGACTAATTTTATATAAAAAAAATCCTGTTCCTCAAAGTTTTAGTACAACAGTTATTCTACTTTGGAATGTATTTTTAAAAACTCTTTAATTCAGTAGCCTGGATAAAATACATTTATTCCCATTTTGAATGGTGACTTGTGCAAGAACAGAGATTTTTGTTTCCAGTCAAAATGTCCAACCAATAATATTACATAAAATATTTTTTGTGAGCAGATGGAATATTTGCTTGAAACAGGCCTTGTAATTCTTTTGTAGATGCTAGCTATATTTACTATTACTTGGTACAGAAATTGTGACTGTATCCCTAGTCATAACTTTATCTGATGTTCTAGTGTACTGTATTTCTGCCTTGCTATCCCTCTATCCATCCAGGGTTTTTTACCTTGTCCCCCCACAAGCGCAGGTCTGAATTGATTACTTGCTGCATGAAATTAGGCATCGACCCACAAACTCAAATATACCTTTATAATAATGACATTGTGTCTTTTGTGCAAGTGGCAACAAATGACTAAATTCAGTAATAGTAATAATAATTTTATGTCAGAAATTATTCTGGGTTGAAAGGAGGCTTCTTTCATGTCCTGTAAAGTAGATACATTTTCAACTTAAATAAAAGATCTTTACCATTTATCTTGGATCTAGTATCTAGGGAATGAAATAATTCTGGGATGATATAGCTGTGAAAGTGTGAAGATGCAGTATTAGGAATCAGTACAAAAGGAAAACAAAAGTTGGAAGCAAAGATGTAAGTTGAATTCTGTACTTTGAATGAACAGGAGAATCATTTTGAAGGTTTTCAAATTCTATTTTTCCAACTTTCAGAGGGAAACCAATTTTACTGGAAGCCAACATGGTAAGCTTAACATCAGCTTTGCTTGCCTTTGAAACTCACCCATACAATGTGTGGAGGCGTGCAGAAAACATTTGACTGCTGAAGCAGTTTTCAGAAAGGTCCTGGGAATTTTTAAATGAATGCTGATGTACTGAAGATGTAGGAGTTTCTTGTCTCATCTTCAAAGTATTTAGATTCTTTAGTGTTGTTGTAAAGGTTGAGGGAGAAGATAAGTTGTTTTTCCTTATAATATATGTCAGACTAGTTCATGCCTACTTGGTTTCTAACCTTTCTCAAATATCCTTTTATCTTGTTTGTCAGATTCTGACAATATATCCTTCAAAAGAGATTCTGTTCTGCCTCCTATTTTGTTCTCAACACTGCTCTGTACAAAATATGTTAATTGGAAATGTGTTTCAAATGGTGTTCCACTATTGCAATATTGATAAGAATATTAACTTCCAATTAAAAGCTATTCCACCTGCAACTCCTTGCACTGTTCTGGGCAGGGAGGAGATGCACTTCAGCTGCTGGTTGGCAACAGAGAGCCAAAAGCGGGCTTCCCGAGACTGCTTTGGCCCCGCTATTCCACCTGCAACCCCCTGTGCCGTTCCGGGCGTGGAGGAGATGCGCCGCAGCTGCTGGCTGGTGAGAGAGAGCCAAAAGGGGGCTCTCTGAGATTGCTTCGGCCCCGCTATTCCACCTGCAACACTCTGCTCCGTTCTGGGCGGGGAGGAGATATGCCTCAGTTCCCGGCAAGCAACAGGTCAAAAAGGGGGCTTGCCGAGACTGCTTCGGTCCCACTATGCCACTGGGAACTCCCTGCATTAAAGGGTGAACTAGGCCCCCCTCCTGGCCAGAGGGGAAGAGGAACGGTTGCTCAGGCATCTGAGTGGAGGGGATGGGGGGCATTGAGGGCATGGAGGGAGAGGGAATGTATGCCTCACCAGCCTGGGCAGAGGAGCAGTGCTCTGTCTGGAGACGATATTGAGGTTCCAAATTGGTGTTGTGACGGGCGTGGGGTGATATGGCGGGAGCTGAGGGGCGGGCTGCACTTGGGGAACACGGGACAGATGTTTAATGGCTCCTCCCTTAGGCTGCTGCTGATGAACGCCAGGTCAGTTTGTCATAAGGCCCCCCTGATTTTAGACTCTATTCTGGGGGAGCGGGCTGACCTGACGTGCATCACTGAAACCTGGCTGACCTCAGAGGACGGGGTTCCTCTTTCAGAACTGTGTCCAGCTGGGTTTGGTATCTGGCACCAGCCTAGGGATGAGGGGAGGGGCGGTGGCATCACCATCGTAGCCAGGGAGTCACTGGGAGTCGCCAGAGCCACAGCTCCGCAAGTGCCGGGATGTGAGGCCCTGCTGCTGAGGTTGGGCCCTAAGGGTCAGTTGGGAATCTTGGTCCTGTAGTTGCCTCCCTACAAGGTAGCAGATTTCCTGCCTGAACTCCTTGAGGCCATCACCATGTTGCTGTTGGAGTTCCCCAGACTTATGGTTCTGGGGCACTTCAATTTGCCTTCATTGGGGGCTGGTTCTTAGGCAGCACTGGAGTTCATGGCTTCCATGGCAGCTGTGGGCCTGAATCAGGTAATTCAGGGCCCAACCAGGAGCAGTGGCCACACCCTGGATTTAGTTTTCTTGTCGGAGCTGTGGCAGAGTGATCTGAGTTTATAGAAATTAGATACTACTCCTGCCCCATGATTGGATCACTATCTGGTGACTCTGGACTTTCTGGAGGTGGGGCTTCACCACAGGGAGGTAGGGCTGGTTCGATGGGCCTGCCCCTGGTGACTGATGGATCCTGATGGATTCAAAAGGGAACTGGGGGATATTCCTCTTGATCGACAACATTCCAGAGGCTTGTTGGCCTCTGGAATGAGGGGACAACGGCGGCTTTGGACGTAATCACGCCATTACGGCCTCTCTATGCACGTAGACATCGCTCCTCCCTGTGGTTCTTAAATGGGCAAAGAGACGCCAAGAGCACCGCTGGGTGAAGACCCGGAGTGAATCCGACCGAACACTAGCTAGAGCCACGATTAGAGCATACCTAGTGGCGATGGAGGAGGTGAAACATCAATATTTCACCACCTTCATTGCCTCTGCTGATAACACTACGTAACAAAAAATTGCTACTGGGTGAAAAATAACATGATTGTTATGTAATAGGGTGTGCTGATTCCGATTTTGTAATCAGAAATGTTGTAGGACATCTGGATTTAAAGTTATAGCTGAAATTCATATATTAAAAGCCTGTACATGGGTTAATATGTAGCTGCATCAATGAGCCGAGTTTGATGTACGATTGTGTGTATGTGTGTTCTTAAGGTTACTTTGCTTTATGCGTCTGTGGAAAGATAAGATAAGCGTGCAGTAGTAAAAACGAACAGGCAGACTTGGCCAAGTCCTAACAAGTCTGCGAGCTACAGCATGCAGGCATGAGTTCCCGTGCAATTTCTCCTGTTTGTCCATCAGTCTGATTCGGAGGTGACTAGGGTATAGTTCGTGCTAGTGTGGTTCTGTGTTTTATTAATCAGCAGATACCATTCGGATTGCTATTTCTGCTTGACCATCATATCCGGGTACAGCAAGAAGAACAAGTCAAAAATCATGTATCCGGATTGTCAGTCTGCTTTAAAGCCTGTGGCGCATGGTACAGATTACCCAGTACCAATTCCTCCTTCATCCGATGCAATGAACAACGAAGAAAGTGATACTGAAGGTAATGACAGTGACGCTGGAGCTATGGAATACACGAATGATCCCGACAGTGACATTAAAAAGCCACATTTGATCAGCCAAGCCAAATTGGATGACCTGGTTCGCGATTTGTCCCTGTCGAAAGAAAAGTCTGAACTGTTGGGTTACAGACTGAAGGAGTGGAACTTACTCAAGAGAAGTGCTACAGTTACACATTTTCAATATCGCCACATGAACTTCACAGCATACTATGCTGTTGAACACGGTGTTTGATTCTGTCATGATGTGACAGGACTCATGAAGGAACTAGATAACAAATACGTAGCAGAAGAGTGGATACTTTTTATTGACTCTAAAGATGCGTTTCTTGCATTCGCATCTCACCTTTCCATCTAATATGGGAGCTGTGAGTGACGAGCATGGTGAAAGATTCCACCAGGAGATGTCCACCATGGAAGCAAGATATCAAGGCTGCTTCAATCTGAACATTATGGGGGATTACTGTTGGTTTTTGCAGAGAGCAACAGAAGATGTTCACAGGCATAAGCAAGAAGCTCTACACACTTTTAAACCAAGCCATTGTCAATCTTAGTGTAACTAAGGGTCCCTGACCCATTTCAGAGGTAAATAAACATTTATAATTCACTTCTTAATTATAATATTTAGTGTTTTCATCCCAAAGTATGCACATTGATTTCTCAAAAATTTCTCACAATTGCTTTTCAACATAGTTAATAGCATTTTCCTTGATAACCTTTACACGTACATAACTTTTTTCCTGACGTGCCAGAGCAAATCTGACCAGTTCTGTATTCAGCACATATGAATTACTATAAGGAACATATTTTCAACCCAGTAGCAGGGACATTGTTTTTGTTGCATAGTGTAATCACCCAGCGACCTTGTTCTGGGTGACCAGGTCCCTTCTTGGAAGGGGAGGTGCGGGCCCCGGTTGGCAGGGGTTGGCTGAGGCTTTTGCTGATTATCTGGCAGAGAAAATCGCTCAGATTCATGCCAGGTTGAATCCTGGCGTGGAAAATGTAGAGCTGGGGTTGGCTGAGGTGCAGTCTGGCCATGTTGTCTGGGATCAGTTCGATCCAGTTGTCTCTGAGGAAGTGGACAGGCTGCTGGTATCTGTTTGTGCCACTGCCTGTGCTTTAGATCCATGCCCAGCCTGGCTAGCAAAATCTGCCAGGGTGGTGACAGGTGGCTGGATTGGAGCCATCATCAATTATTCACTTCGGGAGGGTTTTTTCCCAGCAACTTTAAAGCACATGTTGGTGCGCCCCCTCCTGAAGTAGTCATCTCTCGACCCCACTGTCTCCAACCTGCTCTTTTTGGGTAAGATTTTGGAGAAGGCAGTGACAAGACAGTTACAGGAGATCCTGGATGAAACGGATTATCTGGACCCTTTTCAGATAGTTAGTAACTCAGGGGTCCTAATGTAGTTGCAATTTAGTACACTGAGCAACAGAATTTCAGCCAAGATGGTGCCAAAATATGATTTAAATAATATTTCTGAGTAAATTTATGGTTTATAGAAAACCACATTTGCATTACTAAACTCATCTGGCATTGAACCAGAAGAACTGTGAATTGAAGCCAGAGATATTATTAAGAAAAACCACAAAAAGACATTTTTTTTAGTTAAAAGAAAAGAAAAACCTTCTGAGCATAACTGATGACACATTTCTCCCAAAAGAAGATGATGAGTAAAGCTCCTCAGAAAGCAATTGAAAGAAATAAATCACCAGGAAGTTTTTGAATACTTGTGGAGCTATTTCAGGATGCAGAGACTTAATCTATCAAAATCCTAACAAGAATATGCGAACAAATATGGAAAATAAAATAGTGGCCACATGCAATTTACCTTCTGATCTTGAAGAAGGCAGTAGATACTTTTTAGTTGTTTCATTAATTTCCCATGCAGCAAATGATGCTCAGGGTTTTACAAAACTGTTACTTTTCAATTTTAGCCTATCTTATAAATATTCAGTGTGGATTTTTGGTATTTAAATACAGTAGAACCCCATACAACGGGGAAAAAAGTCCATTCTGTGAGGCACTGCATCGTATAACAAAAATCCCTATACGATGCATGCATTGTATAACGAAAATCCCTATGGGAAAATTGTACAACAAAAACTTCTATGGGGTTTCATTGTACGATTTTCCCCGTAGAGGTTTTTGTTCTACGATTTTTCCCATAGAGATGCATTGCATTGCACAATGAAAATTCTCGTTATACGGGGCAAAATGGTTTTCTCAAATTGTCTTTGTTGTACATCTTTTTTGTTGTATGAGGCATTCGTTATATGGGGTTCCACTGTAATTCCATGCTGTGTTCTGTGGCTCCTAAAGGCTTTCCAGGGATGAAGAGGATCTCCAGGAGTCCCCAGAACTTTGAGGGAAGGACTAGGACAGTGATGGCCAACCTGAGCACTCCAGGTATTATTGGACTTCAGTTATCAGAAGCCTAAATCAGTACTCCTGGAATTGAAGTCCAGGAACATCTGGAGTGCCAAGGTTGGCCATCACTGAACTAGGAAGTTTATAATTCTCTTTACACAACGGTGACTGGTGCTGTTACCCAAATTGCATTGGAGTAGTTACACTGCAGTATTTCAGCCCTTGTTTTCCCTAGGGAAGATTTAACTACCATAAAGATGGATGACAATGGAACACATGAAATGATTGCTATGGCTATGTGCATCTGAGAAATAGGGATAAATTGTTTTAATATTTTGTGAAGTAAGCCTGTTGCCTAAACCTGAGCTTTGTCTACCGTATAGACATGTATCTTTTAAGTGAAATAAAATAGCCCTTTTGCCAGTAACAAACTGCACTATTTAGTCTATTTTACTCATGCCTTTTGGAAGTCTGAAATGGTGACTTCAGTTGCTAACTAGAAATCCATAAACCATATCTAGTGTTATATTCCTGCTTTCATAAACATTGTTTGAATTCTTTTTTAAAAAAATTCAATGCTCAAGTCTTGTTTTGTGCTCTTTCTTATTTGAAACTTTAACTGTTCTTTGATTTTTTGGGGGGAGGTGGGGGTGAATTTTTGCATTGGTTTTTCACTCTCAAACTTCAGTTGAAAGAAGGAAATAGGTGGGTGTGAGAGATTAAGGATAACCCTAAACATTGACTGCAATGCTTTGTTATTTCAGACTGCCCTCTCACTCCTGTCATAGCACTAGATCCTGGATTTTTCAGTTAGGCAGCTGTTTGGGAGATAAATGGGAGATTTCTTGTTTGAGTAATATGTGCATTGGATTTAGTTATGCAGGTTAAGTCATATGTTTTTCTTTTTAAAGGGAAACCCTTTTTATTTGCAGATCAGTTTCTTTCTGAAAAAAAACTTATGAATAGTTTTATGAATGCGTGTCCATGTTTCAAAAATAAGGCTCAATTAACTGTCTTCCTGTTGGTGCCAATGACTATGGACATTTATCCCTGGCCATAGCATGCAAATAATTTATGGACAGAATGTCATATATATTTTTATTAATTGAAATACTTTCAAGTGAATGTAGATAATGTTCCTACAGATATAACACATGATGTTACATATCTAAGCATGAAATATGGGGGTACTTGAGAGGCAGGTATGGATTCCCAGCCACCCTGCAGCTGCATTTCGGGCTCTCTGACCCCCCCCCCCGCCTGCTCCAGGGTGATCAGAGGACCTGATCTAAGCTGTTTCTGGGCTTCCCTGACATCCCCAGCCAGTCAGGGTTCGAACCCTGATGTTTTGGCTTGTTGCACTGGCTGGGGAGGTGGGAAAAGAAACAGAGGACCAGAAACAGCTTCTATCTGGTCCTCTGATCTCCCCGGAGCCATCAGGGAGGTCAGAGAGCCCGAAATGGGTAAAGTCTTTTTTTACCCATTTCGGGCTCCCTGACCCCCCTGCCGGCTCCAGGGAGGTCGGAAGACCCGATCCAAGCTGTTTCCAAAGTTCCCCCACCTCCCTGGATTCAAATCCTGACGTTCTGGCTTGCTGCAGCCTCCAGGGAAACAGGGCTTTTTTAAACGTTGTGCGATCAATGCATTGCACAACATTAAAAACCGGATAACGACGAGACTTGTGGAACCAAGTCTCATTGTTATCTGAGGTGCTAGTGTATATCTTTGCTTCTTCATGGCTAATACAGGCATTTACTTTGGACCAGGCAAAATAGTAGTACCAGTTGCTTTTTGAGTACTCCTAGTTCATCCATTGGAAGAATATATTTGCTGAGCAGTGAATTGCATATATGATAAAACTTTCTAGAGGATGGGGGCATAGATTATTAATTCTCATCTATGTCATGTATTATTTATTTATTTATTACATTTATACCCCCACCCATCTGGGATATTTTTCCCCTCTGGGCGGCTTACAACACAAATACCCACAACATTAAAAATCCCACATTTTTTTTAAAATGCCAGAAACAAAAAACTCTATTGGTGACAGAAATAAAATAAAAGACCTTACATTCCATGCATTAGTAATTTTACTGTATATTATTATTATTATTATTATTATTATTATTATTATTATTATTATTATTATTATTATTATTATTATTATTATTATTATTATTATTATTATTATTATTATTATTATATTTAGATTTTTATGCCGCCCCACTCGCAAATGCATACTTGAGTATAAGTTGGTTTTCTTAGCCCCCAAAATAAGGTCCAAAAATGGGACTCGACATACTCGGGTCAACATAAACACTCAAAACCATACCCACAGAAATGTCTAAATTAATTAATTTTACCATATTTTATGTATTTTAATTACTGAAACTCAATAGCAGCTCCTGCATTTTCCACCCGACTTATACTGGGATCAATCTATTTCCCTCATTTTAGAGATCCAAATTACTGTATATACTTGAATATAAGCTGTTTTTTTTAAAAGGGTGACTCAGCTTATACTCGAGGCACCTACTGCGGGGGTCCCAAGACACCCTCAGATTGAGCTTTGCTGATGAAAAAGAAGATTGGGGAAGCAGGCGCGTCTCAAACCAGCACAGAGAACTTTCTTGCTGCTTCCGGATTGAGATATGCATGCCTGGCTCCCTCCCCTCCTCTTGTAGGTGTATATAGCAACAGTATTGCAACAACAATGGAGGCAGGCACATTCAAAATTGCCGTGAAGAAAAAATACCATACCCTTGCTGCTCTTCTTTATCCATTCTGTTGTTGGAGCATCTCTCTATCTGGGATAGCTTGCTGGAAGCATGGAAGAGTTTCAGAACAAAAGCATCAAGGGTCCCCCTGCAGCCCCCCACAGCAGTTTGAATATGCCTGCCTCTTCTGTTCTTGTTGGTCAGCACTTCTCTCTGGGAAAGTTTGCTGACTGACAAGCAGAGCATCCCTAGTTGGGAGAGTTTGCTGACCGACAAAAACCATGGAAGAGGTCCTTTCAAACCGCTGTGGAAAAAAAAAAAACACCTCTTTCTTGCTGCTGTCTGGGTTCACTTGCCTATATCTGCTGCTCCATTGGATAGCCAAACCAGAAAGGGGAAGCCACGTTTGCTTGCCTTGAGAGCAATAGGCTAGAGCGGGGTGCCCAAACTGTGGCCCGGGGGCCAGATGCAGCCCCTGATGCCAATTCATCTGGCCCAAGAAGCCTTTGTTGCTCCCAGAAGCGGAAGTAAAATGCACCCATATGGCTTTTCCAGGAACAATGAGGGCTTTAGGGGCCGGATGAATTGGCATCAGGGGCCGCATCCAACCCCTGGGCCATAGTGACTGGCTCCCTGAAGGATGTGACTGGCCCACGCCCTGAAAAGTTTGGGCAGCCAGGCTAGAGTGACGTTTTCTGCCTCAGCTCTATTGGCCCATGTACCTCTTTAACCTGCAGTGCCCCCCCCCCGGTTGGGTGGTGCTAATTCAAATACAGTAACCCCCCCAAAAAAAACAAAAAAAAGCACACCATACCTGCACATTGCTGTAAACATTCTAAAAGCTAATGTTTTAATTAACTTAATTTTATATTCATGTAGATAAGATTATGGAAACTCACTAGCACCTCCTGCATTTTATACCCTGGGCTTATACTTGGGTCAATCTATTTTCCTAGTTTCTCAGGTAAAAATTAGGTACCTTGGCTTATATTCAGGTTGGCTTATACTCAAGTATATACAGTAGGCACCTTGACTTATACAGTAAATGACCAATTGTTGGGGGTACTGCAAACCCCAATTTATTTGTTAAGTGAGTTTTTGGTTGGTTTTATTTGTTAAGCGAAGCAAACATTCAGAGAAAATTCTGCTCTTTAAGCGAGTTACTCTTTAAGCAAAACGCTCTTTATGTGAGGTTTGACTGTATTCGGGACGACTTATAGTTGAGTATATATGGTACCTGGCTGTGGAGTTGGGCAATGAAGCTACAGTATCTGTACTCTCTTCTGGGGAGGTTGAGTAGATCTAAAGTTGTTTTAATTTGATGTACATAAGGATTTCAATCCTTTTACCAGTTCTTGGCCACTGGCTATTTTACATTCTCAATTGTGCATTCTGTGTGCACTCTCTTGAAACTTTCAGAGTAGCACTAAGATATTAATATGGTAGATATATGGCTCAAAGTTTCAAACTTCAAAAATTCCCTATGTAATGAACAAAGACTCATTACAAACGATGAATCTCTGGTATACAGCATTGTGCTTTTGACAAAAATCAAACTACTGGTTAGTTCCATAGCAAAATGCCATTGTGAAGAAATTCTACATTGTAGTAGCTGTTTTCATTCCTTTTATTTTTATTTATTTATTTTATTTATTTCTCTATTTTTATACCGCCCTACTTGGTTGGACCGACTCAGGGCGGTTCACAAACACATATAAAGCAGCAAGTTCATAAAAAACATGTAAATATCAAAAATAATCAGTATCAATACCACAAAACATCAAAACATCACAACATCATTACAGCATCGAAAATTCAATAGGCATCAATATGAACAACAATCAAAAATTCCAAATCTCAATCCAGTTCACACAAAGATTACAAAAATTACAAAAACAGAAAACTAAGCAAAAAACAATTGATAAATCCTGCAACAAGTGAGAAACCTCTCTGCCTGGCTGCAGGTGTTCCTGATGGTGGCGGTAGCTCGAAAAAGTCCTGCTGCTGTAGCGGCTTTTAAGCCCCAGCCAGGGAGGAGGCCCGGGGACAGGTGGAGAGAGTCCCGGGGCTGTATGCGGTGGTGGCCTCCGCCTGGCCGCAGGTGTTCCTGTTGGCGGTGGTGGCTCGAAATAGTCCTGCCACCATAGTGGCTTTTAAGCCCCAGCCAGGACGGAGCCCCCGGGGACAGGTGGAGAGAGTCCCGGAGCTGGACACGGCAGCGGCCTCTCCGCCTGGCCGCAGGTGTTCCTGGTGGCGGCAGTGGCTGCTGAAATGGATTTGATTTAAATTACTGTAACTTGATTTAAATTATTTATTTATTTATTTATTGCAATTTTTAAAGATATTTCCCACTTTGGGAGTGGGAGTGGGAGTAGTAGTAGTAGTAGTAGTAGTAGTAGTAGTAGTAGTAGTAGTAGTAGTAGTAGTAGTAGTAGTAGTAGTAGTAGTAGTAGTAGTAATATTCCGATTTTTATACCGCCCTACTTGGTAGGACCAACCCAGGGTGGTTCACAACACATTTAAAGTTACAAGTTCATAAACACAACATGTCAATAAATCATAAATAATCAATAGCACAACATCAGAATATCAATATTACAGAAACAAAAAAATTCACTAAACATCAATATCTAGTAATAGTCAAAAATTTCCATATCCCAATCAAGTTTACACAAAAAACAGAACCAAAGAAAAACAAAATAATTGCTAAATCCCACGACAGGTGGCAAGCCTCTCTGTCAACCGCACAGCGTCTCTTAGAGCCCTAGCTAGGATGGGGTCCTGGGGACAGGTGGAACAAGTCCCAGGGCTGGACGCTGCAGCGACCTCTCACCCCGGCCGCAGATGTTACTGCGCGGCGGCCACCCGGGCAGCTGGGGCAGCGTCTTCGGCCGAGGCTCCTGCCAACTGCCCTTTTCAACCCCCCCCAGACAGGTGTTGCGAGTCCAGTGGAGGACGGAGACATCCGCGCAGCCGGGAAGTGTCTTCGGCCGAGGCTCCTGCCAGCAGCTATTTTCAACACCCCCCCTTGGACAGGTATTGTGAGTCCGGGGGAGGACGGAGACGTCTGCGCAGCCGGGAAGCGTCTTCGGCCAAGGCTCCTGCTGGCGGCCCTTTTCAACACCCCCTGGACAGGTGTTGCGAGTCCGGGGGAGGACGGAGACATCCGCACAACCGGGAAGTGTCTTCAGCCGAGGCTCCTGCTGGCGGCCCTTTTCAAACCCCCCTGGACAGGTATTGTGAGTCCGGGGGAGGACGGAGACGTCTGCGCAGCCGGGAAGCGTCTTCAGCCGAGGCTCCTGCTGGCGGCCCTTTTCAATCCCCCCTGGACAGGTGTTGCGAGTCTGGGGGAGGACGGAGACATCCGCACAACCGAGAAGTGTCTTCGGCCGAGACTCCTGCTGGTGGCCCTTTTCAAACTAATTACAGTTGCACATACAAATAACAAAATAACATAATAAAAACCCAACAAAATAAAAATAAAACAACCAAATGAGTACATAATAAAATAAAATAAAATAACTGGTGTCTGTGGGCAAAAAGGGTCAACTGACTGGCTAGTTTATTGTTAAAGGAGTAATGTTCTGAAAAATTTCCTTGAATAGGGCGCAGCTCCACTGGTAATGTGTTCCACAGTGTTGGTGCCTCCAGCGAGTAGGTTCTATTTCTAGTTACAGTCAAATCTCGCATAACTAGCATTTTGCTTAGCGAAAAACTCGCATAACAAGCAAGTTTTTTGCTAAGCGGTCCGACTCGCATAGCGAATTTTTCGCATACTGGTAGCAAGCAGCCTCGCAGAACGCATTAAATTCGTTATGCGAGGTATGACTATAGACTTTCTAGCAATCCTCAGGGTCAGCACCTGGAGCTGTCTAGACTGTGATGAGCAGGTAATGTGGGGAGTTGTTCTGAGGGAGAGACATTGTGACAGATAACAGGGTCCAGAACTGTATAGGCTAGGGCCATATATGATAAACACTAACACGTTGTATCTGACATGGTAGAGAACAAGTCATGGCCTGCCAAGGCTGGGGAAATATGATCAAATTTCTTTATGTCATCAGCCTGGCTTATCAGACTACTCCTTATCATACTACTCAGTAAGACTAGTATTAAATCACAGTTCTACAGATTTATTTTTGCTGGTATAATCTTAATTTTTATGAGATGAAGGTTTGATTTTTAGAATAATAATTTTTCAGATTATTGTAACATTTATATTTGGTTATACTATTAGAAACACATCATAGATTGTTCACCTGTCAAGAATTTCATAATTATCTATATCCAGTTTAATAGGACAGCTTTTCTGCTGCTTTTTATTGAAAGGAGAAAAATAATAAATACCACAATAATAATTTAAAATGTTTTATTTACATGAAACAGTAATATTTATAGTATATGTATTCTTGTATTTGCTTAAACATCCTTGTTTGTTAACTGATATTTTGTTGTTCAGCCGCACAGTTGATTCTGGCCCTTTGCAACCCTATGGACCATTGCCCGCCAGGCACCTCTGTCCATCATCTTCCTCAGCCCACCCATCTCTGTACCTATTGCATCTACAATACCTTCTAGCCATCTCATTTTTGGCTGTCCCCTTCTTCTTTTGCTCTCCACCTTTCCCAGCATCAAGGCTTTCTCAAGTGAATATGGTTAAACAAAATATATTTTAAAACAAAAATTAGACTATCAGCCTAATCCACAAATGGATAAGTTAAAATATCCTATTTGTTCAAATTTTTGAAACTTAACACTTAAAGGGTAATTCTATGTAAGATCATTCCATATCAATTCAACCAAAAAAAATTAACTTTCTCACCCAACATCTCAGATTTTGGTGAAACTTGGCTTATTTGTACTACCCACAAAGATAAGTACCCATGCCAAATTTTAACACTCTAGCTCACTTCGTTTCCATTTTATAGGCTTTTGAAGTTTTGTATTTTTGGCAATTGTAACCAACGGATGTCGCGAAATGAAGGTCGCTGACATTTTGAAAATAATTTATAACTTTTTTATTTACCATCCAATCTTGATGAAAGTTTGTAGTCTTTTTCTTCAGAAAATGAGGATTCTAGAAAAAAATACATAATACCTCTAAGAAAACCTACTAAGTCTGAAAAAATATTTTCATTTACATCTTTGTATTTTTTAAAAACCAAAACATAGGTCAGCGTAAAATTCCATATAACAGAAAGGGTATGTGATAATCACAAAATCTTTTTTCAAAATTATCCTTACTAAATGGGCTATCAAATGCAGAAAAAAAATTGATGGGGTTTTGATACCTTTGTTGTGTTTCATTATGTTATATATTAGTTTTTCAAATTGTTTTATTCACCGATTTTACTGAGTAATAAGGATTTTAAGGGATTAAAATTCTCTAGGTTTAGACTATTATAAAGATTGGACAACTACCTATTTTATCATCAGTTGATAACATAATATTTTAACCAGAATTGTCTTCTTCAATAACTTAATTTTAGACTAACTCAACAACATAAAGAAACGATAAGGTCTGGAAACTTACCAATGTATTTGATATTTCCAATATTTACATTCTTCAACTTCTACAGTAACAAATTTAATGGAGGTTTGACATTTTCTCTTCAATTGTCCTCATACATTTTTCAGAAAACCTGTAGGTCCTTCCAGTTGAAGTGTCAGGAGGATCAACAATTGAGAGATCATGAGGTATAGGCACAGCGCAAATGTCCTCTCGCTTAGGCCAATAAAATGATGGGGATGGCCCTGCAGGATGTAAAAACTGAACTGTCACACCACCTTCTTCTTTGTTCACTTCAGTTATGATTCCAAAGTACCATAGATTGTCATATTTACAAGCCACATAGCACAATAGGTTCAAATTTTCTTCTCTCACAAATGATGTTAATTTGTTCTTTAAGTCAAACGTGAGGGCGGGTTTCTCGTCAGTACTGATCCTTCTTGCTGTAAAAATTTTAAACATTATATGAATAAACAGCCTCATCCTATATAATTCAAATCTAATTTTTATTTTATTTTATTATTTATTTTATTTATTTATGATGAAAAACTTTTACTATAATGATTATTCAATAAAAAACTATCTTGAAATAGGTTTTTACTAAAATGTTTTATTAAAAAACCAATATAAATAGAGAAAATCTGATTTAAATAAAAAGTCTGATTTTTATGATTTTTTCCCAAAGCAATAATTGATTTTTATCCACCTTGGTTTGTATCCTTGATCTGTAGTAAAATTGCTACATTGAGTATATGCAAATTGACTATTTAGTTCACTCCATTATTTTAATATTTGTTAAGTTCAGTATGACATAATTCATATGTATTATTTTTTGTCTTTAGGAGAGGACTTCTTACCATTTACATGGCTAATTTGGTAAGTAATAGTATTATAAGATACAGTACTTGTATATTAACTTGGAATTAACTGGAAAGTATCTTTAGTCTTTCAAGTTCTTTTACCATGGGTAGAATGCAAACTCTTCAATGGTTCTGTTACTACTCTGATTTCTCCAGTCAATCCAGGTTATAAACTGTATAACTTGAATAATATTTTTTTTTCTGTATTTACATTTAATATTGCAGCTAGATGGATAAACTGTTTTACTTCTAGATAGTTTATTTTCATGTTCAGATATAGATTACACTATATGTCAAGTGGGTTTATAATATGAATAAGATGATTGTCATGACTAAAACATTTTTACCATTCGTTTGCTGTACTGAAAATAAATATGACTATAATTCAGAATGCAATATTTTCTGTATTCTACTCTGATCTTGATGTGTTGCTCTATAATCCAGTCTTTGCAGTTTGAAATGTTAGTTCTAATAATGCGAGATTTATGGAATTCCATACTCATCAAATTTGAAGTCTATTTTTTTACCAGATTAGAAATTTATTCTTACCTGTTTTGCACAGTTTGTGGGTTATCAAACTGAATTCTCTTCATTGGTGTGTGTTCTGGGATGCTTAATGCTAATGAATTTTACACTTTGGCACTAGTTGATTTTTTTAAAAAAGGAGGTACTCTCCAACTCCTTATTGATTATTCTGCAAGTAGAGCCAACATATGTCTCCATGGGCGAGCTACACAGTTCCAAAGCTCCTGCTGAAAAATGGAATGGTAAAATTTATTTATTTAATTGAATTTATATCCTTTTATATTCTTATTTTATATTCTTATATATTTATATTTATATTCTTATTTTTATATTCTTTTTGAATTTATATTCAAAATTCTTTTGAGTACTTTCTACTTAGAAAAACTTGGAAAGATTTGTTTTAAGGCAGAACTAACTTGATAGCATGCAATGTTATGCTTCAGTTTAGAACCACCCAACAGTGACTGATAGATAAAAATCCTGAAAAGCAACTATTAAAATAAAATAATATAATTGTATTTGCTAATAAGCAAAACTAGCTACAAGAAACCAAATGCCCAGCAAATCAGAGGCATCTAGGAGGAAGGATAGTTTTCAGTCTGCTTTAAAATTATTCTATGTTCCTTTTTTAAGTTGAAGTGAAATGCGTACAGTATTTTATAAACTAACTATTTTAAAATGCATAGTAAATCCTATATTTTAAACCGATTCTGTGAATCTTTCCACTCAGTGACTAGAACCGTTTTGTGGTTATGTAAGGTGTGTGTAATTTGCCATAGCTAATTGCAGCTAATCCTGATGACATGCCCATTTGTTCAGCCAACATGTGTTCTGGTACCTCATCAATTAGCCAAAATTAGCTATGCAGGTTTCACACCTCTTACACAAATGCCAACTGGAATTCTAGCCACTGAGTTAAAAGCCATTATTTAACATGGAAGAAGAGATTTGCAGTCTGGCATGAGAAATATAGTTTAAAAACTCCTGTACTCGTTGACATCTTCTTTCTGAGCTGTGGGATTATCATCATATAATCTGTGATTGAGGATATTGAGCTAGAGTTATTTCATCAATAAATTAACATGAGTGATCTTTTACTTTTGTATAAACACAATTCTTGAAAAATTGAAGGTTTTGAAAAATTAGTATTTCCTGAGCGACACAAGAAAATGAGTCCATATCTTCTTTAGCACTGTGGCATTTTATTTTTGAAATGCAGATTTATTAACACAATGATTGACCTAGCTAAAAGTGGTACAAAAAGATGCATGGAAAGTAATATTAAATTTAATGTAGCTGAGAATGGGCTAAACAATCTGAACTAGTTGCAATCAACGAATCAACATTTCTGCAATACCAAGGAACTGAGCGTGATCGTAGCTGGTCTTGAAGGCTTCATAAACAAGCACAAGTTTTTGCATGTCTATTTTGGATTGCACATGTTGAAGGCAAGACATTTCTAAGATGGTAAAAGGGTTGTATTGGTAACATATATGTATGCATAAGACGATCCCTCTAAAAATATATTGGGATCAAAGAGAACCCCAGGATTCCAGCTGGAGGGTGAAAGTGAAATATGATCACTACAGTTATTTCTGTCTAATAAGGTAGGAGATGAGGGCCTGTAAATAAGAACATTCTTAGGTTTCTTGAAAATAAGAGGCACAGGAGATGTCAGCAAAACATTAGCAGAAGTACTTTGAAGCAAGAGTAAGATATTCTTAACACTGTAAGATACTGGAGACTTAAACAGAAGGAAAACAGGTGTGTAGGAGAGAAGCAATTCAGAAAACTACATGGCTACTACTGTATTAAGTGGAATAATTAGTAATAGGCAAAGAGCTCTTTGCAGTTCTTACTTTGTTTCTGAAATTTATATACTGCTTCCTACTGTAGTTCCTCCAACAAGGACACATTAAAAAGTTAAATGCAGTTGTATAACACAGTAAAAAAACTGCAGTAAAATCAAAGTAGGGCTAAAAAACAAAATGCCAGTTCACTAGCTAAAAGTAAATAGGCTTGGATAGGTAAGTGGACAGATTTTTCTTCTTGTTCTGCTGTATCTGAATCCGAATAATGGCGATCATCATGGTGATCAGCCATGAAAACTGTCCTGAGAATATAATGCAGTGGCCTTTCATCTGTCTTCTGCATCACAGCATGACACCCGTACCACTGATCCAGCTCCACAAGTAACTTCTGTTCCTGAGCCCTTTTGGTACGCAAAGTCCTCCTCGGCCCCAGGCCAGGATTGATGAAGCTTCTGCTTTCCATCAAGATGGATTCAAGTAGGATTTAATTCACTTGGGGACCATCACCCTTCCCTGTGGACTTCGGCACCCAAGGCTGTTAGTCCTCAGGATTGTCAGGTTAGTTAACATCTGCCTGACACTTGGTGTTGTGTCACTGGCAGTATGATCTACTCTATTGCCATAGCAGGATAACCTTGCCAGACTGAGAGGACAGATTAGAGAGAGAATAAATTTGCTAGGCCTCTCTGAGAAGGAAATTCCACAAAAGGTTTGTTGCTTTGAGAATGCTTTGCATCTCAATCACACAGACCATTTATGTCTTTGGAGAGCAGACATTTATGATGGTGTTTGTGAGGGCAGAACTTTTCACTGTGGTTATGATACAGTAATACCTCGGTTAGCGTTTGCATTACATAACGCCTAAATCGGATAACATCGGGGAATTTGAGGCAAACATTTGCATTGCACAACATTAACATAATGTTGTGCGATGCAAATGTTTGCCTCAAATTCCCCAACATTGATCTCTGCCCCAAAGCCCACAGGGCTGAAGATCAGCTCTGCAGGCTTTGGGGTAGAGATCTCTGCTCAGATTGGCAGTTTGATTGGAGGGGGAGGGCATGTGTGCCCGTTCTCCCCACAACCAAACGAGTGATCCGATCGAACACTGGGACTGCTGGGATGTTGGGGGAGAGGCCGTGCACGTGCATGATCTCTCCCCCAACACCCCAGCTGTCCTAGACGATGGCTAGGACTGCCGGGGTGTTGGGGGAGACGCCATGCATGTACACGATCTTTCTCCCAACACCCCAGCTGTCCTATGATGGCTGGGACTGCTGGGGTGTTGGGGGAGAGGCCATGAACGTGCACAATCTCTTCCCCAACACCCCAGCTGCCCTAGGCGATGGCTGGGACTGTCGGGGTGTTGGGAGAGAGATCATGCACATGCACACACACCAACCTGGATCGCTAAGCCCCTTAGCAATCCAGACGGAGGTTTCGGAAAATAAGTTAGGAAAAAGTGTTCCTAACTTTTTTTCTGAACTCCCCCCCCCTCCTGGGCTGGCTTGCTAAGGGGCTTAGCTATACAGCCCGGGGGGGGGGAGGCCTCCCCCCCCCCGGCCTGGCTTGCTAAGTCCGTTAGCAATCCAGACGGAGGCTTCTGAAAAGAAGTTGGGGAAAAGTGTTCCTTTTTCCAGGACCCCCCACCCCCTGGCTTGCTATGGGGCTTAGCTATCGGGGGGGGGGGCTTCTAAAGAGAGGCTGGGAAAAGGGTCCCAAGCATCTCTTAAGAAGCCCCCCCCCCCGGGCCTGGCTTGCTAAGCCCCTTAGCAATCCAGACTGAGGTTTCTGAAAAGAAGTTAGGGAAAAGTGTTCCTAGCTTCTTTTCAGAAACACCCTCCCTGGCTTGATAAGGAAACCAGATCTCTCTCCCCCCCCTTCCCTTTCCTCTTCGGAAAGGGAACAGGTTTTTTTAAATGTTGTGTGATCAATGCATCACACAACATTAAAAACCGGATAACGTTACGACTTGTGGAACCAAGTCATAACGTTATCCGAGGTACTAGTGTATACAGTTCTATCATTTCTTGATTCTCATTTCTCTTGCTACACTAAGAATAAACAGACAGCCATGTGATCCTTATATGGTACAAATGCTGGAAAAAGGTGATGCCTTTCTTGGCTCAGTTAAAAAAGTCAAACACTATTCAAGTAATCCAAGAAAGGTATAGCTTTTCTCCTGCATTAAGAAGCAGGATTTCAACCTGTGCATTTTTTTCCAGTTTAGAAAATTATCTTGATAAACGACTTTTTTCATAAATTAATTGTTAAATAATTGAAAGTGTTCGTTTAAAGAAAAATAGAGGTCTTCATTTGAATTTCAAATCTTTTGCGTTGCAGGAAGATTGTATAGTTTCCTGAGCTTGGGAGATTGCTCTGGATTCTTGCATTGATGGCTGTTTTGCTACAAATCCATTTCTTTAGATAATTTTCTTGAAGCACCCATACAACATTTAGAAAATGGAGCCAGCTCTGTGATGCGGCTGACTCTGTTCTATTGCATTTTAAAAGACCAGGTTAAGAATAGTTTTCACTTTTATTTTATTTCCAGGTGTAATTTTTTATTTCAAATGGTATGTATCATAGTGGTCTGCTACTAATAGTGTTTTTTTTTAAAAAAAATTTATTACATTTTTCAAACAACATAATACATTAATTTCAAAAAAGGCAAAACTGTTAGTTTTCACATTATCTCATCTACGTATGAAATAACAAAGAGAAAAGAAGGAAAAAAGCAAACACATTACATTACAGGACTAACAATCTACTACTAATATTATAAAATTAAAAGGAAAAAAAAAGGATTTCTTGTATAGACACATCTAATTGCTTAATTTGTATCAATCACCCTTGTGATATTTACATTGCCAAAAACTCCTTTGATCTGGTGCTGGTCTCCCTTCTTCCCCGTTTAGTGTCACCTCCACAAATGGGTTCCAAATTTTTGAGAATTTGTTTTCTTGGACTAATCCTTTTGCCACATTCAGCTCCCACGTTAACTTATCATTTAAAGAAAGCCCCCACATCTCTTTGTACCAATCTTCAATCTTTAATTTTATATCGTTTTTCCAGTTTCTTGCTATACATTGTCTTGCTGTTGTTAACATTATAGATATCAGTTCTCTTTTATCCTCATCCACTTTTATACTGTCCACCTCTGTCATACTAATAGTGTTTAAGCTAGTTTTAAAACATTAAATGTGAAACAGAAGAAACCTAAATGCTTTTAAAACATAACCATGCAAATGACCATGGCATTTCACTAGCAAGAAAACAAGCAATAACAATTACACTTCTATACTGCCCCATAGCACTTAGTGCTGTACACTCTCTGGGCATTTTGACAAGGGACGGTAATTAGCATTTTGGTCCCAACATGGTGGGTACATCTGTGAGGGAAGAAGAGCTCAGCAAGTTAGAAGAGCACCTCTGCATAAGAAACAAATAGTGACTGCATAATAAAAACAGTCTGGGGCAGTCTTTTCTTGGTAAGGTCCAGTTTAACATACAGTAATACCCCGGATAACGATTGTACCGTATAGCGCTAAAACCACATAATGTTACAAGATTTTTGGAAAAATCTTGTATCGAATAACGCGATTTTTAGCGTTATCTGGAACAATCGTGTGGGGGGAGGGGTTGCCTTGGGTAGAACATCTACCCAATCCAACCCCCCCAGGGCCCGCCCGCCCGATCTTTGGAAAGGGTATGGTCCCCCATACCCTTTCCAAACATCGTGCAAGCGCATGCCTGTCAAACGCGGCTTGAGGAGGATACGGAGAAAATCTCCGTATCCTCCCCAAACCGCGTTAGGCGCACGCACGCCAACGTGCCCGATGTTTGGAAAGGGTATGGTCCCCCATACCCTTTCGAAACATCGTGCAAGCGTACAGCTGTCAAACGGCTTGGGGAGGATACGGAGAAAATCTCCGTGTCCTCCCCAAACCGTGTTTGGCGCGCGCACCAACGCGCCCGATGTTTGGAAAAGGGTGTGGTTCTCCATTCCCTTTCCAAACATCGTGCAAGCATGCGCCTCTCAAACGGGGTTTGGGGAGGATATGGAGAAAATCTCCCCAAACTGCGTTTGACACGCACGCGCCAACGAGCCCGATGTTTTTTAGCATTGTTCGGTGTATACCCCGGACAACGCTAAAAACTGGATAACAACATGACTTGTGGAACCAAGTCATAACGTTATCCGGGGTACTAGTGTACTTTTATTTATAATGTGTGGGAAATAGGATATTAACCAGTTACAAAAAATGTTATTGGATTTCCATTTTATAGCCAGAAATTGCTTTAGGGTATCAAGACACAGAAAACGTTCTATGTTAAGCCATTGTAGGCCTGTACAGAATTAATGCAGTCTTTCTCATGACCTGATGTAGGCTTTCGGCTTACACCTCCTATGTGCCCCATGTGTCATGGACCCACTTGACCTGGCCAGACAGTTTGACAAAGTTGTAGTCCAAAGCCGTCTGGATTCTCCACCTTTGCATGGTTGTTGGGTGGGTTTCTTCATGAGCTTGCCAAGTTTGTTATCAAATATAGGTTCCTTCCAGGCTTTTCATTTGCCTTATCTATAGCTGAGGATTATGTTGACATAATACTTGATGTTTCTGTACAATATTAATGTGAGCTTATTCTTCTTTAATGGATGGATGTTTGTTTAACTGCCTTAGTTCACCAAACTAAGTGAACTTAATGCTATTAAAGGGCAGGAGAATGGAAGGAAGAAACCCATGATCTTGAAGTCTGTCTGTCTGCTTTGTTTGCATCACCATCAGAAAACTTATTGCTCAGCCAACTCATCATTGAAATATTAAAAACAGTATTATTATTATTTTGCATAATAAGTATAATCACATGTTAGTCCATAATAGTCTGCAAAGTATTTTTCTGTTACCATTGTGGCACTGATGACATGCAAGAATCTTATGAGCATTTCAGATGAAGATGGAGGTACAGTAAAACACCGGATAACGATTGGATCGGATAACGCTAAAATCGCATAACGTTGGGGAATTTGAGGCAAACATTTGGATCGGATAACATTATGTTAACCATTATGTTAACGTTATCCAATCCATCAGATAACCTTTGCCTCAAATTCCCTGAGGTGTGGCTGTGACTCACCAGTTTCTCTTGGGAGAAAGGGAGGGGCTGCCTGCTCTCAAGCTTGCCACATTTGAATAACAAAGGCTTGCAAAAACCAGTCTGACTAGTTTAGCAAAGCAAAGGCTTAGGACCCTTTCCCCAGTGTAACCCAGAACACTTTGCAGAAAAATAATTGCAAAGAGACAATTTGACCCAATTACCTTTATGAAGTTTCCCCATTAAATTCTAAACAGCCTGAACCAAAGATTCTAGTTCTGCAAGTCCCATGCATTGTCAATGGAAAACAAGCAGACTGAAACCTTTCACCTACAAAGCAATTAAGCTTTTCACATCCTGCAAAGCTCTGAGGGAACTTCCTTCATTACAGCAATGGTAGGTGGGCTGATTCTAAACGGAAACATTTTCTTAGCTTCTGTTCAGAAAGCCTCCGTCTGGCTTGCTAAGGGACATAGTGATGTGGAGTGGGGTTCCTTAAGAGAGGCTTAGGACACTTTCCCCAGTGTAACCCAGAACGCTTTGCAGAAAAATAATTGCAAAGAGACAATTTGACTCAATTACCTTTCTGAAGTTTCCCCTTTAAATTCTAAACAGCCTGAACTCAAGATTCTAGCTCCGCCTCCGCAAGCCTCATGCATTGTCACACCCTGCAAAGCCCTGAGGGAACTTCCTTTATTACAGCAATGGTAGGTGGACTGATTCTAAACGAAAACATTTTCCTAGCTTCTCTTCAGATCTTTTAAAACAGCACTTTATAAAATTTTCAAAAATTTAAAAATGTTGTATGGCTCTGTTCCCCTAAAGTCAGGGTGGTCTGGCATGTTTTTGTAATGTATTTACCCTTTAGACAAAGGTTCCAGCATGTTTCCTTGACTTTCCCTTGAAGCCTCTGTTGCTTATCTCTATGGAGTTAATGTTATCTGATCCACCTGAATAGGCAGAGGTATTACTGAATTTATCATTCATAGTAAACTGATGGGAAATAGAGGATTAGGAGAAATATGGAGTATCTAAAGTTACTACCAGCATACCAGGACAAACATACTATCAACATGCCAGATCATACTTCAGAGCAAGAAGAGTCATGTTATACTAGCAGGACATATGGAATCCTACTTGAAATTCTTTTGTCCCTTATCAGTTGCCCATGAGTCACTCACTTTACCAATAAAAATAAATGAGGGGAAAAGATATATATTAAGAAAAACACAGAATAATTTGTACAATTAAGGACATGGATATTGGGGGAAAGAGGAATCTTACAGAGCAATACATAATTCAGAAGAAGGATGATTCAAAGTCATGAGTGCATAAGCTTGGATGCTCCTGGCAGAAATCTCTGTACATTTTTTCTCTTAATTCCCCACTTTTGAGGAAGGCCTTTTGTATTTGTCCTGCTGGAACATGTTAGCCTTTTTAAAACCATTAAACATTTTCCCCAACATCCTGAGATTTTCCTGTATGGAAAGTGAGTTTCAACTGGATCCTCAACAGTTTTTATTTATTTTTTTACTATTTTCATTTTGGATTCTGAAAAACCCAACAAAATATAAAACCCAACAAAACATTCCTACGCTGAGAACATACGACCTAACTCTAATGGGTCATCTGTTCTCAGAGTAGAAATTTCAAATAAAAATGAAAAATGTAGTGTGCTAACCATATCATTGGACTAACATTCTTTCAGCATTATTCTGAATATCCTAGCAATTCCAAACTAGATGTGCATAATTTTCCTGGCCTACATCCACAAACAACAAAACATTATATTTCTTGAAAAAGTCATTGCTGTGTGATAAGGCTTTATTATTATTATTATTATTGGGGGTGGGTGGGACTCCTCCGGCTTTATTTTTCTTTTTAATTCTTCCACCTCACAGAATAAATTTCACCCTTATGCATCCGAGGAAAACAGAGATGAACAGCCATCACTCTAGAAAATAAAGAAGTGGACTTTGATCCACAAAAGCTCACAATAACAAAAATGGAACAGTTTTTTAAATGCCTTGTTTTGTCCTTGTTTTTTGAATTTTTCTCTTTTTCTCCTCCTCCCCCCTTTTAATTGTGCCAATACTCTGAAACAAACCTGCTTTGAGAAGTCCAGAAAACAAGTATTTTGTATCAAGATTCTGGAAAGTTCTCTATGAGAGTGAAAGAGGCAACATAAGATAAAAGGCCGAAAGATAAAGCCCTGAGTGCTTTCTCTTGTTCCTGCCAGAATTTCGGGACTAAAGTGATGGATGAAGTTTCCTGGGGCTAGCATGCCAAGGGCAATTAGCCATGTCAATCCACAAGTATGCCAGCTGCCAGGGTCTAACATTATTACTGTATGATTTTAAAAAGTGAAGACATCAGCAATGTTAAGAGTTCACATAACTCCTAATTTTAAAACTTGTCTCAAAAAGATTTACTAGTGTGGCAGCAGTGACCTTAGACTTTGGCCTTTGAGACGTCAATATGAAGGATATTCATTTTCAGTAACTTGATTATACCATGCACTGTTAATCAAATTATCTTACATTACAAGCCTCAAAAAAAAAAATCTGGATTATCGCATAATTTCTGCTGATGTTTCATGTAACTTTCTTACGGATATCAGTTCATGGCTGTATTGTCCATCCGGTATTCCAAATAGCTTATTCCACAAAATATGAGATGTTTAACATATACACAGCTAACTACTGAGGGCATCAATTTTCAAAGGGTAGAAAGCATTTTGGAGGAGTGTATTGAATACTATCAAGCTAACGTAAAACATATTTGCTCTGATTGTTTTAAAACATATGCATTTCATTTTTTAATGAAAGTACTACTACAGACTATTAAACATAGTTGCTTGCAAAGACTCCAAAACAGATCTGAAGGAAGCAAAATAGAGCAAAGATTATTTTTCTCCAGTTGCTTAACCAAAACAGTGCTATATAGCAAAAAGGTAAGGATTATAACAGTCTGAACAGTAAGCCTACTTACCTCTCTCACGGACATTTAAAAACCTGTTTTAGTTAACTTAATACAGAATCAATTTAAGTCTATATTGAGTCAAAATACATTGTAGCAATGCCAATTACACTTATATACTGCCCCAAAGCACTTAGTGCACTGTCTGGGTGGGTCACAAGGTAATTAACATTTTGCCCCCCAACATGCTTCTTTTACCAGCCTCGGAAGGATGGAAGGTTAAACTTACATTTATCAGTCCCTTAGCAACAACTCAAATATTTCACCTGCTAACAGTTATGGCAACACTAAAAAGTTCCTTTTGTTTGTTCAGAGCAATGAGGATGGTGCACAACTTGTACCTTGGGCAGACACCAATAACCTCCAACTTGTCCATGATCCGAAACTGCCCACATCCTTTAACAGTGGTAGATGGAGGAGGTGGTATAATCCAGACAACATCTTTATTAGCAAGAAGACAGCAGCTCAATGAATGAAAGCTGTTGATGATCTGATCCGATGCACTCAACACAGGCCCATCATGTGCATAGTAAATTCTGCAGTGAAACCCCAAGTGGTGCATTTTCGCAGCCAATTTAACTTTAAGAAGGCTAAATGGGTGAACTTTTGAGAACAGCTGGACAAAAATACAGAGAAGATTCCCGTCCCCCACAACCAGATAAAAATCATAAATTTGTTCATCTTGTGAAATTAACATCAAGGAAAAATGTTCAAAGTGGATGCTGCGCCCAGTGCATCCAGGACTGATTGACAACATCAAGCCTCTACTGGATAGGTACCAGGCATTCGACAACCAGGACCCTTTTCAGGAAGATACTGTTGAAGTTGGGGAAGAACTGCTGCAGGCTCTAGATGAAAATCGGAAATCACAATGGTGCACATTAGTTAAGAACCTGGATATGAAGCAGAACAGTAGACAATCTTGGAAACTCCTTAAAAGTTTAGGTGAAGATTTAACCCAGCCTCAGCAAAACTAAACTGAAGTAACAGCAGACCAAGTAGCTACTCAGTTGCTAAAGAATAGAAAAACGCAAGGCAAAAGAGTGTGTGGGCGAAAGCCATCAAAACAGAGGAACAAGAGTGGGGTTTACTTACAGCCCCTTTGTGGCATCTGAATTGGAGGAAGCTATAAATATCAGCAGATATTGATGATGTAAGAACAGAACAGATAAAGCAGTTTGGTTCCCACACTTTGGAATGGCTCCTGCAATTAATGAACAACTGCACAGACAAACTTAAGGTTCCTAAATTGTGGAGACAGGCTAGAGTTGTTGCTTTATTGAAACTGGACAAAAAACCAGATTACTCAAAAAGCTACCAACCAGTGTCACTCCAATGTCATCTTTCTAAGGCGCTGAAATGGACGATTAACAATCGGATCTCCGAATTTATTGATGGAAAGATCATGAAGGAGCAAGCAGGCTTTAGGCCATGCAGGTCATGTTGTGATCAACAAAACACACTGAGGATGGCTTTGAAAGAAAGCAAATTACAAGAGTGGCCTAACTGCAGCATATGATACTGTTAATCATAGGATTCTGCTCCATAAAATAAATAAGCTTACCAAAGAAAACAAGCTTACTAGGATCATTGGCAGCTTCCTCTAGAACTGAAGATCCTATGTGACAATGAATAGAAAGAACAGCAGATGGAGGTTCCAGAAGAATGGACTCCCCCAAGGAATTGCATTGTCTCTAACACTGTATAATATATATACAAATGATCAACCAGTTCCTGACAATACAAAACTGTTCATCTATGTGGACAACACAGCAATGGCTATTCAAGGATCAAGCTTTTGATGAGGTAGCTGGAAAACCAACTGGAGGACTTTAAGAATTAGGACAGTACTGCAACATTCACAACTTGAAGCCTAATCTAAGCAAGACTCAAGTGTGTGCTTTCCACCTTCAAAACCAAGAGGCAAGAATTGAGTTGGATGTTACGTGGCAAGGGAACCAATTACAACATTGTTCAGCACCAAAATACCTAGGTGTGATGCTTAACAGGACACTTTCTTTTAAGCAACAATTCCAGAGAGAAAGTTAGTACAGTAATACCCCAGATAACGTTACGACTTGGTTCCACAAGTCATGACGTTATCAGATTTTTAGCGTTGTCCGATGCATGCATCAGATAACGCTAAAAAAAAGCTCTGACTTCAGGGACAAACCGCTTTAAAGGCAGGCAGGGAAAGAGACGCGATTGGGTCTCTTTCTTTTCCTCCCTGCCTTTTAAAGCCACCCCCCACCCTCAGCGGTCTCTGCGACTGCAGTAGGGTCGGGGAAAGGCACGCGCCTTCCCCCCGACCCTACTGTAGTCTTAGAGACTGCTTGTGTCTCTTTCCCTCCCTGTATTTAAACTATAGGGAGGGGGAAAGAGAGAGACGTGATTGGGTTTCTCTCTCTTCCCTCCCTGTAGTTAAAATGCAGGGAGGGAAGAGAGAGAACCAATCATGTCTCTCTCTTCCCTCCTCCCTGTAGTTTAAATACAGGGAGGGAAAGAGTGAGATGCGATCGCGATCGCGTCTCACTCTTTCCCTCCCTGTATTTAACCTACAGGGAGGGGGGAAGAGAGAGACGTGATTGGTTCTCTCTCTCTCTTCCCTCCCTGTATGTAGTTTAAATATAGGGAGGGAGGGAAGAGAGAGAGACCCAATCACGTCTCTCTTTTCCCCCTCCCTGTAGTTTAAATACAAGGAGGGAAAGAGACACAATCAGTCTCTGCGACTGCAGTAGGGTCGGGAGAAAGGCATGTGCCTTTCCCCGACCCTATTGCAGTCGCAGAGACCGCTGCGGGTGGGGGGTGGATTGGGTAGTTCTACCCAAACCACCCCACACCCGCAGACCATTGCCTCGGATAAAGCTAAGAATCATCCAGAATCGTTATACGATGCAAGTTTTTCCCAAAAAACTTGCATCGTTATCCGATTCTAGCGTTATCCGATGCAATCGTTATCCGGGGTATTACTGTATAATAATTTCATGTCAGAGATTACTCTGGGTTGAAAGAATTTTTGCTGGAAAAACTCTGCTCAGGAGATGCCCAAATGAGGTTCCTTTCATGTCCCCAAGTGCAACCCTCAGGTATTGAAACCTGTCCAGCTCAGCATCTTAACCACTAAGCCACCGGGGGAGCTGCAATAATAAATATAATAACAGTGTATGGAAATATAGCAGTTATACTTATATATGGCCCGATAGCACTTAGAGCACTCTGGGCAGTTCACAAGGTAATTAGTATTTTTGCCCCAAACCTGTTGAGTATTTATGTTACCGACCTTGGGAGGATGGAAGGCGGAGTCAACCTAGAGTCCATCAAAACTAAACTCACAACATCTGCATTTTTGGCTACAGTATTTATATACTGTAGCCAAAACTGCTGACATTGTTAGTTCAGTTTTGATGAACTCCAAGAAATATCCTTCTAAGACAGAGTTGCTGTCTAATGCAGTGGCTAGTCCCAACAAAACTGTAGTCACAGAATGGGTGTTAAAAAAAAGGGACCCTTATTTATTTATTTATTTATTTATTTATTTATTTATTTATTTATTTATTTATTTTTACTACCCCGCCCCAATCGGGTATACCCGACTCTGGGCGGCTTACAACGTGGATTAAAATCACAAGTAAATCCCATATAGTAATGGTCTTTAAACCTTAAAAATACATAAAAATTAAAACAATGTAGCAACTAAAACCAAAAGTCACAGGGGGTGGCTGTCCTCTTAAATCAGCCAACCTACATGGGATCCCATGTTCCTGGGACCCCACACTTGCTCCGCCAGCCAGGTCTTCAAGCCTTTGCGGAAAGGTAGGAGCTCTGTTTGCAAACGTAGCTTGATTGGGAGAAGGTTCCATAGGGCCGGGGCGAACACAGAGATTGCCCTCCTCCTAGTGCTAGAGAGGCGAGCCTCCCTAGCCGATGGAATAACAAGAGAGCCCCTCCGATCCGCCCTGGTGGGACGGACAGACGTTCTTAGGGTGACGCGGTCTCTTAGGTATCCTGGCCCACTACCATATAGGGCTTTAAAGGTAATGACCAGCACCTTGAATTGCACCCGGAGACATACTGGCAACCAGTGCAGCTCCCGGAGGAGTGGTGTGGCGCGAGCATAGCGTCCGCACCCCATCACTACTCTGGCCACCGCATTTTGGACCAGCTGCAGCCTCCGGATGGTCACCAAGGGCAGCCCCATGTAGAGCGCATTACAGTAATCAAGTCTGGAGGTGACCAGAGCATTTGTGACCATGAGCAAGGCATAAGTCCAGTTGAATCAAGTCTCTATGTGGTAGTCACAAATTTAATTTGTGACATCTATTATGATGGTTCTCAGGGTCTTTTGACATAGTATTGGTAGGATATAAGAAAAGAAACAAAGCAAAAATAAAAAAGCGGCAACAACAAAAAATAAAGACAAAATGATGTAGCACAGTGGTGGCGAAATTGTAAGGACTAACTGCTGTATTTTGATGTAGCATTTGTAAAGTGGACACAAAAGCTCTCATTAAAGTACAGTATATCAGTTGGTTTTTAACTTGCCACAATGTTTTTTGTCTACTTTATTCTTTATCTCTACCTTTGTTTCATTTCTTGTCTGATACACCTGCATATATGAAAACTACAACTGTGGTAGGATATGAGACACCGAAGATCAAAAACACCTGCCCTATAATATATTTGTGAAGTTTTTCAAATAGAAGTGTTTGTATTCATGTACAGTTACGTGTATACCATTCAAAAAACCAAAAAGCGATCTGATACTTGTGGTTTTCACTTACTGAAAGGAAAGTAAGTGGTATGTGTACTTTTTGATAAGTAGTCTTGCAGACCATAATTGGATAAAATGCATCAAAATTTTGCTAATGTTTGGTTACTTTTTGACCCTACATGGAGACCAGTACAGTATATCAAAATAAATTATGACAATACAATCTATGATTAAAACTAATCTCATTACATGACTAACAACAACAAACTAAGAACAGCAGCTTGGAATAGACCATTTTATCGGAAAATTATTGCTCCACCCTGTCTGCTTGATTGGATATTTAAATCCCCCCCCCCCATCTCTTCACAGGAAAGTGTGATGACATAGCTATATTTGCATAAGAGATGGTTGTATAGGAGGGTTGGTATGCTACAAACTTTTTAAGAGCACTCAATTCCCCCCCCCGCCCGTAAGTGAATTGAATCAACTTATAAGGTGAATATAAACTGTTTATAGGGACTGCAGTGGCTCAAGTGGCTAAGACACTGACTGGATGGCAGGAGGTCAGCAGTTCGATTCCCGAGTATAGTACTGCAGGATGGAATGAGCTCTGTCTTTGTCCCAGCTTCTGCCAACCTAGCAGTTTGAAAGCAAGAAATTGCAAGTACAGTAGATAAATAAGGACCACTTTGGTGGGAAGGTAAACAGCATTCTGTGCACTCTGATGTCTAGTCATGTCTGCCACATGGCCATAGAAACGTCTCCAGAAGCAGACAGCAGTGGCTTTTTGGCTTTGAAACAGAGATGAGCACTGAACCCTAGTGTTGGATATGACTGGCTTTTTTTGAGCAAGGGAAACCTTTACCTTTAAACTGTATATACATACAGGGAAGGGGTTTTCTCTGCCCCAGATTCTTTGAAAGTATAATTGAATGAGAGGCCAAATACCAAAGACATTCCTCTTAAATGTTGGGAGGTGGAAGGGGAATATGAAATGGTTATCTATTTTGACTTTGAGGCTGCTTCACCTTTTAAACTTTGGAAACATTTTTTTTACTCCCTGTCATATGATGGCTCAAATAAGATTGGCAAAGGAGTCCTTGCCACCTTGAATTACGGATGTTTGGAGTTCTGTTATGGATTTTTAAAGTAAAGTATTCACTAGGTCAGAGCAGCCACCTAAAATTATCATCAACGGTTGAAATTGTTTGGCATTCCCAATTGTTTTTGATGTCAAACTCCAGTGGAAGCTCTTAGTGCAAGATTTACTTGTTATACACCTGGTTTTTTCCTTAAACACATGCAGCATTACTTCTAAGAAAGAAAAATAGTTTTCCTAACTGGTATGTTAATTTCTTTCTCATTTTCTGAGAAACTCTCATGGGCACAGACTAGAGGAGAATGTTAGCTACAAATTCCAAAACATAATTCAGCTAGTTACTTACTCAGGATTCCTGTTTCAGTTTAAAATTTACACTAGTCTCTAGAAATAATTTGAACCCTAAAAACATAATTAAGCAAGTATGACATGACAGTCAGAGCTTTACTGAGATTTGTTGTTGTTCAGTCACACAGTCGATTTGGACCCTTTGCGACCCCATGGACCACTGTTCGCCAGGCACTTCGGTCCTCCACCATCCTCCTCAACTCGCTCAGCTTTGTGCCCATTGTGTCTACAATACCATCTAGCCATCTCATTTTTGGCTGCCCCCTTCTTCTTTTGCCCTCCAGGCTTCCCAGCATCAAGGCTTTCTCAAGCGAATCCTCTCTTCTCATTTGATGTCCAAAGTACTTTAGCTTCATCTTTACTATTTGACCTTCTAAGGAGCAGTCAGGGTTAATTTCTTCTAAGATTGACCTATTTGTTCTCCTTGCTTTCCAGGGGAATCTCAAAACTCCTCCAACACCACATCTCAAAGGCATCTATTCTTCTGCGCTCAGCTTTCCTTATGGTCCAGCTCTCACAACCATACATTGCCACAGGGAATACCATTGCTTTGACTATACGAATTTTTGTTTGCAATGTGATGTCTCTTCTTTTCACTATGTTCTCCAGGTTTCTCATCGCTTGCCTCCCAATAATCAGTCGCTTTTTTATTACATGGCTGCAATCACCATCTGCAGTGAGCTTTGATCCTAAGAAAGTAAAATCTGTCACCGCTTCTACTACTTCCCCATCTATTTCCCAGGGACTGATAGGGCCTGTTGTCATGATCTTTGTTTTCTTGATATTGAGTCTCAAGCCAGCTTTTGCACTTTCTTCTTTCAACCTAATCAGAAGCTTTTTTAAGTCCTCCTCACTTTCTGCCATTAGGGTGGTATCATCTGCATATCTCAAATTGTTGATTTCTCTCCCAGCAATTTTGATCCCAAATTGTGATTCCTCCATCCCTGCATTGCACATTATGTGCTCTGTGTATAAGTTGAATAAGCAGGGTGATAAAATGCAGCCTTGTCTTACTCCTTTTCCTATTCCAAACCACTCTGTCCTTCCGTATTCTGTCCTAACTGTTGCTTCTTGATTCATGTACAGGTTTCTCATGAGGCATATAAGGTGTTCTGGTATTCCCATCTCTTTAATTACTTGCCACCTTTTTGTTGTGGTCCACACAGTCAAAGGCCTTAGAGTAGTCAATGAAACAGAAGTAAACTTGTTTCTGATATTCCTTTGTTTTTTCCACGATCCAACATATGTTGGCGATGTGGTCTCTAGTCCTCCTGCCTCTTCTGAACCCCGCCTGCACTTCTGGTAATTCTCTCTCCATGTGCTGCTGCAGTCTATCATGTATTATCTTGAGCCTCACCTTGCTAGCGTGTGGGATGAGCGCAATTGTTCAATAATTTGAACATTCTTTCGCATTACCCTTTTTGGGGATTGGAACGTTTACTGATCTTTTCCAATCTTGTGGCCATTGTTGTGTTTTCCAAATCTGCTGACATATAGAATGCAATAATTTGATTCCATCATCTTTTAGGACTTTGAAAAGTTCAACTTGGATACCATCATCTCCACTGGCTTTGTTGTTTGCAGTGCTTTTTAGGGCCTTTCTGACTTCACTCTCTAGAATGTCTGGCTCAAGTTCAATTTCCTCATCATTGTTATTATCAAGAGTGTTCAGGTCCCTTTTGTAGAGTTCCTCTGTGTACTCTTTCCATCTTTTCTTAATCTCTTCTGCATCAGCTATCTCCTTGCCATCTTTGTCCCTTATCATGGTCATTTTTGCTTTAAACATTCCCTTGATTTCCCCCCCAAATTTTTTTTTTAAAGATCTCTAGTCCTGCCTCTTGTGTTGTTTTCTTCTATTTCTTTACACTGTTCATTCAGGTAGGTTTCCTTATCTCTCCTTGCTTTTCTTTGAAGTTCTGTATTCAGGTGATTGTATTTTTTCCTTTCTCCTTTGCCTTTTGCATTCCTTTCCTCTGCTATTTTAAGAGCTTCATCGGACAGCCACTTAGCTTTCTTATGCTTCTTTTCTTTTGGTATGGTTTTCCTTGCTGCCTCCTGCAGGATGTCCCGCTCTCTGTCCATAATTATTCTGTCACTCTGTCTACCTGGTCCAAGCCATTGAATCTGTTCCACACCTCCACTGTGTATTCCTTAGGGATGTTGTCTAGATCATATCTGTCCGGCCTAATTGTTTTCCCTATTTTCTTTAGTCTAAGTCTGAATTTTGCGATCAGTAGGTTGTAATCTGAGCCACAATCTGCTCCTGGTCTTGTTTTTGCTGACTATATGGATGTTCTCCATCTTTGGCTGCAGAGTATGTAATCAATCTGGTTTCGATGTTGGCCATCTGGTGATGTCCATGTGTAAAGTCTCCTCTTGTGTTTCTGGAAAAGAGTGTTTGCTATGACCAGTGCGTTATTTTGGCAGAACTTTATCAGTCTTTGGCCTGCTTCATTCTGTGTTCCAAGACCAAACTTGCCTGTTATTCCATTTACTTTTTGATTTCCTACTTTGGCATTCCAGTCTCCTATGATAATGTGTACATCATTTCTCGGTGTCTGTTCTATGAGGTGTTCTAGGTCCTCATAGAACTGGTCAATACTAGCTGTTGAGATTTAACCATCGATGACAGCCATAAATGAGTCCATAGCTGTCACAAATGTATTTACAACAGCTTTAAATGAGTCTGTGGCCGATTCCGGCGGTGGCTTGAGCGAGGGTTCAGGCTGGTTGATTTAGTGCTGTGGGCTATAATTTGCCTACCCTTGATATGCAGATGTTACTACCTTATTGGCAGAAATGACCTGAAATGAAAATCATTTGTACTGTATTAGTATTTATATATGACTGTGAACCACTCTGAGTCAGGTTCTCCTGATTGGGTGGTGTATAAATCAAAAAATTAAATTAAAGAAGAAAGTGCTGAAGTAGGACTGCAGTTGAACATTAGGAAGACAGAACTCATGACTATAGAAGAATTACACAATGTTAACCATTGGGAATGAAGAAATGGAACTAATGAAAGATTCTGTATATCTATTTTTAATAATCAATCCAAGAGGAGATTGCAACCAAGTACAGTCAAACCTTGCATAAAGAGCGTTTCACTTAAAGAGTAACTCGCTTAAAGAGCAGAATTTTCTCTGAATGTTCGCTTCGCTTAACAAATAAAACCAACCAAAAACTCACTTAACACCCCCCCACACACAATTGGTCATTTACAATGGTGTTTCGCTTAAAGAGCAAACTCGCTTAAAGAGCAATCCTGTGGAACGCATTATGCTCTTTAAGCAAGGTACAACTGTAATTAGAAGGCTGAGGTACAGAAAAAAGCAATGAACAGCAATGTAGGAATTAGAAAAGGTTGGTCCCTCCCTGGACCAGCCACTTGGGAGAAACAGGGCCCAGCTGCAGAGCCCGGTGTCCTCAAAACACCAGTGTTTTTCTGCCACCGGGAGTCACCAGAAGATGGCCCCACTGACCCGCTATTTGGCTGAGGACATCTGCCGTCTCTCCCCTGGGCCCCACCCATGCCCTGGGGATAAAAAGCTGAGCCAGCTCCTCGCGGAAGAGATGGCCCGCTGACCCACTGTTCACCTGAGGACACCTACCACCCTTCCCCTGGGCCCTAACCATGCACGGGGGATGAAAAGCCGGGACCTGGCCTTTGGAGCTGTTGGCCTCAAAATGCAGCTTCCCTCCCACAGACGTTGAGCCCAAGCTCTGTCATGGACGTTGAGCCTGGGCTCTGTCGTGGGCGTCGAGCCCCGGGCTCTGTTGGGGACACGGTGGGTTGGTCTGTTTGGATTTAATGTGTATTGATAACTATGAGGGGTTGATCTATTGTGTATTGACTTGTCGTGTATTGATTTATTGTGTGTATTGATCTTATTATATGGTAACTACTGTACTTATTGCTGTTATATTGTATCTTAATGTATTTTTGTTGTATTGTAGCTTTGATATTGGTGGATTCTGTAAGCTGCTCTGAGATGGTTTTCACCAAGTAGAGATTAATAATAATAATAATAATAATAATAATAATAATAATAATAATAATAATAATAATAATAATAATAATAATAATAATAATAAAAGTGTCCCTGGAGAACAAGATTATCTCCACTCTTGAATTCCCAGTCACCATATATGGGTGGGAAAATTGGACAATAATGAAAGGTGACAGGAAATAAATTGATTTGTTTGAAATATGATACTGGAGGAGAGTTTTGCAGATACCCTGGACTACCAGAAAGTGGAACAAGTGATCCCTAGAGCAAATCAAGCCTGAATTTTATGGGGAGGCTAAAACAATGAAGATAAGACTGTCTAACTTTGGGCACATCATGAAAAGGCAAAATTCTCAGGAAAAGACAATAATGTTGGGAAAAGTAAAAGGTAGCAGGAAAAGATGAACACCAAATGTGAGACAGATTAACTCCCTAAAGGAACTATAGCCTTAATTTACAAGAGTTGAGCAAGGCTGTTGAGAATAGAACACTTTGAGGATCGCTGATTCATAGGGTTGCCATAAGTCAGAGGCAAACTTGCCTGATTCCAATAGCCCGTCCTTTTAAGTGTATTCTTCTATTTTCTTTTTTAATTGCCCTTAAACGTCTAAATCTTGCCTTACACACTTTGATGTTCAGTTAGTTTGCTAATTTTAAAATAAGATTCACTTTGACAGTATGGCTATTAAGCATCCTAAGCCTTTGATTATAAAATGCTATATTTCAAAATAAATAACAGTACATAAGAAACTGGGAAAATGTGTTAAGCATTTCTGTCTTGTCTCCGTCATACTGCTTGTCTTTAATAGAGCTCTTCATCTTTCAATTGCTGTGAAGCTTTGAGAGATCCTAGTTGCTTTTTTGTTGAAGGGTTATCTAATTTTCTTCTGAAGAGATTCAATTAGGAGCTATTACAATGGTTTATTGCTTCAGGACAGTGAAACTTAGATGTTTAGTTGGTTTGGTAAGTTTAAAAAAAGGTTCAGAAATGAGGCAGCACTCTTTTTAGTTGACAGTATTTCAGTAACAAAAACTCAGTTTATTTCTGTGTTTTCGATGAGAACAGGTCTTTAAACATCTGGCTTCAATTCATATTTTAATCAGAATGTGGAAGTAATTACAGTGACATCTGAAAATGAGGTAGCAATAAAAAAAATATCACAAACAAGACAGCAGACACAAATTATTTTGTGTTTATTAATGGGTGGCCCTTTGGAAACTTTTCCCCACAGCTAATTGGTTCCAGATACAATGGTATCTCGCTTAAAGAGCATAATGTGTTCCACGGGATTGCTCTTTAAGCGAGTTTGCTCTATAAGCGAAACACCATTGTAAGTGACCAATTATGATTTCTGGCGAGGGTGGGGGTAGGATTGTGAAACCTGATTTATTTGTTAAGCAAGTTTTTAGTTGGTTTTATTTGTTGAGCAAGGTGACCATTCAGAGAAAATTCTGCTGTTTAAGCGAGTTACTCTCTAAGCGAGGTGCTCTTTATGCAAGGTTTTACTGTATTTGAATGCTGAAATGACTTTGAATGATATTCATGCTCAAATATAGCTTGAATGCCTGAATGGGGATGAAGTTGTTAAGTGTTAATGTCTTGTCTTCAAAGATTTTGTTGCCGGTATCCAGATAAGTGGGATTCCAAAAGACAACAGTTGTACCTTGCTTAAAGAGCATAATGTGTTCCACAGGATTGCTCTTTAAGCGAGTTTGCTCTTTAAACGAAACACCATTGTAAGTGACCAATTGTGGGGGGGATTACGAATCCTGATTTATTTGTTAAGCGAGTTTTTGGTTGGTTTTATTTGTTAAGCGAAGCGAACATTCAGAGAAAATCCTGCTCTTTAAGCGAGTTGCTTTTTAAGCGAGGCACTCTTTATGCGAGGTTTGACTGTCCTCTGAAAACAAATCTAGCTGTACTCTTAAATTATTTGCCCTCTTCCTAAGATTTTACATGAATACTGTATATTTTATGGAATAGTAGCCATGTTAGTCTGTGGTTCAGGCATATCAGAAAACAAAACAAAACAAAATAAAAATAAAATAAAAAACACTGTAGCACTTTAAAGACTAATTGCTATATTTTTATTGTTAGCTTTCGTGGACGAAGTCCACTTCTTCAGACAAAGAGTGAAGCTTACAGGCATGTTTTTTATACACCAAATTTAGGGGGTCAAAGGGAGAAGGGTGTGGTCAAGCAAGATGACAGACAAGCAAGCACAACAATACAGCTTCACACAGTCATTAGCAACAAGATTATTCAGATTAGCTCTAAATGCTGTATAGTTACTTTTGAGCTATTTACAAATATATATATTTATATCCCACCTATCTGTCTGTATGAGTCACTCTGATCAGAAAACCATACTTCTTTATAGGAAACATTAGAAATATGGAGTTATTGCAGAATGCTAAACGTTAGAGTGAGAGATTGAACAAGAAAGTCCCAAAATCAGAAATAAATGAATCATAAAACACAGTGACTGGGACATTGTTGTACATTATTTATTTGCTTATTTACTTACAATATTTTAATTGCCTCTTGGGTAGGCCCTAACGTTCTTCTGAGTTGCCTCTCCTTGGCTGGACAACCCAGGCCTCGGATATGTGTAGAAAAGGTAGCATTAGGCCAAATAACCACTCCTAGTTTCTTCAAGAAATATATTGAAAGCATTGTAACATACAGGATCCAGATCATCAAAAGATCAGCAAGCATTTCAAAGCAGAAATTAACCATTAAAGGTTCTAGGGGAAGTACTCGGCCCCCCTCCTTCCACATGTCTCACATTTTGCAGAATGGCTGCACAGCATTCCATAGAGAGAAAAAGCTGTGTGTGCATGTGCGTGCGTGTGTGTGTGTTATACCTCTGGCTCTTCTCCTTAGGGATTTCTGCCTATGATCTTAGAGTAAGGCATGTCAGTCACACATTCAGTAAAACCATGAGGCACATATTGTTTGCATTCTTTTCCTTCCCACGTATCTGGAATCGCCATTTTGAAAGTACTAAAACACATTTAGATGGGTGTAATGCTAACAGAAAAAGCACCGTTTAAAATGGGGCTAATTCTGTTACACCTTTCTCCTATAAATGTAATTTAAATCTAATTACATCATTAGAGGAACCCTCGTGGCACAGTATTTAAACTATACTACTGCAGTCAAAACTATTATGGTGAATTCAGTCCTGACAGGCTCAAGGTTAACTCAGCCTTCTATCCATCTGAGTTTGGTAAAATGAATACGCAACATATTGGGAGCAAAAATGCTAATTATCTTGTGAACAGCCCAAAGAGTGCTCTAAGGCCTATGGCAGTGGTTTGCAACCAACTGCGCCATTTCATGTGGCCCTCCACCCTCACTCCCGCCACTGCTGCCAGAAGTAGTGGAAGCGACAAAAACAGCCAAAAACACACCACCCTTGCTCCTGCTGCCACCGCTGGAAGTTGCGAAAATAGCTGAAAAGTGTGCTGTAAATGCACCCGCAGCTGTTGTAAACATGGTTATAACAGCTGTGGGTGCATTTACAGCACATTTATGACAGTCACTGATGTGGTTAATGGCAGTTTACAGCAGGAGAACCATATGTCCAACCCGCTCAGCTGTCTGAGGGGGCGTGGTCCGGCGAGAAAACGTCGAGAACCCCTGCCCTCTGGGGTGGTATATAAATGTAATTTGCTATTGCTAAAAATTCAAATTTAAGATAAGAAAATGTTCTTACAGTATTAGAAGAGAATTTTAAAAATATGGCAACCTTGTGTTACCAGTTAATCTTTCTCACACTAGGTCAGATGAAAGGAGCTGCAGAATGAACTCACCAAAAGGTGCCTTCATTTTGGCAGTTTCGCATCTGGCCTTGACATGGAAGAAGAAGAAAATTAATATATTAAAAATAGTGAATAAAAACAATAGAAAAAGACATTTAAAAGCAACAAGAAACAAGCAGTCCCATCAAGAAATGTCTTAGATAGACAATCACTGACAGAAAATCTATTTCTTTGCCTGCTTGACAAACAACATGAGAGATGGGGCCAACCTGTTCTCACATGGGAGAATTTCCAGAGTCTTGGAACAGCTAGAGAGAAGGCTCATCCTTTGTCCCCACCAAATGCACCTGTGAAAGGTGGTGGGATGGAGAGAAAGGTCTTCCCTGAGGATCTTAACAATGGCCACAATCATAAAGGGAGATACTGCCCTTCAAGTAGCTTGGACTGAGCTGTTTTGTGGCTTTACAGGTTAAATGCAGCACTTCAAATTGTGCAAGGAAAAGGTTCAGCAGCCAATACTGGTGCTGTAATAGACAGGTTGTGTTGACATTTTGGACCTGCTTGAGTTTCTGAGCACTTTGCAAAGGCAGCCTCCCATAGAGTGCACTACAGTCATGTGGATGCCATGTTAATGGCAGCAAAGATTCTAGTAGTCACGTGCCACACATTAAGAAATTGGAGTAGACTTTTGCTGTTGTTGTCTTGTTGGGTTTAATTAATAGCATTCTAGGTAAAAAGCTAGAATAACTTTGTCATGCAATGAGAATTTTTTAAAAAATGTATTGTTACAGCTGATAGTAAAATGAACGGAAAAGAAGAGTTTGTTGATTGAAGAATCTGGGGAAGTTATTTGCATGTAGCAGCTTCTTTACTTAGAGCATGTTCTGTTTGCTCTGTTGCTATTTTATGTTACCTTAACATGCTTGTCGTGTTTAGCTTTCTTATATATGCTAATATCTTTACCTGGTGTCAAATATATTTTTTGCAAGACACTCAGATTAATATGCTGAAGGACTGGGATGTAAATTTTTATCAAAAAGTTTAAGTACAGTAATACATCGGATAACGTTAAGACTTGGTTCCACAAGTCGTAACGTTATGTGATTTTCAGCCTTATCCAATGCATGCATCTCTTGCTGCCTTGGCAACCATTCCTCTCCATTTTCTGATCTCTTGCATTGGCGCTCGGCTGCCTCTGCCTGCCATGAGGCATAGCTCTGTGTTCTGCAATCGGCTGGTCAAGCCTGGCTCAGACGGAGCAAAGAGCAGCTAGGCTGACTCCACATGGACGAGGCTCGTGCATGCTACCCTTGCCTGGGCCAGCCATGAGTTCCAGTGCAAAGGGTTGCCTAGAGAACCTGGTGGGAGCAGCAGCTGTGGTGGCTTGAAGGTAAGCAGGGCCAGGGCAGGGCTGGATTCTCTCGACAGTATGGCACCCCATTGCTGGGGGTGGGGGAGGAGGGAAGTGGTAGGGAGAGGAGCTTTGGCCTCCTTTACTTCTTCATTACGATGCATTGGATAATGCTAGAAAGAACGTTCTCCGGTGCAAATCTTCCCCCCAAATTTGTTGTCGTCATGCGGTTTTAGCGTTATCCGGTGCAATCGTTATCTGGGGTATTACCACCGACAACTTCATTCTCAGTCCTCTTAAAGCAGGGATTCTCAACTTTATTGCACCACGGGCTGGACAACTCCCACTCCAACAGCTAAGTGGGCTAGACATGTGGTTTTCCCCTGCTGGCGGGTGCATTTGCTGCTTCTGGGGTCTTCACCATGGGGTCTTCATAATGGTTGGCCCATTATTTAAAACCCCTGTTTTAAAGGAAGCCTGCATGTTGTTTGGATTCAGATTACTGAATACAGGTAGCCCTTTGATGATTTTGCAAAGCAGATCTTCCAGTTTGAAGATGGACTCTGAATTAGCCTGTGTTTTGAATTTTTTATTAATGAAAATAATTTATATATTTTCCCAACATGATTGGTAATTTGGGGTGGATGGAAGAGATTTTTTGCAGTTGTCATTTTGATTACTGCAAGTGTATATGCTACTACTGGCAGTACTGTTTGTGAACTATGTGTCCCAATGCTAAGAGGCCTGTAGATGATTTATGGGTGAAATAAACATCTGCTGCTGAGATAAACTAGTGCAGGAAATAGTGTTGGGTGAGAATGGAAGTAGTGAAGTGCTTTTTATAAGAACAGGGATACAATTGTTTCCTGGTATTTACCTAGGCAGGCTAGCAGTTCATTTACAATGTACGTAACAACAGCGCTGTGCTAGTAAAACCACACTTACTGAGAAATGTTGGATTGTTTCCAGACCTGCTCTCCCACCACCTTAGTAACAAATTAAGCTGGTCCCATTTTTACTCCTAATCACACAAAGAATTCAGCCTACTAGCCTTGTTTATAAGGCTGTTAAAATGTGTGGTTTGGTATATCAGGATAATGCTTTGCATTATGGTTAATTAGCACAAACAAAGTGACAGGACTGACAGTTTATAAAATATACATATTTTTTGCTGTAAAGCACACTGAAGGATTCATTCATTCCTGAATTATTAGCTCCACAGGCGCCAGCCTCAGAGGCTCAGGCAGCCTCTGGAATCCAATAATGATTTGTCTTTGCATTGCTATGACACCAGTATGTTTGGGAAGTGGTATAGCCATTGAGTTTGAAAACATTTGGTCATGCCTCCCGTCTGTTTTTCATCTGGGGTGAAAGCTGGTGTGTGGAGAATTGAAAAGAGAAGGTTTGGTTTTATTTGACTTCAAAATAATTGGAAAAGATAGATTTAGTTCTTGGAGTTCAGAAGTTGGGAAGGGAAGGACAGAAAATGATCTGGAATTAAAGTCCTATTCTGCACTATCCCTGTAAACATGGCAATGGCTAAATGGGTGGTAGGGAAGGAAGTGCACATAGGAGACACGACCTCTCCTGCTCCCCCTTCTCCCAGAAGTCATTTAGAACTTTAGCTTCTGTAATCTTTGACTTTGAACCCTGATAAGACAGAGCACCTTATCATGGGAGTTCTCTAAACACGTTCAGCCGAACATGCTTGCAGTCTTCTTTGCTCACCTTTGTGATGATATCTTGATATCTGAGTTATTAAGACGCTGAGCTTTGAAACTGGAAGGTCTGGGTTTGATACCCGAGTGCTGCATGATGGATCTTTGGGACATGGAATTTATTTATTTATTTATTTAATTAATTTTTGTACCACCCATCTGGGTGATATCCCACTCTGGGCAGTGAACAAACAGAAAACCAATAACAACGATACCCAGACAGTAGCCTCATTCAGTTATCCCCTGAGCAGAGTTTCTCTAGCAAAACTCCTTCCAGCTTAGAGTATTTATTTATCCAAGTGATGTCAGTGTCTGAGTGGGGAGATGTGTGTGTGTGGGGGCTTACTTCCACAGCAACATCACCACCATATTTTTCAGATGCAATGCCTAAATGGTTGGATAGCCCAGTGATTTAGGGATCTGGCTATGGAGTCAGTCAGAAGTTGGGAGTTCAGAAGAAAAGCCAACCTATATGGGCAAGGTGCACAGTTTCAAGGCAATCCAGAAGAAAGGAATGGTAAGCCACTTCTGTGAATTCTCTAACTAGAAATCCATGGAAAACCACAAGTGTATTCTCTGCCAGGGAAAGTCAGGATCGTCTTGACCAAACACTTTTATTATTATTAATGTCAGAACAAGGCTAAAATCTTTATCTAAATCTAGGCTAGGGTGGGCAGTTGTGGAGAGTTTGGGGTCCAAATTTTCAACCCCCATCCCTTATTATGGATTTATTTATTTTGACTTATTTAACCGCCCCCTTGCCAAGGCGACTCCAGGCAGTTTACAATTCAGGAAATAACACTAACATAAAACACTCCGATACACAATACACATAAATAAAACATAAAAATCTAAAATCTAAAAATCTAAAATCTAGATGGCAGAATTGACCAAATCATATGAGCCAGCGGGGGGCGGGGCAGGGGCAGGGGCAGGTTTAGGTCCATTAGCAGCACCCCACACCTGCTGGGCCAACCATGTCTTTAAATCTCTTCTAAAGGCCAGCAATTGTGGTTGGAGGCGGAGGCAGGAGGTTCCAAAGGGCCAGAGTGGATACCGAAAAGGCCCTCCATCTAATGTTGGATAGGCAAGCCTCTCCAGACATTGCACCCATAGAGAGCCCTTCCAGTCTGCTCTAGTGGGACGGGCAGATGTTCTCGGGGTGAAGTGATCTATTAAGTACCCTAGCCCACTACCTTGTAGGGCTTTAAGGGTCATAACCAGCACTTTGAATTGCACCTGGAGGCACACCGGCAACCAGTGCAGCTCCCGCAACAAGGGTGCAGCATGGTTGTAACGACCACACCATATTACTGTGTGGGCCGCCGCTTTTGCACCAATTGCAGCCTCCAAATGATCATCGAGGGCAGCCCCATGCAACAAGCCCTGTAATAGCTATCTTTTGTCATTGAGAAAAAGCGGTAGAATGGATGTGCATATTTTAGTATTAAAATCCCCCCCCCATGGAAAAGGGACTAAGTAGATCTGTTTATGTAAAACCTTCCAGTGCCAGAGGCCTCTAGAAGCAGAAATAGGCTTCTTTAAGGCATCTCCCCCCCCCCTTTGTTTAGTGGAGTGTCCTTAAAAGCTGTAAAATGTATTTGGGTCTCTGTTTTCCATGTGTTGTTCAACTCTTACTTGGACACAGTCTTATGTATGATAAAAGTCTTTTATAATGAGATAGGCAGCTTGGTGCTCTCTGGATTCCAGTCCCCCCATCAGCTCCAGTCATTCTAAACCAGTGGTTTCCAACCTAAGGCCCATGGGCCGGATGTAGCCCATAGCACCATTTCATGTGGCACCCCACCCCTCCCAAGGGCATTTGACAAACAAAATGGCTTTCCCTTTGAAGCTGTTGGGACAAAATGGCCACCCTATCGTGCAGGCAAGGCAAAATGGTCATCCGGCCCTCAAAGCTGACTGAGAGAGTGACCCAACCCCTGGCTTGAAAAGGTCGAGAACCCCTGTTCTAAACAGTGATAATGGATTATGGGATTTGAAGTCCATTGCATCTTGTAGGCCAGGGGCTCCCACCCTATGGCCCGTGGGCCAGCCCCAGCCCATGTCACCATTTCATGTGGCCCCTGTTGCCACCACTATCAGAAGCGGAAGTGGACATGTTTATGACAGCCGTAAATGCACCCGCGGCTGTCATACACACATTTACGACAGCAACGGACATGTTTTATGGCAGTGTTTATGGTGGGGGAAACCACCAGTCTGGCCCGCTCAGCTGCCTGAGGGGGCGTTGTTCAGCCTAAGGATGAAAAAGGTTGAGAACCTCTGTAGTTGGTAGTAGGATGAGTACTTCTGGGTAGTGGTTTCTGTCAGTTTTATCTTGATGTGTTTTTTCTGTTGTAGTTCTGTGTTTGTGAATTAGCACAAATTAACCTTTTAGTTATTGTGGTTCCATTTAGTCTTTTTAGTGAATGTTGTATTCCTTTTGTTCTGCTACCTTAAAATATGTTGTGGTGGCCTCACATAATCTTCTTTTTTATATTTTGTTTGTCATTTTTGCAGTAATACCAGTCATGCTTGTCTTTTTCTGTCTCAGTTATGAGTAATGCTATGGATACATCAATATTTTTTCTTTGTTTCTGCACTTCTTTTTCTTGGCATACTGTAACAATTACATCATGGAGTGTTAATCTTTGTCCAAGCCAAAAGGCACATTTATGGTGAATCCTTCACATCCAGTGTTATTTATGTTAAAAAAAAATATTGGAAGACCATCACTGGTAATTTTGATGTAGGGAAATAATTTAGGATAAATAAAGGTTTCTGTGGTTCAGAGTTGGATAATAAAATTGTATATTTGTAGGAATCAACAAATGTGGAGTTGCCTGCTGCTTTATTGTGCTAGTCAGTGGCACAACCTTATACTGTACCCTCTATTTGTTTTGTGCAGTACAGTAAAACCCCAACTTACATATGCCTCGAGTTACATAAAATTTGACTTACATAATGATTTTGTGCTAAAACCACGTCCTGATTTACACAATTTCCTATGGGTTTTCTTCGAGTTACTTAAAAATTCATTTGCCTATGGGTTTGCTTCGATTTATATAAAAAGGCATTTTTCCTTTGGGTTTGCTTCGAGTTACGTAAAAAACCAATTAAGCAAAAGCCTACGAAATGGACTTTTTTTTTTGTAAGTAGGGGTTTTACTGTATTTGTTTCAAAGCCTGACTACTAGTAGGCTAGTCAAAAAGATGGTATATAAGAGATAGCCACTTCTGCCTGTATTATGTATAACTCTCTCTTAGAAACTAATAAAAATAAATCTCTGTAGCAAACTGAGAGAATAAAAGTGTGTGTGTGTGTGTGTTTATAAAACAAGTGAAATGAGTTTAGTCATGGCACAAAGTATAGTAAGTTTGAAGGCTTTCCTGGAATTAGAAATCTCAGTATGTAAAACCCATTATTCTGTGTTTTGGTGTGTAGCCATTGTACTTTCTTGTGAAAATGATGATTTCTATGAAGGAAAATATTGCCTATATATTGCATGTGTGATGTTTTAAATCTTTTCCAACCCGCAAAGGGTCGGAATCGACTGTGCGACTGAACAACAACAACAACAACAACAAGATAGGCCTTTGATTCCATTCTGTCAAGACTCCAAAAGTAAATATTGCACCAACTAATTTTATATCAGATTACAGTTTATCCTACATCAGAAATGACAGATAATTAGCCTTCAGTCTAGACAGAATACAGGGGGACCTTCAAGAAATGTGAAATAAATTACCACTTGTTCTGTTTCTGATTAGTTTGGATGGATCGAATGGAGTGTATTTTTGTAGAACAAACAAATCTTTGTCTGTGATGTGAATTAGATGCAATTGGTAATATTTATTGTTTATTGTGGCTAGTGATAAATCACTGGCAGCCAGGGCAAGATACATTTTTTACTTTTGCATTACTGTATATATAAATCATTAAACTCAATAATGTAAAATCCATCAGTTCAGCCATTGTGACTTCATCATACCTGTCTTTGGGAATATAAAAGATTATATAAATTTTCTGAGTCACATAATATATTAATTGAACCTGAAGTTGCAGAGGGTCGGAATCGACTGTGCGACTGAACAACAAAAAAAGTGAGCCCTTACTCAAGGGATATGATATACATTGCAATTTCCTTTGTGATAGTTTGAGTTTCCAGAAGTACATATTGAGTATGGAATGAAGATCTTAAAATCTTCATGTCATTGTGAGACAATATGTTCTGGCAAGAAAGTTTGTTTAATCATGGTAGGATCTCACTTTTTTTGTCTGTGTTTTTGTGCACTTTCCACCAGGATTGATCATCTCCTTCCTACAGACCACTAGACATGCTAGAAAAAAGGCTTGGAAACTCTCCTCCTCCTCCTCCTCCTCCCTTCTTCCTTCTTCAATTGCTGTATCTGTTCCAGATATCGGCTATCATCATGGTGATAATCTTCCTGTTCTTAACTCTTCAGAACAGTTCAGAAACTTTATAGATAAGGATTTTTATAATAGAGATGGCTATGTCAGGAGGGGGAGGAATTTCTGATTGACATTAGACAGTGATGGTGAACCTTTTAGAGACTGAGTGCCCAAACTGCAACCTCAAACCCACTCATTCATCACAAAGTGCCAACACAGCAACAGGGGAGGAAGGAAACGCTCCCATTGGGCAGATGGGCAGAGGGGTGGGAAAACTCTGCTAGGGAAGGAGGAAGCACTCCCATTGGGCTGCTGGGTAGAGGGGCAGGGAAAACTGATGGGGTGACTACATGGGTGCCAACAGAGAGCGCTCCGAGTGCTACTTCTGGCATGCATGCCATAGGTTCATTACCACTGGCATTAGATATGGAAGTACTTATTGTATTGTATAGCTTCAGACTTCTCAATTACAGGGTCCTCTACATAACATGGATGATTTTTCAGAAAACACCCAACATGGTATTCAGCATTTGTATGTACACACTGTTCATAGAGGTTCACATTTCTTTGTTAATATTTCTTAGAGTAGGTTGATAAGAAAGGGCAATGTTGAACCCCACCCCTTGTTGAAGGTTATGCTGTGGCTAACATAATAGAGCCTAAGGCCAAGAAATTCAGAAAATTGCCACCCAGAATAATTTATGCTAGATGGGAGGGGTATAAATACAGTGGTACCTCACTTAAAGAGCATAATAGGATTGCCAGGGTGAGAGACCCGATACTAAAAGAATATGTGTTGTAATACTGTATTATTGTATGCTGTCTTGTAATTGAATTTTATACACTAGTACCTCGTATAACAATGAGACTTGGTTCCACAAGTCTCGTCGTTATCCGTTTTTTTAACATTGTGCGATGCATTGATCGCACAACGTTAAAAAAAGCCCTGTTTCCCTGGAAGCTGCAGCAAGCCAGAACGTCGTGATTTGAATCCTGATGTTTTGCCTTGCTGCAGCCTCCAGGGAGGTAGGGGACCTTCAAAAATAGCACGGATCGGGTCTTCCAACCTCCCTGGAGCCGGCAAGGGGGGGGTGTCAGAGGACCCGATCCAAGCTGTTTCTGGACTTCCCCGACGTTCCCGGCCAGTGGAACAAGCCAAAACGTCAGGGTTCGAACCCTGACGTTTTGGCTTGTTGCACTGGCCGGGGAGGTGGAAAGCCCAGAAACAGCTTCGATCGGGTCCTCTGATCTCCCTGGAACCAGCAGGGAGGTCAGAGAGCCCAAAATGGGTAAAAAAATGTGGACTTTTTTTTACCCATTTTGGGCTCTCTGACCCCCTTGCCTCCTCTCCTGGAAGAATGCATTTCTAGTCACCATCACTTCTAGAAGAGTGGGGGAGCTAGCAGCCCTTAGGGCTGAACCGCCTTTTCTCAAATTTTACCATGACAGAATAGTCCTACACCCCAACTTGATGTTCCTGCCTAAAGTTTTGACTGAGTTCCACTTGGTTGCCATTCTTTGTTCTCCTTTACTCTCCTCTTTTAGTAAATCCTGACACTTCTTTCCAGAATTCCGAGAAGTAACTTCCCAGAATCACCAGCCAGTATGGCTGCTAGCAGGGGTTATGATGTCAGTGGCTGTACTCATTGGAGAATTCTGGGACCTGTAGTAAAAAAAGAGACTAAATTTCCCAAGTTTTTCTTTTTTCTTTACAACATCATACAAACACAAGGCTTCTTACCTCTCTGTCCCTTTGAGTGAAAACTGTTGTTCATGCCTATCCTGTCTTCTAAAATTCCTTAGCAAGCTAATGTCCATTCAGTGCTCTCTATGCTTCTTTATTGTTCTGATCATATCACTTCGTAAACCTCTTCACTGGCCTTTTGTTCATTCTTGCATTCTGCACAAACTTCATATCTCTACAATGAAAGACTTCTCCAATTTTCCATTTCTCTATCTCTGCATTTAAATCATATTTTGCAGCTTAAAAAAGTTGAGAACTCCTGGAGTAAAGTATCATGTTGCTGTTGTTTGGTTGTTGTTGTTGTTTTTGTTGTTACATGCCATCAAGTTGTTTCTGACTTGTGTTGACTCTATGAACAAGATCTTATTTATTTATTTATTTATTTATTTATTTATTTATTTATTTATTTATTTATTGGTACAAATTTATATTGCCGCCCACTTGCTGTAGCAACTCAGGGCAGCTTACAAACAATACATTACATTACAATATGTTGTTGGACTTCTTTTTCTGCTGCCTTCCACCTTCCCCAATATTACTGTCCTTTCTAGAGAACCTTGTCTTCTCATGAGCTGCCCATGTTTACAGACAGTTACTAAATAAATAGCCTAAATAAATATCAGTGCAAACCAAGTACAGTAAAACCCCGGATAATGTTATGACTTGGTTCCACAAGTCATGAAGTTATCCAATTTTTAGCGTTGTCGGATGCATTCATCAAACGCTTTTAAAAAGCCCTTTAAAGGCAGGGAGGAAAAGAAAGAGACCCAATCGCGTCTCTTTCTTTCCCTCCCTGCATTTAAACTACAGGCAGGGGGGAAGAGAGAGAGACCCAATCACGTCTCTCTCTTCCCTTCCTGCCTGTAGTTTAAACACAGGGAGGGAAAGAAAGAGACCCAATTGCATCTCTTTCTTTCCCTCCCTGCATTTAAACTACAGGCAGGAGGGAAGAGAGAGAGACCCAGTCACGTCTCTATCTTCTCTTCCTGCCTGTAGTTTAAATACAGGGATGAAAAGAAAGAGACCCAATCGCATCTCACTCTTTTCCTCCCTGCCTTTACATCATTCACGCAGTCGCAGAGACCACTGCGGGTGGGGGGTGGATTGGGTAGAAGTTCTATCCAAACCACCCCACACCCGCAGACCATTTCCTCGGATAACGCTAAATAATCGTTATCCGATGCAAGTTTTTTCCAAAAAACTTGCATCGTTATCCAATTCTAGCGTTATCCGATGCGATCGTTATCCGGGGTATTACTGTACAGTAATACATCGGATAATGATTGCATCGGATAACGTTAGAATTGGATAACGATGCAAGTTTTTTGGAAAAAAACTTGCATCAGATAACGATTCTGGATAGCGATCCTTTAGTGTTATTTGAGTCAATTGTCGTGGGGGTGTGGATGGATTGGGTAGCGTGCATTTCCCCTGACCATAGTCATTTCAGACAAGCTGATCCTTGCCTAGGTGCGCGATTGCGCGCACGTGCAAGGATCGACTTGTCCTAAATCCCCATCCAGGTCCTCCTCGGATCTGCTGCTAGGGGACTCCCGACGTCTCTGAGAGAATAATGGAGAGAGGGAGGGAGGGAAGGAAGGGGACGTCGGGGAAGCCCAGAAACAGCTTGGACCGGGTCCTCCCACCTTCCTGGACCCGGCAGGGGGGTCAGGGACCCCAAAATTGGTTTAAAAAAGGATTTTTTTTACCAATTTGGGCTCCCTGACCCCCCTGCCGGGTCCAGGGAGGTGGGAAGACCCAATCCAAGCTGTTTCCAAAGTTCCCCCACCCTCCTTGAGGGTGTCACAAGCCAAAACGTCAGGATTGGAATCCTGACGTTTTGGTTTGTTGCAGCCTCAAGGAGGGTGGGGGAACTTCTAAATTAGCACCCATCGGGTCTCCCGACCTCCCTAGAGCCGATGCGTGCTATTTTTGAAGTTCCCCCACCCTCCTTGAGGCTGCAACAAACCAAAATGTCAGGATTCGAATCCTGACGTTTTGGCTTGCTGCACTTGCTGAGGACGTCGGGGAAGCCCAGAAACAGCTTGGATCGGGTCCTCCCAGCTTCCTGGACCCGGCAGGGGGGTCACGGAGCCCAAAATTGGTTAAAAAAAGTCCATATTTTTTTTTACCAATTTTGGGGTCCCTGACCCCCCTGCCGGGTCCAGGGAGGTGGGAGGACCTGATCCAAGCTGTTTCTGGGCTTCCCCGACGTCCTCAGCAAGTGCAGCAAGCCAAAACGTCAGGATTCAAATCCCGACGTTCTGGCTTGCTGCAGCCTCCAGGGAAACAGGGCTTTTTTTAACGTTGTGTGATCAATGTATCGCACAACGTTAAAAACTGGATAACGACGAGACTTGTGGAACCAAGTCTCATCGTTATCTGGGGAGTTTACAAGTTTTTGATTAAATTCCTGCCATGTGTGCTAGAAAGCTGATATGAACAAAATTATTGACATGCTATCTTGCTAAATAATTGTCATACTATTGAAATGCCATGAGGAAACATAATACTATGGCCTCTTGTCCTTTTGCATCTGGTGAATGTGTGGGGTGAAGCAATATACTGTACATTTCTGGAGGTGGTGGGGGACATGCATGTATTATGGATACTGTTAAATCTCCTTGCCACTTGTTTGTCTGATTAATAGAACACTGACCTCTGAAAGTTTGTTCATTGGTGAATGCATTGGCCTTTAAGGTGTTACAGACTCTTTGTTGCTTCAGTTCTGTGGTATTTTATGTTGGGATGTTTAGGATTGTTTGCTGGTTGGTGTTTTGGCTTTTGTCCAGCATATAGAAGCAGAAGCAATTGTCCAATTACCTTTTAATATCATTTAAGATATCTGCTTTTTCCCATTTTTGACACCTGTTTGTAGTTGTTAGGGTGGGAGGTGGTGTGATTAAATAAGTATAACTCTCTTTAGGAAAAATGGAAAAACTGACCTTGGAAATAAGGAACATGATATAGAAGCATTTATTATGGTTCACAGGGCCAAAAATGCAATACAGTCTTCCTCTGGGTAGGAATTAAGCCAGGGGTGGCCAAACGTTTTGGGCCGTGAGCTGGTCATGTGGTTCCTCCCACCAGAAGCAGAAGTAAAACGCTCCTGTGCATGTACAAAATGCTGTCGCAAATGCACCCATGGCTGTCGAAAATGCTTTTACAACAGCCGTGAGTGCATTTATGGTTGTGTTTTGCACATGGATGTGCATATTTTACTTCCGCTTTTGCGGGCGATGTGGGCTGGATTATTAGGTGTCATGGACCGTAGTTTGGGAAACCCTAATAAGCACTCCAAAGTTCTATTGACTTCACTTAAATTAAGTATGGAAAAGTAGTTGCTAGGGAGATGTTGTTAGTTTGTAACTCACATTATAACTGATATGAGTTGTTGTTGTTCAGTCACACAGTCGATTCCGACCCTTTGCGACCCCATGGACCACCGTCCGCCAGGCACTTCTGTCCTCCACCATCCTCCTCAACTCGCTCAGCTCTGTGCTCATTGTGTCTACAATACCATCTAGCCATCTCATTTTGAGCCATCCCCTACTTCTTTTGTCCTCCACCCTTCCCAGCATCAAGGCTTTCTCAAGCGAATCCTCTCTTCTCATTTGATGTCCAAAGTACTTTAACTTCATCTTTACTATTTGATCTTCTAAGGAGCAGTCAGGGTTAATTTCTTCTGAGATTGACCTATTTGTTCTCCTCGCTGTCCAGTGGACTCTCAAAACTCTCCTCCAACACCACATCTCAAAGGCATCTATTCTTCTGCGCTCAGCTTTCCTTACGGTCCAGCTCTCACAACCATACATTACCACAGGGAATACCATTGGTTTGATTATACGAATTTTTGTTTGCAATGTGATGTCTCTACTTTTCACTATGTTCCCCAGGTTTCTCATCGCTTGCCTCCCAAGAATCAGTCGCTTTTTTATTTCATGGCTGCAATCACCATCTGCAGTGAGCTTTGATCCTAAGAAAGTAAAATCTGTCACCGCTTCTACTACTTCCCCATCTATTTTCCAGGGACTGATAGGGCCTGTTGTCATGATCTTTGTTTTCTTGATATTGAGTCTCAAGCCAGCTTTTGCACTTTCTTCTTTCAACCTAATCAGGAGCTTTTTAAAGTCCTCCTCACTTTCTGCCATTAGGGTGGTATCATCTGCATATCCAAATTGTTGATGTCTCTCCCAGCAATTTTGACCCCAAATTGTGATTCTTCCATCCCTGCATTGCACATTATGTGCTCTGTGTATAAGTTGAATAAGCAGGGTGATAAAATGCAGCCTTGTCTTACTCCTTTTCCTGTTCCAAACCACTCTGTCCTTCCATATTCTGTCCTAACTGTTGCTTCTTGATTAATGTACAGACTTCTCATGAGGTATGTGAGAGCTGGACCATTAGGAAAGCTGAGCGCAGAAGAATAGATGCCTTTGAGATGTAGTGATGGAGGAGAGTTTTGAGAGTCCCCTGGACAGCGAGGAGAACAAATAGGTCAATCTTAGAAGAAATTAACCCTGACTGCCCCCTTGAAGGTCAAATAATAAAGATGAAGCTAAAGTATTTTGGACATCAAATGAGAAGAGAGGATTCACTTGAGAAAGCCTTGATGCTGGGAAAGGTGGAGGGCAAAAGAAAAAGGGGGCAGCCAAAAATGAGATGGCTAGATGTTATTGTAGAGACAATGGGCACAGAGCTGAGCGAGTTGAGGAGGATGGTGGAGGACCGAAGTGCCTGGCGGACAGTGGTCCATAGGGTCGCAAAGGGTCAGAATCGACTGTGCGACTGAACAACAACAAAATATAAGGTGCTCTGGTATTCCCAACTCTTTAATTACTTGCCACATTTTGTTGTGGTCCACACAGTCAAAGACCTAGTGTAACCAGTGAAACAGAAGTAGATTTGTTTCTGATATTCCTTTGTTTTTTCCATGATCCTACGTATGTTGGCAATGTGGGATATGATATGATATGATATGATATGAGGGATATAGGGAATTGTAACCCAACATTCTTTATTCCTGATATAAACTCAGCTATTTAAAATGGATTTAAAATTGCTTACTACTTCTGGATGTATTGCAATTTATGAACCATTTTCTGCTTTCAATTTATTTCAAATTGGGTTAGGTTTTTGAGGGTTTTTTTGGCTTCATTCTACATGGATTTGGAAATTTGCTGCTCATAGTAACCTTCAGTAGGGCATTGTATCTGTGTCAGGGCCTAGAGTGCAACCCTCAATCCTTGCTACAATCAACAATAATTGCTGTGTCCCATTATAGAACAATGTACTATTCAGTCATGAAACATAAGCTTTGAGTCAAAAGTGGTCACATTGCTTTTACTAGTTGCAAGGAAGCTGTCACTTATAAAATGAATATTATTTGGAGAAATTCTTTTTAAAGCTTCAACAAGGCTATATGAAAAGTATATATTATATAGAAGAGGATAGATAAGTTTATCTTTATATTTTATGTTTATGTGCATGCTTAATCATCTATCCCTATACTCTGACTGCTCGTCTCCATATAAAATAAAGTTATGTTGGCCATTGTTCCTATTTATTCCCTTATTTAATAACATCATGGTGTAAGAAACTCTTTTCCTTAAAACTAAATTGTTATATGTTTTGTTTTGTGGAAAGTATTTGCCTTGCTTTGTGTTGCCTACATGGTAACTTGTAAGTCTATTCCATTTCTGCAGTCTAAAAAATTGCAAATTGCTGTTGAATATGGATTTTTAAATATAGTTTCTTTGAAAATAAGTATTTTTACTGTTCTTTGTACATTACTTTGTGTGGATATCTGCTTCAGAATACTTGGGAATAATGGAGGTTATGGACTGTCCACAGATACCTTACTCCACACTTTCTCCAGCTCTTTGTTTCCACTTTCATATCACATGGAATCTGGGGAATGTTTAAAACATTATTGTGGATCCTCCTTTTAAGTGAGTGATTACAGTTCCTCAGAAGGATCTGACCATTAAGACAATGATTCCACCCAAGAGGAGTGAGAGTGCTGTTATTCAGTATAGGGCAGTGCATCTTCCCTAAGGACAATGAGGAACTACTGTATATCCAGATATCATCTTTTGCCTGAAAATTTACTTCTTTTACTTCTGTGTCTAGGCCAGATGTGAAACTGCCTAAATGAAGCCACCTTTTGGTGAGTTCATTCTGTAGGTCATCTCACCTGACGTAATGTGAAAAAGATTAGCCGGCAACACAAGGTTGCCGTTACCACGGTACACCCGATTGTCATTAAAAAGTACCACAATCTTCGAGGAGGCTTTTTCTGTGGGTACACATATATAGCCCCATGGCACATAGAGCACTCCTTGGGCAGTTCTCAGAATAATTAGCATTTTGTCCCCAGCAAGTTAGGTACTTATTTTATCTACCTCAGAAGCATTGAAGACTGAATCAACATTGATCACTTCACCATGAAATGCATCTATAAGCTAAGCCCCAGAATCTTCTTATTATACCGTACTTACCTCAGTAAAAATAAAACCAGTTGCGTGATTTAATGTTTCATGAGGAATACAAATCTTAACACTTTAACTAGTATCAATTTGTAACTAAGATGTACACAACTTGACAATGTTGGTATGCATAATCAACAGGATTCTGGCCATTAAAACTTTATTTTTAGCGAATGCAGATTTTTAAAGCTGCTTTGGGCTTGCATAGGAACAGAATTTTGATGTGGTTTTTTTTTTAAAGTTATGTTTAGGAGTTGTATAAAACAGAGAAATTTTGAGCTAAATGTGTTCCAATTTGAATGTGTTCAAAGAAAAGGTGATCTGCATGTGTATCACAGTTTGCTTTAAATAAAATAGGGTGAATATTCCTAAATACTTCTACTTTTTAATCTCTCTTTAATTTGAAACTCTTTAAAAATAACTTTGAGAATTTTTGTTCAGTTTTCCAGTGGAGGTTTTTTCCTGTAGTCATGAGAGCTATCTGTTAATGCTATTGCCTTAGATTTCCCAGTCTCCATGCTATTTGTCTTTCCTAATTTCCTACCTCCTTAAGTAATCAGCTGCCCCTGTAAGCATTAGATTACCAAAACCCCTTCTATTGAGAAGCTTTGTGTATGGCACAGGTCTTTTCACTCCTCAACTCTTATTTAAGTAGAAAACTATGTATAGTTCTAATCTTCTTAGCAACAAACAACACATGTGATGGTAATCCTGTCAAGAAATCTATGGCTCCAGATTCACAAATGCTGTGAGTTTATCTTTTTTGTCTAAGGAACTTTGACAATGAATTTTAGCTGTGTGACTACAAGTATATTAAAAGAGATCTCTTACAAGTAAGAGAAGAATGAAAGTCTCACACACCACTGGCTCTCAATAGAAACAAAAGGAGCTTAGCAGTATTGACATAACATTCTATTTGGCTGAAACATCCTTAAAATGTTGCTGGAAAGAACTGATGAAAGAAATCAATTCTGAATAACACAAAAGGTTTACTGAGATTCTCACCCCTTTAATCTTCAAGAAAGTGGGAGTCGGTTTAGACTCCTTGTGGATGTAGATGAGCTAATAAATTGAAGGCTGTATGTAGGTGGTAACATCTTTTATAATAAAAAGTTAGAAGTGCAAAGAAGTAAAATTGCTTATAGATTTATGGAGACATGAGATATGGGTAGTGCTGAGCATATCTAAATGCATATACAGTGGTACCTCAGATAACGTTTACCTCGGATAAGGCTAAAATCGGATAACATTGGGGAATTTGAGGCAACCATTTGCATCACACAATGTTAAGATAACGTTGTGTGATGCAAATGTTTGCCTCAAATTCCCCAATGTTGATCTCTGCTCCAAAGCCTGCAGGGCTGGACCCTTTAGGCTTTGTGGCAGAGATCTCCTCTGCTGCTTGGGTTGGGGGGAAGTACAGGCTCCAGTTCAGCCCCCAACCCAAAGGCAAAGGTGAGAGAGATTCTCCCTGCCTTCTCTGCTGAAACAACAGGATGGGCAGGACAAATCCCTCACTGTTAGGTTTGCCTTTGGTCGGAGAAAGGCTTGCAAACCTAACAGTAAGGGATTCGTTTTGCCCACCCTGTTGTTTCAGCAGGGAAGGCAGGGCAAATCTCTCACTTTTGCCTTTGGGTTGGGTGGTGAACCAGAGCCCGTACTCCCCCCTCCCCAAGGCAAAAGCAGAGATATTCATCCTCCCCTGCTGAAACAACAGGGTGACCAGGACGAATGGGATGGCTGGGAAGCTGACTGGGGGAGTCCCATTAATTCGGCTTCCCAGCATGCTGCTGCTATGAAGCATGCAGTGGCGTTGTGTTTGGGAAGCCAACCGGGGAGTCCAAACATGCCGCCGCTGCAGCCAGCAAGTGATCACCCTTTGCTTGTGAAGGGAATGTGCATTCCCTCCACAAGCAAAGTGGCGGTCCCACACTGGGATCGCTAGTTTGCTTGGGGAGGGAGGGTGCTTTCTCTCCCCAAGCAAACCCCTGTTCCGTTTCCTCTTTGGAAAGGGAACAGGTTTTTTTTTTACGTGCCATCAATGCATCGCACAACGTTAAAAACTGGATAACGTTAAGACTTGTGAAACCAAGTCTTAATGTTATCTGAGGTACTAGCCTACAAGCTGTGATTTGGCAATAATATGTATCAATAGACATTGTTCATTCAATTTTTTGATCTGTCACAACCCTTTGTAAAGCCTGTGCATCTCAACAGCAAGATGAGTTTTTGTAACTTGGGGGTGCCCAAACTTTTCAGGCCATGGGCTGGTCACATGGTTCCTCCCACCAGAAGCAGAAGTAATACATGCATGTGTGTGTGCATAACACGCCTGCATATGTGTACATGCATAATGCTGCCATAAATGACATGGGTCATTTACAGCAGCATTATGCAGATGTGCAGGCACGTTATGCACATGCACATTTTATTTCTGCTTCTGTGAGTGGCCAGATGATTTGGTGCCACAGACCCTAGTTTGGGCACCTGCATCCATTTAAGCTCTTTTTTCAGTCTTTCCTAAATAAAAAAAGGCAGACTTTTGATTAATTTACTTTTTTCTTCTAAAATTTTACATAATGTTAGAGGTTTTGAGAGAGAAAAAAGAATTATTTGGTGGCTTTGTCATTTTCAGCCTGTCTTGCCTGTTGAAACTTTTATATTTTCTTCAAGAACCTTTATAAAAACATAAGAAACATTTCCACAATTGTTAAAACACATGCCTTTGCTTAAAAAAATGCTTTTTTTGTAGAAAATAACAATATTTTATTGCAATTTTAATTTAATAACATCATTTAAAAATAAAGGTTTGGGTGTTGTGGAAGTGTGTTGTTGTGTCCCTCCACCACCACTTTAAGGGTTAAATCCATCCTTAATTTTGATTAGAAGAGACCTATTGGAATGAGTGGAGTTTGAATGCTTTAGTGGATGAGTTCGGTTTATTTCAGCAGATAAATTGTAGGTAAGACTGATATTGGGTGTAAGTGCATGCTTCAGCCATGGTGTTTATTTTAAACAAATCCTTTAATTATTGCTTTCTTACTGACTTTTTGGAATAACATTTTCTTTTTTACACAGGCTACAGAAACTTTGTTTCGCATGGGAGTTTCAAGAGGAACAATTACTCCTTTAAGACATGGCGAGGTAAAATGATGTTTATCTGATTTTTATTTATTACCTATATTAAAGAGAATTTCATTCATTGTTGACTAAAAGAAATGATAAGAACTGAAGAAAAAAAATCAGTATCCTCAGAGATTCACTCTGATATTCAGGGGTGGGTGCCTGTGCTTCTATAACCAAAGTACCATCATATGGAGAGTAGGTGTTAAAAGGCTTGGACCTACCAAGGTTTGCAAAACTATATAGAGAATCATTGTACTTGTGCTGCCAAGTAGCTTCCCATTTATGATGACCCTGCAAATTAAGGACTTCTCAAAAGGTTAGGAAGATTCTGTCATAAATAGCTCAGCTATGGTCTTGCAAATTAAAGTTTGTGGCTTTCGTTGTGGTATCAATCTACAGTAATACCCCACATAATGTGTGGACTGCACAACGTTAAAACTGCACAAAGTTAAGAAATCTGAAGAAAAATTTGCACATCACAATGTTAAGTTAATGTTGTGCAATGCATCACTTTTACCCCCAGATTTCTCTGCCCCAAAGCCCGCAGGGCTGGTCTCTACCTGGGAAGCCCCTTCCCAGGCAGAGACTAGCCCTGCAGGGCTTTGGGGCTTGGGTGTATGGACGCCCTCCTTGGTGTTCTGAGGCTTGCCTCGAAACAGCAAGGGCACCTCTGTAGATCTCTTGCCCTCTGCCGGCCCCTTTGACTTGGGGAGGGCCAGGGAGAGGGCTTAGAAGCTGCCCTGGCTGGCATGGTTTCCCCCAGCCCTTCCCAAGTCAAAGCGGCCAGAGGAGGGCTTTTGTTGTGCGATACATCCCATAGGGTTTAACATTGTGCAATACATGTATCGCACAACATAAAAAAAATCGCACAATGTTAGGAATTGTGGAACCAAGCTTTAATGTTATATGGGGTATTACTGTATCCTATGCTGTCCCCCCCTCTCCCACCTGTGTCTTTTCCTAGTACAGTAAAACCCTGGGTTACAACTGCCTCAGTTTAAGTTTGCTGTGGTTTACAATTGCAAATCCTATGAAAATGCCGTCCTGGTTTAAATTATTTTACTAATTTTGTTTCAGTTTACAACGATCAATTTAGGACCATTTTTTAAAAAAAATTCAGTGCATTCCTCTGGATGTTTTGGGTTACAATTTTTTCGGGTTACAACAGGGGCTGTTGGAACGGACCTCCATCGTAACTCGGGGTTTTACTGTATTATTGTATTTCCCAGTAAGACTGGATTATTTTAATTCTAATTTAATTTTATGCTAATTTTTAACTTGATTGTATGTATGTGTTTTAATTGTTTTTAGTTGTAAAGCCTCCTTGAGTCTTTGGAGGAGGGCAGGGTACAAATGAAAATAAATAAATATGCCTAAACTATATCAGTCTCGTTTTAGTGATTTTTAGCTCCTAATGAGAGTTCAGGGTTGATTTGGTCTAGGACTGTGATGGTGAACCTTTGCATTCCAGCTGTTCTTAGACTTCAATTCCCAGAAGCCCAAGTTTATGAATCCACACGAACGGGTTTACTGCGCATTTTCTTGGACTTAGGTTCCCAGAAGCCCAAGTCCCTGTGAATCCACACAAATGGGTTTGCTGCATACGCATATGGATTCACAGGGACTTGGGCTTCTGGGAATTGAAGTCCAAGAACAGCTTGAGTCCCAAGGTTTGCCATCACTGCTCTAGGACTACTTATTTGTCTTTCTAATGGTGCATATTATCTGTAAAGCTCTCTAGCATCACATTCCCAAAGAATTAATCCTTTTCTTTCCAGCTTTATTGTCCAGCTTTCCTAACTAAACACAGTGATCAGGAATACCATTGTCTGGAAGATGATTATGGCCTTGCTCTCCTACTATGTATCTGTATATTTGAGAATCTTTTTCTAAGTCCTTCAATGTAAGGGGGTAGGGAATTTCTCTCTTCTCCAAGTAGCCCATAGGGGAATGTAATAGATTACAGTAATACCTCGGATAACGCTAAGACTTGGTTCCACAAGTCTTGGTGTTATCCGATTTTTAGTGTTATCCGATGCATGTTAAAATCCTATGGGATGGATCGGATAACGTTAAAGCTCCATAGAGATACATTGTAACCACACAGGCTTTAGTGGTTGTTATCCGATCCATCCCATAGGACCTTAACATTATTCGATTCAATTCTCCTCCCCATATTACTTAACGTTATGCGATTTTAGTGTTATCCGAGGTAAACGTTATCCGGCTGTTTGGCTGGACTTTTTATTTATTTATTTATTTATTTATTTATTTATTGTTCACATTTAATACCCCGCCCCACTCGGGAAGACCCGACTCTGGGCGGCTTACAGAATAAATTACCGTAGTAGGTAATCTATAAAGAAACAATATATAAAACCTTAAAAATTCATAAATTCATAAAAATTTAAAACATTAAAACAGTAAAACAGATAAAAACAAATAATAACAGATACAGATACCAGGTGGGGGGGGGGATGGCTGCCCTTAAATCAGCCATCCTGGATGGGAACCTACATTACTGTGTCCCCACACTTGACCTGCCAGCCATGTCTTTAAAACCTTTTGAAAGGGCAGGAGCTCCGTCTGCAGGCGCAGCTCTGTCGGAAGGAGGTTCCAAAGGGCCGGGGCGAACACAGAGAAGGCCCTCTTCCTAGTGCTCGTAAGACGAGCCTCCCTAGCCGATGGAGTAACAAGAGAGCCCCTCCGATCTGCCCTGGTGGGACGGGCAGATATTCTTAGGGTGACGCGGTTTCTTAGGTATCCTGGCCCACTACCATATAGGGCTTTAAAGGTAATGACCAGCACCTTGAATTGCACCCGGAGGCATACTGGTAACCAGTGCAGCTCCCGGAGCAGTGGTGAGGCCCGAGCATAGCGCCCGCACCCCATCACTACCCGAGCTGCCGCATTCTGAACCATAGAGATACATTGTAACTGCACAGGCTTTAGTGGTTGTTATCCAATCCATCCCATAGGACCTTAACATTATTCGATTCAATTCTCCTCCCCATATTACTTAACGTTATGCGATTTTAGTGTTATCCGAGGTAAACGTTATCCGAGGTATTACTGTACCTTGAAAGAAAGCAAGGCTGTTTGGCTGGACTTTTGAACTGGAGGACTGTATATTGCAACATACTTTGTTGGCGGTCCCACTAATAATCAATTGTATTGATGATTTTCATCAGAGATGTAAAGGAAAGTAAAATTAATATACTGTGCAAAAGGTAGAACTTAGTATTGAGAAAATTTACCACCACTTGAAAACAGTACAAAGCTGTTGCTGAGTCCTATCTAAAGCTCCATCTGCTTTGTATTTTCTGTTTTGTAGCATTATACCAGCACCAGTGGGATTTGTAGCATTATACCAGCAGCAGTGGGATTGTAGCGTTGTAGCATTATACCAGCACCAGTGGGATTGTAGCATTGTAGCATTATACCAGTGGGATTTCTAGCATTATACCAGTGGGAGCTTTAAGAGAAGGTGGAGAAGGGAAGAAAAGAAGTTCCCTTGCTCTTTGAAAAATATCAGAGGGTGTTATTTTGAAACTAGAATATCAGAAAACAAAACAAAATAAACAAAATAAAAAACACTGTAGCATTTTAAAGACTAACTGCTATATTTTTATTGTTAGCTTTCATGGATCAACGAAAGCTAACAATAAAAATATAGCAGTTAGTCTTTAAAGTGCTACAGTGTTTTTTTGTTTTTGTTTTGTTTTGTTTTTTTGTTTTCTGACATGCCTGAAACACGGAGTAACATGGCTACTATTCCAAAAAATGAAACTAGAATGTGTGTATCTTAAAAATGGACCTCCAGGTCTCTTCTACCTTAGTTGAGATCCTTCTGTTACTTCTCCTACCTTGATCTTCCTACTCTTTTGTTTGTTTGCATGTCTGTTTATATTTTCTCATTATTCTACCTTTTTTTACCCATTTCAGGCTCTCTGACCCCCTGCCAGCTCCAGGGAGGTCGGGGGACCCGATCCAAACCGTTTCCAAAGTTCCCCCACCTCCCTGGAGGCTGCAGCAAGCCAGAACATCAGGATTCAAATTCCGACTTTCTGGCTTGCTGCAGCCTCCAGGGAAACAGGGCTTTTTAAAAACGTTGTGTGATCAATGCATCGCACAACATTAAAAACCGGATAATGACGAGACTTGTGGAACCAAGTTTCATCGTTATCCGAGGTACTAGTGTATAACTTTATGTTAGCTGGTTGGATAGCTCTGATTTAGGTATCTGGCTGTAGTGCCAGAGGTTGGGAGTTCAATTCCCCACTATATGTCTAGGGAGAAAAGACTGCCTGTGTAGCCATAGGCAAGCTGCATAGTCCCAAAGTGTCACCAGAAGAATGGAATTATAAGCCTCTTCTATATATTCACTAGCTAGAAATCCTGGAAAATGTTTCCATAAGACAGAATTGAGTTGATGGTACATAGTTATTATTATTATTATGAATAATCATGGCCATTACATGATAATAATGAAACATAACATTTTAAGATTCTTTAAAAATTAAGTGGTGGGTAGAGCTGGATGTAAACAAAGACAAGCAAAACTGGTCTTGAATTCATAACAGACTCCCATGTCCTCCTGTAACAAACACATTAAAATACTATTTAAACTGAAATTCACTAAGGACTCTTCAGGGTTGGCTTCTTTCCAGGCTCAGATGGATTTGCAGTTTATAATGCTAAACGTTTGAGGGGAACCTTACTCCTCAGTTCCTGCCATCAGGTTTCCTGCATACCAGAAGATTCATCTCCTCAGTTTCTCTGGCTATAAATACAGTTTTTGTTTGCTAGTCTTTCCACATAAGAATCCATATTTTTATGTTTTATTTGCTATTTTCATATGGATTACAGAATAATTGACAAAGTTTTGGCACAGGACTTGAAAGTGTCATTGCCAAGTCTCATTCATCCAAGTGAGATAGATAATTCTTGGAATGATTCAGGAATCTCTATTGGGTTGTGAAAAATTACCTCAGGACTTGTTATGGCCATGAAGCTGACAGATTTCCAAAATCTAATAGAACCAAGGGAGGTAATGAAATTCAAGAGTATAATTACCTTCAGGACTGAACATATTTCACTCCTTGTGGCTGAAGTTATTTCCATCAAAACTCAGTTTTGAAGAATTTGTATGCTCAGAGGTCCTTTGTTTGTCTTCTTGCTCTTAGGGACTCCACTGGTATCTGGTTTTTAATATATATATATTTTGTAAAGGGTAATCAGTGGGGCGGCATATAAGTCGAAATACAAATACAAAAAAATACAAAAAAAAACCCCCTTAAGAGCACCAGAATTTACTTTTAAGAACAGTGGACTGATTTTGTTTCTAGTTAAACATGTTGCAGTGATGGGCAGCTGCCGGTGCGCACCAGTTCGCCAGAACTGGTAGTAGCTTTTCCCGGAAAACCGGTAGTGGCCTTTTTTTTGGGGGGGGGGGGGAAGGAACCACCTCGGGCACTTACCTTTTTGCCGGTTCTCCCACTGCGCATACACGCCAAGCACTTGATGTGCATGCGCACCTACAGCGCTTGGCACACCTACAGTGCATGGTGCACCTATAGGGCTTGGCATGCATGCGTGCCTACAGTGCTTGGTGCCCCTACAGCGCTTGGTGTGCATTTGCGCCTATAGCACTTGGCACGCCTACAGCTCTTGGCGTGCCTGCACGCCATTTGCTGCTTTGAGTGTGGCAGCACAGAGTGCTGGGCGGCCACGCACAGCCACAGAGGAACCGGTGGCTGCTGCTGAGGCCCTTGGCAGCCTCCTTGCTGTCCTCCCAAGTGGGAAGAAGAGCAGCTGCTAGCCTGAAGCTCCCTACAACCTGCTCCCCAGGGTAAGTGACCCGCCTTTGGGTGTGGGTGGGTGTATTTTAATGTGTATTTAATGAGTATTTATTTTTAATGTTTATTTTTATGTGTTTTATTTGTATTTAATTCGTATTTAATTCATATTTTTATGTGTTTTTATTTTTATTTATTTATTTATTTATTAGTCATACTTATCAACCGCCCTTCTCACCGAGGTGACCCAGGGCGGCTCACAATTCATTAAAAAACAAACAAACAATAAAACACTCTTAAAAACATTCCTAAAAAAACGCTCAATTTAAAACTTTAAAATCAAAATCTAAAAACTAATTGAGGGCAAGCAGGGCTTAAATCAACTAGCGGGCTGGGGTCATAGTCCCTCCCGCACCCCAAACCTGCCCTGCCAGTCATGTTTTTAATTTTTTCCTAAAGGGCAGCAACTTCGTCTGGAGTTTTTATGTCTATTTAATGTTTATTTTGTGTGTGTGTGTGTGTGTGTGTGTGTGTGTGTGTGTGTGTGTGTGTGTGTGTGTGTGTGTGTGTGTGTGTGTGAAATTTGTATTTTTATGTGTACTTATTTTATGGTATTTGTTTTACTTTGGCTCCGCCTATGACATTGGCTCTGTCTATGACATCATGATGTCGGCTCCTCCCACAGTGTGGTAGTAAAATTTTTGGCAGCCCCCCACTGCTTTGTTGATGTAAGTTCCTGCAGAGCACTAATCATGTAATTGCAAGGCAGAATATGGTTGTATCACTTTAAGGGAGACTCACTAAAAATAACCAGGTGTTATGTGTCTGCCCTGGTCGGAGCAACTCCTGAGCATATTAAGAGGCTCCTCTGAGTGTGTTGTCTGGCCTGCATTCCCTTGGCGCTCTCTCTCTCTCTCTCTCTCTCTCTCTCTCTCTCTCTCTCTCTCTCTCTCTCTCCTTTGATTAATACCTTACTGCGTGAGCCAGGATCTGGAAGTGTTCAGTTCAGGAAAGCTATCCCGTGACTGCCATAAAGCCAACTTCAGGAGTTACCAAGGAGGCTGCTTTACTGCTTCTTCTTTGCAACTCTACTCTGTGTCCAGATGTCGTGAGTAACTGCTACATTTACAGACCTGAGGACAAAGTGCTTCTGGCTTAAATGTAGCTGGGTAAGCCTATACTGAGGAGAGACTGAAACTGTGGACTTTGTGACTGGCAGTGTACGACTGTGTGTCAAACCTTTGCTCTGTATATATTTGTAAAGACTGTGAATGGTGAGAAACCAAGCAAACAAGTTTATTTTCTGCACTGTAAATAGTTTTGAACCTACTCATGAGTAAAGGAGTTTTTTCCTCTTTCTTTGCACAAAACCTGCCTAGACTCCTTTTGCCCACAAACCACCATAGTAGGACACAGGTACATCCCAGGGCACTGCCTGCTAATTCTGCTGCTACTATCTCAACAGTCTTCTCTCTAGTTTTTCATTAAAAAAAAACAGTTTTGTAGTTATTGTTAATGAATATAACCAAGAGACCATGAAAGATGTACAGAAATTGCTGAAATTCATGGCTCCTGAAGATCAATGAACTTCCAAGAGATTAATAATGAAGGAGCCATTCATGTTTCAGAATGGATATAATTCTGAATTAGTACTTTGGAATAATGATTTGCTGGACAAAATCAGCTATGTTACTTTTCCATGTTGCCCCAAAATGGCATGATTCTCAAGAATGTTCTTGAAGAAGAATGACCTTGTTTGTTTGTTCCTAAGCAACAATCTCCTTATTTATTAATGTAGGAAAAGAAGTTTCTTGATTTGATCCAGGTTAGCCAGAGCCTTGAAGTGAATGATGAAAATAAATAAATAAATAGAACTCTTGCATCCTAGACAATTTTGTTCCCTACTTCCTAATTTAAGATGCAAGAAAAAGCAATACATTTGCCATAAATGAATGGGTATATCTATCTTACTAAATAAGTAAGGACAGTGTCAGCAGATTTCCAGTTTATTGGCTGCTGAAAAGCAATGTGAAGCTGGAGTTTAAGATATGTGTATCCCCCAAGAAAAGTATAGTAGTCTGTGGACAAGAAGTAATAGTTGGTTGCTGTGGTAAGGAGGGGTTTGTTTTCCCAAAACATTGTGAAACTAGCCTTTAGATACTTCCCAGAATCTCTCATTTCTTTAGGGGCAAACTGCCAGCTTGATTACCGAGACTAGCTTATACACCTTTGCATGTTAGCCTACAGGGGTCAAAGCACATCTCAAAATGTCACCCTTATGAGCATTCAGTTGAGGTAGGTTTGGCTTGCATCCAGACGACTACAGGGAACTGAATGTCAAAGCTTTCTTTTTGTTCATCTCTGTTCTAATGAATGCTCTAATAGCTTTGTGACTTCTGCTCATATCATGTTGCTTTGAACAGCCAAACAATTGGATTGTGGCCAAAGTTGAAGCAATAGCTTAGTCGCTGCCTAGCAGATATTTTGAATGAATTTCTAGCACAGGAGTTCTCAACCTTTTAAAGCCAGGGGCCAAGTTATGCTCCCTCAGACAGCTTCGGGGGCTGGATGGCTATTTTCCCCTTCCTCCACCACATGGTACTTCCTGGTGTGGTGGAGGTGGTGTTGGGTCACTTGAAATGGTGCTGTGGGCCGCATCTGACCCGTGGGTCACAGGTTGAGAATCCCTGTTCTAGCATGTCCTTGAAGCAGCTCTCTGATTGGTGTGAGGGCTCATAAAGTGCTTCCTGATGGGAGGGGTTTAGCACTTTTTAAAATTAAAGTTAAGGCAACACTTACTTTCTACATATCTCACCTTACTATAAAGAGAAATTAATATGTTAATTTGAGGGTTATAGTATATTTGAACATAATGGCTTCTTTACCATTGATCACACCCGTTCCGTTCATTATTTCTGAAGTCATGAAGGGAAACATGCTTCAGGAAATGCAGTAGCAACCTGATGAAATAAGATGAGATAGGCAAAGTGCAGATGTGGCATCTAAACTAATTTTTGCTACTCTCCCAATTTCAATTAAAAATTGCTGCCCTTTAGAACTAGAGGCAAACTACCAAGTCCGCTGTATCCTACGACAGTGATGACAAACCTTTTAAAGACCTAGTACCCAAACTGCAATCCCAAACCCACTTATTTATCACAAAGTGCCAACATGACAGAGCAAACTCTTGCTGAGGGGATGGAGGAAATGCTTCCATTGGGCAGAGGGGCAGGGCGAATTCTGTGCTGGGGCAACCGCTTGCATCCTCACAGAGAGAGCTCTGAGTGCCCCCTCTGGCTCGTGTGCCATTTATTATTATTATTATTATTAAATTCAATTTATATGCCGCTCTCCTTGCCGAAGCAACTCAGAGCGGCTAACAATGTTACAATATAAGACATATATGAAAAACATAATATAAATACAATATAACAAATATAATACAATCAATGTGGTCAACAAATCTTCATAAAAAAATATAAATATAGTACAATCAAACAAATGCAAAAACAGTCAAGGATATACAGTACGATATACAGTAGGATATACATAGTTTTGCCACCACTGTCTTATAGTTACAACAGTTACTGAATGTTAGAAGTTTTCTTTTTTGCTTTTGATTTCCTCCATTGTTGATTTCTCTCAACTAGGAAAGGAGCATTGTATATTTATCTTCCAAGAAAATTGTTTCATTGAATACCAGGGTGGCAGTTTCTCTGAAATTGAATGAGCTCTCTCTCCTGTGGCCTCAACAGCTTGTCTTTAATAAAACATATCCCAAGGGAACCTCAAAACCTAACAAATAGGAAATAATTGCAGTGGCTATAATATCACCAGCCTTGTGCAACAAATTTTCAGCCAATTTGTTTGTTTTTTGTTCATGTCTGGTTGTGAGGTGACCAGGACTTTGTATGTTTAAAATAAATAAGCAACCCCCTTTGAACATTAATAATTAACTGTCAAGAATTTCAGGAAGTTCAAAGAAGTACTGGTTCTTTAATTGTTTAAATTTCTGATAAAGTGAGAAGATAAAATGATTGAAAAGTTGCAATAATAAAAACAACTATATGTTAGCAAGTTATATCTGAATTAAGAGAGGGTCACAGGTTTTCCAGCAATAAACTACTCAGAAGTAGTTACAACTGTTTCTTAGAAAGGTTACAGATGGTCCTTTTAGGATTCACTAAAGCTTGTCCATTGCCATCAATAAAGTATACAGGTGTTTTAAAAGTATACATTAACAATTAACAGCTCCTCCCCCAAACATGCACACCACCATCCTAGTAATAGAGTTTCTTCCACAAAGTTTCTTCCTTTCAACCCAGAATAACACGAAATTATTATTACTACTACTAGAGTAGTTTCATTGGATCTGTGGAACCTAAGGAGGAGTTGACTGACCAACTAATAACTTTACAATCTTTCCATGTCTTAAAATTTATTCTTTCTGATTCCTGAATTTAGGTGTCGATCAAAATACATTAAAATATCTATTTTAGTGTCTTTCTTTTCATACCATAGGCCTATGGCAAACCTTGGCACACCAGGTGTTCTTGGACTTCAATTACCAGAAGCCCAAGTCAGCACTCTTGCTAATCAGGGCTTCTGGGAATTGAAGTTCAAGAACAGCTCGCGGCCAATGTTCGCCATCACTGCATAGGTAGTACAGACGATGATCTGCTCATTTTTTTTGAAACAAAGCAAATTTTCTTTACGTTTGTTCTTCACGTTGTTGAATTACTGTTCTCATTTTAAATTCCTGAGCATTAGGAGCATAATGATTTCTCTGTTGAATAAATTGTATGGCATGGGAAAAATAGATTACATAAACTTGCTTTCAGACTAAAAAAGGAGTAAAAGTCATTCTAAAGTTGAATTTCATTTAATTAATATTGTTTTCAGTACACTCCCCCCCTGTTTTGTATAGTTCCAGCTTGAAGGTATGCCAAAGCACAGTAACAGGCTCATTATAGAGAAAAACAGTGATGTGATCCTAGACATCTGATCTCTTACCCCTTGCTTCATATCACAAAGATGTCATTATTATCGTGGGTTCAAAAGTTCTGTTCTCATGGATAGCTTCATCATCTCTGGTTTCCATCCCTGTTGTCTGAATGCTTTGTTGCCATCACATTAATTTGTGGAGAAGATACTATATTTTCATTCTAAAATTATTTTTAAAATTATTTTTTCTAATGTATACATTTATTTGTTGTTATACCAAGAGTATCATTTCATTATTTTGAATTTTATGGTAAAGCTGAATATGTTGAGTTTTTAAAATAAAATATCTGTTTAAGAACATCATGAGATAAAATGTCTTGCACTTGATTATCTCAAATCTGACATTTGTGGGAAGCTGAGAACTCTAAAGATTTTCTGGAATGTGTGGTGAGAGTGTGAGAAATAATACTTTTCTACAATCTGTAAGCCTGTAATTCTGCTAACATATATGCTTGAGGAATGTTAAATCCTGGAAGAAAATTAAGTGCAAGTTAATGTTGTGGCCGCACGCATGCATGCACGCACACGCACACCCTGACCGTTCCTCCCCCTCCCCAAAATAAAATAAAATAAAAAATAAAAATAAAATTACATCATGAATGGCTGAGACAAGTCCAGCTATTTGTTGCTAATTGGATTGCAGGGGGTGGGGGGAGTTAAGCCTAGAAAAATCATTCCAGTTACTCCTATGGTATCTGCAGTAACTCAAATCACACTTATTAAGAGTTCAGTGAGAACTGTAGCTTCTCATTATGTTCTAAAAATTTGCATGTTAGTCATTCTCACTGTGAAGCAGAGATGGGCAACTTCATTGTGTAGTAGCTCAAAGAAATATCTCAAGAAAAAATAGAAGAAAAAGTCAAAATTGAAGTTAATGAAAGTGATTCTATTAAAATTTAATAGAACTTTTGTAATTAAACATTATTTCAGCTTCACACTGTGGTGAAAATATTAAGTTCAGCAAATCTGGTTCCTCCGAATCTTTTCTGAGTAAAGCACAGTGTTGATGTAAAAATGTATTCTCAGCTTCTTTATGCTGAGATCTTCTAATGCTTCATGAAGAGTGCACTAAGCACTATGAGGTAGTATATAAGTGTAATCGCTATTGCTAGTTGTTGTTGTTGTTGTTGTTGTTGTTGTTGTTGTTCAGTCACATAGTTAAGTCCAGCCCATTGTGACCCAATGGACCATCGCACGCCAGGCACCCCTATCCTTCACCCTCCTCCTCAACCCACCCAGTTTTGTGCTCATTGCATCTACAATGCCATCTAGCCATCTCATTCACTGCCGCCCCCTTCTTCTTTTGCCCTTGACCTTTCTCAGCATCAAGGCTTTCTCAAGTGATCCTCTCTTCTCATTTGATGTCCAAAGTATTTTAGCTTCATCTTCAATATTTGACCTTCCAAGGAGCAGTCAGGGTTGATTTCTTTTAAGATTGACCTGTTTGTTCTCCTTGCTGTCCAGGGGACTCTCAAAATTCTCATCCAACACCACATTTCAAAGGTATTTATTCTTCTGCGCTCAGCTTTCTTTATGGTCCAGCTCTCACCACCTTACATTACTACCAGGAATACCATTGCTTTAACTATGCAGACTTTTGTTTGCAAGGTGATGTCTCTACGTTTAACTTTGTTCCTAAGGTTTCTCATAGTTTGTCTCCCAAGAATTGCTATTTAGTCTCCCAAAAAATAGGTCACCTTTTGTGCAAGAAGAAAGCTTGCAAGTATTAAAAACACACAAATGCTGTATTGGACCATACGGCAAGAAATTACTGAGTGCTGAGAATGATGAAGATGTGCTAATGCACATTATGCTTAAATTTTTTTGTTAGTGTGCTTCCATGAAAGATTCTGTGTATTGGCTTTATTTTAAAAATATTTTTATATAAAAAACGTCATAGACACTGTTATGGCTATCCATAATTCCATAGGCAGGAGGAAAAGATTATAGTGAGGTCAGTTACTGAGTAGTGAAGGGTCTCTTCTCTCCTCCACCATGTTTCCAGTTGTCCAGTTGTAATGGATATAATGAAGGTAAAAATAAAATTCTTGTTTAGTATGAGCAAAATTCCATTGTTTAATTTGATCATGTAAGGGTAAAGGTATGTTATCTTTTTCCTGTGTTGAGCAATGTGAGAACCATTCGGACAGTTGCCATTATGCGCACTGTATTTTGTTACAGGATCCTGTCCATAGTGCTTGGAACTGCAGTGGACATCTGCTGATGTACATAAATTTTTATAAAGACATTTTGATAAGAAAAAGCAAAACAAACAAACAAACTATACAACATTCCCTCCCCAAATATGCTTTAAAGCCTTAATTAATAAGAAAAAAAGAACTTTTGCTTCCCCCTTCATTAAATCTTATTTTGCAGCTAGCTTTAACAACCTGTGTAGTTGACATTCAGGTTATCCAGGAAAGTTTTGGAATAATGAGAAATTAACTGGCAGATGTGGAATTATAAGGCTGTGTGTGTAGAGGAAGGCAATTCCTGGTTATTTCTCCCAGGGAGCAATTGCTGAAAGTATTTCCTGGAACCACTGAAAACATGTAGCCATATCTATAGAAAGGATATGGTTGAAATAATGACTTGCAGATTTGTTGCAGTGACCTCAAACATTAAAGTTGGAAGCAAATATTTTTGAATGCTAAGGGAATGTTTTAAGCTTGTGATGAGCTTGGACATCTGTGAGTACTTTACAGAGCTGTGAATCATTATTTGGCACTTCCTAAAAAAGGGGGAAGGAATCTATACATATTGTCAATATATTTAGGAACATAGAAAATTGCCTGATACTGATTTTTTTGGAATAATAGCCGTGTTAGTCTGTGGTTCAGGCATATCCGAAAACAAAATAAAAAACACTGTAGTGCTTTAAAGACTAACTGCTACCGTATATTTTTATTGTTAGCTTTCGTAGATCAAGTCCACTTCTTCAGACAAGGAGTAAAACTTACAGGCATGATTTATATACACTAAATGAGTTACTTCAGTTGGCCATTTTTCTTGCTGTTGAATTGAATCCAGAACATTTTCGTGTGAAAAAAATTGGTGCTCTACCACATAACTATTGTTCTTTCTTAGTCACAGTCAGACTGTTGACTTTGACTGGAAGAAAGGCAACTGATTCTTTTCTAGAAGTAAATGGTAGAGTCTAGATGGAACACAGCAAATGCAGAAGCAGTAGTGAAATTTGGGACAATGGGTTGAGCTTGTGTTTTTGTTCAAGTTAAAGGAACAGAGTGTGACTGTAATTGCCATCACCAGATTGCTATAGTTGTCCTCATCATCAGCTGCAACTCGTATAAAGAAGGTAACACATTCTGTTACACACAGATATGTGAAAATTGCACAAGTGTCTGTTTTCCTCCAGTTACGTTGTCTTAGAAATTGTTAAGTAAGAAAGACCAAAGATGAGTGATAAACAGATTATGATTTGTATATAAAAGTCAGTTTCAGTCCCTGGTAACACTAGTTGAAGAAATGCTCAGGTAGATTCTGTCCATCTGGATAGTGGGGAAATGGAATGGATCAGTGACTTGATTTCGCATAAGGCAATATCATGTGCACACATGAGATGGAAACTACATGGTAGAGAAAAAATCTTGGTGAGTTACATCCAAGAAATAAGTAGTCTTTTAGAGACTGCAACAACGGCCTGAGGGGAGTTAGTCTGTGTTCTGCTTTGGTTGTTTTCTGAGGTTGTATTTTATAATTTTTACCGTACTATTGTTGTTTTGACTGTAAGCCGCCCTGAGTCGCCTCAGTGAGTGGGGTGCATTATAAATCTGAATAAATAAGTAAGTAAGTAAGTAAGTAAAGCATGCTGTATCTTTCTAGCTAGCTTAATGTATAGAATTGGATTCATCATAGTATGCTTTATGCAACATTTTGTCATTTAAAAACCTAGCTGTTCACAACAAAGTAAATACAATAAAACTCCAACTTACATATGCCTCGAGTTACGTACAATTCGACTTACACAATGATTTTGTGCTAAAACCATGTCCTCATTTATGTAGATGTCCCAATTTATATAACACGATTTCCTATGGGATTGCTTCGAATTACATTAAAAAAATCATTTTTCCTATGGGTTTGCTTTGAGTTGTGTAAAAATTCATTTCCCTATGGGTTTGCTTTGATTTACATAAAAATTTCATTTTTCCTATGGGTTTGCTTTGAGTTACATAAAAAACTGATTTAAGCAAAAGCCTACAAAACATACTTTTTACGTAAGTAGGGGTTTTACTGTATTAATAAATTGTAGAAAGAGCAACATGTTGTTGGATCTCAAGTCAGCCCCCTTTTGGTTGTTTGGGAAAGTTATTTCTCTAGAGCTGTGTTTCCCAATCTTTGAGTTTTCACAGAAGCCTAAGTCAATTCTCCAATTCTCTGCTAACGTAGCTTTCTGAGAATTGAAGGCCTTCTGTTGGGAACCATTGCTCTAGAGGATTATTTACCTCTTCACTATTGGTTAAGACTAAGTGGTGTCTGTTTGCAAAACCAACTCCAGACTGATTTGGGAAAACAACAGATTAATTAGAGGTCAGAACAGTGTGAGAAATGATGGCTGTCAGGGACTTTCCAATAATTGAATGTTGGTTAGTTTTGGTGCTTCAATTAGAAACAACTTGAAGTGTCTAAGTTGCCAGTGGTGGAACAAAAAGAACTTGAGGTTATAGGGAACAACCCAATAGGAAGGACAACCTACTATGAAGCTGTTGTCCCCCCCCCCCTAAAATATCTATATCTATCTATATACAGTAATACCCCGGATAACGATTGTACCGTATAGCGCTAAAACCACATAATGTTACAAGATTTTTGGAAAAATCTTGTATCGGATAACACGATTTTTAGCGTTATCCGGAACAATTGTGTGTGTGTGGGGGGGTTGGATTGGGTAGAATATCTACCCAATCCAACCCCCCCCCGCGCCTGCCCGCACGGTGTTTGGAAAGGGTATGGAGAAGTTCCCCGTACCCTTTACAAACATCGTGCAGGCGCATGCAAGTCAGACGGGGGCTGGGGAGGCTACGGAGCTCTTCCCCGTAGCCTCTGCAGCCCCCATCTGACACGCACGCGCCTGCCTGTGCAAGAAGCCGACACGGGGGCTTTTGAACTGCCCCCCCCCGCAGGGCAGCAAAAAGTCTCGCTGCCAAAGCGGCACTGGCCACTGGTGGAGGGAGGGGGAGGAGGAAGGGGGAAGTGTCCCGGCAAATGGGTCTCTTTTTAAAAAGCCTCCGTGTCGGCTTCTCACACTGGCACGCGTGTGCGTGTCAGATGGGGGCTGCAGAGGCTACGGGGAAGAGCTCAGCAGCCTCTGCAGCCCCCATCTCACACGCATGCATGCGCCTGTGCGAGAAGCCGACACAGGGGCTTTCGAACTGCCCCCTCCACCACAGGGCAGCAAAAAGTCTCGCCACCAAAGCGGCACTGGCCATTGATGGAGGGAGGGGGAGGAGGAAGGGGGAAGTGTCCCAGCAACTGGGTCTCTTTTTAAAAAGCCCCCATGTCGGCTTCTCGCACGGGCACGCGTGTGCGTGTCAGATGGGGGCTGCAGAGGCTACGGGGAAGAGCTCCGTAGCCTCTGCAGCCCCCGTCTCACACGCCCGTGCGCGCCCGTGCGAGAAGCCGACACGGGGTCTTTTGAACTGCCCCCCCACCGCAGGGCAGCAAAAAGTCTCGCTGCCAAAGCGGCACTGGCCACTGGTGGAGGGAGGGGGAGGAGGAAGGGGGAAGTGTCCCAGCAACTGGGTCTCTTTTTAAAAAGCCCCCGTGTTGGCTTCTCGCACGGGCGCGTGCGTGCGTGTGAGATGGGGGCTGCAGAGGCTATGGGGAAGAGCTCCGTAGCCTCTGCAGCCCCCGTCTCACATGCACGCGTGCACCCGTGTGAGAAGCCGTATACTGTATTTGCTGGTGTATAAGACACACTCCCCCCCTTAAAATACATTTGAAAAATAGGGCGTCTTATATGTCGGTAATAAAAATTATCATGTTGATCAGTAACGGTTGGAGCCGGGTGTGTGGCTTCAAAAGAGCCCTATCCCCCATCCCACCCTCCCTGGTTCCTGGTGACCAGCGGCTGTGGGATGGGGGGGGGAATGGGCTTCAAATAATCACCTCCCCCCCCCAATTCCGCCCTCCCTGGTTCCTGGTAGCCAGCAGTTGTGGGGTCAGGAGAAAAACAGGTTTCAGAGGATCCCTCCCCCCCATCTCCCCCTCCCTGGCTCCTGGCGGCCAGTGGCTGTGGGATGGGGAGAAAGAGGGATCTTTTGAAGCTCCCCCCTCCCAATCCCACAGCTGTCAACTTGGGCAGCTTTAGAGAAGGAGTATGCATATTTATGAAAGATGGGTTTGTCACCAGACACTAGTGAAAATGGGTATACATGCTCTTCCAGTACTAGATGCAGTATGTCTCAAGTTCAGAAAAGTAACTAGCAGTTTTCCTCTCTGCCCTGATACATGGGCATGAACCTGCAAGAAGAAAAATTATGTTCCCTCAAAAAGAAAGTCTATGCTTTCAAAAGGAGTGTGTGCAGATAGGGTGAGGTGGTGGTGGCATTTGTATTTCTTACTTTCTTCAGTAGATTCACTTTAGATTTTGATTCCCTTTAAATTTAAGCATTCTGGGGCAGAGCCCTAGTTGCTGCGCCCTAGTTACAGCTTTGCTTTGTATTTCAGTTGCTGGAGAGCACAAGTAAGAGGATACTCCTGTACTTGTGTCTTGTTTCTCTTTGGTCAGTTGGTTGGCTGCCCAATATCTATTCTGAAATAGATTGATGTTTGGTCTGAATGGGCATGACTATACTTAGATTCTTTCTTAATTTGAAGCTAGAATGTTCAAACCTGTCAAAGAAAGCCACCTGAGCAATGCCTGCCTTAAGCAGGGCTCTGTATCAGTTTAACTCAGTGATCAGCAAACTTGGCTCTCCAGGTATTCTTGGACTTCAGTTACCGGAAGCCCAAGCCAGGACACCTGATGATCAGGGCTTCTAGGATTTGAAGTCCAAGAACATCTGGAGAACAAAGTTTACTGGTCCCTGGTTTAGCTCATACTGTACCTCCATTGTCCTGTTGTACCCCTTTCTCTTGCTTGAGGATTAAAGCAAAAGCTCACCTTGAAAATGTATTGTTGGATTGTAACTCTACCAGTGTTAAAAAGTAGGTGCTATCTGCTTAAATTTTGTAGGGCAATTTGCCATTCTTCATATGTATTTTGGAGCCTTAAGAGAAGAGAAACCTTAATTCTTTACATATGTTAAGTCTATCTTTGTTTATATTTTGCTTTGGGCTGGCATCTGCCAAACCACTAGCTATATTATATGCCAAGCCACTAACTGTTTTTTAAACATGGTAATGTGAAATCTTATCCTGTAGAATGGCAGCACTGAAAATGTACAGAAAACCACAAAACTTTGTGTGAACATCCTCTTATCACGTATTGCAGGTTTTTTCTGAATTGTGGCCCTGAGTATTATATTACGCAGCTGATTCTAGATCATGTGGTTCCCCCAATTCCTATCCATTTAGCTGCAATTGATATATTTTTTGTAGAAAATACGAGGTAGTTGATTAGAAATGTCCATTCTGCAGTATAGTGCATAGACTTGTTCAACTGTCATTTCTCCATTTGCTTTTTTGGGAAACAGAAACAAATACTTTCTCTTTTTCATTTCATTGAGTATATCTGGCGTGGTAATTTTGTAGAACCATGTGGCATTAATTAACCTCTTATATAGAAGGTCCTGTTATAGCTATCACTACAAACTCTTAATAATGACAAACCTTTAAAAATATTTAATTCAGGAATATGAAAAAGTAGTCAGTGTTGCTTGGAGAAGAAAATAGAAACCAATTTATTTTATCTTGCATGCAAAATGGTGCCTTCTCTACGAGGAGGGACCCTCACTGTATGCCATTGTACATCTTATATACTGATGAAGAAACAGCTTATACTGTTACAAACAACATAGGCAATGGCTCCTCCCATTATTATATTCCCAAAAATATGATAAACGTTGCATACACTAAATATATGAACTTCTTAAGTTGAAATTCTAGAATATTAAACTTATGCAAACTAATAACTAAAAGTGCACATCCAACTTTCAAACAGATAAATACGTGGACCAATCATATGAAGCAATGTGTTTAAGCTGGTTTACATAGTTTCATCTTATCTATTTCATGTCAGGCTTGGCCTTAGCTCTTCCAAAGGGGTTAACTTGTAAATAAGTGGCCAAGCCTCTGTCTCCTTAGGGCTCATTCAAATACCATGTGACTATTTGGGAGGAGGGTCGACCAAAAGTCACGGAAAGTCACGGGTGTATGTGTGTTCAGCATGAAGTCACGTGACTCCAAAATTATCAAAAAGTTCCCAACGCAAGAAATACCCAAGTCAGAGGCAGATTCTATAAAGAGAAACACATAGATAGATGGATGGATGGATGGATGGATGGATTGGGGGGGGGACTTCAAAGGCTGCTTACTGGATCTTCTCAGGGAAGAGTAACATGGGGGGGGGGGAAGTAACGCAGAGATGAAGTCACAGCCCTTCCTTTCACCCTGAGCGGGAAGAAGGAAAAAACCCTCCCAACCAGTGACCACTTAGGAAGGAGTGGTAGTGGTGGTGAGAAAACAGCACTTGGGAAAGGGTTCCCTTTGTGTTTCCCCTGCTGCTACTACAAATCCACTGCCAGCTTCAGTACAGACCAGGCCACATCCCTCCCCTCTGCCCCAACCATTTGCTCTCTCTCTCAGTCAGTTTCCTAAGGGGGAAAGAGGGAAGAGGCACTTCTTGGGCAGAGGGAGGAAGGGGGAAAGAGGGCCTCCTCGAGAGTTTTCTCTCCTGCTGCCATTCAGGACACCTGGAAGGCGGAGGAGGGTGATTTAGGGGTGATGAGGGAGGTCCCCTTATAATTGGGGGATGTGGGGAGGTTTTTCCCAAAGCAAAAATAAGCCTGAAAGGAGACATCAGAGGAGAGACGGGGGGGGGGGGGCTTTCCCATTGAAATCTAGATTGCAAATCTTTCCCCTCTTCCTTCCTTGTTTGCATGAAAAGGCTTTGCAAGGGAGGCCTTTCTTTCTTGGGCTTCTGCCATTTCTCTCCAAATCAGGGAAAATGGAGAAACCAAGTGATTTGGGGATACATTGCAGAAGTACATTGACTTTTAAAGTTTTCATTGGTGTTTCTCCCCTTGTTTTATGTTTGCGTTCTGGGGGTTCAGCATACTTTCAAATCAGGGCCAGCAATATATTTAGGTAGAGTGAGTGTGATGCTTCAGCAAAAGATGTTGAATGGTTAATATCGTATAGGACAGTGATGGCTAACCTTGGCAGTCTTGGTGTTCTTGGACTTCAATTACCAGAAGCCCAAGTCAGCACCTGGGCTGCCAAGGTTAGCCATCACTGGTGTAGGACAACAGGACTGTGCATACCATGTCTGCTTCATTCAGATATAATAGAAGAGGCTTTCATTTTAAGTAACAATCAGCTGCCAATCTAGTCTGCAGCTATTAAGAATTCCATTATCTGTTATAGTGCTTAAAAAGTAATAATCCATTACTTATACAGTGCTGAATAAATAAATTGTTATATTGCTTGTTCTACTGCTTGCTATTTTTATTGCATGTCATTCATTTTCTGAGGAGGATTAGGACTAATAAGAAAAAATCACAATACTGTACAGTACTTGAAAAATCCCTGTCAAAATGCCTCTAAAATGGTTTAAAATGCTCTTTAAAGCCGATTTGACTACAAGGTGTTGCCCATTATATCAGTTTATTTTGAACCTAGTCATCCACAAGTCTTGATGTTATCCAATTTTTAGTGTTATCTGATCCATGTTAAAATCCTACGGGATGGATTGGATAGCGTTAAAGCTCCATAGAGATACATTGTAACCACACAGGCTTTAGCAGTTGTTATCCAGTCCATCCCATAGGACTTTAACGTTATTCGATCCAATTCTCCTCCCCAGATTACTTAACGTTATGCAATTTTAGCATTATCCGATCCAATCGTTATCAGGTGTTTTACAGTTGTACATCCTTGTTTATTCCCTCCCTATCTATAAAAAGTTACAGGTGACTATTTTTCTTATAACCTGTTCCCTACACACTTTGACATCTCTTTGTGCTAGTGGATTAGACTAGCTTTCTTTACTAGTTGTGACAACTGGCAGGTTAAGATGTATTTTATTGTTTGGGAGCTTTAAAACTGACACAACCATCTAGAAAGCTGGAACAGCTCACATGTCTGCTTGAAAATGCCAGCTCTCTTTCATCCAATTATTGCATTTCTCCAAATCACGCTTTTAAGTTTATGAGCTATGGCTCTTTGGAATCTTTACTTGCCTTCTCCACCTTTGTGTCTTCAAGATGTATTGGAATCCATGTCTCTCAAACTGTTTTGGGACTACAGTGCATAACATTAGGAACACTCTGTGTTGGGTGGAGCGGCTTTCTTGAACATTTTATTGAAAAAGTGTAGCTTTCATAATTTCCAACTGGAGGATCAAATGCCCACCAATCTTCTGTTTTTGAATGTTCAGATATGTTTTTGTTGACCCATTTCCCCTTATACTACTAAGTAATTTGTATATTAAATTAACATGCTTGTGTTGTCTTTTACTTTGTAGGAATTGCTACACACAGTTGCCACTAACAGTGATAAAACTTCAGATTTCAATTCAAATTATCCTCACTCATGTTATGACTTTCCCTTTTCTCAGTTTCAGTTCAGCATATAATCATCAATTCCAAAAGCTGTTCTTCAATGAATACATTGGCCTATCACCTCTCTTTGTTATCTGATTGAGCTAATTACTCCTAAATGACTCTTAGTGAGTGGGTGGCTTATCCTGACATGAATAGCTCCACTGATGCCAATTTCATGCCTTTTTTGTGGCATCCTGTTCCATTGTCTCATAATCCAAAGCAGTAAATTGTTTCATATAACTGTAAATGCCACTGGCTGAATAGGTCTCCTTCTCTTTGGATTACTCATTGGATTCAGGTCAAAGCTTTATATTGGAGTGTTATATAACATCTTTGCACAGTGCGGTAGTTTAAGATACTGTTCCTAGCATAACAGAAATTATGAATAAAACCATGGTACAGTAATACCTCAGATAACGTTTACCTCGGATAACGCTAAAATCGCATAACATTAAGTAATCTGGGGAGGAGAATTGGATCGAATAACGTTAAGGTCCTATGGGATGGATCGGATAACAACCGCTAAAGCCTGTGTGGTTACAATGTATCTCTATGGAGCTTTAACGTTATCCAATCCATCCCATAGGATTTTAACATGCATCGGATAACACTAAAAATCGGATAACACCAAGACTTGTGGAACCAAGTCTTAGCGTTATCTGAGGTATTACTGTATTTTATGAAGTACAGTGGTACCTCGCTTAAAGAGCATAATCTGTTCCACGGGATTGCTCTTTAAGCGAAACACCATTGTAAGTGACCAATTGTGACTTCTGGGGGGGGGGGGATTGTGAACCCTGATTTAGTTGTTTAGCAAGTTTTTGGTTGGTTTTAGTTGTTAAGTGAGGCAACCATTCAGAGAAAATCCTGCTCTTTAAGCAAGTTAGTCTCTAAGCAAGGTGCTCTTAGAGGTTTTACTGTACAGTAAAACCCCAGGTTACAGAATTAATCCATTCCGCAGGGCTTTCTTTATAGCATTTTTTCCATTAAAGCGAAGCACCTACAGGAATGCATTCTGTGGTACCCCATAGGAATGCATTGAAAAAAATCTGTGAAGTAAAGTGTGGTATCCCATAAGAATGCGTTAAAAACAAAACAAAAACTGTCCCCCCCCAAAAAAAAATTCGTAAGCCGAGGCATTATTTTTAGTAAATTTCTTTCTGTAAGTTGAGTTTTCTGTTACCCAAAGCGTCCTTAACTCGAGGTTCTACTATAGTTCAAAAAGGTATAACAGTGTTTGATTGCTAATGATTTAATTAGATTTTAAATAAAAAACTTTGGTACTTTCAGAGAAAAAGGCATATTAGTCTTCTAATAGGTGCCATATTTAGTATATTTCATCCTAATTAAATTTAGTTGGAAATTCTTCTCCCTAGTTTAATTGAATGTACAGTCAAACCTTGCATAAAGAGTGTCTCGCTTAAAGAGCAACTCGCTGAAAGAGTAGAATTTTCTCTGAATGTTTGCTTCGCTTAACAAATAAAACCAACCAAAAAATTGGGGTTCGCAATCCCCCCCAATTGGTCACTTACAATGGTGTTTCGCTTAAAGAGCAAGCTCGCTTAAAGAGCAATCCTGTGGAACGCATTATGCTCTTTAAACGAGGTACAACTGTACAGTGAAAATAATCAAATTATTTTAAAGGAAACTTTGTAGGTATACAGATAACCTTTAAATTATTGGTTGAAGGGCAGTTTTATATAAATCTAATAACATAAATAAATATTTGTAATAAGCTAGTCTCCTAATTAGGTTAGGATCACGTCCTCCAGGAATGTAAGAAGTAACACTTTTGTCTTTTTATACTGCCAGTAGTTTTATTCCTCTGTAGTATGTGTAAATGTGATAGCCCCTGCAGTGTTCCAACTAAATTGATATGTTAATCTGAAAAAGCTGTGTTTAGATGCATGTTTAAAACAAAGAAATATGATTTAAACTACCAGTAGAAAATAGTGTTGGACAAGTGCAGGTGATAATATAGTGTCTTGTAAGGCAGGAACTTGTATGAACAGAATGTTCATGAATGTGGAGTTGTTACGAATCTTTTTAGTCAAATTGGGAGATTGGGAGTTGATGCAAACTTTAGTATATTAGGAGTGAGAAAGGTGGAATCTTCAACTAAATGGTCAATTTCCTTTCAGTTGCCATGTTCCATGTTTGCTAGGGGACTGTCCTGGCAAAAATTCCACCCATTGTTAACTTTATGTAAGTTAGTTCTTTGCACTACAGCTCCCAGAATGGCCTGTGAGCATGTCCAATGGAGAATTGTAGTCCTTCAAAATAAAATTTCCAATGGAAATAAATACTATACAGTCTCTGGTTGTAGGTTATGCACAATAAAAATACTGGGTCAGTGTGGTATAGGATTCACAAGTATTAAACTAGGACTGAGGAGATTCTAATTTGGATTGCGACTTCCATCAGCATAGCCAGCATAGCCAATGGGCAGGATGATCAGCGGTGTTGTCTAACATGGGGGGGGGGGGGAGAGAAGTCCACTCCTGAATGAGTTCTTTAGAAAAGCGTGAGTATACATGAAATTAGTAAAAACAAGACTTATTGGGTTTTGATGGCAGTGGCAGCTATGTTATAACCCAGGGGTGCCCAAACTTTTCGGGCTGCGGGCTGGTCACGTGGTTCAGGGAGCTGGTCACTATGGCCCAGGGCCCAGATTCGGCCCCCGATGCCAATTCATCTGGCCCATGAAGCCCTCACCGCTCCTGGAGGCGGAAGTAAAATGCGCCCGGGCACATTTTACTTTCATTTCTAAGAGCGACGAGGGCTTTGTGGGCTGGATGAATTGGCCTCCAAGCTGTAGTTTGGCCACCCCTGTTAAACTCAATAAGCCTTGCTTGTTGCTTTGTAGGGCAGTGAAAGGAGAGGCTGAAATCAATCAGTTGTGAAGCAAAGCTTCTCTGCTCAGAAACACTTGCTCTTTTTTGTATGTAAATTTTCTTTTTTGCTTAACAATTTAAAGTCACAGATTTATGAATAAATTTATTACAGTATTTGTATTTGACCACAAAGTATTTTCCAGTGTTTTGAAGACCAGCGATATGTTTTTGTAAATTCCAACCCACTTCTTCAGATTTTTTGGTGGACTGGAATCTTCAGAAGGTTTTGCCAAGTAAAACAAGTTTGTCTTCAGTGTGCTGCAAGATTCTTCATGGTTTTTACAGTGTTATGTCACCCTGTGGAAATCTGTATTTCACTTGCTCTGCAGTGTTTGGGCCTTTAGTACATCAATCATTCAAAACCATCTAGTTAGATATACTTCGGTTTCCTCATTTTTATATTTGAATGTGGATTTTGCTTCTTGATATTTGTTACCTAAATTTCAGACTCCATGCCTCAGAGCTACAAGCATCCATGCCAAGAAGTGGAAAATTATTTTGTTTTAATATTTAAAGAAACGTTTCACAGGCAGAAGCTTTAAAAATGAGCCACAGATAGATTGTTTGATACAAATTTAAGAAGTTTACTTAGAAAACAAATAAGAAAATAAGAAAACAATAATAATACAGACATTTACCCCCCTGAAAGGTGCCATTTCAAAAAGGCAAAGGATCTGTGATTTTGACTTAAAACTAGGCAGATGGAAAAAGCCAGGAATCAGGTGAAGTTCTGACTTCAGATTTCAGTATTTATAAAGATCCATGTGGCGGCAAGGCCAAGCAAACTAACTACTGCAGATTATTACAGATAAATGTTACAGATTAGCAAGACAAAAGGGAAGCTCATGGCCATTCAAAGAAGATGAATACACAGATCAAAAGATAAGTATAGCAGATCAGTAACACAAAAACAACAAGTGTTTCTTCAAGTACAAAACAGTTGTTGTTTAGTAGCACAGTCCACACAGACTCCATAATATCTGAGATCAGGAGAAGATTCAAACTCAGGGACCTAGGTGAAATTAGACACTACCTAGGCATAGAGATAGTGAAAACAGGCACAGGGTACAGAATTTCTCAAACAGCTAAGATTAGCCAGCTCTTGAAGAAATATAACCTTGAGCTGGCTAAGACATACAAAACTTCCATGGCGCTGGATTTTAACCAGGATAATGCCAACAGCCTGCCATTTGACAGGGGTATATATACTGCTCCCTAATTGGAAGCCTGTCACACATAGGAACCTGGACTAGACCTGACATTGCTTATAGCGTGAATCAGCAAGCTAGGTTCTGCGAGCAGTTGTCCCTAAGACTTTGGCAGACTGCAAAGAGGATACTTCGGTATCTGAAACTCACTTAGTGTCATTCCCTTCACCTTGAACTGAAAGAAGACCTTAAGCTATTTGTCTATGTGGACACAAGCTTTGCCCAGGACACCAAGATGCGTAAGTCCACATCTAGTATGGCTGTGTTTCTCGCCGAGTCATTGATAGATTGGAAATCTCTAAAGTAGAAACATATCAATTTGTCAACTATGGAAGCAGAATTCTCATGCCTTTTGCTTGTCTGTCCAGAGGTCATATGTCTGCAACCCCATAGAGGTACTTGAAGACAATGAGTTCACCATTACTACAGCAAACAGTATACGTGTTAAAACTAGGTCTAAACATACAGATATCCATTACCTCAATGTCAGACATAGCTTCCATGAAAACCTAATCAAATTGGTGTATTGTCCGACTGACAAAAATATTGCAGACAACTTTACTAAAGCCCAGAGTGCAGGTAAGTATAGGTACTGCTGTGACCAGTATGCTGTAAGGGCATAAGGAAAAACCGTGTGCAAATGCATAACTCTGTAAATACCAGTATGATTGTAAATATGTATGCACGCCAAAATACTGCCTTTCAAGGGGGAGATTGTTGGAGTGTAAGTGCTTGTTAAAGGGATTGCAAGGCGTATTGTGGCTATGTTCCTTTAAGGCCTGGCAAAAGGAGCACACAGGTGTTCTGACTCTGCTTTGCTGTATGCTCTCAGCTTGTTTATATAGTCCTGAGCTAGAGAGAGCTCCTTTGAGCAGTTATCTCTAGAAGTGGTTTTGACACTACTTCAAGTGCTGTTCCAAGGCTGGCGTCCTGAGCTGTGTTCAAGAGACTGCTCCGTCGCTGTTCAACTCTACAGCTACGAGCCCACCATTTGCAAATTTTGTTTTGCTTGGTTCAAAGCCTGCACTGATTGTAAACCCTCTGCTGCCAGGTATGCAAAAAGGCTTCTGTGCTCACTGACTTGGAGACTGGATTCTGACTTTGCCTGGCAGGCTATCATTGCTGAAAGACTTGGGTAAGCCTCCACCTGAGGAACCAAAGCTGTGGAATCCTGTGCCTTGCTTCTTGTCCACAGCTAACCTGTAACCATTGAACTGAACTGTCTGAATCCGTACATAGAGCTTGTGAACTGAACCAATGAATGCAACTGAGAGACCAGGGAGACTTTTGTTTGTTGCACTGTAAATATATCTTTATTTTACTTGTGAGTAAACCAGCCTTTAAGTTTGCTTTGCACCACAACTGTCTGCCTGTTCGTTTGTCTTTGCACAAGGGGCCAAACCTCACCAGGTGCATGCCATATTATACCCTACTGTACTCACTCTGCTACCCGCCATCTCAACAGTCCCCTTGATTTCCTTATTATTATTTTTGAAAATATCTCTAGTCCTCTCTCTTGTGTTGTTTTCCTCTATTTCTTTGCACTTTTCATTTAGGTAGGTTTCCTTATCTCTCCTTGCTTTTCTTTGAAATTATGTATTCAAGTGACTGTATTTTTTCCTTTCTCCTTTGGTTTTTGCATTCCTTTCCTCTGCTACTTTAAGAGCCTCATCAGACAACCACTTTGCTTTCATATGCTTCTTTTCTTTTGGTATAGTTTTCCTTGCTGCCTCCTGCATGATGTCCCACATCTCTGTCCATAATTATTCTGGTGCTTTGTCTATCAGGTCCAGACCATTAAATCTGTTGCACACCACCATGTATTCCTTAGGGATGTTGTCTAGGTCATATCCGTCTGGCCTAATTGTCTCCCCTATTTTCTTTAGTCTAAGACTGAATACAGTAACACAACACTCTCTTTTACTTATGCATCCCAGCCTTCACAATGAAAGGCAAATCTTATCAGAGATTGCAAAGATAAGCAAAACATCCATGGCCAATCAGGGTGTTGGTACATCATAGATCCAGCCCAATTCTTCAGTGAAAACTGGCCTCTTGACTTCTTGTTTTCATATTGATATGTAAACTGGCATTTCCTCTCTGCCAGCTTTATTTCCACAACAATAGGTGTTGACTTCCACATCTGGCTGATGGGCCTGGCTGGAAAAGCTAGTTTGAATCTTTTGATAAGAATTTCCTTAGGGCAAAGGGTGTTTTTCCTCCACATATCTGCATTGGTTTAATTATCACAGCTGTCCTTTAGTTATAATTTTCCATTTAACTGTTCCTTGGAATGAGAAGACATAAAAGCCAATATTAATATCATAATCAGACACAAACAGAAATAATTCCATAGATATCACCTATACTTCCCTATCTTAAAGGAAATAGCTTTCAATGTTGGCCAAGAGCTGAGCTTCAAGTTAAACAATGGCTTTGGCCAGAAGGAGAGATAGGCATTTAGTTTCCTGAGGTGAGATTAACACATTAACATATGTCAAAGGTGACTCCAAGATCAGCCACCTGGTCTAATTCCATTGATTTCCAGGCTCCATTTGAGTGTATTGTGCAATACTTAAGTTTACAAATGTAGGCCATTGAAGAAAACCCAATGGTCAATGCAGGGGGGTGGGGGTATAAGAGAAATCTTCATCGATGTTAGACTAAAATATGGCCAACAAATCGGTGTTAAGTGATGAAGGTTATCTGCCACTGCCTTCAGGGCGAAGGTCTGTGCTGTGGGGAACATGGAACGTGTGATGTTCAGTGCAAACGGTTGCCTGATGATTATTTCAGGGGAAACTGAAAGGTTCAAAGAACTTTATTTAAAAATAAACAAAAATAACTTAAACTATCTAAAGGGTGTACAGTGATACCTCGCTTAACGAGCAAAATGCGGTCCACGCAGTTGCTCGTTAAGGGAGTTACTTGTTCTGCGAAACACATTTCCCATAGGAAATAGGGAAATGTGTTTTGCTTTGTAGCAGCAGGGCTTTTGGGAACGAGAACGGGGATTCCCCCATCTCATTCCAAAACGCCCCACTTTTGTGCAGCACGAGTCAACCGGGCATTGGGAAGGGTACAAGGAACTCTTCCGAAGTCACCCCCCCTCCTGGATCACCTAGGGCTTTGGCAATCCGGGGGGGGGGGCTTCGGAGGGGCTTGGATGATCCTCCTCTTCCAAAGCCCCCCCCCAGCCTAGATTGTCAAAGCCCTTGACCATGGGGGGGGGCCTTCGGAAGAGTTCCCTGTGCCCTTCCCAAATGCCCCGTTGATGCGCGTGCGTGCCTGCCTCCTTGGAAAGTGAGGGGTGGGATCCTAAGCTCGGGATCACCCCCTCCCTTAGGCAGGAAGCAGCCCCGTGTGTGTGCCTGCCTCCTGGGAAAGGGAGGGGGTGGGATCCTAAGCTCGGGATCACCCCCTCCCTTAGGCAGGAAGCAGCCCCGCGTGTGTGCCTGCTTCCTGGGAAAAGAAGGTCTGCTCGTTAAGCGAGTTACTCGCTAAACTAGATGCTCACTATGCGAGGCATTACCGTATATCAAAATATTAGGTAACATATTCATTTTTTTTTGAATTTTTTTTTAAAAAATCTGCTCAAAGGACTGTTTCCCTATACACTAGTACCTCAGATAACAATGAGATTTGATTCCACAAGTCTCGTCGTTATCTGGTTTTTAACGTTGTGCGATGCATTGATCGCACAACTTTAAAAAAAGCCCTGTTTCCCTGGAGGCTGCAGAAAGCCAGAATGACAGGATTCGAATCCTGACATTTTGGCTTGTTACAGCCTCCAGGGAGGTGGGGGAAGTCCAGAAACAGCTTGGGTCGGGTCTTCTGACCTCCCTGGAGCTGGCGGGGAGGGGGGGGTCAGGGAGCCCAAAATGGGTAAAAAACCCGTCCTTTTTTAAAACCTATTTTGGGCTCTCTGACCCCCCTGCCGGCTCGAGGGAGGTCGGGAGATGCGATCCAATCTGTTTCCAAAGTTCCCCCACCTTCCTGGAGTCTGTAACAAGCCAAAACGTTAGGATTCGAATCCTGACGTTTTGGCTTGTTGCAGCCTCCAGGAGCGTGGGGGAACTTCAAAAATAGTGCACATTGGGTCTCCCAACCTCCCTGGAGCCAATGTGCACTATTTTTGAAGTTCCCCCATGCTCCTGGAGGCTGCATTAAGCCAAAATGCCAGGCTTCGAATCCTGAGGTTTTGGCTTGTTACAGCCTCCAGGGAGGTGGGGGAAGCCCAGAAACACCTTGGATCTTTTTTTTACCCATTTCGGGCTCTCTGACCCCCCCTGCCTGCTCCAGGGAGATCAGAGGACCCAATCTACAGCTGCAGGGTGGCTGGGAAAGCTGACGGGGGAGCCTCCCATCAGCTTTCCAGCCACCCCACCCCCTGCCACCCCGTTCAGCTTTCCAGCCACCTTGCTGCTACAAAATGACTGCATCAGATAACGCTGACCGATTTTAGCGTAATCCGATGCCGTCGTTATCCGAGGTATTACTGTATGAGCCTTCCCAGCCTTTAATCTTCTAGTGAGGCCCTTCTCTCTTTTCCACTATGTTGGAGGCTTGTTTTGTGTGGACCTGAGACAGTGCCTTTCCAAGGCTGTGGAATGCAATCCTCCAGGGAACCTGGTTTAGCCTCTTCCTCTTGTCCTTCTGCTAGCAAAAACCTTCTTTTGATAAGCAGGGGACATTATGAGATGCACTATATCTAGAATGGAGCTGGGTTTAACCTAAAATGCTCTATACCAGTGATGGCGAACCTTGGAATATGGCAATAAGAGAGAAATGTATTGGTGGAGAAGTAAGTTAGGAGGGATGGAAGGCTGAATACAATCTGAGATGGAAGGAAAGTGGAGCAAGAGTTAGCAAGGAGAAAAACATTCCTTAGGTATACTAAAGTATTACCTCTGTAGCCCAACTGGGAAAACATACTGTGCAGAGGTGCTCGGAAATGTGCAGGCATTTAAGAATATTATTTTTTCATGCTCAGATATTTAAAAGTAGGCAGAGGAGGAGGGAAGAAAAAGCTAATCTTAAATCCTCCTCCTCCTCGAGTGGTACAGTGGTGTAAGATTTCACCCAGGATACCCATAAACTTTGTTCTTGTTCTTTGCTCTTTCCCAGTAGCTCTTTATTTATCTTCTAACCTAAGAGTCTAATCTTCCAGCACTTGTTTCACTTTGGGCTGTCTCATTAGAGGGTTTTTGATATAAGACAAATTCAGCAATAGCTTACCAGTGCATTCTATTTCCAAAATAAGAAACGTTCAGCAGTAATTTGCCATAGCCACCTTCTGCAGAGTAATAACAAAAGTTAGCTTGTGTGTCATCGCTGTTGCCTCCTCCGCCAGTGTTGCCTTCAGCTACCACATCTGCTGAACTATTAGAACTATTCTTTTTCTTCTGCTGATGCAGCTGTTATCTCTACTGCAAAGTATTTATAGTGATGAGCTGAAATGGGACTATTCAAGGCAGAGGAGAAAACTCAACACATCTAGTCTTCCAGCAGAGCTGGTTGAATAGCTTTTCCTTCTCCATTCTCCCTAACTGCAACCATAATAAATGGCTAACCTTACTATGTCTAGATCAGTAATCTTTGGTTTTTGGACTTCAATTTTCAGAAGCCTAAGTCAGTTCCCCAAAGCACTGATCAGCCAATGTACTGACTTAAGTCTTCTTGGAATTGAAGTCCACCAGTGTTCCTCAGAACACAGTTTGGGAAATGTTGGTCTAGACCAGGGTTCCCCAATCACTGGGCCCCAGGTCCTGCCCTGAACCAGGCTGTGGAGGTGGGTGGCCCTGGGAGCCCCGATGGCAGCCTTCTGCCCTCAACATGCTCTGCTAAGTCTGCCCAGCAAATGGAATGAGAGCATGGGCTTCAGAAACAGCAAATAGGCAGGTGGCCAGGCCCTTCCTCCACGTTGCTTAACTATGGCGGGACTCTGCTCCCACCTGTCTGCAGTGTGTGATACCCCACCACCTCCATTTACTGGTCAGTGGAAAAAATGCTTACCATGAAACTAATCCATGGTGCAAAAAAGGTTGGGGACCCCTGATCTAGATGACCAGACTGCCAGACCATTGGACTCAGCCCATTGTTCCACCCATTATATCTTGAATGGCCTTGTTTTCATCTGTGAAATGTTGAAAGCTGTGGTGTGTATGTGGGAGACTATGTGAAATTTAACTTCTTTAGTATTCTTACAAGCATAATGACATAATAGTATAATAGCCTTAGGGCTTAGGCTAAATGGACTCCAATGTTCTACATTTAAAATTACCTGCTCATGACATATAGTTTTGTGAGAAAAGACTGCAGTTCTTCTAGTTTTTTTTCCCAGTAATGTGATAGCTCCAAATATCACTTTATATTTTACACTGTTGCAAAATGATGAAGTATGTCACCATCACATGTTACCTGATCCAACCATCAGACCTCTCGCTGTTTTAAGGCAGTAAGCCGCCTGCCTAGGCTGTTCCGCTTTTTTGTCTCAGTTGTTTTCACTTTGGGTAATTATTCCCTTTGGCCCATAAACATTAAGGTCCTCCTGAGGTCAGGTTATACATCAGTTTTTTTAAAAAGTCACATATGAGGAGCTGTTTCCTGTTTCCTCCAAATGTTTTGGAGCTTGATGATTTTAACTGTGCAGTTTATAAAGACCTGTAAAAATAAGGAGCAAAGTTCAGAATTTATCTGAGTTCAGATTGGAGTTTTGGACAGTTCTCTTTACATTCTCCATTGTTTTCAATACTTTCTGGGATTTTTGTTTTCCTTATAGGTTTTGCCCATTTCCTTTTGGCACATGTTTTCTTTCAGTGTTTTCAATCAAGCTGGGTTTGTAAGCCTGTTTCTAGTTAGACAGTGCCTCAATTCAACAGTGTGAAGAGGAAATTAGAACAGCTTGGGAATAATATTGTTGGTTAATTGCTGCTGAGAGCCCACGCAGGCTGGGTAAAACATTTTATTTCGTTAAACACATCTGTTCTGAGGGGTTTTATACAACCTTAGCCCATACAACTGAAGAACATTCCCCATATTTTGTGGGTTTGTTGTTTTCTAGCACGGTGGCTCAAATCAGGAGAAACACTTGTTGTAAGCTCTTATAAATAGCACATGGGGGCATTTATAATAGAGGTGAACATTGATCAAATGTATGTTCCTGATTCAGTCTCCAAGATCATTGTAATATTTCATGTGAGTTCTCTAGCAGTATTGATTAGGATTCCAAGAATTAGAATTGTGAAATATTATGTGGTCTTTCTGAGACTTTGTATATCCAAGTGATGACTTCCTGTTTTTGCAGATAACAACATGTATTATAAAAAGTATGCACGTATTTTCTGCTTGTGTTATTTGGGACATAATTCTTACAGTGATTCTCACTTGATATTGAAACCAATTCAAGTCTATGCACTCAGTCTTCTGAGTAGAGACTGCAGCCTTCAGGATATCTTTGAAATTGATACATATCAGAGAGGGGGGGAATCAAAAACAGTTGTGGCACTTTAAAGACTAACTGTTTTATTTTAATGTTAGCTTTCATGGATCAAGTCCACTTCATCAGACATAGGAGTGAGACTTCACGGCATCAATTTATGCACATCAGGTACAGAGGTAACAGATAAGTATATATATCAATATGGGTTTTTTAAATTGCCCTGTTGTCAATAGATGCTAAAGGTTAAACTCCTTGCAAATGTTTAATCCCAGGTGTTTATCTTACATTCTGCTACTAACCATTTGAATTTCAACAGGGCAAAACTTCACAACTAATCCGAATAACAACCAGATATCTTTTGCTATTGCCAGTTTAAAAAACCCATATTGATAAGTATATTTATCTGTTACTTCTGTACCTGATGTGTTAAATTGATGCCATGAAGTCTCACTCCTATGTCTGACAAAGTGTACTTGATCCACGAAAGCTAACATTAAAATACAGCAGTTAGTCTTTAAAGTGCCATAATGTTTTTGATTTTTAGTTTGTTTTGTTTGCCCCCTGATAGGCTTGAAACAGACTAACATGGATACTGTTTCAAAAAATTCAACTTTGAAAATTATGGATCATCGTGGCATAGTAATAAATTACAGTAAAACCTCATATAACACTAAAACCTGGTTCCACAAGTCTTGGTGTTATATGATTTTTAGTGTTATCTGATGCATGTTAAAATCCTATGGGATCCATAGAGATACATTGTAACCACACAGGCTTTAGCGGTTGTTATCTGAAGCATCCCATAGGATCTTAATGTTATCTGATGCAATTCTTCCCCCCAGATTCCTTAATGTTATGCGATTTTAGTGTTATTCGATACTAATGTTATATGAGGTATTACTGTATATGCATATTGGATTTAGAATGCTGAAAATTGGTTAAGTATGCTAAAGGTGCATTGTTATCCTCACATTGCAGGTTGAGACCTGAAGGAGCAAGATAGTGGTTGGTTTTGAAGTCTTTAATAATAATGTGGCATTGATAAGAGTTGGAACTAGGAATTTTCTGATCAATAGTTAAACTACAAAGCCACAGTGGGTGACACTAGAGATTCCAACTTCTTTTTTAGACTACCTGTGTGCATGTTGCTAACATATGGCTGACAGTGGAAGAATGGACTCTCATAACATAATTATACATTCATGTTATGGCTACATATTACCATAAGTCCAATGTCAAAAATTCCTAGGGAGTTTAAACAGCCTTGTGCCTCTTAACAAGATAGGCAGAAGAAGGTCATCTAGAAAATGGAAAACATTTAAGTGTTCATGTCCATATACAGTAATACCTCAGATAACATTAGTATCGAATAACACTAAAATCGCATAACATTAAGCAATCTGGGGGGAAGAATTGCATCGGATAACATTAAGATCCTATGGGATGCATCAGATAACAACCGCTAAAGCCTGTGTGGTTACAATGTATCTCTATGGATCCCATAGGATTTTAACATGCATCGGATAACACTAAAAATCGTATAACACCAAGACTTGTGGAACCAGGTTTTAGTGTTATCTGAGGTTTTACTGTACTTGACTGCAGACCTTAAATTAAAAAAATCCACTGGGGAAAAAAGGGAGAATTTTGACTAAAATAATTTTAAAATAAAATTAAGAGTTGGATCAGATTGTCTGTTTCATATAAACTTTGAAGTATAACAAATGCAAAGAAGGCTTGCACAGTATCAAGACAATTAAAAACAGGACGAAGTAGAACAGTTATTTCTTGGAATCAATTCCTGATAATTTGAGATACAATTATTTGTAGAGTTTCTGGGATTATCTATAAATGTTCAATTCTTTGAGAACAAGGTGCTTCACAGTGAAACAAGGATTTCATATATAAAGTAGGATTTTATTTTATTTTTAAAAGAAAACTCCATGGGATGTTCAGTTAAGTGGCAGTCACAAGTTCTCTCTGCTTTTTAATACTAGATTTCTTTTCCAGGGAAGGATCCAAACCAACAACAAGCTAAAAATAATATTTGTTTTATTAGTGAAGTTGCTGCAAGATGACAATTCTGATAAAGCATAACCCTCTCTCTTGCAACTTAATCAGGCTTGTGAGTTTTGGCTACTGTAGTTTAAAAAAGGTTTTTCATGTACGTGCCTGAAATTGATTTTTATTTTTTGAGGAGAGGGAAGATTTGAGACATGGTTGCAGAGGACATGAACTTAAGGTTGCTTTTAACAGGGAGGCCTATTGATAATTTACAGGAAATAGATCAGAAATATAATTATGTAAAAGCTGCAGACTTATTTAGAGCTTCCTGTTAACTGATGAAAGACACAACATTTTAAGTACAGTTACCTGCTCAAAATGTTCAAGAGGGCTATGTTAATTCCTGAGCTTTCTGAACTTGAAATTGAAAACACGATAAAATGATAGCATCATTTAAGCTGGGGTAATTATCCATTGCCATGACAGCATGGAACAATGGAAGAGTAACGAACTGTCATTTTCCTTGTCTGCCACAGAGCACAAAAAGGAGAACAGAGCTTGAGGAAAATGTTTTATTGTATTGGCCAGGCCTCTAGAATTACAGCACTGAAATTAAGCAATTAACTTTGTTTAAGTGAAACTGCTAGGACTTTTAGTGTTAACATCAAGAGTGGTCAAGTAGTAGAGATGGAACAAAAAAAAAAAAGTAATTCCTAATTATAAATATTGCAGTAAATTCTAGTCTTTGTAAGTTGGCCATTTACACATCATCAAAAAGGCAGCTAAGTATGGTATTCATCTGCATAAAACTGTACAGTATCTGTTAATTTTTATATATGGGTACAAAGTTAGAAAGGGTTTTTATAATTTAAACAGAACCACAATGGATCTTACTGGACTATAAAGAAAGTGACCAGGTGTCAGGTGTGCTAGGAAACTTCCAAGATGTCTGATCTCCTTCTTGATGGTTCTTCAGTTTTGAATGGAGAACACCTGCAAAAGGAGGATTGTCATCTGGTAGCCCTTCAAATGGAGTACTATGCTCTCCAAAGAAAGATAGGTGATTGTCCTGTTTGTCAATCTGAAAGGGGGATAATAAACATTTCCCCAAAACTGTGTATGCTATGTAATAAAATCTGTCTTGCTGTTTGGCATGTTGATACAGAAGAACATATTACCATGTGGTGTGTTTGAACATCTGGACAGGCTCAAAGTTTGCTTTAAAAAATGTTAAGAGTGGGTTCCTGACTTGCAGTTTCCCCCCACATTTCAAAGACTACTGTTCGGTTACAACTGTTGTACGTTGATAATTTATAAGATACTATATTGTTGTTGTTGTTGTTGTTGTTGTTGTTGTTGTTGTTGTTGTTGTTGTTGTTGTTGTTGTTGTTGTTGTTGTTGTTGTTGTTGTTGTTATTTATCCACCACCCTCCTCACCGAGGTGACTCAGGGTGGTTTACAAGTCATTAAAAAACCCACCACAATAAAAACATAAAAAACATTCCTAAAAGCCTCAAATTTAAAACTATTAAAGATTAAAATTTAAAATCTTAAAAAAATATAAAAGAACACCAAGTTGCTACATCTTGAGGGACAGAGGGGGCTTAAACCATCCAGTGACCTGGGGTCATTGTGCCTCCCGGACCCCATACCTGCCCTGCCAGCCATGTTTTTAGATTCTTCCTAAAGGGCAGCAACTCCGTAGCTCCGTTGGCAGGAGGTTCCATAGGCCTGGAACGGACACAGAGAAGGCCTTCCTTCTGGTGCCAGAGAGATGCGCCTCTCTGGCCGATGGAACAACTAGAGAGCCTATCCTGTCCACTCTGGTGGGACGGACATGTTCTTGGGGTGAGGTGGTCTCTTGAGTGGCCATGTAGGGCTTTAAAGATAATTACCAGCAACTTGAATTTCACCCGGAGACATACTGGCAACCAGTGCAGCTCCTGGAGGAGTGGTGAGACATGTGAATACCGCCCACACCCCATCACCACCTGGGCAGCCACATTTTGGACGAGTTGAAGCCTCCGAATGGTCGTCAAGGGCAGCCCCATGTAGAACGTGTTTCAGTAATCAAGTCTGGAAGTGACCAGAGTATGTGTGATCATGAGCAAGGAGTCCTGATCTAGGAGCATGTGTAACTGGCGAACAACATGAAGTTGTGTAAAAGCCCTCCTGGCCACGACTGCCAACTGCTCTTTGATCAGTAGTCGCAAGTCCAGGAGGACCCCCAAGTTACGCACCGGGTCTGTTTAGGGCAAAACCACCCCATCCAAAACCAAAGATGGTAGCTCCTGAGATAACGCAGGACCCCTGACCCACAGCCACTCAGTCTCCCGGGATTCAGCTGAAGTCCGTTGTCCCCCATCCAGACCCTGACAGCTCCAGGCACCTGGAAAGGACTTCTACTGCATCGCTTGGGTCCCCATGAGCTGAGATATATAGCTGGGTATCATCAGCATATTGATGATACCTCACCCCATGGGAACACACCCAGCAGTTTCATGTAGATGTTAAATAGGAGAGGCGAGAGTACCAAGCCCTGAGACACCCCATAAAAGGAGGGGCCTCAGGCTGGACACCCTCCAACCACACCAACTGGGTCCAGCCCCTCAGAAATGAGGTAAACCAGGATAACTCAGAGCCCTGGATCCCCAGTTCAGAAGGATACCATGGTCGACAGTATTGAACACTGCTGAGAGGTCAAGAAGAGCCAGGATGGACGGAAGACCTCCATCCCGCTCTCGCCAGAGATCATCCACCAGCTCGACCAGTGCAGTTTCCGTACCATATCCGGGCCTGAATCCTGACTGAAAAGGGTCTAGAGCCATTCAACTTCAAATCCTTTCTTGGTAATTGGTAAAAAATACAAGTAAGTAGAATAATATTAGAGTGGCTCCATTATAAAATCAATTTAGAAATAGAATATATAGATTTTATTTTACTATAGCAAATGGAAGTAGATATTTTTGTATGCTTGTTTTGTAGGGAAAAAAATGCTAGTTGCAAGGTTAATATAAATATAATGCCATGACATCTGTTATAAAATATCAGATGCTTGGAATTAACTAAATATGATTGAGTTATTTATGCTTAATTCATTTTTGAAATCAATATGGTATAATTACATTCAAGTCTGGCTGGGTTATCCTGCTATTGTAATAGAGTAGACCAGTGATGGCGAACCTTTTAGAGACCCAAACTCAACAGGCTGGCATCCACACTGCAGAGGGGTGGGGCAAACTCTGTGCTGGGGGAGGGAGGAAGCACCCCCCCATTGGGCTGCTGGGCATAGGGGAAGGGTGAACTCTGTGCTGGAAGAGGGAGGAAGTGCTCCCATTGGGCTGCTTGGCAAAGAGGTGAGGCGAACTCTCCTGACACAACCATATGTACACACAGAGAAGGCTCTGAGTTTCCCCTCTACTGGTCAGAGGGGTGAGGCGAACTCTCCTGGTACAACCACACGTACCCACAGAGAAGGCTCTGAGTGCCTCCTCTGGCAAGTGTGCCATAGGTTCATCACCACTTGAGTAGACCATACTGCCAGAGACTCAATGCAGAGTGTCAGGTGACGGTTAACTAATCTGACAGCCCTGAGGACTAGTGGCTTTGGCAAAGTCCACAGGGAAGGATGATGGTCCTCAAGTGGATTAAATACACTTGATGGAGGGTAGCAGCTTCATCAGTACTGGCCTGGGGCTAAGGAGAACTTTGCATGCTCAAAGGGCTCAGGACCAGAAAGTGACTCATGGAGCTGGATCAGTGGTACGGGGTGTCAATCATGCAATGCGGAAGGTAGATGTAAAGCCACTGAATTATATTCTCAGGACAGTCTTCATTGCTAATAGGCATGATGATCGCCAATATTTGGAATCGGATATAGCACAAGAAGAAGATAATTACATTGCAATTGTAGTTCAACAAGGAACAACTTCTTTTGCAGTGAAACATTGAAGCTCTATAGTTGTGGTAGTGTTCTAAGCTCCAATATTGTCATATATTAATTTCTCATAGTTTTATAATGCTGACAGAAAGAGGGACTTTGTTCTATTCAACAAGATTGTCATTGCTATACTCATGGCTATTCAGCATAGTTGTTAGTATGATTATTCCCTTTGTACTCATTCTGGTTTCATACACGTTTAATTAAGCATATTTGCACATCTCTTGCAGTTGTTCCACTTGTTTTATAAATATGTGGTAATTGTAAGATGAAGCCTAAGAACAGGCTGTGACTGAGAAAGGAGAAGGCAGCAACTGTCAAGAAATTGCAGGGAAATCTCTGCATTAGTAGAAATAGAGACAGCTTTAAATTTCAAGCTAAATAAGTTAAAAGAAGGAATTTGGAAGACACTTAGTACTGACCTCTGCAAAACAGGACTATCCTATCGAAAGATAGCTAAATGATTGCATCATAATGGAGAAGGTTTCAGCTCCATATTTGTATGGAATGTATTAAACATTTATCAAGGCGATAGATCAAAGTCTGGCCAAGATTACCATGGTATCAACTTTTATCATCCATCTTTTTTTTTTACTCCCAACCAGTTTGATCTCAAAGGGATTGGTTTTTGAAAACCTCAAAATCCAGTAATGCCTAAAAAAAGGGGGAGGGAATAAAAGGGAAAGCAAACTGTTTCATCAAAGATGATGATGTTTATTTTATTACAGTTCTAAATTTAGAACTAATGGCAGCAACTTAAATAGAAATGCAGTACAATACTTATAATAGTGAAGAGTGTGTGCTGGTCATGTATATGCATGCTAAACCTTTTGGCTCAAGGCTTTCTACTCCTTGCTATTGCACTTTATTTCCAGATTCCTCAATCAGGAATACACATACCACTGGGATGCAAAAATAGTACAGGAGTGCTATGGGAGAGTTCCTTACAGTTTCTACCCTTCATCCCCCCCCCCCCCCAATGTCTTCTCAGGTTATTTCCTACCCTATCTGCCAAAAGTTATCCATGTGGAGCTCTAATACAGTAATACCTCGGATAACGCTAACATCAGATAACAATGCAAAATTTCTCAAGAAATTTTGCATCGGACAATGATATGTCAGTGTTATCCGATGCAGTCGTTCTAAGCAGCAGGGAGGGTTCTCTTTTCAGCTTCCCAGCCACCCTGCAGCTGCGGAGGCAGAGGTGGGGTGGCGTGGCTGGGAAGCTGACGGGGGGCTCCCCTGTCGGCTTCCCCAGCCACCCCACAACTGCAGAGCCATGGGCGAGTGGCTAGGGAAGTTGACGGGGAGTCCCCGTTGGCTTCCCCAAACACCCTGCAGCTATGGATTGGGTCTCCTGACCTCCGTGGAACTGGCAGGGGGGTCAGAGAGCCCCTCTGGTCTGCTCTGGTGGGACGGACAGATGTTCTTGGGGTGATGTGGTCTCTTAAGTGTCCTGGCCTACTACCATGTAGGGCTTTAAAGGTCATTACCAGCACCTTGAATTGCACCCGGTGGTACACTGGTAACCAGTGCAGCTCCAGAAGCAGTGGTGAGGCACAGGCATAACGCCCACACCCCATCACCACCCAGGCAGCCGCATTCTGGACCAGTTGCAACCTCCAAAAGGTCATCAAGGGCAGCCCCATGTAGAGCACATTACAATAGTCCAGTCTGGAGGTGACCAGAGCATGTGTGACCATGAGCAAGGAGTCCTTGTCTAGGAGCGGGCATAATTGGAGTATAAGATGAAGTTGTGCAAAAGCACAACTGGTGGGAGGGTACCCAAACAGTGTTCTTGTTTAAAAGCTCTAGAAATTTCCAATGGACTCCCTTTCACAGGGACAAGAACTAATACGTGTGAATTCAAGGTGACCTCTCAACTAACTACTGTTATAGATGAGTAACCTGCCATTTCATACTTTAAGTTTAAGGGTGGGAAAGAAATATGGTTGAAGGGCAGAAGTGTTGGTTTTTATAGGCCCATACATGTTGTGGTGTGTTAGGCTTCAGTGTGATTCTGACACACTCCCCCCCCCCCCCCGGAGAAAATGTAGAATACATTATGGTATACAGTACAGTGCAAAAGTCTTAGGCCACCACCAGCTGGTTTGAGGAAATTCAGTGAATTGGGATGGGGGGAATAACTCAGCCCCTGATACACCAAAATTGGAGGGAATCTTCTGCTGACTCTCAACCCTCTCCCAAGCTTGGTGAAGTTTGAAGTTGGGATGTCCAAGTTATGCCTCTGAAATAACTAATAGAATTTTCCCCAACCAGCTGGTGCTGCACTTAAGACTTTTGCACAGTACTGTAATGGGAATCTTTTCCTCAGAAATCATTCTAACTTTTTAATTTAAAAAGAAGAATAATCTTATTAAGTAGATTTTCAGAATATTCAGGCCATTACATGAGGATTCTGTACAGTAAAACACCAGATAACGATTGGATCGAATAAGTTAAGGTCCTATGGGATGGATCGGATAACATCCGCTAAAGCCTGAGTGGTTACAATGTATCTCTATGGAGCTTTAACATTATCCGATCCATCCCATAGGATTTTAACATGCATCGGATAACACTAAAAATCTGATAACACCAAGGATTGTGGAACCAAGTTTTAGTGTTATCCGGTGTTTTACTGTATCTGAAATTCAGCTTTAAAATATTTAATTTGTTGTTCACCACACAATATTATTCTTACTTTCATCTTTAAATGATTCTTTTGATTCATTGGGTTTTCAAGTATAATCAGCAAGTACAAAATGTTAATTTTCTGAGACTTTATTACCCTCAGGAGTTAATTTTATCATATGGTGACAGCTAATGTCGGCTTTACATTACTGAGTTTCCTGTCCTGGGAAATGTGAGAGGTATTTTAGATTTGTGCTTACTATGCATTTGGCTTTTTCCTCCCTCCTCCTTCCTAAAAGTTTTCAGGAAGCTGTTGCTTAACAAAAATTGCACGGACTTCGTTTCATGGCTTGATAAAACAAAATTGGTTTATGTTACATGCAGTGGTTGCAAAGTTATTCTGTATGTCTGCTAGTAAAAGTCACATCAGGTATCCCAAGTAATATATGAAATTATAGTGTGTTTGCTAGCAGTTAGAAATAATAGGGATTCTTTGTTTGCACGTCATGAATGTCTGCAGTTCAAACCTAATACAACATAAATCTATCATCAAGAAGAGAGTGAAACATTCAGAAAGGGGTTGATAAAGGTTCCAGTCCTTGAACGGGAATGTTTTTAATGTTGAATGTACTTTCTACATGTGGAATGGGGAATAGAGGATGAAAAGAATGGGATTTTGTGTGTTTATGAGCAGTGTTTTGCATTCAGAGATGCGCTTCAAGGTAATTTCTGATCCATTCATTAAAATGAAGATTTCCTGATAATAAATGCTCATTTATCTTAGCGATCTATGGTAAAAATACAACACTCTACATCAGCGTTTCCCAAACTATGTTCTACGGAACACTGGTGGACTTTAATCCCCAGAAACCTTGGTTAGTAAATTGACTGATCATTGTTTTGGGGAATTGACTTAGGCTCCTGGGAATTGAAGTCCAAAAACTAAAAGTTGGGAAATGCTTGTCTACATAGTGATTAAATGAAGGAAGTCAGTTTTAAAATCACACTTAACTGTAGTGGACAGTGTATATAAATGTACTGTTGATAAAGACTACAGTAGAGGATGTCAAAAATCTAAACAAGACTATCTGTACAAGCTGTCACTTTCTTGTACATAAGAATTTTTACAATTTTCATTAATTATAATTGAAAATAAACTAGAATGAATTTTTCACACATCCCTGATTTCTCATCCAGCTTCATAAAGCTGAGTACTGTATTTTCATTATGCAGTCACAGAAAAAGTAGTGCGAATAAAATATTTTAATAATTGCTTGCTCTCAATGTTGTATCCCAAACATCATAAATGCAAATGAGAAAGCAATATATCAACAGTTTTATTATCTTCTGGGGAATCATTTCTCTTAATTTTGCCATCCTCCTAGGCATGGCTGGTGAGTATGTTGGAGGGGAGAGCCTTTTTATTCAGGCAGAATTTTGACTTGCAATTACCAGCCAACAAAGAGATTTTACTGGAGGAAGGTGATATTTGTAACATTTAAATGTGCTTTGAAAAGTTTTTTAAAATATTAAATTGTTTTGTTATATTGTATGTCTAATTGTTTTCTAATATTGTACTTTACTATATTTTACATATATTTGCCTATTAAAACGTTCATAAGTTGCTTTGATAACCTTTATTGGAGAAGTGTAGAGATAAAAATGAAAATGAACAAAGGAATAAGCTTGGGTTTTGTTTTGCTATATCCCTACATAGGTCCCATGAATTGAATGAGTGTACTCAAGGATGGATGCTACTTGGATTGCATTTCTTACTCTAAATTAGGGGTGCCCAAACTACGACCTGAGGGCCGGATCCGGAAGTACAGGCATATTTTACTTCCACTTCTGGAAGCAACGAGGGCTTTGTGTGCTGGACGAATTGGTTAGGGGCCCTGATCTTGCCCTCGGATCATAGTGACCAGCCCCCTGTACCATGTGACCGACCCATGGCTCAAAAAGTTTGGGTATCTCTGCTCTAAATGAGCAAAGAGATATTCCTTTCAACCAGAGATGGAAAAAGATTGTTGAGTTTTTAAAAGCAGCTGTAGTTGACCTGACAGCAGTCAGTGCAGTCTGAGAACTATTATGCTTTTCTAAGGTATTGCAGTTATATCAAAGGGAGGGCAAATACATTCAAGTTAGCTGTGGTAGGTGTTGTTCAAGACTTTTAATTCTGGGGTCTGGTTACTGTCCAAACAAATCCAACCCCGTTCTTGTGATCTATGATTTCACTGGACCCCTCTGTTGGAACAGTTAAGCCTTCTTTGTTGTCCTACGTTAATTTACACCATTCATTCCCATTATGAAAAGAACAATGTAATTTTAACCTTTTGATAAGGACTTCCCCGATTATGCCATTCTCTCTTTGCATGTATTCATGCATCATTAATCACATGGCAAACAACAGTTATTTATTTTAATGAATTCATGAGATTACCTGTTGTAATGATGGTCAGGAGACAGGTTCATGGTGCAAAAGCTCAGTCCTGATCTGTAACCAGGACTGAGATTTATTGCTAAGCCGGAGCTAACCATATGTGTGCAAGACAATCACATGTACTCCTTACAGGCTAAATGGCATATTGCAAGAGCATATAGCGTGATCACATTGCAAGAATAATATTACAAGAGGAGTATTACAATAATAGTATTACAAGAGTTATAATGCAAGATTTAGGGTAAAGACTGCAGACATTTTCCAGTAAAAAGATTGCTTCATAAGTCAATAGCTTTACCACTTCTGTATTTGTCTTTCTTATCTCCTTCATTTGTTTGTATTAACTACTGTGGTTAGCTACTGTGGTTTTTCTGCATGTTACTTTAGCCAGGCACTCGCTCTTGTGAAGAGTCTTGCATCATCAATGACTGTCGCCATTTTATCAGCGCCTTTATGAAGCATCATATGAAACCTTTATTTTGTCCACAATACCCTTTCTTTCTTTAGTGCTTTGATTCAAGATCATTGGAGTGTAAGTTTAAAAAAATTGTGTAAGAAGATTTAGCCTAATTATAGCTCAAACTCCCCTCCTGTTATCTTTGCACACCTTGCCATCAACAATACATGTAACACAAGTTGCAGTGCAGTTTGAGATGAACACAGTTTGAAACTCCTTTAGTTATTCCATCCATTTGCAGCTATGGGGAAGGTTGTTACAGAAGAAGTGATGTTTCTAAAAAGAGTGTTCTGTAGTCAGTGGAGAATTATGACAAATACCATCACTTTGTCTTTAAGGTGCTGTAAGACTCTTGTGTTGTGATCTAGATTTTTCCACAGTTCTTCTTAACTGCAGATATTGTACAGTATTTCTATTTAGTCTGCTCTCTCATCTTGTTTCTTACACCTAGCTCATCAGCTTCTTTTCTCTTAGTGTCTCCCTTACCGTTATACTTGAAATCTAATGTCTTTTTCTTGCCCTAGCCTTCAGTTTGTTGTCTGTACTTCTGGTTTATGTGATTTTTTAACATTTTTGGTTGGGATGAAGCCACTAACAAGGCCTTATGCCAAGTGTATTGGTGCAGCATATACAGTAATACCTCGGATAACGTTTACCTTGGATAACGCTAAAATTGCATAACGTTAAGTAATCTGGGGAGGAAAATTGGATCGAATAACATTAAGGTCCTATGGGATGGATCGGATAACAACTGCTAAAGCCTGTGCGGTTACAATGTATCTCTATGGAGCTTTAACGTTATCCAATCCATCCTATAGGATTTTAACATGCATCGGATAACACTAAAAATCGGATAACACCAAGACTTGTGGAACCGAGTTTTAGCTTTATCCGAGGTATTACTGTATGACTTAATTTGTGAGAGTTCATATGTCTGTGATACTGGTTGAAAGAGATGATCTTGTGACCGGTTTTAAATGCTGATTCTCAAAAAAAATATTTTATGGCAAACACTTTGTAGCAGTTACACTCCTGAAATTGTCATTCTGATTTCATAAGAGGAAAGGAAGGCATTCATAGGGCAGCTCCCCAGACAATTGAGCAATTGGTACCAAGAGCCACCTGCTCTCCTTAAGGGCATTTCCCATTAAAACCTTATTTAAATTAATTGTGTTCAAACTTACTTCCTCCACCTTTCAGTGTTTCGGTCAAACCTGTTACTCCTTCTGTCCCTGTTAACCCTAATTCTTAAAGGCACAACATTTAATCAATGTATAAAAAACCTGAAAAACACAGTTTGGCAGCGTAGTTCTTTGCTTCATCCTTCACACCAATTAGACCTGTTTTTATTGTCAGTGCCTGGCTACAAAATTCTGAAGGAGCTGAGGAGTTTTAGTTTGAATGCCTGAATACTGCAAAGGGATTACATATGACCATATGACTCCACTTCAGTACTAATCATCATCTCAGTGAGAAGTTATTGAGTTGTTCTACCATGCTGAGGTCTTGCTTATTCTTCTCATTCCATTTTTTTGGGGGGTGGAGACAACATTTGGTATTAGACACAGCTAGGCTAACCTTTCAGTGTTTTGGAAATAGTTCCCCATGGGAGATTGGCCATAGCTTGTGCTTTTTGGAATTTTATCTGAAAATAGTTTGATCTCAACAGTGGCTGGAAGGCTTGAAATCTAATCATATCTTTTGCTAGTTCTTTTCAGTTTCTCAAACCTGTGAATTTTGTGAATTCTTCTTCCATGTCTAGGTCAGACATGAAACTGCCAAAACAAAACCACCTTTTGGTGAATTCAATCTGTAGTTCCTTTCATCTGACCTAGTGGAAACAACAAGGTTGCCATTACCAGGATATGCCTGATTGTGGTCCAAAAATTACCACAAACGTTGAGTAGGCTTTTTCTGTGTGCCCCCATTATTGTGATGTTTAAGCATTTCTAAACTTCCCTTAGTGGTTCCTGCAACAAAAGGGTGGGCTATAAATGCAAAATAAATAAATGGACATAAATAAACAATATAAGCAAACAAACTGACAGACAACATACCAATCAAATAAAATTATTTTCACTAGGATTTAGCTATCCTGATTTAAAGAAAATGAGAAAAGACTTAAAGAAAATGAGAGTTTTCAACTGAACCTAAGCAAAGCCACTAGTTGGTGGATTTGGGGAGTTTTAGTCCCGAGAGGTTGCCAGTAGGTTAAATCCTAATTAAGTGTTGTCTACTATGTGCAAAGGGACTGCAGTGGCTCAAAAGGTGAAGGTTGTGAAATGACAACTGGAAGGTCAGAGTTTGATTCCTGAGTACTGCAGGACAGAGTGATCTCCCGTTGTTGTCCCAGCTCCTACCAACCTAGCAGTTTGAAAGCAAGAAATCGCAAGTAGATAAATAGGTGGTAAGGTAAACGGTGTTCTTTGCATTCCGGTGTTGAGTCATGCCTGCCAGATGTCCATGGAAACATCTGCAGATGCAGACAGGGCTGGCACCTTAACTATAAACAGAGATGAGCACTGAACCATAGAGTTGGATACAACTGGCTTTTGAGCAAGGCCGACCTTTACCTTTACTATGTGCCATGGCTGCAGAAGGCACAACACTCCTTAAAATTAAATCAGTTTTCATTTTCCCCCTGTTTTGAGAAAATATGAAAGCTAATGAAGAATTGCAAAGGCCATTCTAATCTAAGGTATACTGTTTCTGAGGTATACTGTTGCACGGCTGATTTTATGAAGAGGGAGACAAATGGAATAAAAGCACAGTTTAATTTGGTTCGCAAAGTTTGAAATGCATGCTGTAATATTTTGCAAGTGCACAGGCAATGCTTTAATTTATATTACAACCACTCTGTCCATCTGTCTGTCAGTCTACTAACTGCTACTCTACTGTACAGAGCTATTTATGTTAACGTAGGTATGCAACTTGAAGCTTTTTTAAAAAAAAGACCTTTCTGGCAGACTATTGGGACTGTTTTCAGTGTGAGATAAAGAAAAGCAGGACACCCATGGTGGACTGAAATGTAATTTGTAAATGTAGTTAGGTTTAAGAGAGTTGTCTGGTGTAAAAGGAGACCTTTCCGACTGTTCACAAGTAAAACTGTCAGCACTCAGCATGCAAGCTCTAGAGACAGATGGTGCTCTTCAAGGAAAAGGGTGGAGAAGCAGCACAACATGAGTGAATGAAAGGTATGTGAATGCTATGTGAGGTGCCTGTGTGTGAATATTTATTGGTAGCATGACAGAGAGAGAGAGAGAGTGTGTGTGTGTGTGTGTGTGTGTGTGTGTGTGTGTGTGTGAGAGAGAGAGAGAGAGAGAGAGAGAGAGAGAGAGAGCATCTGCACAGAATCTGGAAGGTATTATGCTCAACCACTTCTCTCAGCCACAAATTTATTGCATAGCTCTTGGTGTGAGTGTGTAAAGTAGCACATAGCACAGTCTGATAGCATGATCTAGTACTCTAGGCTCTGTTGGAGACTGAGTAGTAATGTGGGATTTCCTGCTTGTGTATGTGCTTGTGTGCAGATGGAGAAACACGTTGTAGGTATCTGGCTATTTTATTTGCATAAGGAGATACAAGGGCTCTGTCTTTTGTGCTTTTACTGTTTGAACCACTGATGCAAGCCTGCTCTCTAAACTAGAGCATTTTACATCATCCTAGTTTTTGTTGTTAAGTCTGTCAAGTTGCTTACAATTTACTGCAACCCTAATAGGAGTTTCAAGGTATGTGGGATGTTCAAGGAATGTTTTTTTTATTGCCAGCTCAGTGACCTTCCATGTCTTGACTGGAAACTTGAACCCAGAGCTCTTAGGTCCTAGTCAGGCATTATGTCTATTGCACTACACTGCTTCCAAGAGGTTATTTGAAAACAACTTGGGTCAGAGTTGCAGAAACCAGTAAGAGGCTTTTCAACCTTTCTGCTATTCATTTTATTTTACTTACCGGTACTTTTATCAGAACCACAGGAAATAGATTATGAGGCCATGAAGATAGGTAGCTAAAGATATATTTACAAAGAATTTATGTAGTACTTAAGAATGTATTTAGAGTTAGCAAATAATAAAATCTAGGGATTTAATTAGTTTTTTCCTTTTTTGCTCTCAGACTCCATCTAATGACAAGTGTTCTACATTTTAACTCCATCATGTTCTGTAATTGCCAGTTCTAATAATTTCACTGTGATCAGACAACACAGCTTTAACAAGAATCTATATAATCTCTTGTTTAATATCATGTATTAGTCATCCTTTTGATCTTATCTCTCTGCAGTTTGCTTGGGGCTGTTGGCAGAAATGTTCAAGAGTATATTAACAGCTGTGGTGCTGTAGGTGTAGCTATCTGTCTTGGCTGGGCGCCCAATGTAGGCTTGACAAATTGTTTTATTCCTTTCCCATAAAACATATGAATTTGTGTAGCAGTGATGGATTGCTATCAAATTACTTGCTTTAGGCCTGAAAAGTGATGACAGTTATAAACATAGAAATTTTGGGGTAGCTGCCATACAGTTTTGTGTCTAGGATGGCTATGTTGGTTCATTGGAAACCTTAAAAGACATCTATGCTAATACATTTCACTAAGCATGAAAGGTAAAAAGGAAGAAAAAAGTGACCTAGGCATTGCTGTGCAGGAACTAAGTACAATTATTATATTTGAAAAATTAGTGCCCATGAAACTAATTATATATCATAGATTGTCCCCATGTCCCAGTGCCTGGGCACCTGTATCCTGGCAAACTTTACTTCTCTGAATTCAAAGAACGAAGACATCTGAAGAGCAGGTGGCTTGAAGAAAGTAATATTAAGTATAATTAAGTTTCTTAGTATTTGTGGGATAACTATGTTGCTCAAACAGTAGCTGGATATAAAGTTCGTAATGCTAGCACTGGAGTTCTCAACCTTTTAAAGCCAGGGGCTGGGTCATACTCCCCCAGACAGCTTTGGAGGCCGGATGTCCATTTTGCCCTTCCTTCACCACATGGCACTTCCTGATGTGGTGAAAGTGGTGGTGGGCCAATGAAATGTAGCTGTGGGCCACAGACTGCAGATTGAGAATCCCTGTGCTAGCAACTAGATTTGTAAAAATTGAATGGAAATCTCTGATGTCTGTGACAGAAATAGACATATAACATAGTACAGAAACTACTTAAGCCGCCCAAGCTACTTGGATTTAAGCCAATTTCACTTTATTTCCAGTATCCTGAGCTCGGGAGAATTTAATTGGAGTTTTCAGTAGCTGTGTTCTGCTATGAATATTTCCTAACCCATTACTTTCAAATGGCTAATTAAACGATTAAAAGAGTGAACATGATGAAGGTCAGGCCAGCCTTTCAAGCAAAGGTCAAGAAGCTCTGGTGAATTGTCTCCTGGGTATCTCCTTTCCCCCAGCATACTATGGAACACGATGTGAAATACTGGATACCAGCCTGACTGTTGATCTTAAGAAGTCCAAGGAAGCTTCACGATTCTTCCAGGCCAAATGCTTGTTAGCTGTAGGCAGCAGACGCCTACTATAATTCTGTCGCAGTTAAACATTTTCAGGGTAGCAGAGAAGATGATAAAGTGGAAAGTACTTAAGAATTTTGACTTGTGTACAAACACATTTTGGATTCATATCTCTGCTCGGCTCTTTGAAAGTTAGATCAAATACATTCTGGGTTCTAGCCTTGGCTGTAGTATACTTTTCCTGTTCTTTTTCTACAATCCAGAGAGCAGAAAGAACCATGCTCACATAATCTTGAAAGTGGAGTTTACCAGGCCATTATGGGAAGAAGTGCAGAATTAAAATGGCTTGAATTTATCTTGAACAGAGCAGTGTACCAACTAAATTTTGGTAAATTAGGGAAAGAGATCAAAAACATAGTTGCACAGATGGGGAAAATGAAATGCTCCTAATTCTGCAGAATAAATGTATGCAAAATGAAGATCATACCAAAATCAATTTTTTTACTGGAAAATCTTCTTATAAGAATAAAAGAGAAAGAGCTAAATGATTGGCAGAAGATTTTGAATAGATGTTATAATGGTAGGAAGAGCCCAAAAGTGGCAAAATCTGTATGGTATCTAAAACAATTAGAAAGGGGTTTAGGAATTCCAAATACAGTAATACCTCAGGCAACAATTGCATCGGATAATGCTAGAATCGGATAACAATACCTTTTTTTGTGTGTGTGGAAAAAATGGATCTGTTAGTGTTATCTGATGCAATCGTTTGCTGGGGCAGAGGGGCCTGGAAAGGTGAGGGGGGCTGAGGGCGATCACTGGGTTTGTCCCCTGAAACACCCCCCCCCAGCCCAAGCTAGTGATCGCTGGGGCTGGGGGGTGCTTCAGGGAACAAACCGCGTGGCCGCATGGTTTGTCCCCAAAGCCAAGCTGAGCCCCCAGGCTAGTGATCCCTAGCCTGTGCTCCACTTGGCTTTGGGCACAAACTTCCTGGGCTGCAGGGGAAGCCAAGCGGAGCCCAGGCTAGTTAGCCTGGGTGCCGGTAGGCTTCGTCTGCAGCCTGGGTGGGCTGTGAGGGAAGCCAAGCCCAGCCCAGGCTAGCTAGCCTGGGTGCCGGTAGGCTGAGGAAAATGCAGCCTGTGGGCCATACACAACATTTTAAAATTTTTATTTTTTTTATTTTTACAATATACCGGTAGTTATAAATCAATATGGGCAAAATAAACACATAATAAAAAATTATAATGCCAATTTTGTGACTCCCATCTTCTTGTTCTGTTGTTTCTGAATCCGAATATTGGCTATCAGCCATGAAGACTGTCCTGAGAATATAATGCAGTGGCCTTTCATCTGCCTTCCACATCGCAGCATGATCTCCATACCACTGATCCATTCCCACTAGTCACTTTCTAGTCCTGAGTCCTTTTGGAACACAAAGTCCTCATCAGCCCAGGCTAGTATTATGTAGCTGCTGCCCTCTATCATGAGGACTGTCACCCTTCCCTATGGATTTTGGCACCCAACCTATTAGTCGTCAGGGTTGTCAGGTTAGTTAACCACCGCCTGACACTTGGGGTTGAGTTCCTGGCAGTAGGGTCTACTCTAGTACCATAGCAGGATAACCTGGCCATTCAGCTTTCTTCAGGACCTTAAAATATCTATCCATTTTAATTTACTTCATATATTTTAGTTTTTGGCGTATCATGACCTTAACACAGCTCTGCCAACCCCCAATCCCACAAGACAAAAATGATAAAAATTTCCTTGAAGGCATGGCAGTTTTGCATAGAATAAGGTGCAGCATATAGTGAGAACATGATTTGTTCCTTTCTCCTGCTTTTACTCTAACAAGCATTCTTGAGGGTAAGCAAGATCAAAATCAAATTAGAAGATGGAGGAGGGTGCTCTTTGGAAAAGGAGTAATATTAAAGGAGGATAAGGCTGAGAGACTCAACCCTCCCCTACATCACTTAGGCTGAGGGTCAGGCTGCCTAAATGTCAGATCAACATGCTCATGTGGGGGCTGCTGGTGGATAACAACATGCTGTGTGAATGTGGAGAGATGCAGAATCCAGATCGTCTGCTGGTCTGCCAGTTGCTACCAGAAACATGTACTGATAATGACTTTATTTTGGCCAACAACTAAGGCAAGAAGGTGGCTTCATTTTGGCAGTTAAAAGCCTGACCTAGACATGAAATGAGGGAGTTCACAACATCTTTATCCTGCATTTGCTTACAGAATATGGGCAGCCCCTATCCCTTTCCTCCCTCTCCCTCCCTCCCTCTCTCCCTCTTCCCTGTCATAGAGGTGAACTGGTCCTGTTAGTGATATCTAAAACAGCTGTTCCATGATAAACCCAGGGCAGCTGCAGGGCAGTGTGTGAAAAAGACATTCAGCAGCCTCATGTTCCTAAAATGTGAGCTTGCATTTGCCACGTTTTCTGTAGGATAGCAATTGGCTGGCATTAACATTCCTTCATGTTGCATATTAAAAAGAACATATCTTAAGCAGCTAATAATATGATTTGAATGCATATAAGTGTTTTAGTTTATAGGTGTGATGTTTAGGTTGAAACTTCCACTACTGTTTTGGAAACCAGTCATGTTGCCAATGTAGGCTGAAACCACTCTACGCAGGTGGTTTCTGAGGTCCCTGTCAGGTGTATTGGTGGAGAAGCTGGTAAGGTCAGGTCCCCACAGCATTAGGCCGGCTGGTTGACAAGTAGTTTGAGAGAAGCTGATGAGAAGTTTTTGTTTTGTTTTTTTGGGGGGGGATGCAGTTTCACAGCCATGGTACCCTCCATGCGTTTGGAGCTGCAGCTTCCATTAACTGTCCATTGGTCATGCTGAGTGGGATAGTTATGGAAGTTGCAGACATTATGTTATGGAAGATGACAGTAGGTAATGGAGTTTTGTAGAAGGCAGTGGGCTGTATCCATGTTTCCAGTCACAAGGAAATTCTGATTGGTGTGGTGTTTAGCATTCTAGTTTACTTGCTTGCAGGATGCCATGATGTCAGTAGAGAAATAAAGGGTTGGCAGCTGTTGTATAGTTCTCTTGCTTTGGACAGCCCTACTCTGCAAATTGCCACCTGCACAGAGAAGCAGGCATCAGTTTTGGTGTAGTGGATAGAATGATGAACTTGGCCTTCAATCTCTGCTTAGCTATGGAAACTCAGTGAGGTTGGGGGGAAATTGGTAAAACCACTCCTTAAATATTTCACTTATCTTGAAAGCTCTGCTCTAGGGCCATTGTAAGTCATTTCAACCCTAGGGAACATAACACAGAGATGCCAAAAGCCCTCGTGGTGCAGTAGTTAAACTCCTCTACTGCAGCCAAAACTATGCTTATGATTAAAGTCAATCGGTCATAGATTTACAATTTGTTTTAACCTACTATTATTCCATGAAGTGTCACTATGTTTAAAAAGCTTCATATTCCAAACTCTAGAATACATGATTGAGAACGAAAACATTTATGTTCCTAGCAAATCTAGCAGTCTTCCAGGAAATGTTTGTACCATTGTCTCAAGTTTATGTCAAGAAATGATCTGTTAAAAAGTAACAAGTAGCTCAACTTTATAGCTGCCATTTTATTTCTGTTTAAAAGTGATAAGTAGTAGCTGATCCCCAGTCTAGACACAAAATTTGCTGAAGTGTGAACTGTAAAGCATAAGCTAATACTTTTGATTGTGAAATAGAAACAGAAATGTATCTATGTAGTGTAGCAAAAGTTAATGATATAAAAAACCCCTTCAAATATATATTTATTGTTTGGGAGACTTTTAGTCTTTTTACTAAGTCAAGGTATTTGTAGTCTTTCTACTGGATACAGCTATTTGTACAGCTGGAAGATTTCAAGCTCTGAATGTTTCAACGCTTGGTTTGTTGACCTTCTGGCATCAATCAAATTTGAATGGTTCACAGCAAGAAAAAATAGATGTAAAATTCCAACAGAATACAGGATAATTTACAGCTCTTGTTTCCACCAAATACACAATTAGTTTTAGATGGCTTAAAATATTTTACTAATTTTTTTTTAAAAAAACTTTCAATATAAATATCTTTCTTTGTCTTTGAAATAAAACATCTAATTTAATGTTTACAGTCTGATATTTTACCCTGTTCCCTTTTAAAGGCCAATTTAATAAGTAATGTCTTGCTATGCATCTGCTAGTACAGTTGTACCTCGCTTAAAGAGCATAATACGTTCCACAGGATTGCTCTTTAAGTGAGTTTGCTCTTTAAACGAAACACCATTGTAAGTGATCAATTGTGGGGTGGATTGCGAACCCCAATTTATTTGTTAAGCGAGTTTTTGGTTGGTTTTATTTGTTAATCGAAGTGAACATTCAGAGAAAATTCTGCTCTTTAAGCGAGTTACTCTTTTAAGCGAGATGCTCTTTATGCGAGGTTTGACTGTATTTTCATTTTAGGAGATCAGGGCTGCTTTTAATGCCATAGGAAGATTTTTTGTATAGCTGATTTCTCCCTTAACCAGAATATGGCTGGTTCCTCACAAACGAGAATAATTTCATTTGTTTCAGTTTGATAGGAGCTTACAAATTTTGTATTTCTCATGTCAGCACAGCATAGCTCAGTGCTATAAAGCACTGTCTCCCTTTTATGATTATGCAGTATTCTAGCCATGCAGCACAGGCAAAAGGAGGCAGGGCTATTGTCCAAAGCTGAAGTAGAAGAATAACATGGAAATAGATGTTTTGGGAAAGAGTCTCTGTTCTTTAATTCTGAATGGAATGACCAAGGGTTCATTTGATTCCCCCCTTCCTTTCTGTTGATACAGTGGAACCCCGCATAATGAACACTTTGTATAATGAAAAATTCGTACAATGAAGTGTTCATGTACTCTGCGCGATATCCCACATAACTTTTTTTCATTATACAGGGTTTTTGTTAAGCATGGTGTACCCCCACTTAAGGTAACCCCCACTTAAGGTAAACCCCATATAATGAACTTTTTTTTCATTATGCGGGGTATTGCCAATTGGATCTGCATACCGCGGGGGGAAACCGGATAGTGAAGAGCTCCGTGGAACGGAGCTTTTTCGTTATGCGGTGTTCTACTGTACATTAGATATGATCAGTGGACTTGTGGAAGGGAGCATTGACTAGCAAAGAAGTCTAAAGACCAAATTCAGTTCCATAGGTGTTCTAAAGGAGCCTGTGAGAGGGTAAACTAAAGGTAGGAGGATGGGCCCCAAAAATACCAGTATATTTAGTTTAAAACTCTTACTTCCTTGGGCAAAGGAACTAGATTTTGCTTGTGTTTCCCCAAGAGAGCTTTTAGTCATTAAAAACTAATCTTATGTAGCTATGTGAAAAATCTCTTGCAGGTTCATCTGATTTTGAGCTGTGTTTAAACCTCTAATAAAGGATTAAAACTCCCCACTACCACCACAACTTTGATTTCTAACTTGTCCTACCTGAAGGTTGTCTTCAGAACTGGGTTGCTCTTACAGAGTGTTGTAAGGTCTATGCCAGGCACCCTGGGGGAAAACAGTTTGCTTTGTAGAGTTGGTAAACACCAGATTAGATTGAGAGTGGTGTTATTCATAGGAGTGACCTCTAGAACATTGTAAGGTTTTCTTAAATTTCAGCTTCCTTTCTGTGGATTCTGAAAGCAATACCAACATTTGGAAGTGCTCGGGGGACTGGATAGGGGGAATGGCAACATAAACATCAATGAAGTCTATTTTTTTTTTTGCCTTTTCAAAGAGGTATAGTATGCTTAGTTTGAATCCAGTCTTTATCTGATCACATGCTCCCAAGTTAGCTGTTAATGATCAAAATGCCCTTATGACAATTTGAATTGCTGCCAATGTCACCCACTGCTGGAAAAAATAAAATAATTAACCAGAATGGATCTGTTGAGATATAACTGAGGCAGCATATCTGTTGATTATACATGGACCTGTGCCAGCAGTTAGCAGGGAGGTGGTGGAAACAGCAGTGAGTCACAAGCAGCATTTATTTATTGGGTATAGTTTCATTAAGTGGTGAAGTAAACATTGGGAAATTATCGGACTACTTCTGTAGTTGTGGCTCAATCCAGACCCCAGTGATTGACTTCTTTACATATTTATGGTAGGCTGCTGGTGAAAATGGCAGAAATAGTAACCGTTTTATGCTATGTACCTGTTGAATGTTGGTCAGGTGTTCATATAAGATTCTGTCACTAATTCTGTTTCCTTCTAAGGGTCAATGTCCATAATCTGCCCTTCTGGTTGTCATCAGCAGCACAGCATGAACATATTACTTTGTTGTCGTGTGTTGCTTCAAGTTGTCTCCATTTTATAAAAACCCTATAAATGAGTGACTCATTCCCATCACAGTTGTCTGATGAGGAGAAATTGGAATTCTCTGGTAATTATGAAAATGTTCTGAGTGCCCAAACAGAGTCTTCTTATCTTGTGCAGCACCCTTAAAAAGATGGTTCTAAATTTTTGAACCCTTTGGCTAAATTATCAAAGCTTTCTACAATGAAATATCAATTTAGACATGCTTGTTGATATTGTCTCTTTACATGATGTTCTGTTTCCTCTTTGTAGGTCCTTTTGTTCTGCATTACAGCTGCCCTGTTTATGTTCTTTTTCAGGTATGTTAGTACACATTTTTCTTTATATTCAGGTGTTGCTTGAAACAGAGCATCGCCTGGTTTTGTATCTTCTAGTTTTCTTGTGAAATAGAAGGTTATTAATGTTAATGCTTGTTAAAATTTATTTAGAGTACCTTCTTTACATTGCACAAATATAACCTTATTCATGATCATCTGTTAATGATGAAGTGCACAAGATACTACTGAGGGAGTATCATGGAAGCCACTACTTAAAGTTTACATTTTATGCTTATATATGATTCAGTTGTCTTTATCCTTTTCATAACTATTATTAAAATATTAATTACCTGTTTCTGAAAGTTCTTCACCCAAAGCATTTGCAAACTTATGGCCTATGTATCTTTTGGCAGTAATTGCTTTTCCTGTTCAGCCCTGTCTGCTAGAAGTGTTGGATCATCATATGTTTACAATTCTGTACTATCATGGTTCAATCATGCTGGACTATTTCTTGCTTTCTTCATAAATTTATTTTCCTTTAAAAATTGAGTTTCCTTGAACTGATTAACTTTTTAAAAATGAACTATTGTGCAATGTTCTACAGAAAGGCTTCAAAAGAATCTGTATTGGTCAATACCACAGTTGAAGAATTTAATTTGGTTTAATTAATTTGAGAACTGAGTTTGGTATTTGCAAACCTAGATTCCAAGGAAGTGACAGTTATTTAAGACTTATTTTTAGGGTTCAAGGATACACTGGATAAAAAGCTTGTGGACATTCAGTTTGGAATGGCCTATAGGTGCATGACCTTTGGAATAACCTACCTATTGGATGCAATTGAGGGAATCTTTGTTTCATAACTCCAGCATTCACTGTTTCTTGCTGGCAAAAAGAGCAGAGGGTTTATCTCAGCCTAGCCTTTTGCTCAATGGAAAGAGCAAAAAAGACCATACAGTAATACCTCGGATAACGTTTACCTCAGATAATGCTAAAATCGCATAACGTTAAGTAATCTGGGGAGGAGAATTGGATCGAATAACGTTAAGTTCCTATGGGATGTATCGGATAACAACCGCTAAAGCCTATGCGGTTACAATGTATCTCTATGGAGCTTTAACGTTATCCGATACATCCCATAGGATTTTTAACATGCATCGGATAACACTAAAAATTGGATAACACCAAGACTTGCGGAACCAAGTCTTAGCGTTATCCGAGGTATTACTGTACATGATTGCTATGGTGACAAGGCCTTGGCTGGGCTGGAAGACAATGGAACAGTATGGCCAATTACCAGTTACTTGTGAGCCCTGGTGGTGCAGTGGTTAAACTGCTGTACTGGAGCCAAAACATTGTGAGTTTGATCCTGATGGGATTAAGGTGACACGGCCTTCCATCCTTCTGAGATCAGTAAAATGGGTACCCAGCATGTTGAGGTCAAAATGATAATTACAGTACAGTAATACCTCATATAACATTAGTATCGAATAACACTAAAATCGCATAACATTAAGGAATCTGGGGGGAAGAATTGCATCAAATAACATTAAGATCCTATGGGATGCTTCAGATAACAACCGCAAAAGCCTGTGTGGTTACAATGTATCTCTATGGATCCCATAGAGGATCAGATAACACTAAAAATCATATAACACCAAGACTTGTGGAACCAGGTTTTAGTGTTATATGAGGTTTTACTGTATCTGTAAACCACCCAGAGGTAGAGAGACCATTGGAGACTGTGAGTTACTTCTACAGAAGGAAGGCTGGCTAGAGTGAAAGAAGCAGCAGGAGACCTTAGGTACTTAAAATGAGGCTGCATGGATGAAAGGATTAGAGAAAAGTCTACAGCAAGTGTTCTCAATCTCTTAAAGCCGGGGGGGGGGGGCAGGTCATGCGCCCTCAGACAGCTTCAGGGGCTGGATGGCCATTTTGCCCTTCCTCTGCCACATGGCACTTCCTGGTGTGGTAGAGGTGGTGGTGATGCCACATGAAATGGTGCTGTGGGCCACATCCAGCCTGTGGGCCGCAGGTTGAGAATCCTTGGCCTACAGTATGAAATATTGACCTATTGGGAACTAAGGGGTTATAGCTGTCAACCATATGGAATTTTTGTATGTCTCTCTTTGGTTTTCATTTCATCTTCTCATTTTCTCTCATGAGTTGCACTTAAAGATAGATCATCATGTCCTACCTTTTCTGTGACTTCCCCCTTCATCCCTTCTTTGAATTTATCCCTGGTTATAGCTTTCCACACATTGAATTATTAGAATGAATTTTTATGCCTTACCAATCCCCAAAATGGGTAATGCCAAAGAACGTTCAAATTATCGAACAGTTGCGCTCATCCCACACGCTAGCAAGGTGATGCTCAAGATAATACAGGATAGACTGCAACAGCATGTGGAGAGAGAATTACCAGAAGTGCAGGTGGGGTTCAGAAGAGGCAGGGGAACTAGAGACCACATTGCCAACATAAGATGGATCATGGAAAAACAAAGGAATATCACAAACAAGTCTACTTATGTTTCATTGATTACACTAAGGCCTTTGACTGTGTAGACCACAACAAAATGTGGCAAGTAATTAAAGAGATGGGAATACCAGAACACCTTATATGCCTCATGAGAAACCTGTACATGGATCAAGAAGCAACAGTTAGGACAGAATACGGAATGACGGAGTGGTTTGGAATAGGAAAAGGAGTAAGACAAGGCTGCATTTTGTCACCCTGCTTATTCAACTTATACACAGAGCACATAATGCACAATGCAGGGATGGAGGAATCACAATTTGGGATCAAAATTGCTGGGAGAAACATCATAGGAAACTTTCATAGGATCAAAGCACACTGCAGATGGTGATTGCAGCATGAAATAAAAAGGTGACTGATTCTTGGGAGACAAGCAATGAGAAACCTGGGGAACATAGTGAAAAGTAGAGACATCACATTGCAAAGAAAAATTCGTATAGTCAAAGCAATGGTATTCCCTGTGGCAATGTATGGTTGTGAGAGCTGGACCATAAGGAAAGCTGAGTGCAGAAGAATAGATGCCTTTGAGATGTGATGTTAGAGGAGAGTTTTGAGAGTCCCCTGGACAGCAAAGGTCAAATAATAAAGATGAAGCTAAGGTACTTTGGACATCAAATGAGAAGAGAGGATTCGCTTGAGAAAGCCTTGATGCTGGGAAGGGTGGAGGGCAAAAGAAGAAGGGGACGGCCCAAAATGAGATGGCTAGATGGTTTTGTAGACATAATAGGCACAGAACTGAGTGAGTTGAGGAGGGTGGTGGAGGACAGAAGTGCCTGGCGGACAGTGGTCCATGGGGTCGCAAAGGGTCGGAATCGACTGTGCGACTGAACAACAACAAACCAAACACTGGTTATTTTGAACAAAGTCACTGCTTATTACTAGCAGTTGGGGTAGTACTTAATGGACCAAACACACTAAGCGATCGATCCCCACTTCTACAGAAAAGTGCTCCAATAGGGAGGTATCCACTGATGGAATTACTTCTATTAGCAGTATGGACAGCAATTTCCCTTCCTCAGCACAGCTTTCTGTATCCCCAAAACCTGCTACAAACCTTTGGGAAAGCCATTTCAACTTGTTTTGGGGTTCCAGAGCAGGAATTATGAAAGGGAAATAAAGTCTTGTTCCAGACCAGCAAAATGTTAGTTCCTGACTATCGTTTCCCATTCTGTGATCTCTAAAGCAGATGGTCATGAGGCAGATGGGAATGGTACAGTAATACCTCGCATAACAAATTTAATTTTTCTGCGAGGCTGCTCGCTATGGGATTTTTTCGCTTTGTGAGTCAGACTCGCATAGCGGAAATTCCAATGGAAAAACTCGCATAACGAGCTTTTTTAGGGGGAAAACTCATCGTGATTTTTTTTCGTTATGTGAGTTTTCCCCATAGAAATGCTTGTTATGCGAGTTTTCTGTAGGGAAAGTCCGACTCGCATAGCGAATTTTTTCCATTATGTGAGTTTTCCTCCATAGAAACGCTTCCTATGCGATCGTTTCCATAGGAGAAGTCTGACTCGCATAGCGAAAATTTTTGCTATGCGAGTCGGATCGCTTTTTGAAAAACCTAGTGTGAGAAAGATTAGCTGGCATAAGGTGGCCGTTGCCCAGGGTATGCCTGACTGTGATTTAGACATACCACAATCTTCAAGGAGGCTCTTTCTGTGTACTCCATAAGTATCTAATGAACAGTATTCTTAAGAGGCAACATGCCTAGTCATTTCATCTGTGTTTGTCATTTGGAAATGTCTTATAATGAGCTGTTGATAAATTTATCTTAATTTTGTTTCAACTCTATTTGTCAGTTTTCCATAGAAGGCATTTACTGTTGAGTGTGCACACACCCCAATCTATTTGCAATTGGTAGTTTCAGGACTCATTAGGAGATGCTTTTCTTTACCTATAATACATATTCTCGAATGCAATGTGAATAAAAATTGCAGAGATGTTGAGAGGTTTCAAAAATGTCAAATATATCTTCCTGCCTTTATGTTAATAGTATCGTGCTCTTATCTCAGAAGGAGCTAGTTTGATAACAGAAAATAATCTCATCTCAAGAATATTTTGTTTCAAACACCTGTTTGCTCCTGTTTTTTAATTAAACTAACTAGAAGTATGGTAAGGTGCATACTGCATGGCCTAATTGAAATCCATGCAGACATGTTCATGGCAAATAATTAAATACAAGCCTCTTGCAGCATACCTTTGACAAAATCCAGCAATTTTCTTGAAGTTGTATGGATAATACCCTCATTTGGTTACTATGGTGATTAATCCCTAGTTGTGATTCACAATGGACATGTCCTAATTCATCTCTTCTAAACTAGAAAGGAAAGTGTAAAGCTAGGGTTGCAAGCAGAAACTAGTAATTAAGGATATAGGAAGTTTCAGTTAATTTATTTCAACAAAGCTGACAAAGAGGGAGGGAAAGAGAATGGCACTGGGATCTTAAAGAATATTTGTTTGCAGATAAATAACATAGATTTCAGTTTTGCTGTCATTTATATATAGATTAAATTGTGGCTGAAGAAGATAGAGTTCCAAAGCTTGTACAAAGGAGCCCTATTAGTTTCAGTAATTGTTTGAAAGATCAAAGTCTACATCGGCTTCTGCAGAGATGAATGTGAGAAATCTCAGAAACTAATGTGTGTCTATTTAACTACACTAGTACCCCGAATAACGTTATGACTTGGTTCCACAAGTCCCGTCGTTATTCGGTTTTTAACGTTGTGCGATACATTGAACACACAATGTTAAAAAAAGCCCTGTTTCCCTGGAGGCTGCAGGAAGCCAGAACGTCGGGATTCGAATCCTGACATTTTGCCTTGCTGCAGCCTTCAGGGAGGTGGGAGAACTTTGGAAACAGCTTGGAGCGGGTCCCCACACCTCCCTGGACCCGGCGGGGGGGTCAGAGCCCCCAAAATTAGTAAAAAAAATGTCCGTTTTTTTTACCAATTTTGGGGTGTCTGACCCCCCCGCTGGGTCCAGGGAGGTGTGGGGACCCGATCCAAGGTGTTTCTGGGCTTCCCCGACGTCCTGAGCCAGTGCAGCAAGCCAGAATGTCGGGATTCGAACTCTGACATTCTGGCTTGCTACACTGGCTCAGGACTTCGGGGAAGCCCAGAAAAAGCTTGGATCGTGTCTGCCCACCTCCCTGGACCCGGCGGGGGGGTCAGAGCCCCCAAAATTGGTAAAAAAAACGTCCTTTTTTTATACCAATTTTGGGGTGTCTGACCCCCCCGCTGGGTCCAGGGAGGTGTGGGGACCCGATCCAAGGTGTTTCTGGGCTTCCCCGACGTCCTGAGCCAGTGCAGCAAGCCAGAATGTCGGGATTTGAACTCTGACATTCTGGCTTGCTGCACTTGCTCAGGACGTCGGGGAAGCCCAGAAACACCTCCAGAGAGATCAGAGGACCCGATCTACAGCTGCAGGGTGGCTGGGGAAGCTGACGGGGACTCCCTGTCGGCTTCCCTAGCCACCCGCCCATGCCTCCGCAGCTGTGGGGTGGCTGGGTAAGCCGATGGGGGAGCCCCCCGTCAGCTTTCCAGCCGCCCTGCTGCTAAGAACGACTGTATCGTATAACGTTAAAAATCACGTTATTCGATACAAGATTTTTCGAAAATCTTGTAACGTTATGCGGTTTTCACGCTATACGGTACTCATGTTATACGGGGTATTACTGTACTGCCATTTTTGTTTGGCTGCAGTTATTCTCTATATTATATGATCTCTTTGAAATCTCTAATGCAGGGGTGCCCAAACTTTTTGGGCCAAGAGCTGGTCACATGGTTCAGGGGTGCACAAACTATGCCCCGGGGCCCGGATTCAGCTCCCAACACCAATTCTTCCAGCCCGTGCCACCCTCATTGTTCCCAGAAGCGGAAGTAAAACATGCCATATGGGTGCATTTTACTTCCGCTTCTGGGAGTGACAAGGGTGGCACGGGCTGGATTAATTGGCATTGGGGGCTGGATCTGGCCCCTGGGGCGTAGTTTGGGCACCCTTGCCCTAATGGAACTTGAGATAGAGGGTACAGTTTAGAAGGTTTTTGATGTGCTGAATAATTTCATTAGCTGCAGTGATATTTTCTTTTGGGAAGAGGGTTAATGAAATATGGACCAGTGAAGTTTTGATAGGGCTTCGAGCAGTGATTTAGGTACCATAATCTTTCATCTGCCCCTTTCCATAATAGGCCACATGAGCATATAAGTATTTGCCAACCCATGGAACCAAGTCATAACGTTATCCGGGGTACTAGTGTATTACAACTGTCATACATCATTACAACTGTCATTTGTCTACTTAAATATTTTATTAAATGCCAAGGACATGAATATAAATCACGTATAATTTACCCAAATTAGTTATTATGACTATTATGCCTCACTGTTTGGTATTAGAGAAAGCTGGTATCACACTCAACAGTCAGAAGAAAACTATGCTCCATAGACAAGAGAGAAGGAAAGCTGCAAAGCAGTCTGATTGGTGGTGATGGTGCAGGAGAGTTTTTAATCCAATTCTTTTGCCAAGCCCAAAGTGTTGATGCTGCCATCTGGGGATTGGAAAATTGCTTTGTGCAAGTGGCGTTTTTATCATCATCATCCCATTCTTGTGTTTGAGTTTCAGTTTCCCATGAACCTGAAGGAGACAATAGTATCATATGAGATGTCTGCTAAAGCTGAAAGGGCAAGTGTGTCAATATAAATGCTACCCAGAAATAATTTGCAGGATCTTTTCCATCGACTGTTTCTCTTTCTGGCCAACCAGTCCAGTTGGACACAAAGGAATTAGTCAAGCTCTTCATCCTTTGATCAAAACTGAAGTTTGACTGCTACTTTTTGGTTTTGTGTAGGCATTTGGGAAACAGTTACTGAGTGAATCCAGCATTCTTGCTTTTGCTGGTTTTATTGCATGAGATTCAGTGGTGGTGAGGATACTAGAGAAGAGAATTGCTAGCAAGCAAAGCTGAGCTTACAACAGTCCAACCAGGGAACCATTCCTTTCTCCAACCCCCATCCAAAGCCATTCTCATTTTATAATGGGGTTTCTATTTCAGGTATATGCCTGACTTTCTGAACCAGGGAGGTGTTTACCTGCATGGTGAGCTGATTGTAACCTGAGAAGCTTTTAACTCCTAAAGTTTCAGGCATCTTTGTCCAGAGCCATCTCTGGAGGAAGCATAAATGAGTCTCATCCATTTCCTTTTTAGGTCCCCTCTTGTCAATCACAAAGCCCCTTTGTCCTCTTAATGCATTGATGTGACTGGCCTTTTGCTGTCAATCATGCTGTTGTCATCCTTAGATGCAAAATAATAGAGGGGGAAATAGCTCTAGTAGTTCTCAGACCTTGGAGAATAAGTTGCTTGGGGCTATGCAGGAGACCTCTGTCTCCCAGCTGCCTGAAATGCTTTTTCTGTAGAGATTAGATCACCAACAATGCTGTACATTACCCCTGAAGTTTTCACCTGCTTCCGCATTGCTGAGAACAAGGCAAAAGTTACAAGGATGATGATGATGATGGGAAAGCAACTGAGCTTTACTGATTTAATTTTTTTCTTTGGTCCTTGCATAGAAGCACTACAATTTGAAAGTGAAAGCACCTTATCTGAGAGTTGTTGTTGTTCAGTCGCACAGTCGATTCCGACCCTTTGCGACCCTATGGACCATTGCCCTCCAGGCACCTCTGTCTCCCACCATCCTCCTCAGCCTGTCTAGTTTTGTGCCCATTGCATTTACAATACCATCTAGCCATCTCATTTTTGGCCACCCCCTTCTTCTTTTGCCCTCCACCTTTCCCAGCAATTTTATTATGTTCTTCTTTAGGGAAATTATTAGGTTTTTATAAAGCAGAAGTTATTTATTTCCTCTTCCTTGTATCTTAAATATTTAAGATGTGTTGTTGCTGGCTGTAATACTACCCCGCTGTTCCTTTTGCACTGTTTTGTGGTGTGTTCCCACAAAAGATGATGCACCATTTCCCTCAATTATCACTTACTAATGCAACCGTTCTCCTGTATAACAAATCTGTATATGAGTAAGCCCTATTATTTATGAATGATATTTAATAAGCAAAGACAGCATTATCAGACTCCTTTTTAAGTCTTCTAAATTAATATATTATGTCATTGTGAATATACAATATTATCTTTCTGTATTATGTAGTTCTAATATCTCCTTTAGTTGCAGTCGAATCCCTATTGATTTGGGAGTACAGTAATACCCCGGATAACGATTGCATCGGATAACGCTAGAATCTGATAACGATGCAAGTTTTTTGGGAAAAACTTGCATCGGATAACGATTCTTTTAGCGTTGTCCAATACAATGGTCTCCGGGTGTGGGGTGGTTTGGGTTGAACTACCCAATCCACCCCCCCAACCGCAGTAGTCTCTGCCACTGCAGTAGGGTCGGGGAAAAGCACCCACCTTTCCCCCGACCCTACTGCAGTCGCAAAGCCTCCTTGTCTCTTTCCCTCCCTGTATTTAAACTACAGGGAAGGGGGAAAGAGAGAGATGTGATTGGTTCTCTAGAGAAGCAGTTCTTTTTTCCTCCCTGTATTTAAACTACAGGAAGAGAGAGAGTTGTGTTTTAAGTACAGGGAGGGGAAGAAAAAAACACAACCCTCTCTCTTCCTGTAGTTTAAATACAGGGAGGAAAAAAGAGGCGATTGTGTTCGCGATTGCGTCTTTTTTCCTCCCTGTATTTAAACTACAGGAAGAGAGAGGGTTGTGTTTTAAATACAGGGAGGGGAAGTAAAAAACACAAGCCTTTCTCTTCCTGTAGTTTAAATTTAACCGCTGCGGGTGGGGGGTGGCTTTAAAGGCAGGGAGGAAAAGTTATTTCCCTGCCTTCCTTTAAAGCGGTTTGTCCCTGAAGTGAGGGCTTTTTTTTTTAGCGTTGTTCTATGCATGCATCGGACAACACTAAAAATTGGATAATGTCATGACTTGTGGAACCAAGTCATAACGTTATCCAGGGTATTACTGTACATATTAAACTCTGTGGAATTAGTATTTAGATACATAGAGGGATTTCTTCTTTCATGTCCTGATCAAACCTAGACTGCCAAAATGAAGCCACTTTCTTGGCTTTGTTGTTGGCAAAACCTAAGTCCTCATCAGTGCACATTTCTGGCAGCAATCAGCAGACCAATAAATGAGCCAGATTCTTTATCGTTCCACATTCACAATGTGTTGTTGTCCGCCAGCAGCCCCCACTTGAGCATGTTGGTCTTGTATTTCGGGACTCCAACACTCAGCCTATTCCAGGTCCTCCCGGCCAGAGTCCTCCTCGCCCAGTTGGTCCGGCATCCGGGTGGCGGGGAAGCATCCCGCTGCAAGGGCTTTTGTAGCCCGGCGTGGGGGCGAGGCTCGGGAGCGCCGGCAGGTGAAACGAATCCGGGCGCTCCCGGCCAGAGTCCTTCTCACCCAGTTGGTCCGGCATCCGGGTGGCGGGGAAGCGTCCCGCTGCAGGGGCTTTGGTATTCATGGAGGGATAAGAAACTGCCATTAGTTCCTCTAGTTTACTACTGTGGACACTGTCTTGCAGCTGGTCTCGGGGATTTCAGGAAGGATTCGTTCTGGATTCATAGAGGTATATAGATTTGTTTTCTGGACTGTAGGTCCAAAAATTCCCCATGGAGTATCAGGTACCTGGGAAATTCTGGAAGATATATGTCCAAAAACATAAACATACACACCACTAAAGGGAGTTAAACCAGGGCCTTTTCAAAAGCAAAGCATGCAGTTCTTCTTCATGGTATCTGTGAATGCAATTGTTTTGGGTTAAATTCCATTTGCATGATGGCTGGGTCTACTCTATATGACTGAACAGCAAAAACTCTAAATGTGACTTACTCTATCGCTAATGTCTGAACTGATGTTAAGATCATTAATATATCTAGAAAACATACTAAATTAGTAGAAATATTTTAATTAGAAATGCTTAGAAATGTTGCCACAGCTGTATCAGGAAAGGTTGAGTGTGCTACCTGGTTTTGTGTGTGTGTGTGTGTGTGTGTGTGTGTGTGTGTGTGTGTGTGTGTGTGTGTGTGTGTGTGTGTGTGTGTGTGTGTGTGTGTGTGTGTGTGTAATTCTTCTCTTATGTAATCCAGCAAGCCATTTGTTGAACTCCCATTTTTTTAGGACAGGATGCACGTACTATATATAGTTTTACCTTGACTTCAGGATTATTTTTAATCTCCAAACAGCAGAGTCTGGAAAATCACTCTTGTAGTTGCAGTACCGCTACTGAATTTCTTCTTATGCTTGGCTGCCACATTTAGCCTAGGACATTTCAAAGATGACTTGTAGGCGCTAAACCTGATATATAAACAAACACATTGTGGGAAAGGCAGCTTGAATTCATCTGACTATGAACCTACATGGACCACGTCATTATTGACAGTGTTATATTTTTGGTGGTTCACAAATTATCTGGCGTGTTCATTAAGGAGACATCTAGTGAGTCAATCCAAAACCCATGAGAAGTGATTAACTTTTTCCATATGTGAAAAACACTAGATCAGCCCTGCTGGGTTGCAAAGCAGGAAATTGTTTCACAGCAACTTCTTTTTAAATAGGTTCACTTTTTAAAGAACCTATTGCAGTGAATCTCTTTATTGTACAATTGCAGAAGGGAGTCATGCAGAACTTGTTACTTCCTTTTCAAAACTTTGGCAGCTTTGGTTATTACCTCAGATTATTTACATGCACCTTTCTATGACTTCCATCTGCCCTTACTTAAAGCTTGGGCAACTTTTCCAGACACTTTTCTTGAAAAAATTCCCCTTCTTCCTTCCTTTTCCTGACGTGTTGCCTAGCCTCCTAACTCTAAGGACTATAATTCTTTTAACCACCCTAAATTCTGGGAGGAGTTTAAAGTCCAGTAATGTACTGGGTCTAGCTGGCAGGGTCACAACAGCCATTGTTTGATGAAGAGGAATGACGATGACATCTACCATCTTGCTCAAACTTTCATTGTCCTTCTGAATTTAACTGCAGTCCTCAGCACCAGGTCAGTTAGGAAACAAGGATGACTTTCTCAGGGGTCATAACAGTCAAACCTCTCATAAAGAGCACCTCGCTTAAATAGCAATTCGCTTAAAAAGCTGAATTTTCTCTGAATGTTCGCTTCGCTTAACAAATAAAACCAACCAAAAAACTCGCTTAACAAATAAATCAGGGTTTGCAATCTCCCCCACCAGAAGTCACAATTGGTCATTTACAATGGTGTTTCGCTTAAAGAGCAAACTTCCAATCCTGTGGAACACATTATGCTCCTTAAGCGGGGTACAACTGTATAGTGCTGTCCCTGTTACAATGTAAAGCATTTGGTGACAGCTAGATTATGACAGGGCATTTGATTAGTTAACTCTAATCAACTATTTATACCAGGGGTAGCCAAACTATGGCCCTCAACCCAGCCCCGGTCCATGGCACCATTTCATGTGGCCCGCTGCTGCCCTCGCTGCTCCCAGAAGCAGAAGTGGGTGGTTTACGACAGCCATAAAACATGCATGTGTAGACGCTGCTGTAAATGCACCCACGGCTGATGTAAACACATTTACAACAGCCAAGAATGTGTTTTATGGCAGTGTTTATGGTGGGAGGAACCACGTGACCGGCCCGCTCAACCGCGTGACCAGCCCACTGCACAATACTGAGAGAGAAAAATCTTAGTGGTCTTAGCTTTTGGGGACGTTCTCTGTTCATCACGGTTTCTTTTTTTATGCAAATAAACATGAAAGTTCAACATGCTAAATATTGCACTATTATTTAGCAGATTTGTGTTCTAGATCTCTCAGATGATCCAGAGATATTGAATTCTCTTTTGTGTATCAGTGTAGCTGCTTGAATTTTTGGACTCTGTGCTTATGTACCCATCGGACCTTCTCATAATGAACATCTGTGTTTCAAAACCTGCCACTGTATTTCTGGTTGTCTCTGCTACATCAGAGATTACAGTGTCATTGGACAGATAGTAATTTGTGTATAAAAGACACAACTTGAATAATAATTATATTCATATTCTTTACAAGAAATGTCATCGTATTTGGTCAGAGTTCGCATTATAGCACTTAGTGTATGTATTGTGCTTTTCTCACTAAACTATTTAAGATACACCTTTTTAGTTATTTGTAAAATACAGTAATACATTGGATAACGTTCAGGCTTGGTTCCACAAGTCTTAACGTTATGCGATTTTCAGCCTTATCCCATGCATACGTCTCTTGCTGCCTTGGCAACCATTCCTCTCCATTTTCTGATCTCTTGCATCGGCGCTCGGCTGCCTCAGCCTGCCATGAGGCATAGCTCTGTGCTCTGCAATCGGCTGGTCAAGCCTGGCTCAGTCGGAGCAAAGAGCAGCTAGGCTGACTTCACATGGGCGAGTCCGGCTTGATCGTGCACGCTACCCTTGCCTGGGCCAGCCATGAGTTCCAGTGCAAAGGGCTGCCTGAGGAACCTGGTGGGAGCAGCAGCTGTGGTGGCTTGAAGGTAAGCAGGGCCAGGGCTGGGCTGGATTCTCTTGGCAGTACGGCACCCCATTGCTGGGGGTGTGGGGGAGGAAGGAGGGAAGTGGCAGGGAGAGGAGCTTTGGCCTCCTTTACTTCTTTATTACGATGCATCAGGTAACACTAGAAAGAACGTTCTCCGGTGCAAATCTTCCCCCCAAATTTGTCGTCGTTATGCGGTTTTAGCGTTATCCAGTGTAATCGTTATCTGGAGTATTACTGTAAAACACTTTGTCATCTCATTGAAAATGTTCTATTTGAAACTGTTTTAACCCAGCTGTTGCTATGGTTAAATGTTAAAAAAAATTGTTTCATGGTTTTGCACTTACTGTGATTCATACTTCTCACATTCCATGTTTTAACCTAATACATCATGAAAGACTTAAGTCAGCAACCAGACATCTTTGAGTTTTAATCCAGGTGCTTCATTATTGACAGTGCTGTTCATGATTCTTCACCAGTAGCTGATAGTGATGTTACTTAGGGAGTCTGGTCTTCCAGCAATATTTTGTGTTTCATTTGCATTTTCTCTTGATTGAATTTTAAAGATTTAATTTATTAAAATAATTTGCCATTGACTTTATTTATGTATTACTAAGATTTAGCTTCAGTGTCACTGTGAAGAATGCTCCGTTACATTCCGTCAAGCAGCCCTTGCATTTCCTGTTCAGAGAATAGCTTGATTTATATATAAAAATTGTTTTGTATAATTCTGATCCTAAGTAAGGATTCTTAAGGACACATTTGAAACACAAGTGAGCTAAAGGTAAGTACAGTAATACCTCGGATAACGCTAAGACTTGGTTCCTCAAGTCTTGGTGTTATCCGATTTTTAGTTTTATCTGATCCATGTTAAAATCCTATGGGATGGATCGGATAACATTAAAGCTCCATAGAGATACATTGTAACCGCACAGGCTTTAGCGGTTGTTATCCGATCCATCCCATAGGTCCTTAACGTTATTTGATCCAATTCTCCTCCCCAGATTACTTAACATGCGATTTTAGCATTATCTGAGGTAAACCTTATCCGAGGTGTTACTGTATCTTGGTTTCACTTGCGCTGTGTTCCAGTGATGGACAGGTCTGGAGTGGAACCAAAAATATTTTAGCTGAAAGGTTTTGCTGTCAGTAACTAAGCTGTAGGTGAGGCATTTCAACCATTTTGCTTGGAGAAAATCTGTGCATAAGCTGTCTTAACTGCTATTGTTGATTTGAGAGAAAAGGCAAAATGGCCACTTGGCAACATCCAATGGATTGAATTGGGACCCTGAGATTAAGCTCTGAAGTCTGTTGTTCCTCTCTTTTGGTTTTAACATTGCAGTGTTTTCTGAGTTTAGATGAAACAACAACAAGAAGAAAATTCTGGTTTAGGTGGCTGGTTTGATTAGTTTAAAATGGAAGCAGATGTTTCTGATTTTCTTACATCGAAATCAGAGGAAAAGAGGAAATGCAGGAGTCTTGGATCTCTGCTCCTTGTTGTACTAAATTTGTATCGTCCCAAAAAACAAAACTGTCATTTAATTGGTACAGTGTCTCCTTGAGGCACAGCAATGGCTAAGAAATGTTGTTTGTAATTTCTACAACATGCCATTGTTGCTTAAAGTATAGTAGAGCTTTATATACTTAAATTATGTAATTCACAGTGTTTGGATTTGATGTCGGGTTTATTACCTCTTAATTCTGTTTATAGTTGGTGGCCCAGATTCTTCTGACCTAATGTTATTGATATGTGCCATCAATTTCTCTTAATTTAAGATGACCCTGTGAATGAGAGACCTCAAATGGCTTTTCCTCAACTGCCTTGCTCACCTAGAAATTCAAGATAGTGGTTTTCTTTCTGGGTCAATCCATATTATGTTGAGTCTTTTTTCTGCCTTAATACTTCTCTCAACATTATTATGTTGCTGACCTGATGGGTGCCTTTTATTAACAAAGCATGCATACCACCTTGAATCTAGTCTCTTAAATCAAATATCATAATTATTATGTTAATTTAGTAGGCAGACTGTTTCATTTGGGGATTGGAAATAAAATGATAGGCCTTTGCTTAGGGGTTCCCAACCTTTTTACACCACTGTGCGGGCTGGACTGGTGTTTTTCCACAGCATAAATGCTGGCTTAAAATTCATCCGCCGCTGTTGTAAATGCATCTGCTTCTGATGCGGTGATGGTGACTCAGGCCACGTGAAATCGGGCCATGGGCCAGGTTAGGCCCATGGACCATAGGTTGGGAACCCCTCCCTGGCTTAGGGTTTTGGTGGAAATTTAACAGCATGACTTGATACACATTAAGCCATGTTGCTTTTTATTAATGTTTACCTGGGATTCTCAGAATTATTTTACTTTGTTTAATTCTATTTATAGTTAGGTCTGTTAGTGGCAGAGGCTCGTTTATTTGTTGATAAATGGCTAAGACACTGACTGGAAGGCGGGAGGTCATCAGTTTGATTCCTGAGTACTGCAGAATGGAATCGGGAGCTAATGTTCCGTCTTTGTCCCAGCTCCTGCCAACCTAGCAGTTTGAAAGCAAGAAATTGCAAGTAGATAAATGACCACTTTGGTGGTAAAGTAAACAGCATTCCAGGAGTTCTGGTGTTTAGTCATGCCTGCCACATGACCATGAAAATGTTTGCAGAAGGACAGCGCTGGCTCTCCACCTTTGAAACAAAGATAAGCACTGAACCCTAGAGTCGGACATGATTGGCTTTCAAACAAGGGAAACTTACTTTATTATATTTTTATTATATTTTTATGTTTATTATTTAAATCACATAGGGAGTGGTCATATTATGGTAGAGTATACAGGTTGAAGTAAGCAAGCAAATAAGCAAATAAATGAATGAATAAATACTAAGCAATCAAGGTGAAGGATTGATAGAAATCAGGTGGGAATCCTGTACATCTCTTGCTGCTGCTCAGGGGCATGTTTTCGTTTTGGATCTGATGTATGGTTTCTTCTTTTGATCAAAGGGTCATAGAAGAGGGATGAAAATTGGCTTCAGATATCTAGGCTCCAGAAACTCCTGATCTGAATGTAGTATTTCATTTACAGTTTGTGTGTGTGTATATATATTTGTTATTGTTCAGTCGCACAGTCAATTCTGACCATTTGTGCCCCTATGGACCATGTCCTCCAGGCACCTCTGTCCTCCACCATCCTCCTCAACCCACCCAGCTCTGTGCCCAGTGCATCCACAATACCATCTAGCCATCTCATTTTTGGCCTCCCCCTTCTTCTTTTGCCCTCCACCTTTCCCAGCATCAAGGCTTTCTCAAGTGAATCCTCTCTTCTCATTTGATGTCCAAAGTACTTCATCTTCATCTTTACTATTTGACCTTCTAAGGAGTAGTCAGGGTTGATTTCTTCTAAGATTGACCTATTTGTTGTCCTCGCTGTCCAGGGGACTCTCAAAACTCTCCTCCAACACCACATCTCAAAGGCATCTATTCTTCTGCGCTCAGCTTTCCTAATGGTCCAGCTCTCACAACCATACATTGCCACAGGAAATACCATTGCTTTGACTATACGAATTTTTGTTTGCAATGTGATGTCTCTACTTTTCACTATGTTCCCCAGATTTCTCATAGCTTGCCTCCCAAGAATCAGTCGCCTTTTTATTTCATGGCTGCAGTCACCATCTGCAGTTATCTTGGATCCTAAGAAAGTAAAATCTGTCACTGCTTCTACTTCTTCCCCATGTATTCTCCAGGGGCTGATAGGGCCTGTTGCCATTATCTTGGTTTTCTTGATATTGAGTCTCAAGCCAGCTTTTTCATCTTCTTTCAACCTAATCAGGAGCTTCTTTAGGTCCTCCTCACTTTCTGCCATTAGGGTGGTATCATCTGCATATCTCAAGTTGTTGATGTTTCTCCCAGCAATTTTAATCCCAAATTGTGATTCCTCCATCCCTGCATTGTGATATTATAGCAGCAGCAGCAGCAGCAGCAGCAGCAGCAGGAACAACAACACAGTTCAATTCATTAATGAACTTGGAGTTTATTATCCAAAGGTGAGTGTGAGTGATATCTTTATTGGACCATTAAAATGTATACAGTTAGTGGTCTGGTAAAGGTAACACCTGCCCTTTCCTTTCAATTGAGAACAAGGACCACATGGCTTTTTCCTCTATTTTTTCTTGTTAGAATTTATTGATATAGTTAAACATATTTATACTTTTCTTCTGTGTTTTGCTTCTGAGAACTCCAGGGAAACAATACTTGCAAAACTCTGACAGCCCTTTACTTTTAAAACTAAGGAGAGAAGAGTTTGCTGCCCAGTTGTGCCTGAGGCATAATTGGAACAGGTACATTTCAAATAGATTTTCATTTGGTGTCTAAAACATACAGTATTAAGGAGAAATCTAAATGAATCTTCCGTAGTCCCATTGACTAGTAGTGGAAATGTTCCCCCATCTTTCTAAAGGCCATCTCTCTGATAGTAGAGAAATATAAAGCAGGCATCCGTCAGTTTTGAAAGAAAGAGGAAAATTTTACCCAAAAAGCCAAAAATAGTCTTTCAAGCACCCTGCTCCTTCTTTTTGTTGTTGCTATTGTGCAATCTAGTTTTGTATGTGTTTTTGTATGTGTTTTGACTATGCTAAGATTGTGGGTATGCAACTGTGGAGGAACGTTTGGGAGTTCTTCATTTCAGCCTTTTTATATGTTCTTGCCTTAAGCAGGAAAGGGAAGAGGACTTTCTGGCTTTCTTGCCAACAGTTTCATGAAAATAGAGACCAGACTGTTGACTTTAAAAGACACAGCTAAACAACTGTACAAAGCCTGGTTTCTATATTACATTTTAAATTCATTTCCATAGCCACTTTATTAAGTTATATGTGTGTTGTAATGTCTGAGGTTTTTCTTCAAAGCCTGCTTGAGTCCCCTGTTGGTTTGCCCTTTGAAGGTGGAAATGAGATCTCCCTACAAGATATGTGAATGCTGGGACTATCTTAAACATTAGCTAGTTTATACAGGAGCAGCATAGTCAAGTGCTTACTGTAACCTGCTTTGCTATTGATGGATAAGAAAGCAATTTCTTTTGTGTGGAAAAAAAGGAAAACATTTACTTTGCAAAAATGCCAGCTCATATATTCCTGGATGTTTTGCAGACCACCCAAGCCCCAAAGGCCTCTGGCTTATTCCTCTGAGGTATAAATTGATCCAGTGAAAGCTTGTAGTCTTTGTTCTGCCCAGCTAACTGTTCTGAATCTGGAAGTGCTAGCCATTGTTTCCACTCTTTTTCCTGAATGTTACTTGAAAAGAGGTGGGTGAGGGGGAGGACTCAAGGAGAAAGGAATTACTAACAAGGTGAAAATAACCACAGTTGTCAAAATGGGATGCAATACTGCAGTGCTTCTCTAAATCAGAGCAACTTCCTTTCTTGCACTTGGGTGCAGAGTCAGGGCTACATAGGTTGTATATATGGTGACTATCCTAGAATGCTGAGCTAGAAAGAAGAGTATCTTAAGGGGGTTCTTTAAGATAAGTCAAATTACTAAGCCATGGATGAGATTGTAGGTATATGTACAGTATATATGTCAGAATGTTGTAGTATACAGAAGGGAAGTATTAATTATAAGACATCAAATCATTAAAATAATTACACAAAGGTACTTACTGAATATATTCCTGCCAACCTAGCAGTTTGAAAGCAAGAAATTGCAAGTAGATAAATAGGGACAACTTCGGTGGGAAGGTAGCAGCATTCTATGCGCTCTGGTGTCTAGTCATGCCTGCCACATGACCATGGAAACGTCTGCAGAAGCAGACAGCGCTGGCTCTTCGGCTTAGAAACAGAGATGAGCACTGACCACTAGAGTTGGATACGACTGGTTTTCGAGCAAGGGAAACCTTTACCTTTACCTTTACTGTGTATATATAAAATATAATATATTATTGTATTTTTTGAAATGGTAGCTGTGTTGGTTTGTGTTTCAAGCATATCAGAGTGTAAACAAAAAACCCATTGTGACACTTTAAAGACTAACTGCTCTATTTTAATGTTAGCTTTCGTGGATCTTGACAAAGTGGATTTGATCCACGAAAGCTAGCATTAAAATACAGCAGTTAGTCTTTTAAGTGCTACAATGATTTTGTGGTTTTTTGTTCACTCTGATATATTATTGTATTGCATTGTAACTAGTAAAATTGTATAATAATGGGAGATGAATATTGCGTGCGCATGCATGCACGCATGCACACACATACACACAAGTATTCTTTTTCTCAAGAATATTGCTATGCCTGTGTGTGGGAGAGAGACTGGGAAACAACTAACATTGAAAGGCTGCATATGTGCTTTCTCAATTACTGAAGTGTCTAGCAAATAATTGCAAAATTTTTAAGTGAAGGAGTAGACTACTCTATTATGTGATTGATTTGAGAGCAAAGGTTGGGACCCTTGGGGTCAAGGATATTGTTGTATGAGCAAGAGTGCTGTTGTCTTATCAGCCAATTCTATTCAGTCTTTGCTTCCCTGTTGAGGCTACAGGGCTGGTAAACACTGGTTAATGGGGATGTGAATGTTCTCTGTAGGGTTTGTTTGTTTATATCACTTCTGAGGAGTGTTGTTCAAGACTTCAGCCCTATGCCACAAATCCCATTTTTGACATAAGCTCCTTTCAGTTACGTCAGGCAGGCTCTACTGTGGCCCTGAAGGATCAGGCAGCTGCAGAGTAATATTCCTTTCTTTATGATTTATTGTGTCTGTTACAGCTGGAATCCAGCTGTTTGACCCTAAAGAAAGAAAACTTTCCTGGCAGTTGATTGTGTGCTGTCGTTGAAAGGTTTGTCGCAATTACATAAAGAATGGAATAGTATATAGGAAAAGTGTGACCTCAATCCACTTGCAACCCTCAGGAGCTAGTCATGTGTAACAACTGGTGTCCCCAGGGGCAAATAGGCCACAAGGGACACATTCATCCCCTTAATTGGAGTTTGGCATGGCTGTCTTGGTGCAGATGGGAATTACTGCCTCCTGCACATCTGCACCAGCCTCACCCCTTTCACTCTTCTTGGGTTATAATTTAATGGATTTCTGCTGAGGAACATAACCCTATGAGCATCATGTTTGGGATCTTGAGAATTCATTTCAGATGAACCTATGCTTTGGGAATGCCCTGTTTAATTGTTGGACTTCAAAATATTGTCAGTAACAACAATGTTAGGGCAAAAGAAAAAGGGGGCGGCCAAAAATGAGATGGCTAGATGATATTGTAGAGACAATGGGCACAGAGCTGAACAAGTTGAGGAGGATGGTGGAGGACAGAAGTGCCTGGCGGACAGTGGTCCATGGGGTCGCAAAGGGTCGGAATCGACTGTGTGACTGAACAACAGCAATGTATAATATTGGGATGTTTTATCTACTCAGGCTATTATTTTTTAATGTCTATTTTTTTTTTAAAAAAAGGCTAGAAGTATAGTTAATAAATGTTATAAAGCTATATTAAGAAAGAAATTTACTTTTAAGAAATGTTTGTCCAGATATGGTTGTAATAAGGTACAGTAGTTACATTTTGTTACATGGTAGAGTAACAATTTATTATGTTGTCAGCCTTGGAGTGTTCTTTCCAAAGAATGTGCCCTAAATATAGCAGCTCATTCAGAAATTAAAATTACCCATTTATACTTAGAAACAGACTTCTATTCATATGTCAACTATGATTTGTAACATCCTAACCCATACCATGAATCTGTTCATTATTCTTAGTATCTCAGACCTGTAACTTGCCACTAAAAGTTCATCCTTCATAAAAGAAAAAGAGGTGCACATAGTTTTAAAAAGAATGCCAGCAATCAATTTCCATTAAAAAGTCATAAATTCATCTCTTCCAAACATAATCAAAACTTTTATGCCATTTTGTGTGAAAACAAGTGAACATGTTGCTATTTTAATTAACAATTGCTCCTATCCTCCCAATGTCTTTTTAGTAACCTGATCATGGATAACAGTTCTACAATGGACCAGCAACCTCTTTTGAGAGCTGTCAAGAATTCAACAGAACTTTGTTCATTTTTTAAAATAATAAACACATAGTATTATTACTTGTTTCAGCCAGGTTATTTTTCTCAGTGCTGTGTGAAAAAGGAATTGTCCTGTATATTTGTTACTGTGTCGTGTTGTCTTTACCTACACCTAGGAGAATGCAGGGAAATATTCTCCAGCTCTTTTTAGTGGCTCATCTTGTTACAGTATTGCTCTTTGAAATAACTTGGAAAATAACTTAGGAAAATGTGGAAGATAAATTATAGGCCTTTTGTCTGAGTAAAACAGGGATTCTCAGCCTGCGGCCCATGGGCCAGTTGTGGCCTGTGGTGCCATTTCATGTGCCCCTCCATGTCACCAGGAAGTGCCATGTGGTGGAGGAAGGGCAAAATGGCCATCTGGCCCCTGAAGCTGTCTGAGGGAGCATGACCTGGTCCCTGGCTTTTAAAGGTTGAGAACTCATGAATTAGAGATAGACAGTATTTGAAAAATTCCTACATGGTTGGTAGCTGGATTCCCCACTGTGTCTCTTTGACAGGTGATAGACTCAGTGATCCCTAGGGTAGGTTCTAATTGTGCAGTTCTAAGATGTTGGCAATGATGATGATAGGCTTCTCAAAATAATTTAAAATACTCTTTAAATATGATTAGGGTAGACAACTAAAGAAATTACTTGTACTGTATCATCAGAAGTAACTTTATAATGAGTCAGTGACAGAAATTTAATAGTAAGTAGCAAGTAGAGTAGGCTCATTGAATCAGTGGGACCTACATAAGTGATAACATATGAAATTCATACTAATTCTGTGGGCCTACCCTAGTTGTAACTTGTTACTGGATTTCAGCCTTGTGTTACTAATGAAACATAGTTGCATGCTCATTATGCAAAATGACTATTTGGAGGTAACATTGTTACCTGCAGGACTGCGGTGGCTTAGTGATTAAGATGCTGAACTTGACTACTGGAAGGTTGGTAGGTTAGCAGTTAAAGACCCAAGTACTACATGACAGAGTGAGCTCCTGTCTCTGTCCCAGCTCCTGCCAACCTAGCAGTTCGAAAGCAAGACATTGCAAGTAGATAAATAGATACTACTTTGGTGGGAAGGTAAACAGCATTCGGTGCACTCTGGTGTCTAGGCATATCTGCTACCTGTCCATGGAAATGTCTACAAATGCAAATAGCGCTGTCTCTGGTTGTAAACAGAGATGAGCACTGAACCCTAGAGTCAGATATGACTGGCTTTTGAGCAAGGGCAACCTTTACCTGTCCTATTTGTAGCTACTTGTATCAAAGTTGCCTGAGTTTCTATTTCCGAGGGGTATTTGCTCAGAGAGATTGTAGGAAAGATGGCCCCATAAACTGCTAGTCTTGCTGCATTGATTTTGTCACTATGAGCTATTTGGATCTTAATAGTTCTTTGGAGAGCTGTTATGGCCACTTCTGATGGCTGCCATGGTTCCCCAAAGAGGATCTGTGTCTAGCTTTCTGTGGTAATGGCAAGGTAAGTATGGCAGTCACAGAGGGAAGCATAATGGGATTTATCCACTTGCCTCAGGTAACAGAACATCTTATGATGCCTTTTGTAAGGAAAGGTCCACAATATATAGGTATAATTATAGTAGTAGAAGATTTCGTTATACTAAGTGCTATGGATCCAGAGATTGGGAATTAGATTCTCCATGGTGCCTCATGAAGGAAGAGCCAGCCTGTGTAGCTTTGGTATATACCAGGGGTTTGCAGTCTATGGCCTGTGGGCCAGGGCCTGCCCACAGCACCATTTCATGTGGCCCACGTTGGCGCAAGTGGAAGTGGATGCATGTACATAATTTATGGCAGTGTAAATGTGCCCGTGGATGTCATAAACGTGTTTACAACAGCCAACGACCTGTTTTACAGCAGCATTTATGGTGGGAGAAACCACCAGTCTGGCCCACAGTGTGAAAAAGTTATCCCTGGGCAGCACTATGTTGCAAGATGGATGTGGCCATCATAGCTTTAAGGTTTGTTACAGAAGGATGGTCAGGTGCTCTAAATGAGCCCTACTCAGTAGCCTCTGAGCGTATGTAAGAGGCACATCTGAGTGGACTCTTGGGGACTTCTTGAATTAGCTTGATGCTTCAGCTTGGCCTGCTGTTGGTTTGTTTGGCTTGCTTGCTTTACTGCCTGACCTTGGCTGCCGTGTCTGTTTGACTGCCAAAGTTGATGCCAAAGCTGCGTTGGAACTGCAGGAGATAATTGAACTACAATGGAGGTTTGCTTAACAGCTTCTTCGAGCCTGTGGAATTGTCTTCAAACCAACGAACTCTGCTGCTCACACTTGAGTGTGGCTTTTTGGGTAAGCAGAGCAGAGAGCTGTGTGCTCTAACTTTGCAAGAGAGACTGTGTTGAACTCTATGAACTCTGTGTACATATATAGCTGAAGTCAATTCTGTATTTACGTTTCCTGCCATCACTGTATATAGTTCGCACTACTCCTCATGAGTAAAGAGTTTTCTGTTCTTTTTACGATGAACCTGACTGCTTCTTTGGTTTGCAAGCCACACAAGCTGCACAGCCCGCACGGGTGTGGCACTCAAGGCCACAGCGGGGTATTCTGCATCATAATTCACTGTCAAATCCCCTTGTATACACAGAAGAAAGGTATTGCAAACACCTTTAGAGTTATCTCTTATCTAGAAAATCCTGAAAAGGTTCACCATAACTCAGAATTGATTTATCATCGTAGTGGTGGTTATGATGATGATCACCATCATCAAATTAAAAAGACAGTTTTCGCTTACAGCTCCTCAAAGAAACTATAAAAGAAGTTGTGGTACTAGATGAAAAAATCTTGCCCATAGCAAAAATACAAAACCACCAAAAAGCAGACCAATACATTAACAACCAAGTTCAACTAAATAGCTCCTAGGTAGGTTTCCCCTGTTCATTTGTAGACTGCACAAAATTTTTGATGTGAAGTCACTAGCTGTGAGAAGGCAACATTGTAGCTACTTCCTGATCTTTCAGCCATTTCCCAGTTCCTGCAAAATCTCATTGGTCCACATGGATGGGACTTAGTCCATTTAAAGCAGGGATGCTCAACTTGTGGCCTGCAGACCAATGTGGCCCACTGCACCATTTCATGTGCCACCCTGCCTCCACCACACCAGGAAGTGCCATGTGGTAGAGAAAGGGCAAAATGGCTGTCCAGCCCCCAAAGTTGTCTGAGGGAGCGTGACCCAGCCCCCGGCTTAAAAATGTTGAGAACTCCTGATTTAAAGGTTTCTGTAAAGAATAAACTACGGTATATGAAACAAGTACTTCTATAAAAGTTGCCTCTCCTTTATTTTGTCTTCTGTAACCAAGAAGAATCACAGGGGAGGCAGCTTGGAATACAGTACTGTACAGTCTTTAGTCTTGAGCTGGGGATCATACGTAAAGATTGTTTCTTACCCATGAAGGATATATTTTATTTCTTAATTATGTAGCACCAGAAGACTGTGAATGAAAAGCTTATGGAGTCAGTAAATTTGATTTTTGTATAAAATTTGTCCACAGAAACAATGCTGTCTCCTTTCTTCCTTAACCCTGTATCTGTAGCTGCTGTTTCAGTTTCCTGGGGTTACTTAAAAATAAATAAATCCTGGAAACAATTCACATGACTGAATATATTTCACAAGAGAGGGAGGTTATTCCACTCCCTTCTAAATTTATCTACTCAAGCCTTTCCTGATGGAATCAAGAAAATATTTTGGCCTCTTGATTTTTGTTTCATTGCTTCACCCCTCTCCACTTCTGTTCCGATGACATTAGCAGATGAAAATTAGCAGGTCATTTTTGATGGAGGTTTTCCTGTTTCTCACTGCCAATTGTATGTCCTGTCAGAAATGTTTACATTGGAACGTGTAGCATCTCAGAAATAAATGGGATACAGTAATACCTCGCATAACAAATTTGATTTGTTCTGCGAGGCTGCTCGCTATGCGAGTTTTTCATTATGCTTGTCAGACTCACATAGCGAAAATCCTTATGGAAAAACTCGCATTATGAGCTTTTTAAGGGGAAAAACTTGTATAGCGAATTTTTTTCATTATGCGAGTTTTCCCCATTGAAACGCTCGCTATGCGAGTTTTCCCCATAGAAACGCTCGCTGTGCGAATTTTCTATGGGGAAAGTGCGACTCGCATAGCGAAAATATTTGTTATGCGAGTCAGCTCACTTTTTTAAAAACCCACTTGTTAAGCGAGTTTTTCGCTAAGTGAGTTGCTCGCTAAGCGAGGTTTGACTGTATATATTATGCTTGGATGGCTTTATATCTAATGAAAAATAACAGGCAAAGTTGCAGTATTTGTAAAAAGAAATACAATGTATATCAAATTTATCTGTCATTTCAGTTAATTTGAACTTGGTGAACTATTTCATGTGTATTACACATCTGTAAGGTTAAGAAGGTGTTAATGTGATTGTGGTGCATTACGAACATTGAGAAGGGATGTGCTTAAGAACTTGAATGGTATTCTCAATGTTAAACCTGCATTCACTCCTTGCCCCATATAATAATTACCCAAATACTGTTTCTTTTTCTATATATAACTTAACAGCTCATTTCGTATTAATTCATATTCATTTACTGAATCCTTCCTACCTATATACAGTATTTTACTTTGATCTTTTTGCACTTTAGTTGAGATATTAGCAGATTCCATTGCTTCTAGCTCAGGGAATCCAGTCCTGTAAAGCAACCTACTGTAACTGCCCTGCATTGCTGGATGGTGCTGACTTGTAAATAACAGAGATTGACATTAATGTCATACAGTCAATTAAGATAACAGTTAGGTTGGACATTTTCTAATGTGACTAGTGTTTTACTTGGAGTTTTTGCATGAATGTTTCACCTGGTAAAAATTAATTAGGGGAAAATATGGGGAAATAAGCTGAAAGGTCAGGTGAAAGAACTGTGGAATGAATTCACCAAAAGGTGGGTTCATTTTGACAGTTTCACATCTGGCCTAGACATGGAAGGAGAAGCTGAAAGGATCATCAATGAACTATATAATAAGAAACCTGACTCTTATCTTACAGCCAGATGAAGAGTCTTAAAGTAAACTAAAAAAAACCTAAGAGTAAGGAGCAAGAAAGGAAAAACAGAGTTTTTTGTTTGGAGAGGTGAAGAAATGTGATTTCTTGTAACTATTTCCTTTTCTACAAAGTTCAAAAGGGAGGTAAAAAGAAGAGGAGAAAAATGATGAATGAGATGTGTCCCTTTTCTTCTTGTAAGAATTTTAAAGTACTAGTTTAAAGTAAGTATATACTATATACATAATTTTCAACATAAATTTAGTTTAGTTAGATTTTCAAACTTGTTAACAATTAATGTGTGGCAATTTTCCATTATCTTTCCAATCTCTGCTACAGAGCAATGCCTTTTTAGGGCTAGGATTGCAAAGGAACAGGTATTTTTATCCAATTAGTAAAATCATGATATGATCATTTCTGAGGGCTTATTATTCGGTATATTCCAGAGTCTTCTGGGATGACTTGGTAGATTTTGAAAAGCTTCACTTCTTGTCTGGCAGAAACTGCTCTAGTTCACTTCTGGTCCCCCAGAGTCTGTTTTTCTTCTTCTCTCAACATGCCAACTTTCATCGTTCACATGCTCAGAGCTGTCCTATCTTTGGTTCAAACCCAGAGGTCTAGTTGACATAATTGCAGTTCTCATCCCTTTTAATAAAATCAACACAAAACCACAGTCATTATCTAAAAGTGCCAGACAAAATCTGTTGGAAGGATAAATTATGGCCATACCATTGCAGTTTAGTTGATAAAATGCAGGGCCTATCCTTTTTTAGATTCAATGTATTTTTTAAAATACAAAATGATGGACAAACGAACTCTTTGTAGTATATCTAATGACTAGCTATGTAAGAAGTCATTTGTTTGTCCTTAAATAGCAGCGCTTGTTTTCTCTCCATAATTTTCCTTTTCTCTGACAAGAAGCTATGTTTCATTACCATCCAAACAGCCTTCAGATATAGTCAAGTCTTGCTATTATTAATTATTAAAAAATAAAGGTCTAAAAGTTGAAATTTTTGCAATTGTCATAATCTTGGAACATGCTGGAAATCTACATCATTCACAAAAGTCCTGAGGATATTCAATGTGATTTATCCTTCAAGCATAGCACTGTCTTGGATTTTGTCCATCCCTTTGCTTTATTGGTAGGGAGGGGAGAGGGGAACATGTTTTCTACAGCACAATTTAAAATGATGGATTATTACAGATTTTATACAATACTTTCAGTGGTGTTACAATTGCAATTTGTTTTACAATAATAGAAAATATCTAAAAAGATGTCTTAAAGCAAGTCTTTTGATTTAAAGAGGATTTACTGGAATGTTCCTACCCCTTAGTGTGTTACCAAAATATATTTTCCCCCCTGATTTAGATTTCAAAAATAAAATATAGTGAAGCCCCCTTGTTGTAATTTAATTGATTAGATGTAGTATATTTTGTTATATAAATATTCCAATAAGAATTTGCTGTTGCTTATGCTATGAACAATTAAAGGATATGGTTTGATGGGAGCAGTGGACAAATAGCCATCTTGGGGGGAAGGGAGGAATGAGTTTTTGTGAAATCATTCTTACAGGCATTCGTGCTGTTACCAAATTACCTCTCAAGGTACATTCTTATTGACATGAATTCTATTCGCTTGGGTGGTCTGGCAGCTTTTGCAATGTAACAAAAATCATGTACAGTAATACCTCGGATAACGACTGCATCAGGTAACACTAGAATCAGATAACGATGCAAAATTTCTTAAAATTTTTTTGCATCGGATAATGATCTGTTAGTGTTATCCAATGCAGTCGTTCATAGCAGCAGGGTGGCTGGAAAGCTGAATGGGAGTTCCCCGTTCGGCTTCTCCAGCCACCCCGCAGCTACAGAAGCAGGGGTGGGTGGCTAGGGAAGCCAACGGGCAGTTCCTGTTGACTTCCCCAGCCACCCCGCAGCTGCAGATCAGGTCCTCCGACCTTCCCAGAGCTGGCAAGGGTGCCGGAGAGCCCAAAATGGGGGGGGGGGGACTTCAATTTTTTTCACCCATTTCAGGCTCTCCTATACCCCTGCTGCCTCTGGGGAGGTCAGGGGACCCAATCCACGCTGTTTCCATCATTCCCTGACCTCCTCAGCCACTGCAGTAAGTTAAAACATCAGAATTTGAATCCCGGTGTTTTGGCTTACTGCAGCGGCGGGGAGTTCAGGGAACTTCAGAAACAGCACAGATCGGGTCCTCCGACTGAGTCAAAATGTCAGGATTCTAATCCCGGTGTTTTGGCTTACTGCACTGGCCAGGGAGTTCAGGGAACTTCAGAAGCAGTGCAGATCGGGTCCCCCGACCTCCCCGGAGGTAGCAGGGGCAGCAGAGAACCCGAAATGGGTGGGGAAAAAACTGCTTTCAAGGAATCGTGAAGGAAAAACTCTTTTTCTTTGCAGTTTCATTATTGAAATATTTATTAAAAATAGATTCATGTGTGGTGTATTGTTGTGTGTACAGTGGGGTCCTTATGGACACGTGTGCATAGTGGATAGAGTCAGGGAGAATAGAAAATAAAGGTTAAAAGCATCTTTATTGAAAAATAAAATATTAAAAAAATAAACAAATGAAATTGGGATTTCTGGTTTTGGATTAACACATTGTAGCAGTTCAAAAGCAAGAAATTGCAAGAAGATAAATAGGGACCACTTTGGTAGGAAGGTAAACAGCGTTCCATGCCTGCCACATGTCCATGGAAATGTCTGAAGACACAGACAGCGCTGGCTCTTTGGCTATAAACAGAGATAAGCACTGAAACCTAGGGTCAGATATGACTGGCTTTTGATCAGAAAACCTTAGATTTAGCTCAGAAAACCTTAGATTTAGTGAACATTTTATGAACACCTTAATTTTATGAACATAATGTCTTTATTTAACACATCGAATTCACGCACTAAGTCCCTAACGGTAGTGTCCTTAGACTCTACCTGCAACTTTTTTTTAATCCTCGGAACTCTCTGAATGTCTTCTGTTTATTAAAACCTTTGTGAAATTCCACAGTGACAGCCAACTTTGACAAGTATTTCCTTGCAAAGCACATTTCTACATTTCTACTCCAAAATGCTTGAGTTTTGCAGTACTGTTTATTTGAATGGTTTGTGAATTCAGAAATAGCTTTCTAGTTTGTCCATCTTAGTGATCTATTCTGCTTCATGGTCTTAAAGTGTGAGCAACATCTGCCACAGTTTTTAAACAATTGCTTCATCTGTATTCATTCATTGGATCCATTTTCTTCGGGAAGCATTAAGAAAATGGACAGCAATATTTCTGAGACCCACTGTTTATCCTGTTCTCAAAAAGATTGCTAATGCTCCTGCCTTAACAATTGCTTTATTTTCTCTAATTAACCAAAAGAGTTAACAAAAAAACAACAATCCCAACAACATTATACATGATACAAATGGAATTATATCACCATCAAAAGCCAGGTTGAGTACATATTAACAAGAGTTAAAAGAAAATTTGGAATACTCAATGCAGAAGCAATTCCCAATGGACCGTGCGACACCGATCATAAAATTGTGGAGTTAACAGCTAGAACTGATAAACTGAAGAATTGATTAAGATAGCAAAACTCAAAGAGAAATAACAGAAAAGTTGCAACAAAAGGTGGAGACAGCATTTAACCAACAGCCCTCTGAGGCAAAGAAAGTAGAGGATGAATGGAAGTGTTACAAAACTACCCTGCTTAGTGTTACAGAAGAACTAGGTGGTAAAAGGAAAACTGGAAAAGGTTGTTATGGTTCCAAACACACTGCATGGTGGTGTGAAGAAGTCAAAGAAACAGTAAAGCTGAAAAAAGAATTATATAAAAGTCAGATAAAATCAAGGAGAGAAAAAGACTATATAAACTATAGATTGCAGCGTAGTCACTTCCCTGCTTACCAGATTACCGTGGGTGAAGGATGGTCCTGTCTGTCCATGCCCACGCTTGGCCAGAGCAACCCCCAGGAAGACACAGGCAACCATGTGCATCTGCTGCTTCTGCCACCGGCATCACCATCCTTTCCCCCTCTGCCTGGCTTGGTGTGTCCCTAATGTTGACTTGTAGCAGGGCAGGTGTTGTAAGGCTTCTTACAAAATGTGCCCTACTATGGAGCGGCGTTAGGGACACACCAAGCCAGGCAGAGGGGAAAGGGTGGGAGTGAGGGTGCGGGTGGGGTAGAATGTCACTGTGGGCCGGATCCAGCCCATGGGCTAGATAACAAAATAAGCCCCATTTTAAACGGTGCTTTTTTCGTTGTCTTTTTACCTAAATGTGTTTTACTACTTTCAAAATGGCAATTCCAAATCTGGGGGAGGAAGAAGAATGTAAACAATATGTGCCTCATGGAATTGTAGAAATGGAAAATATGTGATTGACATGCTGCCAGATCATTGGCTGGAATCCCTAAGGGGGAGGGGCCAGAGGTGTAACCCAGAGACACAGAGAGACACAGGCATTCTCTGGAATGCTCTGCATTCATTCTGCAAAATGTGAGCCTTGAGAAAGGAGGGGGCCTATGAGGGCCTCAAACCAAGCAGCTTGCTTTATTTCTGCTTTGAAATGTTTCCTGATCTTTTGATGGACTGTATCCTGTATTTTACTATGCTTTCAATATATTTCTTGAAGAAACTTGGATTATTTGGCCTAATCCTACTTTTTCTACACATATCTGAAGCCTGGGTTGTCCAGCCAGGGAGCTGCAACTCAGAACAACAATAGGGCCTACTCGAGGGTAAGGCTCCTGTTGTTACAGGCTATTGGCTGAGAACCCCTGCCTTACATCCATGAACCAAGAATGAAAGATAAACAATATGAGAGTCAATAAAGAGAAGACTGAGGTAAGAGCAATTGGAAGGAAGAAGCATACTGATATTGAAATAGAGGGAACAAGTATAAAACAAGTGGCAGAGTTCAAACTCCTAGGAACAAGATTCACTGGAAATTGCAAAATGGACAAAGAGATTAACATACAGTGCTGTAAGGCAAACTAAATATTGGAGCATCTAGTTCTGCTCTTACAACACAACACAACACCAATCAACACAAAGAAACACCTCATGCAAAGCATATTCATGCCCACCTTATGTTACCAGTGCCAAACATGAACACTTAAAACAAAACATAAACAAATTTGGTCACCACGGAAATGAGATGTCTGAGGAAGGCTGCTGGAGTGACTAGAAAGGATGAAATCAGGAATGAGGATATAAGGGAAAGAATTGGAACAACCAATCTTAAGCTGCATACAGATACAACAAATAAAGTGGTTTGCCCATCTGGAGAGAATGTCTTTGGATTCTGTACCTTACAAGGCATATGTGGAAAGAGGAGAAGGACAAAGACCAGATCCAGAGGAAGGTGGAGAGACGACATCAAAGGAATATTACAAGAACACCAATTAACAGAGCAAGAACCTTCTACCTCCCTCAACACCTGATGGGGTAAAAGAGGAAGCGAAGAAGAAGAACCAAAAGGAGGAGGAAATACAGTATGCCTTATGTCATCATGCTAAAATGGGAATGCACTCTATGCACAAAAGTGTTATTGTTCCATGTACAAAAGTGTAGATGTACATGAACATGTAACCCATAAACTTAGCTCTTCTTTTTGAAAAATTACTCCCCTACTTCATTTACTTTCACTCTTTGTAGGATAACTTCTGATGCTTGTAATTTTGATTAGTTGTGATGCTTGTTGTTCTAAACCACAGTCATTAAACCCTATCAGTGGGGTTCTTGGGGAAAGATCAGCAGTCAGTCTCTGAATAAGAACCTCTGAAAGGCTTTCAGCAAGAAATACTAATCAGAAAAATTAGAAACTTAATTGATGACATTTAGCCCTACGATGTGGTTTGGAGACCCCTTTGCCTTTGCACACAGTGTGGGGTAGGGAGAAGATTAGGTACGCCCATGTGCACAGTCTGAGAACAATAAGTCTTAATTTGTAGTTAGACTCAAGTTGAGGACTTCTGTTCATCTATGTTGTATAGACATAAAATACCCATAATTCCTGCTTTGGGGGATATATTGTTATACTGTTTGTAATAGAGTAGTAGATTATTCCAATCCATCACCCCCTCCCCAATACTTCTGAATTAGTCTGGGTTTGCTGAATTAGTCTGTGTTTGCTTACTTCTTTTTGTTGCAAGAGCCTTGTTCTTCTAATTACTGTTGTATTCCCTCCCCTGCTCTGCCAATTAGCTAGTCACCCTGGGGATATAGCCTTTTTCTGTATCATGTTAGTAAAGCTTGCTTGCCTGCCTGCTTGCTAGCTCAAGTCATTTGGATTGCTCTAATTATGTTTCTTGTTCTCCAGCCACTTCTGTCACTTTGTTTAGCCTCACTTACCATTCAGGGGAACAAGTAATGTAACACATTTGGACTGGACAGTAATTATTTGTAGAGCTTAAGTAGGATGATCTTCATGTCCTTTGTAATCCTACAACTTCATAATTCTCTAGTGTCTGATTTAAAATTGTGTTTGAGAATGTATTCTTTCTTACTGCATGGCAGAAAATTTGGAATTTAATTTAGGCAAGTTTTTAAAAAGACATGAAATACCTGAAATGCGAGTTTGTTGATGGGTGCTAAATTATTCTTGAATCAAGAGGGCAATGGAAGAAATACAAAAGTGAATGAATAAACAACCAGAAATAAAATGGGCAAATATACAGTACTTTGTCATATAATGAGTAGCAAAAGGTAAGGATTGCTAAGATAGCTGATCATTCAAGGTAAACTAAATTGGGAAAGGAGTGCAAAGAAGAGAAAAACTTGTTAGTGGAAGAACCTGAGAGTATTAAATTAAATGTAACAAAACATGCTTTTTTGAGCCAAAACATGCAAAGCCAGAATAGCCACTCTCTTACATTGCTGATATGGTTTGGGGTAGATACTTTTAAGTGTAGTTTTTCACTGTAGTCAGGGTGCCCTTCTCCCCTGAAACTCTCTAAACAGGGCTCAGGTCTTAGGTTTCTTTAATCTATCAATAAAACAGCCAAAGAGGCTTTGAAGGAAAAAGAGACTTTATCAACAAAATCATTAATACTATAGACATATGCATACGTGGTGCTTAGATCAATATAGATCTAAAGACACCAATTAACAATTCAACCATGCATTTACACTATTTTTGATAAGCTCCACACCTGAAGTATTCTTTATTAAAATGCACATATCTCAGATGGATGAGATATAAATGTAATAAATAAATAAACAAACATGTTTTCTTAGTCCATAGGTGGGTCGGAGACGTCCCATGTTTTATCTTGGCATTGCATATATTTGGGTTCAAAGAGAAATGCATACTCATCCAAATCAATTCCCACCTTGAACAGAGCTTCTCCACTTAGATAAGTGACACAGGATTTATGCAGTGGTGGACATCAGCGGTCCAGATCACCACTACTCGCTAGCACCTCGACTGTAACGTTTCCTTTGCAGCTGCTCCAGATGGACTTTCTCAAGCCACTGCTGGAGACTATGGTGTGGTCTCCCGGAGACCAACTGGAAGCTGCCACGGCACGACTACCTGGGGCTTCCGCTTCCGTCTCCAATGCTCACAAGAGTTGGACAAGATGGTGCTCCCCAGCCAAGGCATGGCCATTGCTCCGCCACTGTCCAGGGTGTCAAGTGTGCACTCCTTCAATCAGCCCAGGCCAGATTGGCGCAGATCTGATGTTGAGTCGCGGATCCCTCCACCATCTTTGGATGAGTCCAACTCCTCATTGGAAGAGGAGGATGTGGAGGTCAAGGCGGATCTGACACCCGATACCCATATCGGAGCTGCGGATCCGCCTCATGGAGACGACCAAAAGTCGTTCATGGTCATGCTGACCCGCCTCGGTACATTGTTGAGTCTCCAGGCTGACCATCCTTCATTGCCGACAGAGGATCAGGTCACCGCGAAATTGGACAGAAGGCCATTCGCCCTGTCCATATTGCCATGCTGCCTTTGCTGTTGAGCTCTGCAAGAGCGGTTTGGAAGAAGCCTGTCTCGTTGCACACAATTTCGATGAGGGTCGACGGCTTCTGCCACGTGCTGGGTGATGACGTGGCGTTCCTGCAGGCCCATCCTCTGCCGAACTCCATGGTCGTCCGCGCCTCCCAAAGTAAGACGGCGGTCAGCGGCTTTCCTCTCCCTCCCTGGAGGGCAAGAAGTTGTATGCCCTGGGCCGGAAGATGTACGCCACTGCATCGCTGTCCCTTCAGGCGGCCAATTACTAGATGGCTATGGGTCTTTACAGCTCCCATCTCTGGGAGAAGACAAATGCTTTTGTGGTGGGGCTTCCGGCGGACCTTCACACAGAGTTCTTTAGGTCTTCTTCACTTTCTGCCATTAGGGTAGTGCCATCTGCATATCTCAGGTTGTTGATGTTTCTTCCAGCAACTTTAATTCCAGCTTGTGATTCATCCAGCCCTGCATAGAGCATTATGTGCTCTGCATATAAGTTAAATAAGCAGAGTGACAGTATGCAGCCTTGTCATACTCCTTTTCCTATTCTAAACCACTCCATCATTCCATATCCTGTCCTAACTGTTGCTTCTTGACTCATGTACAGATTTCTCATGAGACATATGAGGTGTTGTGGTATTCCCATCTCTTTAATTACTTGCCACAGTTTATTGTGGTCCACACAGTCAAACGCCTTGGTGTAGTCAATGAAACAGAAATAAACTTGTTTCTGGTATTCCTTTGCTTTCTCCATGATCCAGCGGATGTTGGCAATTTGGTCTCAAGTTCTCCTTTGTGTTGTTTGGAAATACACACTAATGGGTTCTGCGCTTGCGCTGAGCCAATGTCAGAGCTGAAAAGCTGATTGGATAAAGTTTTGAAGTTAGGACCGCCCACCATCCACACCCGCCTCTAACGGCATTTCCCGCTCTTTCCCTCAGTTCTCTTTTTTCCGCTTCGTGAGCAGGAGCCATTTTAAGAGAGCTTGTGGTTTGCCTTTGTGGTTTTACCTCATAACTAATTTTTCAAGAATCTCAATTTTTTTCCGGCCCAGGAGGCTTACAACCTCTTGGTCCTCGCGCGGTTGGGGATTTATCCTCAACCGCCGCAAAAAAGAAGAAGAAGAAGAAGAACTTTGTGAGGTAATTTACTTCAGAATCTCGTATTGGGGCCTCCCGGCCGGGATGATTTTTCTCTCAACGGTCATCTACTTCGGTGGATGGCCTCAGCGGTGTTCAAACAGTGTCCGTCCTGCAATGCCAAGTTCCCCAGTTCGGATGGACACGTGAGGTGCCTTCGGTGTTTGGGGGAACATCATCATCATTTCCACTAGCTTTGTTGTTGGCAATGCTTTCTATGGCCCTCTTGACTTCACTCTCCAGAATGTCCGGCTCATGTTCAGTGTCCTCATCACTGTGGCTGCCAGGGACGTTGAGGTTAAATACACACATATTTAACATGGCAAAGGGAAAATAGTCTGAGGCGTAGAACAGAGATGGTGATAGCCATAGCCAGCTGATGAGTCTTCAAGGGTACAAAGTCTAGGTAGCAACATTACATTTTTAGAACACACACACACACATACAGAACAAATGCAAGCTACTTAGCAAGCAATTTAGCATCAATTTAGCATCAATTTAGCAATTTAGCATCATGGCTTTAAGCAATCTAGGAAATTGTGGCTTTAAGCAATCTAGGAAATTGAGATTTGGTGAGATAGCTAACTATTCTTTACCAAGGATCTCTGATTTCTTCATAGACTTGTGATTCCCAGTGTTTCTTGCCTGAGAGGTTAATTGCTGGGCAAACCCACTGCTTTCAGGTTTTCTTCAGCTGATGACATGTATGTACAGTACAGTAATACCTCAGATAACGTTAAGACTTGGTTCCACAAGTCTTAACGTTATCCGATTTTTAGCCTTATCCAATGCATGTATCAGATGTATCAGATAACGTTAAAATTCTATGCAGATGCATCAGATAACGTTAACTCCATAGAGATAAACAACACAGATTTCAAGGGAAAGTCAAGGAAACATGCTGGAACCTTTGTCAAGGGTAAATACATTACAAAATCTTGCCACACCAGCCTGACTAGTTTAGGGGAACAAAAGCTTTTTGAAACTTTATAAAGGGGTGGTTTAAAAGGTAAATAAGACCTTCCAAAATCACCTTCCAAGACATGGGGGCGGGGGACTCTTTCAATATGTCCTGACTAGATTTTAAAAGCTAAGAGGGATAGAAGCAGTGCACAGGAATCAGTTTTAAAAGCTAACAGCAAGGGTGCCCAAACTTTTCAGGCCACGGGCCAGTCATGTGGTTCATGGGTGCCCAAACTACAGCCTGTGCACCAGATCCAGCCCTGACACCAATTCATCTGGCCCATTCCACCCTCGCCACTCCCAGAAGCTGGGTGAGTTTTACTTCTGCTTCTGGTGTCCTTGGCTGGATCCGGCCCATAGTCCATAGTTTGGGTACCCCTGGCTAACAGGGATAGAAGCAGGACCCAAAATGGATGCTAACATTTACTAACATGAAAGGTGGCTATCTGGAGCCATGTGCACAGGAATCCATTGGTGTCATGGGGCAGATCTGGCCCATAAGCCCTGTTAACTGGCAAGTTACGTGGTTCATGGGTACCCAAAGTACTCCCTATGGGCCAGATCTGGCCCTGACACCAATTCATCCAGCCCGCTCCACCCTCGTTGATCCCAGAAGCGGGAGTAAAAGTCACCCAACTTCCGCTTCTGGGATCGACGAGCATGGCATGGGCTGGATGAATTGGCATTGGAGGCCAGATCTGGCCCACAGGGAGTAGTTTGGGCACCCATGAACCACATGACTGGACCATGGTCTGAAAAGTTTAGGCGCCCCTTCTGTTAGCAAGGCTGCTGGGCTGGAGCTGGCCCATGACACCAATTCATCTGGCCCACACCACCCTCACCACTCCCGGAAACGGAAGTCGGCTGACTTCCGCTTCCGGGAGTGATGAAGGTGGAGTAGACTGGATAAATTGGTGTTGTGGGCTGGCCTCAGCCCACAGCCCATAGTTTTGGCACCCATGAACCTATGGGCCAGATCCAGCCAGTGACACCAGAAGCGGAAGTAAAACCCAGGTGGAAGGGGCCAGACTACCCAAACTACAGCCTATGCGCCAGATCCGGCCCTGACACCAATTCATCAAGCCCGCTCCACCCTCGTTGCCCTCAGAAGTGGGATTAAAACTCACCTGACCTCCGCTTCTGGGAGCGAGGAGCATGGCATGGGCTGGATGAATTGGCATTGGAGGCTGGATATGGTCTACAGGGAGTAGTTTGGGCACCCATGAACCACGTGACTGGCCCATGGTCTTAAAAGTTTAGGCACCTCTGCTGTTAGCAAGGCTTCTGGGCTGGATCTGGCCTATGACACCAATTCATCTGGCCCACACCACCCTCATCACTCCCCGAAGTCTAAGTCAGGTGATGAGGGTGGTTTGAAAGATCTTGGTGATTTTAAGAATTGGTAGAACCCAAAAGACAAAAATTCATCATCGTTTTCAGAATTAGCATCGGAAAAGTGATAGTTTTGCGGGGGGGGGGGGTCGGTTGTTGGGGTGGCCAGCGGAAAAAACAACCCAACCAGTTCAGATTATCCATAGTGTGTTTGAAAAAGGAAAGATTATCCTTTGTGGGGACACTTTAAGGTTTGGAATTGGACTTTGGAAAATTTTATGAAGCATTTTACAAAAAACACTCAAATGAGGTCACAAAAAATGCAAAAAAAAGGAGGGAAAACCAATTTAGAAACTGAATATGACAACTTCCTGAGGTGGATACAGTTCACATACAACATGTGGAGAAAAATGAGGCCAAAGCAGGAATTCACGAAAAAGATATTGAGGAAAAACATGACTCATTAAAATGACATTTCTGCCAGGGGAGGTGTTTGGCGGTGATCCAACAAAAAACCGATCGAAGTGATTCAAAGTGCACTTGAAAGAGGACAGAATAACGTTTCTTTTGATACTTAAACAATTGGGATCGGACATCATGTAGGTTTAAAAACAAAACCCGGCAAGTGCTTGTGGTTGTAAATCCTCTTCCTCTCTCTCTTTCCCCCTCTTTTATTTTCTGATCGCCCTGCACAGACTGTCCCCATCTTCCATCATCCCCAGTCACCTAGTTTGTAAGGTACCGGTATGTTCTGAGTGCTGTTCTGATGGGTGAGGAGTGCCTGAGTGTGCGTGTGTGCAAATAAGTGCAAGTGGAGTGAGTCGGATGGGGGGGGGGAGAAAAGCTGGAAGGGAGAGAAGAGAGGCAAGGCTGGCATGGGGGCAGAGTGAGACTCAAAAGCAGGCCAATGCATTTAAAGGGGGACACCCACCCATTTTCACCTCTGATCTTCTCTTCCTTCCTCCACTTCCGCCCTGGCAGAACCACTTCAGTGGAAAGATAAACAGCATTCGGTGTTGAGGCATACCTGCCACATGTCCACCTTTACGTCTGCAGATGCAGACAGCGCTGGCTTTTTGGCTAATAAACATAGATGAGCACTGAACCATAGAGTCAGATACTACTGGCTTTTGAGCAGGGTCAACCTTTACCTTTATTTCAATGTTAGTTGCCTCACCCACCCACCCTGCCGTCAGGGATTTATTTTGTGAATTCAGTTTGCTACATGGGCGAAAAGAACATGATTGTTGGTCTTTGTTTGTGAAATTGACTTGTTTTGTCAATTTCAATGTCCTTTGGCTGTTTACCACATCAAATTCACAAACTAAATCCCTGATGGTAGTGTCCTTAGACTCTACCTGCCACACTTTTTTTGTGTAGGAATAGGATATGTGTGACACCTTTCTAATGAGATGTACCCAACAAACATAATCCTCACCATGTCCCACTTAACATAGCATTTGTTTATGCGCATGTGTAATTGTCTGAAAGCCTGAAGCTAATGCCAGCTTGTATGGAAATACGCATAAGACAAAATAGATGTAGTAGCATGGGATGGGTGTTCCTGCAAGAATCCAAACTCCCTTTTGATTTTTAAAAAAAACCTTTTCTATTATAATTTATGGGAGCTAAACCTGTGGTCTGTCTAGATTAAAACACTTCTCCATCAGCAAGGAGGGAATTGTAAATTCAGTAATTCTGCCTGCTAAATCACTCTCAGTTTAGTGGCATAATATATAGTTCAAAGAGCTGCATTTTTGAATTACAATTCCTGTTGTGCTTTTTGTTAACTTGACCATTAAAGGTCAAAATAGATTATATAGTCAGCATGTCATTGCAAGCTGAGCTCCTTTAAGAAGTAAAATACATTTGTTTATCCTTGCTTGAGGTTTCCACACCTTTTTTTTTTTTGCATTGTGATTATATTCTAACTACGGAAATTGTGTTTTATTTAGTTCTATGCTGAAAGGCTTATGTGACTTACAAAAGCATGATTTTGCAACTCATATCAGAGAATACACACACACACACACACACACACAGAGGTCACTTAGTTGTGTGCTGTGTATATAATACAATATGATTAAGAATCTAAATAGAAATGTTAGGGTATATATTAAGGTATATATATATATATATATATATATATATATATATATATATATATATATATATATATATATATATATATATATATATATATATATATATATATATATATATATATATATATATATATATATATATATATGTATGTATATGTATGTATGTATATGTATATGTATTGCATTGACTTGACCAGTCTCTTACTAGGTATTTATCAGATAAGAAATCCATTTGCATCCTATCTTTTAGGAAGGGTTTTGGTTTTTTGTCCTTTAAAGGGAAAAGGTATATATGAAATATTTTTCATAATCAGTGAAGTAGCCATATTTTGATAGTAATAGTTATCTCAAAAGATATCATTGGAGTTAGACTAGTAAGAGTGACAGTCATCTATCTGTCTTCTAAACTAGTGGTTCCCAACCTGGAGTCCAGGCCCCACAGGGGAACTTCAATTCCCAGAAGCCTAAGCCAGTACATTGGCTGATCATTGCTTTGGGAAATTGATGTAAGCTTCTGGGAATTGAAATCCAAAAACCAAGGGTTGGGAAACACTGGCTAAACTGTTAATTTACTTGTTCGGTTTCCTTTTGCCAATGTGATATTGCCCTTTGAATTGCTATTGATTAGGGACATCTGCTGGCAGAATGATAGAACATGTTGACAAGTGTGATTGAAACCAAACCAGCCTTTTCTGATCATTGCAATGCAACCATTTTTCATGTAAAGTTTATTTAAGCCAGGGGTGCCCAAACTTTTCGGCTCCATGGTACATACATCCACCCAGCCTTGCCTCCTCTGCTGCCACCACCACCGACGCATTTGCCGCCTCCGCCTCCTCTTTCGCTGCCGCTGCCTTCGCCGCCTCCTCTTCTTTTGCTGCCTCCTCCTTTGACGCCTTTGCTGCCTCCTCCTCCTCTTTCGTTGCCTCCTCCTTTGCCCCCTTCGACGCTGCCTTCTCCATTGCCACCTTTGCCACTGCTGCCTCTTTCGCTGCCTCCTCCTTCGCCACCTTCACCACGCCTCTGCTGCTACCTCCGCCGACACCGCCACCATTTCATAAAAGAAACACAATTCATGTGTGTCACTCAGTGATGCCATACTAGTGTTTGAATCCTACCTCCCCTCCGCCCATCCAGGTGCATTGCCACTCACCCGTCACTGCTGTATCCATCCCTTCTGCCTTTGCTGCTGCCATCTCCTGAAAGAGATGTGTCTCACTACCAATCCTAACAGACAATGCCAGACTAGAGTTCCAGTCCTACCTCCCCTCCAGCCACACAGGCAAATTGACACTCATCCTTGAGCTTCATCTCTGTCACTTTGGTCTTTTGGTGGCGTCTGCTTTGACATCCCTTCTGCCTTTGCTGCTGCCATCTCGTGAAAGAGATAAAACACATGTGTCTCACTACCAATCCTAACAGACAATGCCAGACTAGAGTTCCAGTCCTACCTCCCCTCTAGCCACACATGCAAATTGACACTCACCCATCACTGCAGATGCCCCCTCCACTGCTATTTTCTGAATGGATTCAATGGGAAGTGTGAGCTTGCTTTTCACTGATGAGATACTCAATGTCAGGTTCCATTTTTGTCACTGCCATTCATAACATTTGAAGCAAGTGAGAATCAGTTATTCTGGATCTGATTGGAGATTTCAGACATTTCATTCGGGAAAAAGTCTGTTAGCAGATGTATGTGCTTCCAAATATGGTTGCCATTTTTAGTACATGTTTCCTGAGATTAAGATATATATCAGAGGGAAGGGATGCATAGAAATTCATAATGTTTCTTGACTTGAATTCATCTTGCAAAGAGTCACAAGTCTGTAGATCTGCCAGTTCCATTTGATAAATGGGATGAACATTTGCAATGTCCACAGAAAAAGGGTTCCAGAAGAGCTGAATGTCCTTTTCGTTTGTATGAAGCTCTTTAAATCTCATTTGAAACTCCCTTTGTAACATTTCCAGTGATTCCACACATTTTTGCTTTGGGAATGCAACTGTTGGCTTTTCAGCATAAAGCTTTTGTGTACTGGGGAGATGGAAGAAGTTTTCCTCTTTCACTTGTTTGATGAGGAGGTCCAATTTTATTTCAAATGCTTTTATATGTGAATACATATCACCGCTGAGCTTCTCTTTTCCTTGAAGCTGCAAATTTAAACTGTTGAGTACAGTAATACCCTGAATAACGTTATGACATGGTTCCACAAGTCATGACGTTGTTCGGTTTTTCGCGTTGTTCGATACATTGATCAAACAACTCTAAAAAAAACCTGAGAAGAGGCGCTCGGACGTGCGCGAAAAGGCGCGCCAGCGGGAGCCTCTTCTACCAAACGGGTATAGCGTCAAGGCAAGGGATCAAAGCGGGGGGTGCCACCCCACTTTGATCCCTTACCTTGACGTGCGATCCCCATTTCGCGCACCTGGGCAAGGGTCGGCATTTCCAATTCCCCCCTCCCCTGGGGGAGTGGGGGAATTCGGAACAGCCTCGCCTCGCCCAGGCGCTGTGCCATGGGACTTGGGGTCCCCAAACTCCCATGGCAAGGCGCCTGTCGGCATTTCCGATTTTCCCCCCTCCCCCGGGGGAGGGGAGAATTCGGAAAACCCTCGCCTCGCCCAGGTGCTGTGCCATGGGACTTGGGGTGCCCAAACTCCCATGGCAAGGCGCCTGTTGGCATTCCGATTCCCCCCTCCCCCGGGGGAGGGGAGAATTCAGAAAACCCTCCCCTCGCCCAGGCATGCGAAACGGGGATCCCATGTTAAGGTAAGGGATCAAAGTGGGGGGTGGCACCCCCGCTTTGATATCTTGCCTTGATGCGCGTGATACCTGTTTAGGTGCTTTGGGAGACTTTTTGCTTCCCTGGGGTGGGGGGCCAGAGTTTGAAATCCCCCATGTCGGCTTCTCGCACGGGCGCAGCGTCAGATGGGGGCTGCAGAGGCTACGGGGAAGAGGTCCAGCCCGTGTGAGAAGCCGAACTCCGCCCGCCCCACTGCAGGGCAGCAAAAAGTCTCGGCGCCAAAGCGGCACTGGCCAGATGGCTGGAGAGCTGGTGGCAGGAGGGGGGAGGAAGTGTCCAGGCAAGAGTGTCTCTTTTTAAAATGCCCTGTGTCGGCATCTCCCATGGGCACCTGTCAGATGGGGGCTGCAAAGGCAATGGGAAAGAGTTCCGTAGCCTCTGCAGCCCCCGTCTCACACGCCCCCGCACCTGCGGGAGATGCCGACACAGGGGCTTTTAAAAAAGAGACTCTTGCCTGGACCCTCCCCTCCCTCCCCTCTCCCGCCACCAGCTATCCGGCCATCTGGCCAGTGCCGCTTTGGCGGCGATACTTTTTGCTGCCTTGCGGTGGAGGGGGGGTGGAGTTCGAAATCCCCCATGTCAGCTTCTCGCACGGGCGCGTGCACGTGTGAGATGGGGGCTGCAGAGGCTACGGAGCTCTTCCCCGTAGCCTCTGCAGCCCCCATCTGACAGGCGCGCCCGCCCCCGTGGGAGATGCCAACACAGGGGCTTTTTTAAAAGCCGACCCATGTTTAGGCGAGCGAAACGGGAATCCCACGTCAAGGCAATTGCCTTGACGTGCGATCCGCGTTGCTATAGCGTGCCCGGGAAAGAGGCGGCTTGGTTGAAATCCTCACCCCCCGCACAGGGGGAGGAAATTTCGGCCAAGCTGCCTCTTTCCTAAGCCGGGGAGACGATGTTCTCCTCTCCCGAAGTTTCGAAAGGGTAAGGATCCCCGTACCCTTTCCAAACATCATGGGGGCAGGCGCTGGGGGGGGGGTTTGGATTGGGTAGATGTTCTACCCAATCCAACTGGCCCCCCCACGCATACGCTTGTTCCGAATAACATGAAAATCGCGTTATTCGATACAAGATTTTTCCGAAAATCTTGTCACGTTGTACGGTTTTCACGCTATACGATACTCACGTTATTCAGGGTACTAGTGTATCTCTGTTACATCTGTCAAAAAGGCAAGTTGCCATTTCCATTCTTCATTCTTAAGCTCCGGGAGCTGTTTGTTTTTTGACTGTTGAAAGGCAGATATCTCAGGATGCAAGTCATAAAAGCGTCTCAATACTTTCCCTCGACTCAGCCAACGGACCAGAACATCTTCATGGTCAGCATTCAACTCAGAAAGAAATTCCTGAAACTGTCTGTGATTCAGTGCATGTGACCTAATAAAGTTTACACAAGACACCACAACTTTCATGACAGAGTCCCAATTCTGTGATTTACAACACAACGCTTGTTGGTGGATAAGGCAGTGTATGGCTATTGGACCTGAATGCTTCTGTTTGTCCATCTCTTGGTTAATGCATGTAACTACTCCTTTCACAGAACCCACCATGCTTGGAGCCCCATCTGTTGTCACACTGACCAGTTTAGCCCAGTCCAGCTCCAGGTCATTCAAAGTTTGGCGCACTTTCCCATAAATGTCCTCTCCTGTGGTGGTTCCTGTGATGCTCTGAAGTGCAGCAAGCTCTTCTGTCACTTCAGAATATGTATTTGCTCTCCGAATGAAAATTAAAAGTTGCGCAGAATCACGAATATCATTGCTTTCATCAAGAGCCAATGAGAAGTAGGAAAATGTTTTTGAAGAGTCTTTCAAAAGTTGATGTAAATTTTCCCCCATTTCTTCAATTCTTCATGTAATTGTGTTCCTTGAAAGGCTGAGTGTATTAAATAAATCTGTCTTCTCTGGACACATATCATTGGCAACAGCAAGAAGACATTCTTTCACAAATTCTCCTTCTAAGAATGGTTTGCCACGTTGTGCAACTAATAGCGCAATGTGGTAACTGGCTCGCACTGCTGAAATGTTCTGCTGCTTCTGCTTTACAAAAACACCCTGCTGAGATGACAATCCTGTTTGCAGTTTTGATATCAAGTCTTCTCTTGCTTTTCCAACCAAAGATCCATACTTTTCCTTATGACGGGTTTCATAATGACGGCGCAAATTATATTCTTTGAAAACTGCCACTGATTCTTGACACAGCAGACAAACTGCTCTCTCCTTGCAGTGCTTGAAGAAATAAGCCTGTGTCCAATGTTCATTGAAGACTCTGCACTCTAAATCGACTTTTCTTTTCTTAGACATAGCCATAGCTGGTTTCAAAAGGACACACAACTCCAGAAAAAAAAATCAAACATGTGTCTTAAGTTATTAAAATGAAAACACACTGACTTAACTAAAAAAAAAACAGGAACCCAATTAATTACAGAATTAGATGCAAATATTTTCTTTGCCCCATTCTGAGGGAGGGAAGGCTGAAATGGAGACTGCAGGGCACGGAGAGGCTTACCAGGCACTGTATAGAAGAGGTGAACTGCCTCCTGATAATTCCAGCTCTGGATAAATGAAAAAAAAATGCTGTCTAGCAGAGGAAACAAAAACCCAATTAATTGCAGAACCAGATGCATATATTTTCTTGCCCCATCCTGAGGGAGGGAAGGTTGAAATGGAGACTGCAGGGCACGGAGAGGCTTACCAGGCACTGTATAGAAGAGGTGAACTGCCTCCTGATAATTCCAGCTCCGGATAAATGAAAAAAAAAATGCTGTCTAGCAGAGGAAACAAAAACCCAATTAATTGCAGAACCAGATGCATATATTTTCTTTGCCCCATCCTGAGGGAGGGAAGGCTGAAATGGAGACTGCAGGGCACGGAGAGGCTTACCAGGCACTGTATAGAAGAGGTGAACTGCCTCCTGATAATTCCAGCTCCGGATAAATGAAAAAAAAAATGCTGTCTAGCAGAGGAAACAAAAACCCAATTAATTGCAGAACCAGATGCATATATTTTCTTTGCCCCATCCTGAGGGAGGGAAGGCTGAAATGGAGACTGCAGGGCACGGAGAGGCTTACCAGGCACTGTATAGAAGAGGTGAACTGCCTCCTGATAATTCCAGCTCCGGATAAATGAAAAAAAAAAATGCTGTCTAGCAGAGTAAACAAAAACCCAATTAATCGCAGAACCAGATGCAAATAATTTCTTTGCCCCATCCTGAAGGAGGGAAGGGATAACCCAGCAGCCTACAGGCCTGATTAGTGAATGCACAAAGTTGCATTCACTGCAGAGGAATTTTTTTAATTAAGTTCAGTTTTATAATAGACTTTTTCATATGCAGGCAGGCAGGGGTGCATTTGTGCGCACACACGTGCAGACACACACACACACACACACACACACACACACAACATTAAAAACTGCATATGAAAAATCTGCATTATAAAACTAAACTTAATTTAAAAAATTCCTCTGCAGTGAATGCAACTTTGTGCATTCACAATTCCCCCCCCAATTTTAAATCAAGAGGAAAGCAATTATATTCACACACATCTCTTTCTCCCTCTCCCAGAAGAAACCATTCTCCCCCCCCCCCCACCGCCCTGAATAAGCCGAAGGCTAGGACAAAATGGTGGAAACTTACTTTTAGCTGCCGCATGGACTCAGTCTCTCTCTCCACTCTTAACAATCAACCGAATCACCTCCGGGCGGAGTGATTCAGCACTTCTAAAATAGATTCGGCAGAAGTCCTAGTACTAAGCAGCAGGCGAAAAGAACTAGCCAACTCACTGCCTTTCACTGCCTTGTGATCCTTCCGCCAAAAAAAAAATCCGCCAATTTTTTTTTTTAATAAAATAAAATGATTAGAGTTTTTATTTCATGTTGGGGGCCAGATGAAATGGCTTGGCAGGCCGGATCCGGCCTGTGGGCCGTAGTTTGGGCATGCCTGATTCAAGCTGCTTGCATCTGGAGGAAATTCTGCATAGTTTAGTTTGTGTTGCACATGTTTCCCATAAAAGTTGTAACAACAAGATGGGAACAAAATAATGATATCTCCTGACACGTTGCTTCTGATCCTTAACTAAATGGGCTGCAGCCCTATGTTGTGTGTATTTTTTTAAAGAGAACCTAATGTTACAAATCATTTATGTGGTGGGACTGCTCTGTGATTTTTGGGTACAAACAAGTTAACAATTTCCCAATTGTTTGGTTTGTATTTCAGGTGCAAGGATGGCTTGAAAGGGTTTACATTCTCAGCGCTAAAGTAAGTAAGCCAAGATAGTGTAGTTCCTTGTTAATGTCTCTAGGGTAATCAGACCATATGGAGTGAACTGTTGTACAACCTTCAAGGGAATAAATCGGGATCAAGATCCAATGCTTCTTTTCAGTTATATTCCACTGCTTAATTCTAACTCCTTTTGCAGCCTCTATGCCAGGGGTTCTCAACTGATGACCCATGGGCCAGACCCAGCCCACGGCACCATTTCATGTGGCCCACGGTGCCACCAGCGGAAGTGGACATGTTTACAACAGCCATAAATGCACCCGCAGCTATCATAAACATGTTTTATGGTAGCATTTACTGCAGAGGGAACCACCAGTCCAGCCTGTTCAGCTTTAAAAGGTTGAGAACCCCTACGCTTTGCATTCTTACAGCCTTTCCTAGTTGGTAGGGAAAAACCCCAGGAGGTGTTTTGCCATCTCAGGGGTCTACAGAACGAAGAAGGCTAAAAGGCACAGTTCCAATTGCATTGAATATCAGAGTATGCAGCTGCATCCTGACCATTAACCTATATGCCACAAAGAAATATTTCAGTCATGTGCCACGAGTGCAAATTTGGCTTACTTTCAAAAATACTCCTACAGTTTATTGTATGCCCTTTCCAGTTTCGAATGTCATATTCTTCATTTATAAGGCAAAGTACATGATTCCAGAGATGTTCAGGAATCTTATTGTGTTCATTGTTACCATATGACCAGGAGAAAAAGATGTCAGTATCTGATCAGTTGACTGTAATAAAGAAATGAGAATGCCAGTCAGTGTAAAATAAACACAGTTTCTCATAGACAAATACAGATTTAAAAAATTTAAGGGAGTTACATTTGTTGCTCTCTGTATGAACTTACAGTGTTTTATTTTCCATAACTACTTCACTTTATTTAGTAAACAATTATGTAGATTTTGCTTTTTAATTCTATGGAATAATAAAATCTGCAGTTACAAATGGTATTTTATATATTGAAGAATGCAAAATAGATTTTAATGCTACAACCATACAGTGGTGCTTTACTTTAGAAACTTTACATTTTTTGTGTTTAGATATTCTTCCCTTCTAGCATAGCCAAAGGCAATTGAAGTATGCTGATTAGATGTCCAGAATAAAGACAGCTGGTGATTTTTTCCCCTTCCAGATTCATAGTAGGTAAAGAAGAAATTCCCTCACATTCATTTGCACCAGAAGTAGCATTTCTGAGAAGAGACAGAAAAAGAAGACATTGTGAGGAAATAACACAGCGAGTGAATATAGTTGCTGCAACAAAGAAACTTGTCGATAAAATGTGAGTGTAATTTTTTTTAATTTTTTTTGTTTTCTTTACACTAAATTTTATTTTGCTCTTGGCAGAAGTGACACAAGCTACTTTTTCAAGGATCTTGAGAACTTGTATTACTGGGCGATCTGAAAGTACTGTAAATTCATGCATATATAAATTGTCAAACTGCAACATTGTGGGCCTGCTGAAATTTCTAGATATTTTTTCAAAGGGTGCCCCCAACAGAGTGTAAATACTAGTCCAAGCATGTATTTAATACTTAAAACATGTATCACCATGGCCAATTCTGACACTTTGAGGGAAAGGGATGCTTGTCACATTATTTATTTGTTTATTTGTTCAGATTTATATTGTCCCCTACTTGCCGAGGCGACTCAGGGCGGCTTACAGTCAAAACAGCAACAGTACAGTAAAAATCATAAAATACAACCTCACAAAACAACCAAAGCAGAACACAGACTAACTCTCCTCTGGCCGTTGTTGTGGGCCCAGAGGAGGGGTCGATGTTCTCAGCCGCCTGCCAGCCCATGGAATCTTCTCCCTCAGGCCACTGTTGTGGGCCTACAGCAGTGTTTCCCAAATGCTGGTTTTTGGACTTCAATTCCCAGAAGCCTAAGCCATTTCCCAAAGCACTGATCAGCCAATGTACTGACTTAGGCTTCTGGGAATTGAAGTCCACTAGTGGGATGTGTACCCCTTGTCCATGGGGCAATGTTCTCAGCCGCCTGCCAGGCCATGGAATCTTCTCCCTCAGGCCATTGTTGTGGGCCCAGAGGAGGGGGCGATTAGCCTTAACTGTGCAAAAACTCTTGAACATGAGTTGTCAAGCTACAGGTGTGGCACACAGTAAGACATACCAAGTTTGCTGTTGCAGTCTTTCGTTCAAGACTTCTAGTGCCTGTTTTGTATATTGCGTTGTAATTTTTCTTACGAATTTTTAAGATTTTAACCTGTGATTTTAATCTATGATGTAAGCCGCCCAGAGTCGGGTCTACCCGATTGGGGCGGGATAATAAATATGAGTAAATAATAATAAAATAATAATAATATGATCTTAAGCATTGCCAGAGTATAAATTGTACTAGGACTGAAGTCAGTCCTTCTGGGGCTTTATTCTGATCCTTCACTCCAGACTGGCTCCCTTCTCCGTGATACCATCATTTTGTAGTTTTCCAGCTTTCTTTTCCATCCTCCAGGTGGTTTCCCCATTCTGTTTCCAAGAATCTTGGTTATGAAGAGCCCTTATTGATATGGCCGGTTTAGTCCATAATGTGAAGGTTGTACTTGAACTCAACTGAAATTCACACAAAGCAAAGCTAAATCTGTTCATAGCCCTACTTACAAAACCATTTCTTACAGGGCTTTCCTGAAAAGGTATGAATGGCCAACAAATAAGAGAATGAATTTCCTCTGGTATTTCTAATGTCCCACTTGTCTGTGCCTGAAAAACCATTGAGTTCTTAATCCTAATCCTCTATCAGGTTTCCCTTCCATATGTTTCCTTTCAGATATAATGAAGTCTAAATGTCTGTAACTTGATCACATCCTCATTACAATTTTGCTATACAAACTGACCTCATAGATGATTTATGACTGATATGCTTCACAGTGCATAATTCAAAGCTTCCAAAAAAAATATCTGGCACAATATGAAGATTGAGTAATGTTATTTTGTACTCCAACCACAAATATTTGACTATAAGGGGGAAAAAATTAATTTCTAGAACCAGTATCAAATTGATTTACTTCTAATTCCACTTGACATGTCTAACAACTGGACAGCCTTCCCATAAGTATTTATCTTTTTCAAATTCTCTGTCTGCCATGAGGCTGTTGGAAATCTACATGACATGAATTTTCACAGTTTTTTAATGCTGATTGAAAGTGAAGTCCTGTGAGTTGTACAGGAATTCATATTTTGGTTGGCATTACAGACTCTCCTAAACATTGCAGGAGAAGCAGAGCAAAGAAAAGTCACTCTTTGAGACTACAGCTTCCACAATTCCCAATGGCCAGCATAGTCATCCAGAAAGTAATTTTCCAAAGATAGCTTTAGCCAAAGGTGGAAATGAGGGAACACCGTTTTAGTAAAAATCATGTAACTGGGGTGGGGTGGGGATCCTCCCTTCCTCATCTGTCTTATGGTCTCAGTCTGGATCAGTCTCTCACAGCTGGGAATTTAAATAAACAAACTCACATATGTAAAACTGAAGAAAGGGATGTTACAGGGCTACCTAATGAATTCTGGGCAGAAATGAAGACTCTCTGTTTGTTGGTCCATCTCTTAGATATATTATACCCAACTTTTGGTTTTTGGACTTCAATTCCCAGAAGCCCAAGTCAATTCTCCAAAGTACTGATCAGCCAATGTATTGGCTGAGTTTTTGGGGAATTGAGCTACCCCAGTGAAACATGGGAACCACTGTATTACACTAATGTACCTTCAACAAAACTCTTGCCTTTATTTTCTTGTGCTATGTTTACATTGTGAAACCTTTTTAAGTATTAAAAATGGTAGTGCTGGTGATTTAGTAGTAGTAGCAGTAGTAGTTTGAGAAAATCCTAAACATTTTTGCAAAAGTGCAACACTTCTACTGTTAGGAAACATGTAGCAAGCAACAGTTCGAACTGATGTGATATTGTTTCCTTTTTCAGATGCAAACATGGGCCAAGACACAGATGTTGTAAACACTATGAAGATAATTGCATCTCATATTGCATTAAAGTAAGTGATGTTAAAAAAAACACCCTCTAAAACCAAAATTCAGCCATCAACAGAGAGCTACTATAGTATAATGTAGAAAGACAATATCTGTGAAGTAACAAGAAAAACTACAGACATTTTCCTGTGTGGGGTCCCATATATGGGTGCATATGCATCTGTTTACACACATGTTAAGAAGACTGGAGTTCCTGTTCTCTGTGCATAATATGGTGCTCATCATTGGTAGTAAAGGTTTCCATTGCTCAAAAGCCAGTTGTATCCAACTCAAAGGTTTAGTGCACATCTCCATTTATAGCCAAAGAGCCAGCACTGTCTGCATCTGCAAAAGTTTCTGTGGACATGTGGCAGACATGGCTAGATACCAGAATGCACAGAATGCTGTTTACCTTCACACTGAAGTAGTACATATTTATCTACTTGCAATTTCTTTCGAGCTGATAGGTTGGCAGGAGCTGGGACAGACGGGCGCTCACTCCTTCATGCAGCACTCAGGTCTTTAACTGCTAACATGCCAACCTTCCAGTCATCAAGTTCGGCATCTTAACCACTGAGCTACTGGAGTCCCTCATCATTGGTACTGTGCTGCATTATCCACAGCTGAGTGGGCACATTGAACTAATCAAGCCTATTTTTGTGATGCAGCAGCCCTTCTCATAAGAGTGCAACCAGCAGCTCCTGAAAACTGCAGGAGTGGTGATACATCTTTATGCGGGTGAATCATCTGTAGTTCACCAGGGCAGTGATGGTGAATGTTGGCACTCCCAGCTGTTCCTGAACTTCAATTCCCATAAGCACTGATCAGCAGGAGTGCTGTCTTGGGCTTCTGGTAATTAAAGTCCAGGAACAGCTGGAGTGTGAAGGTTCGCCATCACAGCACTAGGGTATACTGCATCATTTAACATCCCCAATGTTTCTAGTCACATCTATATTAACCTTTTAGCAGAGGGTGTGTTTTGGTCAACTACATAGGCTCTGGAGGGTTAGCTAATGATAATATTTATCTCCTGCTCATATGGGATATCCCACTCTGGGTGGCACACAACAGATTAAAATATTTTACAAATAACAGTGTAAAATTAAGCATAATATAATACACAGAACCAGCAAACAATAATCCAGACAGAATAAATTAACTCAATTGTATCACATTCGTACATGATTGTGGGCCTTTAATGCGGGCCTTTAATGTGATCCATTCTAAAAAATTGTCAAGAACAAATGTGTAAGAACAGATGTGGTATGCATGAGAGTCATGCACTCCTGTACTCGAGGGCTTATGTGCTATCCCATTCCTGTCAAACTGTATTAACAGTGATCATCGTAGGATGTCTTCTTCAGCAAGTTTCTCCTTACGTGGAAACTACCATTCCTTTGCATGTTTGAAGAAGCGTTCCTGTAGTGTCTTTGACCATCAGATCTTGAAGAGAGTGAAAAGTGAGGCTATGAGAGTCTTGACTATTTGAATTACCCACAGCGCTGTGTAACAGATCTCACTAGCAGCCGTTCCTCCAACTCAAGTGCTGGGAATGTGCTGTGCTCGGCAGCGCCCATACAGCTGTGCCTCTTTGGCACATTGGGGTAGATTTTTTGGACTCGAGCTGTGAATGTATTTTAAGGGTAATGGGAGAAAGTCCACAGTTGTTGCTCAAAGGGAGGGCCATCAACATCCATTGATATAGATTATCCTCCCACTAAAATATGATCAGTGTGTGTTTTCTGTCCTTTGGAAGAGTAAATTCTGCAGGGAGACTGCTTTTGCTGGAATTAGATTGATCACAGGTAGGAGCACCTGCTCCCATTTCCATTGATAGGATTCCAGCAGATTTTGGTTTTACTTTTGAAAAGTTAGCATATATTGTGTACGACAGCTCTTAAGGAAAATGTCTGCTCTTTTATTGGCCATGACATTCCCCCTCCCCCTTTCAGATTTTTCACAGTTAATTGTTTTGGCTGTTCAGTGGCAAGCATGAAAAACAGCATGTGGAAAGACAAGGTACAGCTCAGTTGTCTGCATATTTTGACACAGTGTAGTTTTTTTATGCTGAGCTGGTCTGTTATACTTTCTCCAACAGCCATGTGTCAGATGCCTTCTATAGCAAATTGCACCAGCTGGCGGAGTAGGAAGACCCAGAATAGTAGTTTTAAACATGGATCCAAGCCCCTTGGAAACATAAGGATAGGTTTCAATACATTACTGAACATACAGAAAAAACTGCTGGAAAACAAAAATACATAAGTAGTGACATTTTTTCAGTGGTATCCCTCTAACACAGGGATTCCCAAACTTTTCACGCCATGGGCCGGTCACGTGGTTCCTACCACCATAAAATGCATGTGTGGCTGTCGTTTATGCATGTGCAGGTGCATTTTACTTCCGGTTGCAGCATGGGCTTGATGATTTTGTGTGATGGGGCAGACTCACCCCATGGGCCGTAGTTTGGCCACCCCACCCTAACAGCATAAGAGACACCTCTATTGGAACCGATTCCTCCTCATTCCCCCGTCTTCAAACATGCATGCAAAGTGTGTGTCATTGGGGGGAGTGGGGAGAGAAGGAAGGGAAATTTCTGTTTCATCTGCAGAAGTCCGTTCCTGTGATGCTGCCTTCATGTCTGTGACTTTAATACAATAGCAATTATACATACCGTATTTGCTGGCATATAAGACACACTTTCCCCGCTTAAAATACACTGGAAAAATAGAGTGCATCATATACTCTGATGCATCTTATACACTAGAAAATACTGTACATACCTCCCCATATCACTTAGTGCACTTTCTGGCTGATTCACAAGGTAATTAGCAATTTGCCCCCAACCTGTTGGGCACTTATTTTTTTTCAACCTCAGAGGGATGAAAGGCAGAGTTGACTTTGTGTCCCATCAGGATCGAACTCACAACATCAGAAGCAGCTGTGGCTGAGTAGAGCAGTTTTAACTACTGTGTCACAAAAAGGGCGAATCAAAACTGTTGGTGAATGTAAGACTACTTGCAGATGACGCTTGCCGAACTACTAATTAAAATACAATACAGTATGTGTTTATCCTGCAATTTTCTCTTTTTCAATTTTTCTTTAGTGGAAAAAGTGTGAGGAAAGCAGGAAGGATACAAGTGGAGCATAGCATGATTTGGGTCTCCCTGTAAAATTCTGTTAATAAAGCAAGATGGCAGCATCTCAAGCTATGATGTGTTAATTAGATATTGCACAAACCAAGCTTTGTACCAATGAGCTGTGGTCATATTTATGTGTTTGCTGGCATTTTTCATATTGATACTTTCAATGTGTAAATTTACTTGTTTCAAACCTAGTCTTTTTCTGTCATATGGCAATACTAAATTTAGTCTTTGCAATAAATAGATTACTTGAGGCACTATATTCTCGGTAGCTACATTCTAGGACAGAGGTCCCTAAACTTTTCATGCCGTGGGCCAGTCATGTGGTTGAATGGGCCAGTCACATGGTTCCTCCCACCGTAAACGGCATCTGCAGCTGTCATACACGTGTTTATGGCAGCATTTGTGCATGCATGGGTGTATTTTACTTCTGGTGGTGGTGCAGGCTGGATGATTTGGCACCATCGGCCCACAGGCTTTAGTTTGGCCACTTCTGTTCTAGGAGTTGACAGTGAAGCAAGCATATTTGCCTGTAGTAGGAAGTATGGGCTATTGAACCAGCCTCATATTAAAGAACCTCCTTGTCATGGCAGTTTTTAAGAAGACTTCCCTATTTTTAAGTCATCAGAGCTTTAAATCAGTCAGTCAGTAAAAGGTTGTTGTGTATTTCAATGTGGGTGTAGTGTTTCCACTGACTCAAGAATATGTTGCTGACTTTCCGCACTCTCTTTTGTTTACACCTTACATAAGACACAAAGTCTTTTCCTTGAATAACTTTCACTGGTTAACATTTCACTGCACATGCATGCCTCAAGTCACGACTGCCGTCATAGCTGTCAGTGTGTTTTAACCTGTCAAATCACACACTAAATTTTCAAGTGCTGAGGTGTTAAATGATAGTCACACAGGAATTAAAACTGTAAATCATGATGATGCCCGGGTTTGCCTTTTAAAATTTTGTATACAAAACATGAAAGAACCTCTCTCATCGGTAACATAAAAACAATCGGGATGGATCAGATTAAATCTATACTTTGATTCATATTCTGTACGTCCACATTATACAAACAAATGCCAATGGAAACTCACAAGACAGACAGAATGGGAATAGCCATCTCCCATTCTTATTTGCAGGTGATTGATATTCAGATATGCTGCCTCTGATTCTGAAAATGATACAGAGCCCTCATAACTGGAAGCAATTGATAGCTTTATCCTCTTTGTGTTTGTGTAGCACTTTTTTGTGCAAATCTGGTAGCAAAAATTCCAAAGAAATCAGTGCTAAATATTCAGCAAATGATGTAATTAAGGATTGACCTTTTTGTATATTGATAGAATGGATGGGTTTTTTTTTTACCGATTTTGGGCTCTCTGACACACACACACACACCCGCCGGCTCCGGGCAGGTTGGGGGACCCGATCTAAAAACTGTTTCTGGACTTTCCCCACCGCCCCGGCCAGTGCAGCAAGCCAAAACATCAGGATTCAAATCATGATGTTTTGACTTGCTGCACTGGCCTGGGAGGTGGGGAAAGTCCAGAAACAGCTTTTGGATCGGGTCCCCCAACCTGCCCGGAGCCAGCAGGGGGGTCATAGAGCCCAAAATGGGCAGGGGGGGAAATGGATACTGTATCTTGAATTTTATTATTAAATATCATTTCTGTTTTATTCCAATTTATTCATAGCCCCGATGTCTCTTCAAACTTATTCCTATATACTCTGCCTCCTTCTTTTTAAATGTCACATTCTTAATATCTTCTCCAGGGCTTCATTAGGATGTTTAGTGTTGGTTACTTGATCCAGTGTTGCCTTCGAATCCCATCAGCATTCCGGCATCTGTTTACAAAACCTTCCCGACTGTTCTCCCTCTTCTACAACAAAGAAAGTTTCCAGCTTGGAGCTTTTCTGGGATCATTTGTCAGTATATACAAAGTAAGTTTTTTTTTAAAAAGGCATATAATTATTATAAAATTAAACTTTTGTAGCAGCACAGCCAGTAAGACTTAATGAGTAATTATATCATTTTAAGATCTGCTCTACAACTCCTCTTGCACCTATTTTGACACCCCGCCATGTTGTTAAAGAAAATTAATTCTTTACTAATGTCTTGGTTAAATTGATTTTTAATGAAGGTAGAACAGGAATAATTCTTCCGCCTAAACCCACCACAGCAGCTCTATAGATAAGTGAAGTTTCATTTTTTATTGTGGATTCAAAGACATTCAGGTTTTTTTGGTCACAAAATGTGTGTCCTTCCTGAACATTATTGATGGTTGATGTCATCTACTTTGCTTGGCCCTGTAGGAATGGTTTAACCATAATGGAGCACTACAATGTAACTTAAAGGGAAACTGGAAAACAAGAACTGAACAGTTTGGCTTGAAAAGTGATATGTGTCTGTAGAGGGGGGAGATATTAGCATAGATAAATAGCAGTAGTTAGACCACAGATAGACAGGAACATGTGCTTAAACACCTTTGCCTACGCATACAAGTGTTGTATGGCTTTATAGTGTGTCAGTGAACTAGAAGTCCCAAGGCATGGAACATAAATTCATATTTGCTGTAGCAATAACAGAGATAAATCTTCACTTTTAAAGTGTTTCCTACACTTCTCTCCCATCATGTATTTATTGTTGACTGAGATGGTTGTTGCCTCTCCCATGATTATTCCCACGTCATCCCACATAATGCAATGCATGGATCTTCCCTTATGCAATTGTGGCAGATTGCTTCAATATACTAATAAACCGTGATGGCAAGTTTTTCACCGTAGCTAATGTATACTGAGGGCTCCAGTTGAGTCAATTCCCAGATCTCTGTGCATGTTAATTCAAGATCCAATATGGTTTTTGCAGGATTGCCTAATGAAAATATTCCTGTATATCAGCTAGGATCCTAAACAAGCGGGCCCTAACTGATGAAATTGTTGAGATGGAGTCAAGGTGGTAGAATTCTCAACTGTACAACTTCAGAGAAAGTGAAGGAGGTTGCTTATCTTTCTGTACTTGTTAATATGAAAAAGGCTCCTTGCATGCTTTTAAGAAGTACAGAAGAAGGAAGGCTACAGTATGCCCTTTTCCTTGAAGCCCTGATTTTCTAAATTTTGGGAATTTCTTATTAGAAGAGCATTAATCTCCACTTAAACATTTGCAATCTGAATTAATAAAGCCTCAAATTCTTCTTTAAAGCCATTGAATATTGGCTTCTTCGGATTTGACGAAAGCTTTGTCCTGTTTAATAATGACTTTTCTGTTTGCCTCTGCATATGACATTTGTGTTAAGTTAACTGTGCTCCTGAAAAACTTCTAAGTAGTCATTGGAGCTGTAATCAGAGGGCTTCGCTTATTTGATTAAATGTTTAATAATTGTTTATTGGTTGCTCCTCATTTTTTGTGCAGTATCATCTTACAATGTTGCCTTGATTGTCCTCAAAATATAGGGTACAAGCTGCTTCTTACGCTGGGTACGAAACCTAGATGATGAACTTCATGCACTTATTGCAGGTAAATTTGCTCCCCCCCCCCCCCCCCATTATATTCTCAAGGGCTATTACTTATCTGGTTGAGCACTGGGTACTTTGAAATCAGAGTCTTGTTTGGAATACCTGTGTAGATTTTATGGTAATGAGATGATGAGTCAATCTCTGTTAATGATATATCAGAAAACAAAACAAATAAAATAAAATAAAATAAAAAACACTAGCACTTTAAAGACTAACTGCTATATTTTTATTGTTAGCTTTCGTGGATCAAGTCCACTTCATCAGACAAAGAGTGAAACTTACAGGCAAAACCTGACTAAAACCACTTCAATCTAACTGGACACTCTATCCAAGACCTGAAAGTTGCAATTCTGGAACAGAGAAATTACAAAACTAGGATTGAAAGGGAGACAGCAGAAATCAAATACATCCATCTGTTAGATACCCATCACAGGGGGCTAAATATTAGTGAAGGGTTTCTGGGACATTATCAAATGTGATACACAGATTGCTATATGATTTTATATTACAACTTTCCTGCCAATTCTCTTTAGTATTCCAGAAAGAAACCAGGTACAGGTGTTTCTCTCCCCCCCCCCCCCCCACATGCAGGTCACAAGTTGATCAGAGACTATAGTGGGCTTTCTCATCAACCTTGAGATTGAAAGGGAGTCATTTAGAATTTACCTGAATAATCTATTGTTGCTAATTGCTGTGTGAAACTGCATTCTTGTGCTTGCTTCTTTGTCATCTTGCTAGACCACACCCCTTCTCCCTTTGAGCCCCTGAATTTGGTATATAAAGAACATGCCTGTAAGTTTCACTCTTTGTCTGATGAAGTGGACTTGATCCACGAATGCTAACAATAAAAATATAGCAGTTAGTCTTCAAAGTGCTACAGTGTTTTTTATTTTATTTTGTTTATTTTTTGTTTTGTTTTCTGATATGCCTGAACCACAGACTAACACGGCTACTATTCCAAAAAATTCTGTTAATGATAATGTAGTATAGGCCAAAACATTCTGTTGCAGAGGCCATGAGGATGTCACAAGTAGAGCATTGAATATGGCTTCAAAAGGAGTCAGTTGGAAAAATTCAGGAAGAAAATAGACTAGCAATGGCTACAGTTTTGGAGGATCTGTGATGTCTCATGTCAGAGGCAGTGTTTATTGAACACCATTTGTTGAGGATTGATATTGCAAAATGCTCTTGTGCTCATCTGTCTTACTTGTGGGCTTCCCATAGCACCTGGTTGGTTCTTTAGGAAACTAAGGTGCTGGACTACTGAGGCCTTTGACCAGATCCTGCAAGTTTGGTCTTGATATTAATTTGTCCTAATTCTTCTTCCTCTCATATGGAAGTTTGGTAGTCATGGCCATTTTGACTTCAGATGCAGCAATTCTAAACAATGATGTTACGTTGCATCCAATTCTGTATCTCAGGTCTTGTGTCCATTTCTCGTAATTTTGTTTTTGCTGCGTTCTAATCAGAACAGTATTAAGAATGTGACTGGTTTGTTTCTTAACACAGGGTCCCTGGCAGGAATGTCAATGATGTTTTACAAAAGTACTACTATCTCTATGTACCTGGCTTCAAAACTAGTAGAGGTAAGATAGCGTGCTGTGCTGTGTGTGTCTAAGAATCCAGAGGTCAAAAGCCCTATTTTAGTGCTATGATTATAATTAGAAGGATTTTACTAGCACTGCCACCACCACCACAATCATGCATATCACTCTTTGCTGGATCAGAAGAAAGAAGAGTTCTTCTCGTATATAGGCTCTATTTGTACCAAAAATCCAAGGTTTTTTTCATTCATTTTTTTCACATATAATAAGTATTTATGTGTCAGCAAATCAGTTCTGAGTTATGGTGACCCTTTCCATGGTATTTTTAAATAGAACATTCTCAGAAATAGTTTACTATTCTCTTTTTCTGAGAGTGCCCAGAGACAGTGCAGCAGACCTAGAGCCATGTAAGCTGGCTCTTCTGCAGCACCCAGCAGGGAACTGAAGTCTCAGTGTCTCACTGTGCAGCCACATATCTAACTCACAGCTATCCAACCAGCCAGATCCTACATATGTGGAAAAGTTACTGCAGTGAAGTAGAACTGCACACACCAAAACTGCATGTGAAAAGTTGGTGTGGGGAAATTGTTGTATTGTTTAATAAGGTAAAGGTAATCATGCTAGGTGGCTCATTTAATGGACTGCCACCCTTTTGAGTCTGAATTTTTATATAATCCTGTGTGCAGCTTGTACACTGTTTTAACTTTTTATGTTTTTTAAGAGTTGATATTAAGTTTTAATTTTAAATGGCATTGATGTAGATTGTTCTATGTTTTAACCTTGATGTAAGCCGCTCAGAGTCGGGTTCACCCGATTGGGGCGGGGTAGCAAATGTAATAAATAATAATAATAATAATAAAGGTTGCCCTTCCAACTCTAGGGTGTGGTACTCATCTCCGTTTACAGCCAAAGAGCCAGCACAGGCAGTATCTACAGACATTTCCGTAGTCATGTGGCAGACATGGAACACTGTACCTATTTATCTACTTGCAGTTTCTTGCTTTCATACTGCTAGCTTAGCATGAACTGGCCAGGTTATCCTCCCATGGTAATAGAGTAGACCTTTGTTATTTGAAAAAGGAATTAGCTACAAGAAAGTGGATATTTGCGACAAGTTCCTTCCAAACTTTGGTGACTTTTACTCAAGTGGAGTTTTGTTTGGTCTTTATTTTGTAGACTATATATTTCAAGGGCATTGAAGCTGGGAAAGTTCCTTATTTCCCTCATGCAGACAGTATCATCTATGCTGTATCTACAGCCATCTGCTTCCAGGCAGTAAGTACTTGATCATCAAATGGAAGCCATTGAGATAATGTGTCATCGTGCTCAGGTCAGAGTCCTGCAATAATGCTGTACAGCAAAGTCATTTCATCAGTTATTAATGAAAGGGACCAGAATTGGCCTCTCTGTCTTTGCTGTTTGTGAAATTTGGGACATTTGATCAATATCTTTAATATATTTAAAGGTTTAATCAGTAATGGGATGTAACATGATCTCACCAGTTCACCGGAACCGGTAGTAACTTTCCCCAGTGTCCTGGAGAACCGGTAGCAGCTTTTTTTTTTTTTTTTTTTTTGGAGGGGGAAACCACCTTCAGGGCTTACCTTTTCACTTGTTCCCCCACTGCGCATGCACGCCAAGCACTTGGTGTGCATGCATGCCTACAGTGCTTGGCGCGTATGCACGGCCTCCTTGCTGTTCTCCCAAGTGGGGAGGAGGAAGAGAAGCTGCTACCCTGAAGCTCCCTATACCTTGCTCCCCAGGGTAAGACTCACCTTTGGATGTGGTGTGTCTGTGTGTATTTTAATGTGTATTTAATACCTTTACCTATATTGATGTACTACCACAATTCCTAAAAAAGGCCTGGCGGCCGGCAGGCCTGGCGGCCTGGCTTGGGGTTTTTAAGCAAAGTCTTGGAGTTACCTCATCAATAAGCTACACCTGTGCTGTTCCAAGTGCTGTTCCAATTGGAGAACCCTTAAGGAGGTACAGCTGTTTTACATTTACATTAAGGCATATTATCCTAGAGAACTGGTACGATGACCATATCCATCTTGCAACATGGTGCTGCCCAGGCACTTATACTACCAGGTAAGTGACAGGTTTGTGTTTGGGGTGGGTGGGTGGGTTGATTTGTGTTTGGGGTGGATGGGTGTATTTTAATGTAATTTTTATTTTATTTAATTTATTTACAGGTGGGTGGGGTGGGTTGTGAGAGGAGTGTGTGTGTGCTTATTTTTATTTTATTTTATTTGGCCCCGCCCATGACATCATGACATTAGCTCCGCCCACGCTGTGATGACATCATGGTGGGGTAGTAAAATTTTTGACAACCCACCACTGGGTATAATTCTCACACACAGAGAGAGAGAGAAATGAATTTGAGCAGCATCTTGTTCTGTAAGACCACTAGCTTCTGCATGTATTTTGAAGATGTATCTTGGCTTGTTAAATAAGAAACAGATTGCAGCTTCAAATGTCTATGTTTTAAATTGAGAAAGGGCTAGTTCTGTGAAATCTGGGCATTTGTAGAACAGACTTGCCTGGCAATGGTTTTCACTGCTATCCAATAACTTTTACATAGAATATCCATGACCTCTGTTTTGACATATAGTGGCTCTAGGGTTGAATTTTTGCAAGGCAGTGTCTGAATGTTTCCTGGCCTCTAAATCTTGAGAGTCCCCTGAACTGCAAAGACATCAAATCAGCCAATCCTGTAGGAAATTAACCCTGACTGCTTACATACTGAAAATAAAGCTCAAGTACTTTGGCCACCAAATGAGAAGGGAGGACTCACTTGAGAAAGCCTTGATGCTGGGAAAGATCAAAAGGAAAAGGGGGCAGCAGAGGATGAGGTGGATGGATGGAATTGTTGATGCGATGGTTGTAGATCTGGCCGAGCTACAGAGGATGGCAGAGGACAGAGCAGCCTGGCGTGCGGTGATCCATGAGGTCGCAAAGGGTCGGACTAGACTGTGCAACTAAACAACAAAAAAACATGGACACAAAAGTAACAGCTCACATTCGTACAACAGAGATTTTTTGAAGGATTGACTTGATAAATCAAACTGAAGTAAAAACATTTGGTTGGACTTCATCTTTGACTTCATCTCTAATACATTCAAATCACTGGGTGGCTGCTCTATTTCCCATTAAGAAGTTAGTTAGTGCTTTTGCACTACTCAAGGAGAAAAAACTGGTACATTTTCTGCAAGAGAGAAAGCATTCTATAACACCATTTCAAGGACTACTCATAAAAGGACACTTAAGTTTACCTTCTGCAAATTGAAAAATTGCTACTGCTGTCGGACAAGTTGGCTGCTTCATGTTGCCTTGCCTACAGTATGCCATCATCTAGTGTTTCTTGACGTGGTGACTCTCATCAGAATTCTCTATTTGACTATTTTGTAAGATACAGTAATTGACACAGAGAAGGCAAGACTATTTAACTGATTCTCAGGATCAGGATGTAGACATACTGTCTGGAATTCTGTTGGAGTCATAGAATAATTGAATTGGAAGGGACCTGTAAAGGCAACTGAATCCAACCTCCTCAATTTATCCAGAGATAATTGGCATTGTGCTTAAAAGGAAGGTATTTTTGATATTTAACTACTTGAGCTCATTATTACGTGTCCTGAAATTTGTTTAACTTTAGCTAGTTGTGACTAATTGACAATGTGCTAGAACATATTTCTTTTGCATAGTCAAGCACATAACCAGAGATATACCTTGGCATTCTGGCAATTAGTTGCAGCTGCTGACACAAACCTCATGCTAGCACCAGTAGAAAGTTAATGATGATGATTTGCTGTCAAGTCAATTCTTCTGGGAGCATCTTGGAGTTGTATAGCTTGCTCAAGGCCACATAGACTAGATCTTCTTGAAGGCACATTGGGAAATTGAACTTCCAACCTCTGGTATTGCAGCAAGATTCCTAATTCACTGAACTATCCAACCAGCAAATAATACTAATTTTGTGACATCACATCAATTCCAACTTAATGACGACACGTTTCAGGATATTCTAGGTATAAAATATGCAAGTAGTTTACCATTTTCTTCTTCTGGGGATATCCAGAGACTGTGCAACTTGGCCATGACTGTATAGACTGGCTTTTCCCCCAGGAGGCACAGTAGGGAATTGAACTCCACTGTCTGCATAAAACAAGATCTTAAGAGTAAACTTTTGTTGCGACTGAAGCTCACTGAACTAGGAATTTTGGGGAGATTGTCAGAACAGCACACTGTCTTTATTCACTTGTTTCTATTTGTTGTCTTTTAAATTCAGTTCTTTTCTTTGTAGGCTGTGATGGAAGTTCAAAACCTGAGACCTTCATACTGGAAATTCCTATTACGGCTCACAAAAGGAAGGTGAGTAACTTAGGGTAATTACAGTTAAATGGAGTGGCAGTTTCACTTCTCCAAGAAAGGTGCATGATATGTCCAAAATACAATAGCCTTACTTTTGTGTAGTCTTCTGTAAAAGTTACAGTGTACAGACATATACATACATACGCGCACACATATCCACACTGACATATACACAGACTTTGGTTGTTCTTCTTTGGAAGAACAATGTTATAATTGCTTTTCATTGGAATGATGGTATGCACAATTTATTTCCTGTTTTCTCACTTAATAGAAATGACATTTCATTCATTCCACAATAATCATTTTTCTGTTTAGAAATATTCATGTGCTACTTTGGAGGAATGCATCAACTTAATCCCAAATCTTTGTCTCTGATTTCCAGGTTTGCTATAATGAATAGGAAAGTTTTGGATGTGTTTGATACTGATGCATCGATGCTTTTCAAGGATTACATACCTAAACTTGACCCAAGATATACACTCATTTCACCTGAGATACCTGTTGAACGGTCTTGGAAATGATGCATTCGCCTATAATTAAGCCTGCCAAGTGTCCGTCCTCCTGAAAAGTTAATCTAATGGTCAAATAGACTGAAGAAGGCTTGTGTTCTACTTCAGTATTGTGTCAGTGAGTTATGCGATCATACCAGTTGGAGCACATTGAAGCACTTTGGAAAGGGCTTTAATTTCTCTGTTTCCTCAGTAGAAAGTCTCTGCATTACTGAAACTGGTTGAAATGACCTGATAGATTTTATATATATATATCTCCATAGATTAATATATATGTATACAAAATTAAGAAGTACCTGAAGGTGCTTAAAATAATTCAGTTTAATTAATTCTAGTAGATTTAGAAAATAAAAAGGTACATTGAACATACACACAGATACATTATAGGTCTGTGGTCTCTATAAAATTTTATTTTAAAAATTGATTTCCTTGGGAAAAGTTTCTCTGTTTTAGAGAGATGGTTTTAACAAAGAAAAGAAAAAATACTATGATCGCTGGAAAATATATGACAAACCATATCTGGTACCTTATTTATGACAGCACTGTTTGTATCCCTCTTTGGTTTTGAAAACTACTTCTAAATCCAGCTGCCCACCTGGAATTCTATTCAGAGTTGGGAAGCTTTGTTTTCGATAACATGGATTTTGGGGACCATAACTGAAAGGCAGAAAAAAAAACAAAGTACCAGTTCAAGGTGGAGCGTTGTACCTTTCAGATTTTGAAATGAGTCTCACAAATTGTTAGATGATTTTAAGAGCAGAAAACTCAATATATACATGCTAAAGCAAGGGTTCCCAACCTATGGCCCATGGACCAGTCCTGGCCAGTAGCACTCATCACTCCTGAAAGTGGAAGCAGGCGTGTTTATGTCAGCCGTAAAATGCACCCCCTCATGCGTAAACGTGCCTACACCTTTCATAAACATGGAAGTGGGCACATTTATGGCTGTCGTAAACGCGACTGCTTCCATTTCTGGGGGGCGTGGTCAGGCCCTCTCAGCTGTCCGGGGGTGTGGTCAGGCCCGTGGCATAAAAGGGCTGGGACCCCCTGTGCTAAAGTGTTAAGAAAATTGATATGCTTCCTTGAACACAGAATTAAGCTGCTTTTACACATTTTTGTACACTGTTGGCAATGTGGCAGCCATTGAAAGAAATCAGAGCCCTGAAGATTAATTGAGGAATCAAAACAGACTGATTTATTAAGAACATTGATGCTGTTTACTTCTGTAGATTTCGATCTTTGTAAAAGGTACAAAACAGTTGTATTTAAGGTGCAGTATGTGAAGTTCTCCAGGATATCCTGATGATCTACTTCTATTTCAAAAATAGACTCATTACACTTGGTCATGAACTGTGATGAAGAACTCTGCATCAGTTGACAGAAAAGAAACATGAAACAGAACCCGATTTTCTATACTATGCCAAAAGCTGATATATCTGTGGGTGACAACATCAGAATGAGTTTAGTTCCATGGTTCAGGGTCTGGCTTAACTGCTGTAAGCTTTATTCCCACCCACCTTCCCAAACAAGTGTACATAACTATAAGTAGCTATATAAATAGATATAAAATTATCTAACAGAATGATTTCATGCTCTGAAATAATGAAGTTCTATTGAGAGAAAAACAGTATCCTAATATCTGGCGTATTTAAGTCGTGTCAGTTATGAGAAACCTTTTGAAGTATTTGGAATTCTTTCAGATGGATGGATAGTCAAGAAGAAACGGAATGAGGAGGAAAAGATGTTCCTGGTTATGATCCAAAATGTATTGCATAAATCTGTGATGGTGTTTTTTCAGTCATGTCTACAAACAACTCTCCTCCTTAAAATTTATCTTTAAAATTTAACATTTTAAAACTAGCATCCATCTTGAAGGACTAGTCTGGTAAATGTAAATATGTGCTCACTTCTTTGTTCTCTTAAGTGAGAATCAATGAAGTTATTATGCTGCTGTCGCTTTTTGCTTTTTAAAAAACAAATGGACCAGCAACTCTGCCTGTGTTGTTTTCTCTAAAAAATGAAGTTAGATGTCTTTTTAAGAGAGCCCCAATAGTGACTATTGTATGTTGTATTGTGGGGGGTTTTATGCACCAGATGTTGTATCATGTTTGCCATACTGTTGTGAATCTCTCATTGCCCTTGGGGATAAAAAAGAAAGTATTTCCATACTTTTGTTTTTTTAACAAGACATTTATGAGTGAATCGCTGTTACTAATCTATTGTCAGAAGTGAACTGAGCAGCAGCTGGAAGTGCAAAACATCTCCACGTTCCTTGCAGGTAGATGACATGTGACTGGTGAAGCATCTGGTTACGATATTGGTGGTTGAAAGGTGTTTTTCTAAAGGCTGTAGAAAAGCAGGTATTCAGCTCAGGGATCAAGCCGGAGATCTTTTGGGAACCGTAAGGTCTCATGGAGGCTTCCAGTTCCCACAGGTTGCTCACTTCCACTTTATGGTTTTTTAAAAATTATTATTAAAACAAGACAGCATTCAAACAAACACACACAAAACATTACAATATCACATTAATTGCTATTACAATAATAAATGTATACAATAATATATGTATATATAATTATATATTAACAAAATTTTAATACGATTCTCACAACTTTTCAAGATACTCCAGGCACCCACCAACAGCCGGAGGGGAGAGAGAAATCTCTTATTGATTTAGAAAAAATATATTATTATTATTTTTGTGCTGTGTTGTTTTGCTGATTGTAAGCCACCCTGAGTCGCCGTGGCGAGTGGGCAGTGATATAAATCTAAATTTAAAAAAATAATAAAAATCATCTGTCCCATCCCTTGTCAAAAGTCCTCCTGTTCCAGTAAAACTGGATAAAGTAACTACTGAAAACCCTTGCAATTGACATATATGTATATAGCAAGCAGAGCTGGAAAGTTGCTCTTTGGACTGCAGTTTTTAGCACCCACTAGCCAGCAACTGTAGGAATTGTCACTTATTTTAATTTAATTTTTCGATTTATAGGCTGCCCAATCAGGGAAACCCGACTCAGGGTGGCTCACAGTCATATAAATTATTCAACTTGCATCATTGTTCCTTCATCTGATTATGCTGTGCATTTCCAAAATGTACCTCATGAAGCTTGATAGCCAAGTTCAGCAATGGTAGGTACACGCATAACCCACTTTGAACCACATTTTGCCCTCCTCCCCTTTTGAGTTCTCATAGGTAGGGCTTGGTTTTCTTCCCATGATCAGCAGTCTGTGTACATAGGCTTCTGGTTATTGTACTGAGGTTGGTACATTTTCAGTGTCTGGTGTGTCATCAGAAGTTTCCACATCCCATCTTCCATATGAAGGTTGCAAAAGGAAGTTACAGGGTAGAAAGAGATGAAAGACCAAGTGAGAAAGATTCTAAGGTAACAGGATCCGAGAAGGGGGACTTGTGTGCAGTGAAAATGCCAATATGCTAAGACTCCATGAATGCCAGGTGTTATGTAGAATCTTGGGCATATATAATCTGGGAGAGAGTTCTAAAAGGAGAAGGCTATACAGTTGCTGCATTCAGCAGCATGCGGGCATGAAGAGAGCATTTCTGTGGGACTTCCGGACCATTGTGTAAGGCAGCGGTTCCCAACCTTTGGACATCAATTCCCAGAAGCCTTAGTCAATTCCCCAAAGCATTGATCAGCCAGTGTCCTGAATTAGGCTTGTGGGAATTGAAGCAAGCATAATTTCCTCTCTTATTTTGGAGAGCAAATGTCTACTAAAAGAAAGATCCTCTACTTTGGCTCAGCAGTGTTGTACTGTATATGTGAGTTGCACACCTGTTTTTGAGAAGATAAAAAAAACTTAGCTGAGTGGTCCAATGAGGGGAAAAAATAAAATTAGGGTCAAGTAGCACCTTTATTGGACACTAAAATGTGTTTTAAAAGGCAAGTTTCCAAGTCCCTCAGAACTCAACCTGATGAAGAGTTGGTAAAATACAACAGTTAGTCTTTAAAGTGCAATAATGTTTTTGTCTTTTTGTTTTGTTTACTCTCTGATATGCTTGCATAGACTAACATTCCTACCACTTTAAAAAATACAATAAAGATTATTACGTAATAATGGCTTTTGAATTTTCATGTGTAGCTGGTTTTAAGCCCGAAACATAGAAACAGCAAGAGAGGAAACATTAGAGTTTTATGCTGCCTTGTTCTAAATGTCTTGGTCATCTCATGAATTCTCCCTCTTGAGAAAGAATTACATGGCTAGTCACACTACATCTTTAGTCCCTGAATGTGGCTACCTGTTTAACTGAAGTCAGTGGAACTTGTTCCCATGTGAACATGCTTAGAGTGGAGGAAAGTAATTTTAAAACTTTAAAATAAAGAGCCACTCCTTTGGAAGCTGGAATGTTTTGATTGCTGTATCTCAACAAGTAAACAGTGTTTTTGCCTGTCATCTTCTCTGTGTTTTATGTTTGTGACAATTTCTGTGTAATGTAAAAATCAGAAAGTAATGAATTCCAAGTTATTTCTATGGGAAAATTTGTAAACAAACAATGAGCCCTACTGCCAGTTATCTCTGATAATTAAAAAAAAACCCTGTTTACTGGACATGTTGTATTGCTTGGATTAATTTACTGAAATAAATACATTGTAAGGAAGTTATGAAGGGAGACAGAATTTAGAAGTTCTCAATTATTAAACAAACTGCATTATTTTAATTGGAGTCTTAACTAAATCAGATGATGATGATGATGATGATGATGATGATGATGATGATGATGATGATTATTATTATTATTATTATTATTATTATTATTATTATTATTATTATTATTATTATTATTATTATTATTATTATTATTATTATTATATGCTGCCCGGCTCAGTGAAAACTGGCTCAGGGCTGCTCACAACATACAATCGAATACAATGTAACAATTCAATAGAACAACACAATGGCACAATATTATGAAATATTGTACATCAATAATTCAAACAATAGAATATCATAAAATACAGTACAGTAAGATAAAACCCCAATATATGCCATAAAGTTACAAAAAAAAATAATACAAAAAACAGGAACATTACACAATCTTACAAAGAAAAAAATGTTACAAAAAGGCATCCCCACCCCACCCACGCCAGATCCTACCCATTAAGCTGGTGGCCACCAACCGACTACTCCACTTCTTTCTGTCCAAGGGAAAGGAGAAGGGCAGTGTGTCCATCTGACATGTAGGCGCTGCCACAAAACCCCAGCCTAGAAAGTCTAGCAAACATAACAGGCAGACTGGCCGGAGGAGGGTGGCACTGGAATCAGCTGGGGCCTGGTGTTTTTTTCTTCTCCCAGAACTGCACCCGGTCTTTTCTCTCCTGGCCTCAGAGGGTGGGGCTGGAATTAGCTGGCGAATTGTGTTTCTCTGTTGTCCATCTTTTTATTATCACAGAATCTTGTCGCTGGTAGAACATGTATTCACCAGTTATCCCCTCACATGTTGAGTGAGGCGTTCATTGTGAAAGAAGGGCCCATCATGTTTGCTTCTCTCACTGGTTCTTCCACCAATCAGAAAACTGGCTAAGGGCTTTGTATGGAGTCATGTATATGCTTAGCTTGGAGCATATCAGAGAGAAAACAAGACAAAAAACATTGTGATGCTTTAAAGACGTAACTGCTGCATTTTAATGTTAGCTTTTGTGAATCAAGTCCACTTCTGTCACACTTAGCTTGAGTAACACTCACTTGTTTATTAGTTCTATGGTGCTATCTAGGTAAATTATGTTTTCAGATGTAATAGCAAAATCAGTCCCTGGCAAAGTGACTTACATATAAAATGAACACATGGAAGCTACAGAGAAGAGGAAATGGAGGCATGAATAATAAGGAAAATATTGTTATTTGGGTTACTAGCATCTAATGAATATACCCCAGAGGGATATGCTCTTTTGTGTTCCTGGACTGCTAGTTCCCAAAATTCACCTGTTCTCGATTATCTCTTTCACATTGGTCATACTCTCACTGACCGGATACTCCATCCACTCAATAGCAGCTTGGTCTGGGTTAAAAGCCACTTAGATTCACAGTGATGGCTAACCTTGGCACTCCAGGTGTTCTTGGACTTCAATTGCCAGAAGCCCAAGTCAACACTCCTGCTGATCAGAGCTTCTGGGAATTGAATTTCAAGAACCTCTGGCATGACAAGGTTAGCCATCACTGACTTAGGGAATGTTTTTCTTGTGAACTTTTGCTCCACTTTCCCTCCACCAGTACATTTCTCCACCAGTACATTTCTCTCTCTCTCTCTTTGATTACCATATTCTAATTATCCAAATCCACACAGCCACAATTACAAATGATGTGCTCACTAAGCAGATCTTCTGGTGCACCATCAAAAAGATTGAGTGACATTTTCATACTCGCTGGCACCAATTTCTTTCCTGTGAAAAGCACTTTTCATGTAAGGGATAGAAAGTTGATATTCCTGGATGCCGCCTCCTTAATAAAAGGCTCTACAGGCAGCAGCAGCCTTGTGATCTTTCATCCATCCCTTTAACCTCTAAACCCATTATCACCTCTTGCATAATCCCTATGTATTTTAAAATGTATGGAGATGTAGCTGTTCAGCAGGCATAGCTTTCCTGGGAATGAGAATTCGATAAAGTTTTGGATCCTCCCTGGTAATTTAAAAATACAGTACCCAACTGTTTTGCAAATGTGATATTCCCATTTTGAACCTCCATGAAGAATGTCAGAACTGGGAAGGGAAACACGGACAGAACTTCTGATACCTGGTTATTTTTAAGTGTACAGTATTACGATGTTTTCAAATGCATTGGTTTGGTAAGTATTTGGTAGGTTCCTATAACTTCATACAACACTTCCTAGAACACTCAGTGGGATCTACTTCTGAGTAATTAAATAGAATGGATGCTTCATTTAAAGGAAGAGATTGCAACCTTATTCAGATGTTGATCAACTTCCTTTCCCTCCTGCCTCTTCTCTTTAATAGCTGGCTGTCCTAAAAGTCCTGCTATTGAAGTTTTCTTTTGCCAGAATAATTACCGTATTTGCCTGCATATCTTGAAAAAAATGCTGCAGATCAAGCTGTTTATTCTTTTAGGGTAGACTGTTCATTAGTCTTAAATTTTACTTTTCTATCTTCACATTTTGTGGCATACACACTATTTTGTAATTGCTGCTGAGCTCTGCCTGAAAAATACTTTGTACAGACATCCAAATGTGGCCTATCTGGAACAAAGGCCTCAACTGGAAGTCTTTGAAGCTTAGCTAGGCCTAACCCTGCCTAGCTTTCTGTTCATAAAGAAACCCCCCGGTTAGCACTGGTGTACTGGGACAAGATCAGGAAACTTGGGCATTGCTAGGTTTCCTGATCTTGGTTTATGCCTTTGCTCCCACATGAGCCATATTTAGAAGTCTATAAGTTATCTATCCATCAGGTAGACCTCCCAGAATGGAGAATTACAGGATTTGTCACTCAAAGCACCTCATATCCCAATCCCTAGTTGAATGAATGTTTATTAACTGACTAGTCTTACAACCTTATCAACAACATAGAAGAATTAAAATCTGTGCAATACAATGGAGTGCAATAAAATACAATAAAAATACAATATGTACTTACCTGAACTACTTTTAAAAGAAATCACCCTGGGTTCACCAGCTCCTTACAGTACTTATATTGTTGTAGCAGAAGATGAGACGGGACAGCAATTCCAGGGTCATACAGAACAGGATAGTTTATTGCACAATGGTTCACAGAGAGTATTGCAACTCAAATGTGGGAAGAGTTCCAAACACAAAGTTTATATACACAATAATAGGTTTAGGATTAGACACTTGGTATTGGTTAAAAGACAAAGGGATTGAAATTAGACAATTAGTATTGGCTGATAGCCAGGATCACACTTACTATTGGGTAATTACTATTTATTTATTTATTTATTTGTTCCAATTTGTTATCCCGCCCCAATCGGCTGAACCCAACTCTGGGCGGCTTCCAATACAGATTTAAAAAATACATAGCTTAACCACAGTTCATGAGTCAATAAACCCGTAGAACAATCCCACATGCCCCATATATATCACTTAACTATTAACAATTAAAAATATGATTAATACAATACTAAAAATTAGGCTAAAAGAAATAAAACATTTACAGATTACAAAAGTTTTAAAAGAACAAGGGCAAGAGCAAGGAGGTAAGAGCAGAGGAGGTGGCTGTCTCATCTGATCAGCCACCCGACATGAGATCCAACATTCTTTGATCCCCAAACTTGCCCTGCCAGCCAGGTTTTAAGGCCCTTCCGGAAGGGCAGGAGCTCTGTCTGTAGTCTTAGCTCAATTGGCAGGAGGTTCCACAGGGCCGGGGCGGTCACGGAGAAGGCCCTCTTCCTAGTGCTAGAGAGGTGCGCCTCTCTAGCTGATGGAATTACAAGAGAGCCTCTCCGATCCGCCCTGGTGGGACGGACAGACGTTCTTGGGGTGACACGGTCTCTAAGGTATCCTGGCCCACTACCATATATTTATTTATTTATTTATTTATTTACTCCAATTTTTATACCGCCCTACTCGGTTGGGCCGACTCAGGGCGGTTCACAAGCACAGAGTAAACAGCAAGTCTATATAGGGCTTTAAAGGTAATGACCAGCACCTTGAATTGCACCCGGAGACATACTGGCAGCCAGTGCAGCTGCCGAAGCAGTGGAGAGGCACGGGCATAACGCCCGCACCCCATCACTACTCGAGCAGCCGCATTCTGGGCCAGCTGTAGTCTCTGAATGGTCATCAAGGGCAGCCCCATGTAGAGCGCATTACAATAATCAAGTCTGGAGGTGACCAGTGCATGTGTGACTATCTCCCCAGCCTTTACTATTGGGTGATTACTATCCCCCATTCTAATGAGGAAGGGTCTAGATTGCATCATCCTGAACAATAGGCAGGGAAATTTAAACTGGTTCACTGTGAATCAATATGTAGGTCATTGAGAGGACAAAGATGGATTCTCTTTTTTTTATCTTATTCTATATTCTAGCATATGATGGGGTGCAGGATCATAGATCGCTGCCTTGCACCAAGTAAAATATAAATAAATAAAAATGTTGATCTTTGTATCTTGCTAGTTCCTCTGCATCAATTATTCTTGAATGAGATTTTCTCCCCATGACCTATCTTACCACATCAGGGAGTATTGATGATGTAGACCAGTCTTTTCCAACCTTTGGTTTTTGAACTACAATTCCCAAAAACCTAAGTCAATTCCTTAAAGCACTGATCAGCCAATGTACTGACCTAGGCTTCTGGGAATTGAAGTCTCCCTGTGGGGCATGTGCCCCACATAATTGGGAAACACTGATTTAGACAGAAAATTCAACTGCTGATGTCACCTATTTGGAAGGCCACTCCCAAAACTTGAAAATATGTCCATTCTCACCTAGATTTCCAGCTATATTTTTGCTCTTGGGCAAGAAGATAGTATGTGTGCTTGAATATACATGCGGGGATGTGTTAATGACTCCAATCCAAAGACTGCAGGAGAAGAACCATAATGTCTACTCAATTTATTGCAGAAAGTGTATGAGTGGAATTGGGGTGGCAGTGATGTATGTCGCGACAATCCTACCAATCAGGCCATATTTAGCATGGCCTGACCCAGTTAGCAACTTATTAGCCATATTTCAGAAAATCTTTGCAATTGTCAAATGTATGACATGTTGTTGTCATCCAATCTTCAAAGGTTATCAGATTACTGGATAATTTGTGGCCTCATAATATCAGTGCATCTCAAGGAATGCCCCCCTTTCCAGGAAAGCTGCTTCCAAATACAAGTTGTTTGATGCCTAGAAGAAACCATGTAATCACTTGTCCAGGGGGATCCCTAGTTTTCCTATCAGCCTTAGTAGATGAGACATGCGCTCTACTATAGGAGCTACTTGGCTTTCCAGTGGATCAACATTTTTCAAGTTTCTTGACCATCATCTAAACTTTTCCTGAAGACACCTCAAACCATTGTTTGGTGGCTGTTGTGAACACAAAGAATCTGACTGAACACAAAGAATCTGCTGGTGTCTGAACACAAAGAATCTGCTGGTGTACCTTCACAACAGCCACCAGACAATGGTTTGAGGAGTCTTCAGGAAAAGTTTAGATGGTGATCAAGAAACTTGAAAAACATTGATCCACTGGAAAGCCAAATACCTCCTATAGTGCATAACATTCTGTTCATTATTACATTTGACCAAAGCTGGCAAAAGAAGAGCTCTCAGAGGGTTTCAGACTACCCATCCAAAGAAGACAAGACAAGGGAGAAGATGAGTGAAGAATGGGACGGACTGGAGAGGCTGCAAGTTTCCATGGGTTCATTGTGTTTCCTTCTCCTATCTTCCTTAGGTAATGCTGTCCTTGTCAGAATAGGACAATTTTGGTTTTCAGAGGGATAGTTCTTTCCAGAGACCCTAGAACTGTGATGGTGAACCTTGGCACTCTAGGTGTTCTTGGACTTCAATTCCCAGAAGCCCAAGTCCCTGTGAATCCACATGAATGGGTTTACTGCACATTTGTGTGGATTCACAGGGGCTTAGGCTTCTGGGATTTGAAGTTCAAGAACACCTGGAGTGCCAAGGTTCACCATCACTGCCCTACAAGTTCCTCCTGTAGCACTCAGAAAAGCTTCTGTATGGCTTGGCCCTGGTATTCTTCCTAAATCTTTTGGCAGGTGGATTTTTATTATCTCTCCCAAAGAAAATGCCAGTAGATTCCCAGATGCAATTTCATATGGTGTTGCTTAAGGCAGTGCCTCCAGGGTTGTAATGGTGATACTCAGAACTGCATATCTTGGCAGTTTCTTGGACAGTAAGATCCTGAGAGGGATTTTATACTATGCTTCTATTAAATTCCTCCCAGATATTAGTCCAGCCACAAGAATGCTCTGCCAGCATAATATGAAATTTTACTTTAGATTCATTTGGGATTTTTTTTACCCTGAGCATTACTCAGCGCCAGTCTTCTAATGACATACTTTGGAACCAGGCCCAGGGTGTTAATCAACTTGGAATTTACTTTATTATATTTATATTCTGCTTATGCAAAAGGATCAGAGGGAAAAAACAGTCTGACTAGATTTGTTGTTTTCAGGTCATGTGCTAGACCAGAAGAAATGAAAGTTATTTTCTCCACATTGTTCAGCATTTCTTTTTAAAAACCGTAAGATTGAAGTGAAAAACCATTTCCCACCTGTTAGATCCGGAGATCAGGGCGCGGGAGTGAGGACACGGAAGCCATTAAGGGTGAACCAAACAACACGTCTGTTTATTGTGGTTAGCACAGACAACAACAACAACGGCTGGGTCAGCAGGGGATTAAATACCCTGCTTGACCCAGCCCACTGACCAATGGGTAGTGGCGATTTTCCCGCCGCTAGGACATTTAAATATCTAACACCCCTTCCCCCCAGAATGCCCCAGTCTGCTATTTGCATACAAAATCCTCCAGGTGACGGGGGCGTGTTCTTACTCGATCGGACCTGCGCAGTTCAGTCGGCGCTGGGGCATCGGGCAGAGCGGACCTGTCGCTCTCGCTCTGCCCTGGCTGAGCCGGGAGCGGATCCGGAATACGAGCGTCGGGCTCCGCGGTGACCGGGGGTGAGCCTGTTCCACACGGTAAGCTGGCCGGTGATGGTGCTGCGTGAATGGGGCTGTTTTCTGGCCGAACCGGGTCGGTGACCGGTTCGTCCATCGGGTGCATGTCTGGCTCAGCGCCGGTCTGCACTCCCCGGGGGAGGTTGCTATCCGTGTCGGGACTCGTTCGCCTCCTGAGCTGGTCGACATGGCGTTTCCATGTCCGACCATCAGCGAGGTGAACTTTGTAGGTGTAGGGGCCCAGCATTTCGCTGACGGTTCCCTCTTCCCACGGGTGGCCCGACGCGTAGTTCCTAGCGAAGATTGGTGAGTCAATGGCCAGTGTCCGGCCCTGTGGTTGGTCCCCCCTGAACTTGTCTGGAGAGTACCTAGGGTGTAACCGGTCAAGCTGACAACGGAGTCTCCTACCCATGAGTAACTCTGCGGGGGCCCTTCCCGTGGCAGCGCAGGGAAGGTTGTGTTGGGCCAACAAGAACGTGTCTACGCGTTCCTGCCAGTCCCCGGGTCCTAGCCTTTCCAGGGCCTCCTTTGCGCTGCGCACGAATCTCTCGGCCTGCCCATTCCCTTGCGCCCTGAACGGGAATGTGAGAGCGTGCCTGGTTCCTAGGGATGCCAGGTACTGTTCAAACTCAGTGGCCGTGAACTGAGGCCCGTTGTCAGAGACTAGGGTGTCGGGAATGCCGTGTGTGGCAAAGAGTTGTCTGAGTTCCCGGATCATTGCTCTGGCTGTGGTGCTACTCAGGAGTCGGATCTCCAACCATTTCGAGTAGGCATCCACTACAATCAGGAATGTTTGGCCGTGGAATGGGCCGGCGAGGTCGATGTGAATCCTCTGCCATGGGCCCGAGGGCTGTTCCCATTCTCTGACCGGGGCTGCTGGTGGATTGGGTCGTGATGATTGGCAAGGTGTACATTTGGCCACCCACGACTCTATGTCCTTGTCAATACCAGGCCACCACACGTAACTTCGGGCTAACCCCTTCATCTTTACTATTCCTGGGTGGCTGGCATGCAGTGTTTCTAGGACCTTGGGGCGGATTTTCCTGGGCACCACTACCCGGTCCCCCCACAGCAAGCAACCCCCCACACAGCACAGTTCGTCTTTCTTGTCGAAATATACCTTGAACTCCCCCTCCCCCTTGTCCGGCCACCCCCGCTGAACCCAGCTGGAAACGGCCCGAAGTTCGGCGTCCCGCACCGTCGCCCTGGCAACCTCGGCCGACGTAGTGGGGGCAGAGTCCAGGATGTCCAGGGCAAGAACCGATGCTTCCCCCCGTTCCGCGCCTTCCTGGGTCGGGAGGGGGCATCTGCTCAAGGCGTCAGCATTCCCCATGTGTTTCCCGGGCCGGTAGACTAAGGTGTACGAGTACCCCGACAGGAAAATGGCCCACCTTTGCATCCGGGGGGACAAGGCAGAGGGTGTAGGCCGGTCGCCTGCCAGGAGTCCCAATAGGGGCTTATGATCAGTCACAAGTTCGAAGTCCCGGCCGTACAAGTAGTCGTGGAATTTTCTTACCCCTGCCACTGCCGCCAGCGCCTCCTTGTCGATCTGGCCATAGTTCCTCTCTGTCGGCGACATGGTCCTGGAATAATAGGCGATGGGCGCCTCGAGGCCGTTGGGCAGTCGGTGGGCCAGGACTGCGCCGATGCCGTAGGGAGACGCGTCGCAGGCGAGGACCAGTGGCAGGGTCGCGTTGTATTGTATCAGGAAACTGTCCTGGGAGATAAGATTTTTGACAGCAGCGAAAGCTGACTTTTATTGATTATGTAACAGTAAAGAATCAGGGCATACCCCCTGTATCTGAGCAAAATGATTTTTGGAAAACATAAGTAAACATAAATCCCCGGACATTGTATATATCACAAGGGTGGTTTTAAAGATAAGAAGAAAAATTGAGATAGAGAATAACATATTTTGGCCATGAGATGGAAATATTGTTTGAAGATTGATGTAGTAAACAGTGTTTTATAATGAGGTAATAATCTTTGATGGATGTTTATAATGCTGTACTGTTATATATGAGAGATTATATTTTCCTTTTTGAATTCTCTGTTTAAACTCTTTAGTTATGTAATTCATTTTGTTTTATGTATGTGTCTTGTTTTGTATTATTTTATATACCCAATAAAAATTAATAAAAAAAAAAAAAAAAAGAAAGCTGACTTTTGCTCGGGTCCCCACACCCACTCTGCCTTCGCGGCCAACAGTCTGTGTAGGGGCTCAGCCGCGGTGGCCTTTCCTTTCAGGAAGGTCGCGTAGAAATTCAGGAGTCCCAGGAACGCCTGCAGCTCCTGCCTGTTTTTCGGGGCCGGGGCGTTCCGAATCGCTTCCACTTTTCCCTTCGTTGGGTGGATGCCCTTGGCGTCGATGTGGAACCCTAAGAAGTCCACGGAGGGGACCCCCAACAGGCACTTATCCCGTTTCACCCTGAGCCCAGCGGCCCTGAATTTAGCCAGGACAGCGGCGACCCTGTCTTTGAGCTGCCCGGGATCCCCCGCAATTATCAGGACATCATCGAAATAGGGTACCACCCCCGGGAGTCCTTGGAGGAGCCTTTCCATCGTGCTCTGAAACAGTCCCGGAGCTATGCTGACCCCGAACTGTAGCCTCGTGCACTTGAATGCCCCCCGGTGTGTGACAATGGTCTGGGCTTCGGCCGTAGTGTCATCCACCGGAAGCTGTTGGTACGCTTGGGCCAGGTCCAGCTTGGCAAAGATCTTGCCAGGGCCCAGGGAATGGAGTAAGTGGTCTATGACGGGAACCGGGTACGCGCTCGGCTCTAATGCCTTGTTGATCGTGCATTTGTAATCTGCACAGATGCGCACTGACCCGTCCGGTTTGATGGGGGTCACTATGGGGGTCTCCCACCGAGCGTGGTCTACGGGAACGAGGATTCCCTGGGCGACCAGCTTGTCGAGCTCCTTCTCGACCCTGGGCTTGAGCGCCAGTGGGACTCTCCGGGCCTTAAGTCGGATGGGGGCAACGCTCGGGTTGAGTGCAAATGAAATAGGGGACCCCACATACCTGCCCAATCCTTCCCCGAAAACGTCCTGGAATTCGGCCATCAGGTCGTCCCTCAGCGAGGCGTCCCCGGGCTGGTCAGTCGCAGTGTTGTGGATGCCAGCGATGGACAGTCCCAGGGCGGGGAACCAGTTTGTGCCCAGTAGCGTCGGGATGTTACCGTGGACTACGGTCAGCGGTAGGCTTTCTTCCTTCGGTCCGTACTTGACACGGACCCACTTCTGTCCTGCGACGGGGAGGAACTTGCCTTGGCAGTCCTTGATTCGGATCCTCTGGGTCTGGAGGTCTTATTCTTTTAGGGCCGGGAATGTCTTCTTCATCCACCTCCACGGAATGATGGATATGGCGGCCCCAGAGTCGACCTCCATCGGACACTCTGCCCCGTCGATCGTGACTGTGGCGTGGTACTTCTCTCCCTTCTGTGTGGCGGTGTGGCTTATCGTGAGCGTGTGCGTCTCTGCATCTTCGAATTTGCCGCTGTTGCGTCCCTGGCGCCTCTGATTTGTCCTCTGTTTGGCGGCCATCTTGCCCGGCGGGAACTTTTGAATCTGCCGGTCCGCTTGGTTCTCCGCTTGCCTTGCCCGGCAGACCCTCCCAATGTGTCCCCGCTTGTCGCAATAGCGGCAGATGGCCTCCCTGAAGCGGCAATGTGCCCGCTGGTGTGGCCCTCCGCAGCTGGCGCAGCGCTGGCCGCTCCTGCCCGAGTTTCCCCCGTCGGTCGCGCACACCTCTGCTTCTTCCTCTTCGTCCTCGTCAGAAACGACGTCTTGATGGTGAGCGGAGGCTTGGCGGGGCGCCGACGGGGACCGGTTGAGGGAGGATGCGGTCGACATCGAGAGCTCGAAAGCTCTGGCCTCCTCGATGGCCCCGGCCAGGGTCAGGTCTCTCCGGGCCAACAGCCTCTTCCGGAGCTTGTTGTCGCGGACTCCTCTGATAAGCTGCTCGGTCAGGGAGTCCTCGAGGAATGGCCCGAATATCGCCGGGACGGCTGCTGCCCTTAGGGCGGCCACGTACTCACCGATGGTTTCCCCTGGCATCTGGTATCGGTCCTGGAACTGGATCCGGAACACGAACTTCGATGGCTCTGGTGCATAGTGGTTCTTGAGGGCCAACTGTAGTGCTTCCCATGAGACGTCCAGGATTGGTGTTGGATCCACCAGGGACTGGGCCACTTCGTAGACCTTGGCTCCGCAGTGGGTGAGGAAGAACGCCTTCTTCCGCTCCGGTGCTATCTCTCCCAGTTCCGCAGCTAGCAGGGAGAACTCAAAACGGTCCATATAGCTCTTCCATCTCTCGTCCTTCGGTTGGAAGGGAGCCGGTGGAACGTAAGCAGCCATGGCGAGGTGCCTTCGTGAGAGGTGGCTCTGGTGTGTGTGATGGTTCTGGTCCGTTCCTCAAAATCCCACCTTCGTCGCCAGTGTTAGATCCGGAGATCAGGGCGCGGGAGTGAGGACACGGAAGCCATTAAGGGTGAACCAAACAACACGTCTGTTTATTGTGGTTAGCACAGACAACAACAACAACGGCTGGGTCAGCAGGGGATTAAATACCCTGCTTGACCCAGCCCACTGACCAATGGGTAGTGGCGATTTTCCCGCCGCTAGGACATTTAAATATCTAACACCACCCATAACCCTCAGTAGGTCTGGTGACAATAGGCACATGGTTCTTACTGTCCCCTTTCTAGCACATTTGTCTCATTATTTTTTTTTTAAAAAGTATTGTTTTAGTTAGTTACTTTTAGCTACTTCTAGTTACCAAAGTAACTACACATTTGAGTTATTTTGAATCCATATAATCTGAGCTGTAAGACAGTAACTAACCATTTGGGCAACTGTGGTAAATATTACTATTTTTCCAACCCACTCTTGTCATGAGGCATTGGAACAGGTCCCCAGTGAAAAAGAATGAGGAGAACTTGGTATCTCTTCCAAGAGATAAAGAGTATGCTTTCAAAAAGAAAATAAAGTGAAGGGGGTCAGGAGGACTGAAAGATTTTTATACCATGTATACTTAGCCTTAGTGGTTAAGATTATTATTATTATTATTGTTCAACTTTAACCAGAAGGCTGGCAGGTCACCAGTTTGAAATCTGCTGCATAATGGAGTGAGTGCCTGTTGTCTGTCCCAGCTCCTGCCAACCTATCAGTTTGAAAGCAAGAAATTGCAAGTAGAGAAACAGGTACTGCGAAAGGTAACAGCATTCTGTGCACTCTGGTGTCTAGACATGCATTATGACCATAGAAACGGCTGCAAATGCAGACAGTGCTGGCTCTTTTACTGTACATGGAGATGATCACTCTCGCCTACAGTAGGACATCCCTGGCTTTTGAGCAAAGGAGACTTTTTAAGCTCCTACAACATCCCAGCCACTGTGTTGCCCCCACCACCACTAACATTGTGCTCACAACAACTTTGTGAGATGCCTCATGCTGTGAGAGTGTGACCCCGTGTGGTCTCCGTAGGAGAAAAGATTTGAACGTTGATCTGGGTGATACTATCTGGAACAGCTCCAAAACATGCTAAAAAACCTTGGGGATTTCCACACTGAACTCCGCCTTCGATGAAAAGCCGGCTTAAACAGATATGGCCTGGTTTTCTAAATCTGGCTCTTCCGAAATGCTTGCTGACCTCCCAAAGGGCTGTTTTGTCCACTAATTTAAAATGAAGCATGGGACAGTATATTGCTTTTTGATTAACTTGGGGTTTTAGTAAAGTCACTCAAAATCTGGAAAATGGATGTTTTAAATTGGAGGGGTGGTTTGAGGCTGGGTGCTCCACAGGTAAAGCTGTTTTCACTGAATTCATTCCACTTTCACTGAATTCTTACTTCTGTGGTTCAGCCTTGTCACTCCTATTTTATGGCTGCCGCAGAGCAGCTGGGGGAAGGCCAATTCTCCATGCCAGCTGACTTCTGTCCATTTCACTGTGATTTAGAGGATTTAACTCAGGGATGCCCAAACTTTGGGTTGTAGGCCAATCATGTGGTTCAAGGAGCTGGTCACTAAGGCCCAGGGGCCGAGTGCGGCCCCTGACGCCAATTCATCCAGCCCACTGAGCCCTCATCGCTCCTGGAAGCGGTAGTAAAATGCGCCCATATGGCACTTTGTGGGCCGGATTAATTGGTGTCGGGGGCTGCACCCGGCTCCTGGGCCTTAGTTTGGGCACCACTGGTTTAACTCTTGGCAGAGTTCCTCATAGTAACACTTCGGTTCTTTGTCTCTGCAGGAAGTTTTCAATCCAACTCCTCCCAGTTTTCTGTTTCCTCCCCCCCCCCCCTCTGTCTTTTGTGGCCAGGAAGGGAAATGAGTCACAACATTTTCCTCTCGGGTTCTGGTGAGATGTAGAAGGGAAATTTCTTTTGAGGAATTTTGGCTGGAGTAGCAGACCTTCCGTCAGCAAGAACAGACAGCCTGAGAGGCGAAAGAGAAGGAAAGAGGATTTCAGCCACAACTGGACTTAGAATCGCTCTGAGATGAACGATAATGAGATAAAATGCTATCCCACATGACAATGGTCATGACTGAGCTGAAATGATGAGGTACAGAGAAAGAGCCTCCTTGAAGATGGTGGTATTTGTGAACCACAATCGGGCAAACCCCAGGCAACAGCCACCTTGTGCCAGCTCATCTTTCTCACACCGGGTCAGGTGAAAGGAACTGCAGAATGAACTCACCAAAAGGTGTCTTCATTTTGGCATATCAGAAAACAAAAAATTCATTTTGACAGTTTCACATCTGCCCTTTCTCATAAAATAAAATAAAAAACACAGTAGCACTTTAAAGACTAACTGCTATATTTTTATTGTTAGCTTTCGTGGATCAAGTCCACTTCATCAGTCCACTTGATCCACGAAAGCTAACAATAAAAATATAGCATTTAGTCTTTAAAGTGCTACTGTGTTTTTTGTTTTGTTTTGTTTTGTTTTCTGAGATGCCTGAACCACAGACTAACACGGCTACTATTCCAAAAAATTCACATCTGCCCTAGGCACAGAAGAAGGTGAAAGGAACTACAGAGTACAGTCAAACCTCGCATAAAGAGCGTTTCGCTTAAAGAGCGTTTTGCTTAAAGAGCAGAATTTTCTCTGAATGTTCGCTTCCCTTAACAAATAAAACCAACCAAAAACTCACTTAACAAATATATCGGGCTTCACAATCCCCCCCACAATTGGTCCTTTACTTCCGGGTGTGACATGGATGCATTTGCGCATACACAAACACACCCACACTACTCCCAGAAGTGGTTCTGGACGTGCATGCGCATTGGAGGGCACATTCCCCTGTCCACTTCTGGGAGGGCGCTGCAGGCCAGATGAATTGTCATTGCAGTTCATATCCAGCCCCTGGGCCATAATTTGGGCACCCCTGGGTCTAATTGCTTCAAGATAACATTCCCTACATACATGATTCACACACACCCAGCTTTGCCATTAAATCTCATTGTCTTGATTAGGGGTGGGTATATCTGTCCATTTTGGTTTCCTTATTCTTCATTTTCTAGATTGCTATTTCAGCCTGTTCCTGCAAATTCAATGACAACAACAACAAAAAAGCTCATGGCAAAAATCATGTAACATTTCTGTGTACAGTGTCCTTTTCTATACATTTCCTTTGTAATAGTAACTTGCTCAAAAGCCTGTTGTGTCTGACTTTAGGGGTCAGTGTTAATCTTTGTTTACAGTCAAAGAGCCAGTGTTGTCTGCATCTGCAGATGTTTCTATGGTCATGTGGCAAATGCTGTTACATTTCCCACTGAAGTGGCACCTATTTATCTACTTGCAATTTCTTGCTTTTGGACTGCTAGGTTTGCAGGAGCTGGGACATATAACAGGAGCTCACTCAATCATGCAGCACTCGGGTCTCAAACTGCTGACCTACCAACCTTCTGGTTGTCAAGCCCAGCATCTTAACCACTAAAGCCACCATGGCACTCAACTTTGTAACAGATTTACCCCAATATAATGCTTTTCTGTGTGTACTTTTTCCTACTCACATTTTAATGCATGCTTTCCCTTATACACAGGTTTATTTCCATTTTCGAACCACAGATTGCATTGCATTTATTTTGTTTTATTTATTTTAAAAATGCCACCTTTCTCTTTAAAAGGACCCCAGGTGGCTCAAAATATTAAAAGAAATAATATTAACAAGCTAAAACAATAAACTATTGCAGAATTTTAAAAGAATTAAACAAATCCATTAAAATTGGCAGGGGTTGCTGTAAAATTGTATGATTGTTGATGTACTGTATGTGATAATGATGTTTTTGTGTGTTTAACTGTCAAGTTTCAATAAAATTATATATATCTTTCAAAAAGAAAAAATGTTCAGCTACTGGGATGGGATGTGTACTGTAATTAAAATGGCAGAACTATCAAAAAAATGTGTAGGAGGAAACGTAGTAATAAAATCTTATGACATATATTTGTTTTACATGATAATAGGTTACTATGGGACAGAATTTTGTTGTTGTTCAGTTGCACAGTCGATTCCGACCCACTGTGACCCCATGGACCACTGTCCGCCAGGCACTTCTGTCCTCCACCATCCTCCTCAACTCACTCAGCGTTGTGCCCATTGTGTCTACAATACCATCTAGCCATCTCATTTACAGGCTCAAATATCTGTAGTTGTTATATGTGTGTTTTTTTAATTTGCAAAATTACAATTTAAAAAAATATCTTAAAATTGTAAAACTCTGAAAAGTGTTGTCTTTGGTTTGCAAGCATGTACGAAGCCTTATGTATATTCAGGAGGAGCAAGATTCTGCATTTTCCCTTCCGGCTGAATTAACTTCTTTCCCATTTCTACTCTTGGCTGATCCAGCCTGGATCGTGGCTTCCCACAGGGTGGCACTGTGTCTCCACAGTTCACTGCTTTAGTTCAATTTGAAATTTTAAATCGGTTTCCTTTCACCTTGTAAAAGCCTGAGAAATAGTGCACAGAAGAAATAAAAATGGCTTGCCTTGACCTCAACTGATGAGTCCCCAGTAGATTCTGTTGGTTCGGTGAACAGGAAGAGGACGTGAAGGGAATTAAGAGAAACCTCCAAAGCAGAGACTTTGGAAGTGATGAGAGAGAGGAGAGAATAGAACAGATATTTGGCAAAAGATTTACACTACTATGTTGTTGTTCAGTTGCACACTTGATTCTGACTCTTTGCGACCCCATGGACCACTGCCCGCCAGGCACCCCTGTCCTCCACCATCCTCCTCAGCCCGCCCAGTTCTGTGCCCATTGTCTCTACAATACCATCTAGCCATCTCATTTTTGGCCACCCCCTTCTTCTTTTGCCTTCCACCTTTCCCAACATCAAGGGTTTCTCAAGTGCATCCTCTCTTCTTATTTGATCTTCAAAGTACTTTAACTTCATCTTTACTATTTGACCTTCTGTGTATGGAGGAGGAAACATGAACATTTGGGTCTACATCAGGGTGGCCCACCTTTTCATGCCATGGGCCAGATCACGCCCCTCAGCTGACTGGGCCAGAGGCATGGTTCCTCCTGCTTCCGCCACATCCAGTGGCAGTGGCAGGTGCATTCATGGAATGGTTTCGACTGTTTTTGGCACATTTTTGCACTTCTAGTGTGATTTTGGCACTTCTGGTGAGTTTTCAGTGCTTCTGGCAGCAGTGGGGTCCTCACTGCGGGCTGTTTTAATTGGTGCTGTGGGCCAGATCTGGCCCATGGGGTGCAGGTTGTCCATCCCTCATTTACATGGAGTTCTCTAGTGTTCATACAATAAAACAAAATCAACACTCTTTTTGTGTACTTCACTGTCACCTCAACACCCACAACACAACATAAGATATAATGTGAGCTTGAGGTGGGCAGTTTTGTAACTAGAGCCATGCCCAACTCTAGGAGGTGGTGCTTATTTCCATTTAAAGCCAAAGAGTCAGCACTGTCTGATTCTGCTGGTTTTTCCATAGTCAAGTGGCAGGCATGACTAGACACTGAAGCACATGAAATGCTGTTACCTTTCCCGCTGAAGTGGCAAATACTAGTTACATACTAGTATAGATAACAGCAGATGAAAGGTTACATTGGTAAGTCACAGTACTGCATTAAAACATTTTTAAGAGATGAAGAAATATAAAGGGATTTTTTGTTTGTTTTTTACAAAGAGAGAATTGAGAAAAGGTGTGATCACCTGGGGGAAGATACTGCAATTTGAACTGCTGTTTGGAGTGCAATCAATTTCCTAATCACCATGACATATGGGGAAATGAGTTCCAGTCCAGGACCAGGGGCTATAGGGCTATGACTTTTTGGGGCCAAGCTAAAGCAATTCCATGGCAGACAGAAGGATTACTTAGTGGGAAGTTTCTCCCATTGAAGTAATGATTTTCAGTGCTATCAGGCATGTGTCTTTCCAGCCATCTGATTGCTCCCAAAGTGACATCTGATGTTTGAAGAAGGGCCCCCTTCCAATGGCAGAACATGCACCTTAAAGGTAGAAGTTCTTAAGTTTGATCCCTATTACAAAGTACTAAATTGACATAATTGTGGAGGGAACATTTTACTTCCGCTTCCAGGAGCGGTGCAGGCCAGATGAATCGCGGTAAACCCATTCATGCAAATTCATGGGGGCTTGGGCTTCTGGGAATTGAAGTCCAAGAACATCTGGAATGCCAAGGTTCGCCATCACAGATCTCCATTCTCCAGCGACATTCCTGTGCAATGTTTTCCTCTTCCATAATCCACTTGTCTTGCAAAACAACAACACAACACACCGCCACACAGAGTCTGCTTCAGGTCATAGTCAACATTTAACAAATGTCAGAGCCTCCTTTGGGTTTTGGTGGGGCTGAGATGTTGTGCCAGCCATTGATTTTTTTTGTTTTGATTTTGTGCTTTATTGAAGTATATATCATCTTTATACAAAGCACCTGCCATCAGGGAAGCCAAATGCCAGCCAAATGTGATGAATGAGCAGAGTTGCTCTTGAATGTTCTCCTAGTCAAGCTTGCTTATTGGATGACCCAGGATAAAGGTGGTTGTGTTCTCTCCTCAAGAACCACTGAGGATAGTTCCACAGCCACAGACAACTCCCACTAAACAATTGCTTGGGAGACCCCATGAAAATTGAGCATGTTGTTGTTGTTTTTGTTGTTTAGTCACACAGTTGAGTCTAATCCTTTGCGACCCCATGGACCACATCATGCCAGTGTCCTCTGTCATCTCCACGCTCCAGAATCTGCCTAGATCTACACCCACTGTGTCAACTATGCTATCTAACTATCTCATCCTCCGTCACCCCCTTTGATCTTTTGCCATTGATCTTCCCTCTCTTCTCATTGGACAGCCAAAGTATTTGAGCTTCAGCTTTAGTATTTGTCCTCCCGAGGAGCAGTCAGGGTTGATTTCCTTTAGGATTTGATCTCCTTGCAGTCCAGGGGAGACTCAGGAATCTTCTCCAGCACCACAGTTCGGAGACGTCTATTCTTCTGTGCTCATCCTTCTTTCTGGTCCAGCTCTCACAGCCATACATTACTCCTCGGAAGACAATCACTTTAACTATACAGACTTTTTCCAGCAGGATGATGTCTCGACTTTTTATTACGTTACCCAGTTTTGCCATAGCTCGCCTCCTGAGAAGTCTGCAGTGATCTTAGATCCCAAGAAGGTAAAGTCTGTCACTAATGATTGACTATAGTGGATTCCAAATTTACAGTGGCCTAGTTTGTGATCCTGTTCCTTTTGTGGCCTCTATACCAGAGAAGTATCTAAAACATTGCTCTATGGCCTCCACAGCTGGTGGGTTGATGTCACAGAGGCACAATAGGAAAGGGACAAGGGATAACACCATGTGGTGGAACAGGAAGTGCAACCAAGATACTGTAGGACAGAGGTACAGGAGAGAGGGAGGTAGAATGGGGGGAAATATGGGCACGATGAAAACGAGGGTGTGGGATGAGCAGCACAAGGATGTTCCTATAATTGTCATTTCTTTCCATACATTGCAAAATCTTAGGCTTGAACATTATGAAGAAAACAAAACCTTATTTTAATCTTGCCCCTAGTGGGAAAACACAGTTTGATTTATGATGGCCTGCTTTGCAATAATTGCTGGAGACCCAGTTAGGTCATAAACATGGGGGTATCCTGCAAAGTGGTGCTCATAGACAGGACAAAATATTTCACATATATACCAATGAGATCTGAGAACTGATTTATCTAGAACTACTAGCTGTCATGGGATTGTAATGGCTTAGTGGTTAAGACACTGAACTTGATGACTGGAAGGTCAGTAGGTCAGCAGTTCAAGACCCGAATATTGCATGACAGAGTGAGCTTTCATCTCTGTCCCAACTCCTGCACACCTAGCAGTTCGAAAGCAAGAAATTGGAAGTAGATAAATAGGTTCCACTTTGGTGGGAAAAGTAACAGCATTCCATGTGCTCACATGTCTAGTCATGCCTGCCACATGTCCATGGATATCTCTGCAAACACAGACAGTGCTAGCTCTTTGGCTACAAACAGAGATGGGTACTGACTGACTTTTGAGCAAGAACAACCTTTACCTTTACTAGCTGTCCATTCATGTTAGAGAAGAGCGATGAAGTTTCAACTAAACCAGGCAGTAATCAGTTACAAAGAATTAATTACTAATAACAAAGAACTGATAACAATTTGCCCATAACCAATTACTACATTGTTTTTGGGTGCAGTCACTGTTTTTAATTTATGAATTTTCTGTAAGCCGCCTAGAGTCAGGTTCGCCTGATTAGGGCGGGATAATAAATCTAAATAAATAAATAAATAAATAAAACTTCTTAGAATCTCCTTTCTTGGGACTGGAATGTATATTCAGTGTCACTAGTCTGTGAGACTTTTGTTTTCCAGATTTGTTAGCATATTCTTGTTAGGATTTTGACAGATCTAGTATCTGTGGCTTGAAATAATTCTTATAGTATTCATTGTTTTCATTGCCTTGACTAGTCATATACCAAAACACACCCAAAAGGAATCATGCAACTTTACCAGACTATCTAATTTGTTAAGGCTGAGAAAAAACACCAGTTCTTTTCTGATAGTGTTTGGGAAATCATAAATTCATCACAGAACTTTTGGATAAGGTATGTATTACTAAGATGATAAAGCATTCTAGCAGGACGTCCAGTTCCTGTAGGCCAGGCAGGAGCATAATAAGACTGTCTCTTGAACTGGAAAAATCCAATGAGCTGGCATCCCTAAACTCAACATTCAACATCTGAACTTTGCAGTAGCCTTGGCCTGAAAACAATTTTCTTTCTATTCTGAAAAAAGGGAAATTGCTTTATTTGAGGACTTTCCTGGCTGAGAGGAGAGTGGAAGCAGGGCCATGGATTTCATCCATTCTTCAACCTTTGTGCTTCAACTCCATTAAGGCTTCTGCTGCCGTAGATGGATTTGCTCTCCTTTTAATGTTGTCATCACTCAATGTAGCCCATTCATTTTTCCTCAGCATGTGACTGACCTTTATTCTGTGCTGTCATTTAATTTTGACCTGCCATGCATCCACATTAACTGCTGGCTCTAATAGTACATTAGAGGAATGGTAAACACTCTTCTGTCCTCATGGACATGCTTTGGTTGTTTTGTGAGGTTGTATTTTATGATTTTTTACTGTACTGTTGCTGTTTTGACTGTAAGCCGCCCTGAGTCTCCTCGGTGAGTGGGCAGCAATATAAATCTGAACAAATAAATAAATAAATGGAACTGACTTTCTCTATGTATACGCTTTCATTTATTTGTTTGTTTAGTTTGTATCTGGTCCTAGTCCCAAAACTGGTTGTCAAGATGTAAAGGCTGTGAGTACAATTCATTGGGTGGGGAATTTACTCCGGGTTACAGTCAGGACATTACAAGAGCTCTTCAACCCATGTCACCATCTTCATCTCCATCTCCGCCTTCTTATCCTTCTCCTCCTTCACCAGATGTGAACCTGCCAAATTGAAGGAACCTTTTTGTGAATTCATTCTGCAGTTCCTTTTGCCTGACCTAGTGTGAAAAAGACTAGCTGGCAGCACAAGGTTGCCATTACCAGGGTGTGCCTGATTGTGGTTCAAAAATACCCAAAAAACTTTCTGGTTGTGAGCTCATTTGGCACGCAAAGTTCTCATTGGCCCCCGGCCAGTATTGATGAAGCTGCTGCCCTCCATCAAGATGGATTCAAGTGGGATTTAATCCACTTGGGGACCATCACCCTTCCCTGTGGACTTTGCCACCCAAGGCTATTAGTCCTCAAGGTTGTCAGGTTAGTTCACCACTACCTGATGATCAACGTTGAGCTGTTGGCAGTATGGTCTATTCTATTACCATACCAGGATTACCTGGCCAGACTGGTATTAATTACTAGGTATTAGGTGACACCTCACTGACACTTAGGTCCAGAGCTAAGATCCAAGCAGTGGGGCTCCAGAATTCTGGTCTGAACATCTGGTGGACTGTGTACAACTTATCTAAAAGTCCCCATTGTCCAGTCAGCTGCTGTCACAACTGAACATGCTAGGGAGGGAAATAATTCTGTCAGTGGTCATCAATGGCAATTCCTCAACATACTGAAGTGTCACTGTTTCTCTACTAGTGCGCATGCAAGAAAACAGGCAAGTGTAGACTTTGGGGAAGTAACTTCTAACCTCTTGTTTCCTTTTGCTGCTTCAACCTTTAAGGCCGTGCTGGCGAACCTTTTAGAGACCGAGTGCCCAAACTGCAATCCAAAACTCACTCATTTATTGCAAAATGCCAATATAGCAACAGGGGAGGAAGGAAATGCTCCCATTGGGCTGCTGGGCAGAGGGGTGGGTGAACTCTGAGCTGGGGGAGGGAGGAAGCACTGCCATTGAGCTGCTGGGCAAAGGAGTGAGACGAACTCTGTACTGGGGTACCTGTATGGGTGCCCATGCATGCCATAAGTTCACCATCACCGCTCTAAGGCAATCCTAAGGAAGTGCAAGTAACAGCTGAGCTGTGAGCCAGAGGCATTACTAGAGTCTAACTGTCTTCTAATTAGGTCCCCTGTTTTGTTTACTTTTCAATCATTTCAGAATTAATTAAGCTATAGGCAGCTGCTTAAAAATGTGTCAGCCTTTTCATTTTGGGGTGAGAAAAGGGATCCTTATCCAACAGCAAGCCTAGCTCTGGTTGATTCTGTAAGAAACTCCCAGGGGGAGAATATGTGGGTGGCAACTATTTTGTTTCTTTGTAGCTTACTGCTGAAGGGTGACCAAAGAAAAAAATGGAATAAATGTCTCTATTTATTAGATTCATTTATGTATTGATGCAAGGGGCTCTGGTGGTTCAGTCAACATCTCAGGCTTTATTATTATTATTATTTATTTGATTTATTTACCGCCCTACTTGGTGAAACCGACTCAGGGTGGTTCACAGAACCCATACATATAACATAATCAAAAGTAGTACAGTCTAATACAATAATATAACAATATAATACAGCAGTGCAATAGAACAAAAACTACACCGCAAAACAAAGTTACAAAAAGTACGATTACAATTACATATACATAATATAATCTCAATAAATAATAATACAAAATAACAATATCAGACCTCTCACCCAGGCCACAAGCAGGCTTCAAAAAGTGGCGGCGGCTGCTCTCCATAACGGGACTTTGAAGCCCGGCATGGGGGTGGGGCTCGGGATCACGGGCAGATGGGACAATCCAGGGTTTGTCTTCTTCTGATGAAAAGAGAGTACAGAAAAATACCATACGAGGGAGAAGGCTGATTTCTAGAAGCTGCTGTTGACCACAAGTTGATTGTTACAATTGTGAGAGAGAAACATTTAACTGTACACTAATACCCCGGATAACACTAAGACTTGGTTCCACAAGTCTTAGCGTCATCTGGTCTTTATCCTTGTGCAATGCATTGATTGCACAGTGTTTTAAAAAAGCCCTGTTCCCTTTTCGAAGAGGTTCGGGAGATGTGCATGTGCTCTGGTTCTCTCCCCAACCCAGCCGGCAGTCGCAGCATGTGATCGCCAGCTGGGTCAGGGAGAGAACGTGTGCACACTCTGGTTCGCTCCCTGACCCAGCCAGTGATCGCATGCTGAGACCACCGGTTTGGTTGTGGGGAGAATGGGTGCGCCACCCTCCCCACAACCAAACTGCTACTCTGAGAAGAGATCTCTGCCCCAAAGCCCATCAACATTGGGGAATTTGAGGCAAACATTTGCATTGCACAACATTATCTTAATGTTGTGTGTTGCGGGGGCGGAGCCAAGATGGCGTAGGGGAAACATCGTCTCTCGCTTGCTCTGCCATACCAATGTGGAATCAATGGGATAAATAAACACAAAATAGAAATAAACATACCTGGCGGTCCTGCTCCGAAATGCAGAGGGGGACGGAATTGGTGAGATATCCGGAGAGCAGCCGATTGTGAGCGGGGCATGGAAGACTGAGCCCCCGGTGGCGGAAGGGGGGGTCGGAAGACTCAAACCTCGCCGCAGCCTGGTGGAGCTGTGGAAATAGTTTTTTTCTGTGCCGGAGCTTGCTTTGTGACGGAGGTTGGTGGCTGAGTTCCCGGAGGTTCTTGGAGGTTTTTGGGACGAAGTGGAACGGAAGGAAGATGTGGACGGCGGAGAGGAGGCAGGCCGTGGTGAGCCGGGGATCGGAGGCGCGTGTTCCGGGCAGCGGGTGGAGGTGTGTGTTTCCCGCTACCTGTTGAGCCGCGCCGGGATCGTTGGAGCAGCGGGTTGAGGTGTGTGTGTGTTTGCTGCCTGCCGAGCCACACCGGGATTGCTGGAGCAGAAGAAAGGCAGGGGAAGAGGAGTGAAGCGCGAACTGAGGGGGCAGTGCTGAGAAGGCAGCCTGAGTGAAATCGCACATAGAGCTTTACACATATATACTTTTAAAACATAGTTGAAGCGGGATTAAAGTGCTCTTGTTGGGTCATCGCTGTGGTGTTTGGGCTACCGATTTTTATTTTATTTTTTATTTTTTTTGAGAAGTAATGGTGGACAGTTGAGCCTGAAAGGGGCGGTGACGAAGCGGTTTCTTTGTACTACAAGCCATGCCCAGGAAATACTGCGGTGGGAAAAGTGCCTTTTAAACTCTGTCAGCAGATTCGTTTTCAGGTTGTTTCTCTGTTTGTTCTTTCGGCTTTGAGAGATAGTGCAGGCCTTCAAGAAAAGACCTTGGAACTTTGATAAGAACAGTAATATTTTGACTCGGGGGCTAAACGTCAACTCCTTAATTAACAACAATATACAAGATCTTATATATAAGTGCCTTTGACTTAGATCAGGGGTGCCCAAACTTTTCGGCCCGGGGGCCGGATAACATTTTATCAGAGAGGGCCGAATTATCTTTCAATATACAAGATCCTATATATAAGTGCCTTTGACTTAGACCAGGGGTGCCCAAACTTTTCGGCCCGGGGGCCGGATAACATTTTATCAGAGAGGGCCGAACTATCTTTCAATATACAAGATCCTATATATAAGTGCCTTTGACTTAGACCAGGGGTGCCCAAACTTTTCGGCCCGGGGGCCGGATAACATTTTATCAGAGAGGGCCGAACTATCTTTCAATATACAAGATCCTATATATAAGTGCCTTTGACTTAGACCAGGGGTGCCCAAACTTTTCGGCCCGGGGGCCAGATAACATTTTATCAGAGAGGGCCGAACTATCTTTCAATATACAAGATCCTATATATAAGTGCCTTTGACTTAGACCAGGGGTGCCCAAACTTTTCGGCCCGGGGGCCGGATAACATTTTATCAGAGAGGGCCGATCTATCTTTCAATATACAAGATCCTATATATAAGTGCCTTTGACTTAGACCAGGGGTGCCCAAACTTTTCGGCCCGGGGGCCGGATAACATTTTATCAGAGAGGGCCGAACTATCTTTCATGTGTAAATTCTGATTGTCATAGCTTGAATTAAGACACTGGGGTGTTTGTTGGGAAGGGAGGGGAAAGTAATGGAGGAGGTTGTGAAACCAAAAGGTCGGAAAGGGAAAAGGGGCAAAGAGCAAGAAGTGGGTAAAGAGCAAGAAGAGGAAGAGCGGCACACTCCATCACCGAACATGGAGCCTACAACGGCAGCAACGGATTCCACAGCAACAGAGCAAGGGGGCTCCCTCGACCTGGCCCAAAGGATGGACAATATAACGACAATTCTTCAACAGTTGGCCAAAAACATGGCTGATACTCAGGCAAAAATGACAGATACTCAGGTGACAATGCAAAAACTGGATGCAAATCAAACTAAATTGAATAAAACAGTAGAGGCCAACAGTGAAGAAATGAAAAGGGACAGGGAATTGGCCAGGCTACAATATGAAAGCCTGGCCAAAGCCCTTACAGACGTGAAGAAAGATGTGGTAGTAAATACACAAAGGATTGATGAGATTACAAATGCAATGCAGAAGGAGGTTAAAAATGCTATAATATCTGTAAATGAGCTTTATATTCAAGAACATGTAATGGAAAACAAGATGGCTGTGCAAGAGAGGAAAATGATGATGATGGAGGAGGGGTGGAGAAAATCTAACATTGTGATCCGTCACCTGCCTGAGAGGACGCCAGACAAGCTGAAAGAGAGAGTTTTGGAATGGTTGAACTCACTAAAAACGGGTAAAGATTTTGGATTAGACGATATTGGTGCTGTGTACAGGGTGGGGGGAAGGAAGGATAGGAAGACATCCAGAAACGTTCTAGTTAAATTTGCAAATTGGGCGGATAAATTGAAAGTGATGTCCTTTATTAGGCAAGCTGGGTCTGGCGCCCTAAAAATAGAAGGGCTGGATGTGGAGGTCTACAACGATATTGCGCCCGAGGAGAGGAGGTGGAAATACAAAATGAAACCTGTTACAAGATTGTTGGTAGCAAAGGGCGTTAAGTATGGTTGGCGATTTCCACAACAGCTGAGATTTTTTTATGACAAAAAATGGCATGTTCTTGATGTGAATACTGATGCATTGCTGTATTTAACACAAATTGGCCTGATCAAGGAGGCGGACGCGGATTGGATTCTTTTGAGAACAGAATTGTACAAAGTCGGTGTTATGGGATCGGTATTGGGCCGGGAGGAGGAGGGAGCAGTGGGAGGAGCAGTGGGAGGAGCGGACATTCCAGGGACAAGCGCGGAACAGGTGGGATGATAAAAAGTAAAATTTAATCATGGTCAGAGTCGGGGAGCTATTGGAGGAAGTATATGCCATCTCTCTCCGGCCCCCCCCTCCCCTCTTTGGAGAACAAAGGTGACATCGGGAAGAAAGATGTGGGGAGGGAAGAAGAAAGGGAAAGATTAGGTAAGTCTGTTTTTTATTATTTTTTATTTAGTGAAATTAGTTTTTTGATATTATTATATTTTGCTTTGTTTAATTTCTTTAGTAGTAGGGAAGCAGGAGGGTTTTTAGGGAGCACGTCCAGGGAAGGAAACGAACAATGGGAGGTGGAGTTAGACACAAATGGTTAAGTCACTGAAAATAATAACGTGGAATGTGAAGGGAACAGGGAATGCCCTGAAAAGAAGGAGATTGCAGATGTCGCTCAACAAAGATAGGGCTGATATAATTTTTTTGCAAGAAACTCATCAAAAATCTGCAGATGTCAATAATTTGGTGGTGAGGGGAATCGAAATATATGAAAAAGCATATGGGACATCCAAAGCTAGGGGAGTTGCAATCCTGATTTCGGAAAAATTGGGGTTTACGGTGAATAAAATTATTGCTGACCCAGAAGGAAGATATTTAATAATAAAAGGAAAAATAGAGGAAGAAGAGATAACGTTGGTTAACATCTATGCTCCAAATGACAAACAGCAAGAATTTTTAGATAAAGTGGGGAAAATTTTGAATAAGGAAGGGACTAAACGCATGGTCTTATGTGGAGATTTTAATATGATGTGTTCAGATATTGACAGTACAAGTGTAAAAAAAAGAGGTAAAAAGTACATATTAGAAGAATGGAGAAAATTCATGGGTATGAAGGATGTTTGGAGAGAACTTAAAGCGCAGGAAAGAGAATATACTTATTATTCACACGTGCATGATATGTACTCACGGATAGATTATATTTTTGTAACAGAAGAATTAGTCAAAACAATTGAGGATATAAAGATCGGGACATTTAGGGAATCTGACCATGCAAAGGTAACAGCAAATATAAATCTTAAAGAGATAGAAAAAGGAGGGTATATTTGGAGATATGATGCGAAGTTATATCGAGAGGAATCAACGAGGAAACAAATTATGGAGAAATGGGAGGAAAGTTGGAAATTTAATGAAAATAATGAGGTCAGTCGGGGAGGAGTTTGGGATACAATGAAGGCAATCTTTAGAGGGGAATCGATAAAACTGAATAGTATTAGAAATAGACAAATTCAAAATAGGAATCAGGAATTGGAACAACAATTAAAACACCTTCACATGGAATATGCTAAAAAGAAGGATCAGAAAACATTTCAGAAGATAAAAAAAATTAAGAAAGAGTTGGATGGGAAAGATATTGAAAAAGTAAAGAAAGATTTGATCTTTCTTAAGAGAGAATATTTTGAATATGGCAATAAAAATTCTAAATTATTGGCAAAAGCAGCAAGAGATAAAAAGAGTAAAGGGCAGGTTGGTGTCTTGGTAGACAAGAATGGGAAAAGATGCAACAAAAAGAAAGAAAAAGCTTTGCTTATTGAAAACTTTTATAAAAATTTGTATTCAAAAAAAGAGGTAAACCAAAGAAAAATGCGACTAATCTTTGAACAGCAACAAAATAAAAAAATTACAGAGGAAGATAGGAATAAAATGGAGCAAGGAATATCTATGAAGGAAGTAGAAGATGTAATAAAAAAGTTGAAAAAGGAGAAAGCACCTGGGGAGGATGGTTTACCAGCTGAGTTTTATAAAGATTTTATGCCTTGGATTGCCCCGAGATTATATGAGTTATATAATGGGATTTTAGAGGGAGATGCAACTCCAGATTCATGGAACAGGTCGATTATAGTTTTGATTCCCAAGCCTGGTAAAAATATAGAAAAAATTGAATCTTATAGACCAATTTCCCTGATCAATCAAGATGCAAAAATTTTTACAACGATTTTGGCAAACAGATTAAATGGTTTCATAGCCAATTATATTAAGAAGGATCAAGCGGGATTTGTTAAAAACAGACATATGGCGGACCTTATAAGAAGAGCAGTGGACATACTGGATTTAGCTGAAAAAAGAAAGGAAAAGATGGGATTCTTAGCATTAGATATTTTCAAAGCCTTTGACTCTTTACAATGGGTGACGATTCATGAGTTGATAAGATTATATGGATTCGGAGATAAATTTCAAGGGGTTATTGGAAAGTTATATAAACAAGGTTCGGCAAGAGTCAAATTCAATGAATCTTATACAAATGAGATTAGGTTAGAGGCGGGTACGAGACAGGGTTGTCCATTGTCACCTTCATTGTTTATATTGGCTATGGAAATGTTGGCAAATACAATTCGTCAAGACGAGGACATAATTGGAATGGAAGGTACCAAAGTAAGCCTCTATGCAGACGATACACTGATAACGGTGAAACATCCAACAAAAACTATAGCTAAAATAAATAAACATTTGAAAGACTTCGAGGAAGTAACGGGACTGAAAGTTAATTGGGATAAAACAGAAATGATCTTAGTTAATGGGAACAAAGAAGACGAGGAGTCAATAAAAAGGAATTATAATGTGCAGATTACACAGAAAATGAGGTATTTGGGAGTAATGCTATCACATAAAATTGGGGAACTCAAAGAGTTAAATTATGGAAGACAGAAGAAGGAAATAGAGAAGAAAATAGCACAATATAGTAAATTAAATTTGTCATGGTTTGGTAGGATAGCCATATGCAAAATGATGTTAGTTCCTAAATTGAATTTTTTGTTTGATGTTTTACCGTTAAGACACACTGACAAGGAGTTGAAAGGATATCAGAATATGATCAATAGGTACTGTAATGGAAATAGAGGAGCTAGAATAGCCAAATCACTGTGGTATCTCTCACAAAAGGAGGGAGGACTAGGGATTCCCAATGTTATTAAATATTATAGGGCCTTTCAAATAAGAAATGTGATAAAGATTTTAATTAGGCAAGAAACAATCTGGGAAAGAATTGAAGGGAAAGGACTTACAAAGGAGGGTAAGGCGCAGTTTTTATGGGATGGAAAGGAAAAAGGAAAAAAGGAGATTCAGGTTCTGATGTTAAAGACAACAGTGGAGACATGGAACAGAGTGAGGAATGAGCTTACTCCGGGGATTTCACCGATTTTAGAGGTGGAAGATTTTCAGGATTTTCCAATTAAAATTGATAAAAAGATTAGGGATATATTGGTAGAAAAGAAGGTAAAATTATTAAAAGATTGGGTTAACACTTGCAAAGATCAGGAAAAAAGGCATGAGCTGTACACGCAACTACAATTAGATTGGTTTAAGATCCTTCAGATAAATAATTGGAATAAGAAATTCCTAAGGGAAAATGGACTAAATAGAGATTGTACGGAATTTGAGATACTTTTGGCTAAAGTCAGGAATGAAGAAATGGGTATTAAAGGATTAGTCAGTAAAATCTACAAGATCCTGAATAATAGCCAAAGTATACAAGAGGTGTTAAGACAAAGTTGGGAACAGGAACTAGATATAAGAATACCAACAAAAAAATGGCAAAAGATGTGGGAAAGAAGGATAATGAGAACAATGTCGGTCAGAATCAAAGAGCATAATTATAAAATAGTATGGAGATGGTATAGGACCCCAGTCGGCCTGCACAGAATGTATAGTAATCTGAGCGATATATGTTGGAGATGCAAAAAAATGAAGGGAACATATGAGCATATGTGGTGTAGCTGTGAGGCATTAAAATTTTTCTGGGAAAGAATAGAAAAAGAAATAGAGAATATATTAAAAGTGCAGATCGGAATGGGGTCAGATACAATCTTGTTAACAGATATAGGAGATTATGATATGAATAAGAACAATAAAGAGTTATTGACTATAATGTTGACCGTTGCAAGATTATGTATAGCCAAAAAGTGGAAATGTAATGAACAAATCAATATTCAAGATTGGTATATACAAATGTGGGATTTAGCGTTAAATGAAAAGCTTACTTGGGAAATAAATTGTAGGAAAGGAAAAATGCAAAGTAATAATTTCTGGAGGATCTGGGAACCTTTTATAAGTTATTCTTTGGAGGAAAAAAAGGGCATACCCCCTGTACAAGAACAGAATGACTTTTGGAAATTGTAAAGGTACAGAACTCCCTGGACAGTGTATATAGCACGAGGGTGGTGTTAATGGGCTAATAGAAAAGAAGGTGTAGAAGATTATGTCTAAAAAGGTGGTAAATGTAACACGTAATATCGTTATGCATAAAATACTCTACATGATCTTCATAAGTCTAGATATTTCTGTAATTGTCTTGTTATGTATTTCTGTATTTTTGTACTTTTGTACTTTTGTATCCTTGTATTATTTTTTTTTAATACCTAATAAAAATTTAAAAAATTAAAAAAAAAATGTTGTGTGTTGCAAATGTTTGCCTCAAATTCCTTGACGTTATTCGGTTTTAGCGTTGTGTAGTGCTAACCGGGATATTACTGTATAGCCATATCAGGTTAGATCAGATTGTATAGCCATGGTATCAATTATAGTGGAAATCAAAATGATTGCAATACCAGATAGAAATCAAAGTGCTTTGATGTGAGTAAGGTGGTGACGTGTGGTTGCAACACTGCAGTTGTAAGAAAAGAGGAACTTCTAGCTGGAAAAATAAGCTAACCATAGAAAGTGACTCAAGGTGGTGAAAGTATCAGAAAGCTGGCAGCACACAAAAATATATAAAAGGCAGGATTTTATAGGAGGATGGGGCATTAGAGACATAGGATCTTCTTGGACCCTGTCTTCTTACCCTCTCTCCATCATATATGGTGTTGTATTGTACTTTGATTGTTTTAGATAAGTCTGATATTTTGGATGTTTTATTCTGATTCTCCTCTAAACAGATATGAGCCTCAATTCTGCCAGCTCAGATCCAGGAAGAGCTTTATGGCAAGAACAAACATTCTTGAGGGTACACAAGGGCAAAAATAAAATTAAAAGATGGATGAAGGAGCTCACAGGGCAAGGAATACCATTAAAGGAGGATATGGCTGAGGAACTCAACCTTCCCTATGTCATTTGGAGGACCCTGAATAGGCTAAGGATTGGAGTCCCTAAATGTAAGACCAACATGCTCAAGTGGGGAATGCTGGCAGACAACAACACGCTGTGTGAATTTGGAGAGATACAGAATCCAGCTCATCAATGGTCTGCTGATTAGTGCCAGAAACATGCACTGATGAGGACTTAAGTTTGGGCAACAACAAAGCCAAGAAAGTGCCTTCATTTTGGCAGTCCAGGGTTTGACGAAAACACGAAAGAAGAGGATTCTGATTCTGTTTAACATTTGCATACAATAAACATTTTGAAGCATGTTATCTGTTATCTTTGTGCCTGAGAGCCTTTTGTCAGTAGCTACAGGGAAGTTGATAGAAAAATGTCCTTGACACAGGACATACATTGGGAAAATATATTTTAAAAACACACATTTTTGCAAGAAGAAAACTGAATGGCCAAAATCCTGTTGCCTTGCATAGAAAATCGCACTAAAGTAGGTCCACTGAATCAATGGGTTTTGGGCAAGTCAACACCCCCATTGATTCCATTGATTCAAATGGGCCTCCTTTGACATGACTTAATTTATCATAGTGACAGTTAGAGGAGGCCCACTTGAATCAATGGAACTTCCAGAGACATCGAATCACTAATGATTCAATGGGCCTACTCTGGTGCGATTTACTACATGAAGAAACAGGATTTTAGCCAATGTTTTACAACCTGATGCGAATTTTAAAAAAAGAATGGGAAGAAAATGCAGGCAAGATCAAGAGAATCATACTGAAATAGAAATGGAAATAGTTCAGAACCCTACTCAGAGAAAAATCCAGCTGAAATCGCAGAAAAGGCTGCATCCTATCACCCTTCCGAGGTCACTGAAATGAGTACCCAGTATGACAAATAGGCTTTGACCTGGCCCTTGCCCTTGGGGCTCTCCCATTCTTTCTGAGCAACTTTTACCAGCCTGCCCTATGGAACTTCCCCAAAGACTCCGAGGTCAGGAGACCTAGATGTCATCCTGCAAAGCCTGCAGCAACCTGGGACTTATCTGTATTAACAGAGCCCAGCAGTATTGTGGAGAGTAATGTTAATATGTGGTAGTGTGTGGCTTATGGCTTAACTCTTGTCTTACCCCCTCTTCCAATGAACAGATGTTGATGAAGTAATGATGTTTATTGTTCTCGAAGCATTTTGAAGAAACTACAGTTCACTTGTAGGTTCAGGATACAGAATTACAGCAATCAAAAATACTAATCAAAAAGGACAGTTAGAGAAATCCGCACTCAGAAACAAAAGGGAAACCTGACTACCTCTAAGTAATCATATTGGTTGGACTAGGGACTCTGGTGTATTCCCCAAAACCCCCAAACTCAAACTAACTCTCAAACCCATGTGCCTATAGGAAAGGCATGAGCTTGGCCCTCCTAATTAGCATTCAGCTAATTAGAGCCCAGGGTTTGTATAAACAACCACTGGTTCCCATAACACAGTCTTGCCTTTCCCAGCTCTGGATGTTTATGCAGGAAAACATTCCAGACTTGGAGTTGAAGACAAAACAAGTTTCTACTAAGCCACTTGCTAGATAAGCAAAGCAGAAAGAATTATGAGGCCTTTGCAAAGAAGCAAAACTATATTCTAATACAGTTTAAAAACCAAAGAGACTCCATGTTGAATAACTTGTGAACTATTCTATCACACCCAGCATGTTGGGTCAAAAGGCTAATTAACTTATGAACAACTCAGAGAGTGCACCAAGGACTATGGGGAGGTACTGTATATAAATGTGATTGCTTTGATTACTTTGTTTAGATCAGGAGTTCTTAACCTTTTAAAGCCAGGGGCCAGGTCACACTCCCTCAGACAGCTTTGGGGGCCGGATGGCCTTTTTGCTCTTCCTCCACCACATGGCCCTTCCTGGTGTGGTTGAGGCAGTGAAGGTCCACATGAAATGGTGCCACAGGCCACATCTGGCCCATGGGCCACAGGTTGAAATCTCTGCTTTAGATCATCTTTAGGTAAAGGTAAAGGTTTCCCTTGCACGAAAGCTAGTTGTATCCGACTCTAGGGGTCAGTGCTCATCTCTGTTTCTAAGCCGAAGAGCCAGTGCTGTCTGCTTCTGCAGATGCTTCCATGGTCATGTGGCAGGCATGACTAGACACCGGAGTGCATGGAATGCTGTTACCTTCCCACCGAAGTGGTCCCTATTTATCTACTTGCAATTTCTTGCTTTCAAACTGCTAGGTTGGCAGGAGATCATCTTTAACTAATGGCTATAGGATGGATGCTAGAAAAGCCAGTCTAGTAGCTGGAGCTGAAAACAGGAACAAAAACAGTAGCAATAATAATAATAATAATAATAATAATAATAATAATAATAATAATAATAATAATAATAATAATAATAATAATAATAATAATAATAATAATAATAATCTGATTTAGTTAAGACTCCAATTAAAATAATGCAGTTTGTTTAATAATTGAGAATTTCTAAATTCTGTCTCCCTTCATAACTTCCTTACAATGTATTTATTTCAGTAAATAAATTGTTCTATCCCTACTGTGTGATCAGTCCTATGTCCTCTCTTTGTCATGTTCAGAGGAAACAGTTATCTGCTCAATAGTGATGACCCAGGTTGATCATCCAACAAATTTTGCCAGCAGAATAGTTTGAGTCTCTGGCACTCACAAAAATCTCCATTGACCAGCCTTCCATCTATTCTCATGCATATGAAAGAGCTTAATTACAGCTAGTTGGAATCAGCGGAATTAAGGATGAATAGCTCAACCACTAAATTGAAGTGTTACAGAGACCCTTCAACAAATCATTAAAGGATGGGGGTGGGTTCATACTGCAGCTGTTATTCCTATTATTGCCCAGGTTTTTGGTAATTTCAGATAGATGAGGACATTGAAGAGAACTGATCTGGAGGGTTGAGTTATCTCACATTTCTCTTTTTCTATGTCTGACAGGCCCAAAGAAAACAGAGCCCTGCTTTTTGAAGCTTCTTCTTTCGTGTCCTGATTAAACCTTGGACTGCCAAAATGAAGCCACTTCCTTAGTTTTGTCTTTGGCCAAACTTAAGTCCTCATCAGTGCATGTTTCTGGCAGTAATCGCCAAACCAATAAATGAGCCAGGTTCTGTATCTCTCCACATTCACACAGTGTGTTGCTGTCTGCCAGCAGCCCCCACTCGAGCATGTTGGTCAGCTCCCCTGGTGCCTCAACGGTTAAAATGCTGAGCTGGAGACTGGAAGGTCATGTTTAGATACCCAAAAGCTTGGGGACATGAAAGGAGCCTCATTCAGGCATCCCCTAAAAAAACCCCTTTCAACCCAGAGTAATCTCTGATACAAAATTATTACTACTTGAATGTCCATATTGTTTGAAGTTTTCCCCCTATGTCTAAAATACATGTCGTTTTCTATCAACAAAGGCTTATGTGAGAAAAAGAGCAAGATGCCCAGTTTCAAGCCAGAATTTTGCCACTTATGGCTCCACAGCGAACAATATATGGATGGAGATAGAGAAAATACAATCCTACTTATTGGAGACTTGTTTGCTGAAATTCTGACCTAGTTTTTACCCAAGTGATAAACTACCTTCATAAACAAGCTTCCCAAAATCACTGGAGTGCTATTTTTAAAATTTTATGCTCAAGCTGTAAGCGGGCAAGAAAAGGACATTTATTATTCCCATAGCAACTGCTTGGGTACTTATGCCTAACTTATACTTTGCTGTCATCAATGTCTGTTGTCTTTGGGGCATCATTATTGTTTATGCCCATAATTTATTCTTTTTGGTTTATTATTTATGCTTAATTTTATATTGTTACTTTAAAAAATTTTTTTGATTTGTTGTATACCACCCAGAGGGGGAGAATATCCCAGGTGAGTGGGATATAAACAGTGGTGGGATGTCAAAACAGTGGTGGGATGACAGCATGATGTTGTGGGCGGAGCCAAAGAAAAAAAATAAAAATAAGCACACACACCTCAACCCATCCATCCACCCACAACACAAACCCGTAAATAAATAAAATAAATACATAAATAAAATAAAAAATACATTAAAATACACCCACCCACCCCAAACACAAATCAACCAGAGCTTTTAAACCAGAGTTTAAAGCTTATTATGGCTAATCTTTCTCACACTAGGTCAGATGGAAGAAACTACAGAATGAATTCACCACAAGATGGCTTCATGTTGGCACTTTTCAACTTTTCAACAGTTAAAGAAGTTAGTTACTAGGTCTTTGCCTAACCAGTTCTCTAGGATAATATGCCTTAATGTAAATGTAAAACAGCTGTACCTCCTTAAGGGTTCTCCAATTGGAACAGCAATTAGAACAGTACAGGTGTAGCTTATTGATGAGGTAACTCCAAGACTTTACTTAAAAACTCCAAGCCAGGCCACCAGGCCTTTTTAGGAACTGTTGTAGTATGTTAATATAGGTAAAGGTATTAAATATACATTAAAATACACACAGACACACCACATCCAAAGGTGAGTCACTTACCCTGGGGAGCAGGCTATTGGGAGCTTCAGGCTAGGAGCTTCTCTTCCTTCTCTCCACTTGGGAAGACAGCAAGGAGGCTGTGCAAATGCGCCAAGCACTGTAGGCATGCATGCACACCAAGTGAAAAGGTAAGCCCTGAAGGTGGTTCCCCCAAAAGCTGCTACTGGTTCTCCGGGACACTGGGGAAAGTTACTACCGGTTCTGGTGAACTGGTGCGAACCTGTTACATCCCATCACTGGATATAAAGCAAAGCAATCACACTTCTATACTGCCCCACAGTGCTTAGTGCACACCAAGTGAAAAGGTAAGCCCTGAAGGTGGTTCCCCCAAAAGCTGCTACCGGTTCTCCGGGACACTGGGGAAAGTTATTACCGGTTCTGGTGAACTGGTGCAAACCTGTTACATCCCATCACTGTTATAAAGCAAAGCAATCACACTTCTATACTACCCCACAGTGCTTAGTGCACTCTCTGGGTGGTTCACAAGTTCATTAGCATTTTGCCCCAATATGCTGGGTACTCATTTTAGCGACCTTTGGAAGGATGGCAGGCTGAGTTAATCTTGAGCCCTGGTCAGGATTGAATTTACAACCTTTTGGTTGCAGGACAATAGTTTAATCACTGTGCCACCAGGAACGAACCCACCAACCAACTGACCAACAGACAGACAGACAAACAGACAGGAGAATTTGGAAAAGTTACTTTTTTTACTATAACCTTCAGATTTGTGGAAATGAAGATTTAAAAAAAAAATCCAAGTTTTGTGCTAACTCTACTTCTCTTATAACCTCTATGTAACTCCTTGTTGATTATGCAGGAGCAGCCAGCTTTGTTTCCAGAAAGGAAGCTCAAGAGAGAGTCCAATCATAAAAGGAGCCTCCCGTGGCCGAGGGAGGCTCGAAGACGCCGCCACGCCGACGGCTGGATCCTGCCCATGGCACTATTTCACCCCTCCAAGGGCATTCAAGAAACAAAATGCCCAACCCTTTGAAGCTGTTGGGACAAAATGGATTCCCCCCCCCCCATCCTGCAGGCAGATCAAAATGGCCCTCTGGCCCTTGAAGCTGACTGAGAGAGCGTGACCCAGCCCACAGATTGAAAAGGTTGGGAACCCATGGATTAAGGCCTTAACATTGTTTCCTGTTTCATTTTCCTCAAAGGGTATTGTCATATTTCCAAGAGAGCTTTGAAATGAATTTGTAAAGGGGGTGGGGAGAGAGAATCCAGTGATGAATGCCAAAAAAGAAATGTTGAGTTTAAAGGTACTTAGTTACACCCCTTCCTTCCTTCCTTCCTTCCTTTCTTCCTTCCTGAGAAAGCCAGGTGGTTTCTTCAGTTCTGAAAGGAGGAAACTTAAGAAAACTTTATAAGTGGAAGTGAAGATGATTGAGTTTTGTGGAAGTTTCTTTTTTAAGAAAACATGAAAACACGTTTGTTGACTAAGTAAATTTTATAGAGCTTTCAAACTGAAGAACAAATAATAGTGCAACAATAAAAGAAGGTTAATGACTGAATATATTTTTCTCTTGGGAAGATTAGCAGTTGACTCGGCTAATAAAGTAGAGTAGGAAGAAGCGAGAGCTAATGATTTGAACTCGGTGGTACAATTATTTTCTTCATATAATTGTCTTGAAACCATATCTATGGTCCTCTTTATTTATGAGAGCCCATCAAGTAGCAATAATATATTCCTTCTTTTTGCTTGAAAGCATCGCTAAAGGCAGCTGAATTTAAGCGCTACAGTTGTACCTTGCTTAAAGAGCATAATGTGTTCCATGGGGTTGCTCTTTAAGCGAGTTTGCTCTTTAAGCGAAACACCATTGTAAGTGACGAATTGTGGGTAGGGGGAATTGTGAACCCCAATTTATTTGTTAAGCGAGTGTTTGGTTGGTTTCATTTGTTATGCGAAGCGAACATTCAGAGAAAATTCTGCTCTTTAAGCAAGTTACTCTTTAAGCGAGATGCTGTTTATGTGAGGTTTGAATTTCAGTACTGTACCTACTTTCTGTTGACCTCAAACCAGCTTGGTTAATTAAGTCATTTGGTTAAAATGCTTAGATGCTGCTTTCCTGGCAGGATTTTAAAAAGGCAGACAAAATTAAAACACTATCAACAAAATCCAGCAATTGGAACTTGACAGGGAAAAATCAGCTCAAAAATGAGCCTGGAAAAGTTATAATTTTGGTTTGCAAAGCAGCTGGGGTATTTATGCTCCAACACTGGAAGCATTAAAGAGAGAATTAGACAACCAATTGTCATATCTGCCTTGATTTGGATGCCTGCATTGAGCAAAGGAGTTGACCTTGACATCCTAAAACGGGAGTTCTCAACCTTTTAAAGCTGGGGGCCGGGTCACGCTCCCTCAGACAGTTTCAGGGGCCGGATGGCCATTTTGCCCTTTCTCCACCTCATGGTACTTCCTGCTGTGGTGGAGGTGGTGGTGGGCCACATGAAATGGTGCAGTGGGCTGCATCTGGCCCATGGGCCACAGGTTGAGAATCCCTGTCCTAAAAGGTAGCTTTCAACTCAGCTATTCTATGATTCTGAGCTCTGTAAATCAAGAAAATAACTTTTCCAATCTATGCCAAAGTGAACAACAAGAAGACTCTGCAGGCCTTACAACAGTTTAATGACAACAACGGCCTGAGGAAGAAGATGTCAAGGTCTAGCAGTGGCTGAGAACATTGCCCCCTCCTCTGGGCCCACAACAACGGCCCGACGGGAGTTAGTTTTTTTTCTGGTTTGGTTGTTTTAGTTGCATTTTATAATTTTTATTGTACTGTTGTTGTTTTGACTGTAAGCAGCCCTGAGTCGCCTCAGTGAGTGGGCGGCAATATAAATCTAAATAAATAATGAATAAATGAATAAACAGCAGGTAATGAGCTAGCTGTCTAAAACTTTATTGATTTTTTTAATATAAGGGAACAATCCCATCCAAAGCCTTGCATTGTTGTCAATCTCTGTTTGTTTATATTTTTGGTAAAGATGACACCCTATATCTGTTAGTAAAGGTTAAGGGTTCCCTTGCTCAAAAGCCAGTCGTTTCTGACTCTAGGTTCCAGTGCTCATCTCAGTTTATAGCCAAAGAGCCAGTGCTGTCTGTGTCTACAAACGTTTCTGTGGATATGTGGCAGGTATGACTAAACACTGGAGTGCACAGAATGCTGTTTACCTTCCCACCGGAGTGGTACCTGTCAGGGTATCATTTGTACCCTGGTTCAGCCTTGTTCCAAGATAGAGATTTCTATGCATGGGGGAACCAGTATCACATTCTTGAAAAGGATTGGAATTTAAAAACATGCTAGCCTCGTGGGTTAGAAGAAATGAAACCTAATGTGTGTTGGACATGTTATACTGTATGGTCATTGGCTGCATTCCTTTAGGGAAATGGCAAGAGGGTGGACCATGTGTGAGGAGATAAAATCCAGAGGGAGGAGCCAAGAAATGATGCTTCAAGCTAAGGGTGAGCTGCAAACATGTATGTGCTTAAGCCACAAGAGCCCTCTGGGGTTGCCCAATTAGAGAAGCTCTCTTTGCTATGATGTGCTTTCTGAACTTTTGATAAACTTTCTTCTGTAGCTTACTCTGGTTACAATATACAGTACTGAAGATGACTGGAGTGTTTACTTGGCTATGTGCTACTTTATTTACATTAAGCTAATATCCTGGGTTGCTAAGCTAGAGGGTCAGCACCTCAGAACCAGGAACCAATCACTTGTGTGCAGAAGTCCTAATCGTGAGTAAATTTGATTCCTGACAGTACCTATTCAGGTAATTTCTTGCTTTCAAACTACTAGGTTGGCAGGAGATGGAACAGATACAGGAGCAAGTTCCTTCATGCAGAGCTCAGGTCTTGAACTGCCGACCTACCAACCTTCCAGTCATCAAGTTCAGTGTCTTAATACTCATTGTCAAAAGACAAGGAGACTCAACAGGTGATCTTTAAACTATGAGGGTTCCTGGTATGGCAAGGCTATTAGGCCTGGAATTAGTGTGCGAACCAATGAAAATGGTACAGTAAAAGACACCTGGACTCACAGCAAATAGAGATAGGCACACTTGTACCCTAACAAGATGCCTGTATCTCCCTCTACCTAGATCTCATTCTGACTTCTGAACAGCCCATTGGTGATTGTGTGCCATTTCTGAAAAAGGCTGACCTCACAGTCCCAGCTATAGGATTAGGAGGGAAGTTGCAACTATAGATACTACTGTCAGGGTATGATTTGTACCCTGGGCTTGGCCTCATTCCAAAATGGAGATTTCCAAGCGTGGGGGGAACGGAGGCACATTCCTTAGAAGGACTGGCATTCAAAAACATGCTAGCCTTGTGGTTTGGAAGAAGCAAAACCTAATGTGTGATGGACGTGTGATACTGTATGGTCATTGGCTGGATTCCTAGTTTAGGGGAATGGCAAGTGTGTTGACCATGTGTGAGGAGATAAAACCCAGAGAGAGGAGGCAAGATGTTCTCTTGATCGGAGGCTTCTTGCTGAAGGTGAGCTGTGAAATTAGACAACATGTAGATGCTTAAGCCAGAAGGGGCTTCCCCAATTAAAGAAGCTTTCTTTGTTTTGATGTGCGGCAGCTCAGAAGCAGGAACCTACTGCTTGGGGGGGGGGGGGGGGGCTAAGTCCTACTCGTAAGTAACTTGTTTTCTGACAACCACGGTGAACAAATCCATCAGCCCATAGGCAAGGGTGGCAGGAATATATTATGCAGAACAACTTTTCATTTAAATTCTGAAAATCATTAAACTGTTGAGCTAGAAGGGACGTCAAGAATAATAGAATTCATCCCTCAGCCAAAGCCGAAAATCCTCAGCTAAAGCATCCCATACCTCTCCAGAATCTAACCTCCTTTCCAGTGTTAAATATCTCTTTAGGTTAAGGAGGTTCTTCCTAATGTTTAGGTGAAATCTAATAATAATTTGAATCTGTTGCTTGACATTCTGGAGTTACACAAAGCAAGCTTGTTCTATCTTGCATGTGACAACCCTTTGGATGGGGTTCACAGAAAGAGCCTCCTCGAAGATTGTGGTATTTTTGATACCCCGGGCAACAGCAATCTTGTTGTGCCTGCTAATCCTTCTTATACTAGGCTAGGAGAAAGGGAGTACAAAATGACTTCACCAAAAGGTGGCTTCATTTTGGCACTTTAAAGTCTGACCTAGACATGAAAGAAGAAGAAGAAGAAGAAGAAGAAGAAGAAGAAGAAGAAGAAGAAGAAGAAGAAGAAGAAGAAGAAGAAGAAGAAGAAGAAGAAGAAGAAGAAGAAGAAGAAGAAGAAGAAGAAGAAGAAGAAGAAGAAGAAGAAGAAGAAGAAGAAGAAGAAGAAGAAGAAGAAGAAGAAGAAGAAGAAGAAGAAGAAGCCCTTTGCATATGTGAAAATGGACTTACTGCCTCTCGGTCTTTCTTCTTCAGGCCAAACCTTTTTCTTTTTCGTAACTATATAGTTTATTATTGTTATTTTTGAAGTTGATTTGGTTTCTGGGTTTGTGGGGTACTGGTTTGTAAGTGGGTTTTTTTTCTTTTGGAAAGTTCTGAAATGTTTTGTGCATTATCACCTTTAAGCCCTATATGGTAGTGGGCCAGGATACTTAAGAGACCGCATCACTCCAAGAACATCTGTCCGTCCCACCAGAGCGGACCGGAGAAGCTCTCTAGTTGTTCCATCGGCCAGAGAGGCACATCTCTCTGGCACTAGAAGGAGGGCCTTCTCTGTGTCCGCTCCAGCCCTATGGAACCTCCTATCAACTGAGCTGCATCTTCAGATGGACTTGCTGTCTTTTAGGAAGAACTTAAAAACATGGCTGGTGGGACAGGTATGGGGTCCTGGCGGTACCATGACCCCAGCTCGCTGGCTTGTTTGAGTTCCCTCTCCCCCCTGGTCTTTTAATCTTTTGTTTTTAAGTTTATAAATTTTTTAAATTATTATTGGCACCTGTGGATTTTTATAAATTTTAAAAACTTTTTAAATTTTATAACTGTAATTTTGAAGTTTTTAACAATGTGTTTGGGTTGGGTTTTATTATACTTTTATGATGTTGTAAACCCCCTGAGAAGGGCAGTATAAAAATGTAAATAATAAATAAATAAATAAATAAATAAATAAATAAATAATGCTAATTTAATTGTAACTGTATATTTTGTATTCTTTTTGTATCGTTTTTAGCCACCCAGAGTTGCTTAGGCGAGTGGGGTGGCATAAAAATCAAACAATTAAATTAAAATGATTCTCAATTGTTCTTCCTGAGGCCTGGTGGGGTCTAATATACCCATATATTGAGTTTCTTCAAAACCTAAATGTTTTCATTTTCTTCAAAGAACATTTGGGGTGCTGTTTAGGTTATTAATCTGCCCTTGAAAAAAATCAATGCTGTACAGTTTTTCCACTTCTTAAAGCAGAGTCATGCTCCTGGAAGCTTCCTAATAAATCTATATACATATATATTCTTCTTTTAAAATGAGATGTGAGCTCCTTTTTGCCACCAGTGTGTTGTTGAATGTCTGTGTCGCAGTAGCAGCAGCTAAAGCAAAGCATAAAATGCCCTCCACTGCCTCACAAACTAAACAGAGACTGTTATGTCAAAAGATTATTTCTTGCTGAAAACCTGGTCAGGCAACATTAGCAATAGCAATTACTCTTATATACCACTCCATAGCGTTTAGTGCACTCTTTGGGTGGTTCACAAGTGAATTAGCATTTGATAAGACTTGATATCAAGAAAATGATAATACAAATTCTTCAAGGTCAAGGGCTCTGGTTTGTTTAGGTTTTGCAAGGAGATGTTTACAATAACATTTGCAAGTGGATTAGGAGGTGGTTTAAATCAGAGATTCATACTGGACTCATTTTTTCAGGTTATTATTGCTGTTTGTTGCGGAGACTGACAGTTCCATGTCTGTAATCAAACAATAAAGAGCAGTGAAGTGTGTTGTACCAGTTGGTGTACAATTAATTGTCTCCAGGTTAGCTTTCATGGCCAGAGATAGGCAAGGAGTGAGGTTTTTACATTTGCTGTGCAGAAGCCAGAAGCTCAGAGTCTGTTTCCTCGCTGTACCTCATTGACAGGGGCTGGACCAATGATTTCCAGTGATGGCCAACCTTGCACTCCAGGTGTTCTTAGACTTCAATTACCAGAAGCCCAAGTCAAGCATTGCAACTGGTCAGGACTTCTAGGATTTGAAGTTCAAGAACACCTGGAGTGCCAAGATTGGCCATCACTGATGTATATGGTCTCTCTCAGGTCTGCAGTTCTACAATGATGATTTATTTATTTATTTAGACTCTTTTAGCTGCCCCCTCACCGAAGCGACTCCGGGCAGCTTACAGTGATGATGAATTCACAAACAATATAGTGAATTCTTGTGAATGGCAGAGAGAAATACAGAGAGAAACAGAGATGTAAAAACACAGTCAAAGACTCTTGATTTGCCCTCTAATCCTTTGTCAGGTACACTAGTACCTCGGATAGCGTTAAGACTTGGTTCCACAAGTCTTAACATTATCCGGTTTTTAACATTGATGCATTGATCGCACAACGTTAAAAAAAAGCCTTGTTCCCTATCCTCTCCTGCCAAATGCAAACATGATAGCAAGAGAGATTCGCCCTGCCCCCTTGGTTAAACGACAGGGTGGGCAGGGCGAATCCCTTGCTGTTAGGTAGGCAAGCCTAACAGCACGAAAGATCACTGTTAGGTTTGCCTTTGGCCGGAGGCTAAACCTAACAGCGAGGCAGGGCGAATCTGCCGGCCGCTTTGCTTGCTGGCATGTTCCCTCCGCAAGCAAAGCAAAGTTCACACTGCTGCACTCTTGGTAATGGTGGCTTGTTTGGGAAGCCGAATGGGGACTCCCTGGTCAGCTTCCCAGCCACGCCGCTGCTACCAAGGGTGCAGCGGCGTGGCTGGGAAGCCGAACGAGGAGTCCCTGGTCGGCTTCCCAGATCTCTGCCCCAAAGCCCACAGGGCTGGTCTCTAGCCCTGCAAGCTTTGGAGCAGAGATCAATGAGACAAACATTTGCATCACACAATGTTATTTTAACGTTGTGCAATGCAAATATTTGCCTCAAATTCCCAGACATCCGATTTTAGCCTTATCTGAGGCAATCGTTATCCGTGGTATTACTGTATTGTTAAACTGAAACTCTCACTGTCTCTCACCATCACAGATAATGGCAGATGAGGGGACGTGTAGTTTGACACTACCCAGAAGTCCATACATTTTTCCTATTTCTGACGATAAGGAAATCTTGTCATGCTCCTGGTTCAGCCAACATGATCTTTATTGTCAGGAGTCTCAGATGTCTAAAGAGATGAATATTGCAAGATGAAAAACCACAGTTGCATAAGTGACCAGTTGCTTCCAGGGGCAATAAAAATATTTGGCTAGACAGCCAGGTAGAAAAGATTTCCAGGTATGTTTCCTCTTTGATTTGCTTGTTATGAGGTATTATTTTTTCTATAGACTGAAACTCTTAGGCTTGGCTTCATCTTCTCCCACATCTTCCTCCTTCCTTGTACATATGGGGTAGCATCTGATTCTGAGATGGCTACCCCTTCCTGTTTCACTTCTTCCATCTTCCTTTCCACTAAACAGATTGCTGGAGAGGAGACAGATTAGAGACCTGAACTGATCGTGTGTAGAAGACATAATGAAATTAGGCTACAAACCACATGAGGCCAGACTGAAGGTCACACATGGATCTGGACAGGCAACTTGCCTATCATAAACTTAAGAGTTAAACTGCACAAAGGAGGGAGAATGGCAATGGGAGAATAAGACTAGGAGGTCTAGTTTACAAATATTCATACTGATTAATTTTTGAGAGCTTTGTACATTGACTGACATACATATGCCCTCATCCTAGCACCTTCTGACTGTTGCTGTCCATCTCTCCATTTGCAGTTGCCACAGCATAGGCTGAGCTCTAACTCCTTTCCATTTGCAGCCAGTCACAAGCTTCACACCCTAATCAATAACACTCTTAATTGCATTGTTTGGGTATTTCCTGTGTGCAATAACTGTATTCCAGGGTACTAAATCCTCTCAAGAATGCCACCCTGGTTGCAAAGATGCACTTTACTCTGCTGGATTCTTTAACATTTGGAGTTTTTAAATTTTTATTTTGTTTTTGCTGATACTGGTAAATAGCCACATAAATTAATAGAATTATTGCTTGCTGTTACGACTGTTGTGTTTGGAAATTTAAAAAAAATGCCAGTGACAGGCAGAGCATACCTTTGGCTCCTTCTTATCTGATATATTCATTATGCTGCTGAAACTTTAGATTCCCCTCACCAGTGATGGGATGTAACAGGTTCGCACCAGTTCGCCAGAATCGGTAGTAACTTTTTCCAGTGTCCCGGAAAACCAGCAGCAGCATTTGGGGGGAACCACCTTCGGGACTTACCTTTTCACTGGTTCCCTCACTGCACATGCGCGCCAAGCACTTGGTGTGCATGCACGCCTACATTCATTGGCGTGTATGCACGGCCTCCTTGCTGTCCTCTCAAGTGGGGAGAAGGAAGAGAAGCTGCTAGTCTGAAGCTCCCTATAGCTTGCTCCCCAGGGTAAGTGACTTACCTTTGGCTGTGGTGTGTCTGTGTGTATTTTAATGTGTATTTAATACTTTTACCTATATTAACGTACTACCACAGTTCCTAAAAAGGCCTGGCAGCCTGGCTTGGGGGTTTTAAGCAAAGTCTTGGAGTTACCTCATCAATAAGCTACACCTGTACTGTTCCAATTGCTGTTCCAATTGGAGAACCCTTAAGGAGATACAGCTGTTTTACATTTACATTAAGGCATATTATCCTAGAGAACTGGCTAGGCAAAGACTTAGTACCTAACTTCTTTAACTGTTGAAAAGTTGAAAAGTGCCAAAATGAAGCCATCTTGTGGTGAGTTCATTCTGTAGTTCCTTCCATCTGACCTAGTGTGAGAAAGATTAGCCAGAATAAGCTTTAAGTTCTGGTTTAAAAGCTCTGGTTGATTTGTGTTTGGGGTGGGTGGGTGTATTTTAATGTATTTTTTGTTTTATTTATTTATGTAGTTATTTATTTTATTTTATTTATTTATGGGTTTGTGTTGTGGGTGGGTGGGTTGAGGGGTGTGTGTGTGTGGTTATTTTCATTTCATTTCATTTCATTTATTTATTTATTTTTATTTTTCATGATGTCATGACGTTGGCTCCGTCCACACTGTGATGACATCACGGTGGGGTAGTAAAATTTTTGACATCCCACCACTGCCCCTCACAATAATATTATTAAAACTGTTCCTGTGCTGATCCAGGTAGAAGACTAACAGAAACATCTAGAAGTCATCTTTGGTCAGTTTCATATTACAGTAATTCAATCTTTTTCTTCTTTTGTGTCCCAATCAATTTATTTATTTATTTATTTATTTGTTCCAACTTGCTATCCCGCCCCAATCGGGTAAACCCAACTCTGGGCGGCCTACAATACAGATTTAAAAATACATAGCTTAAAACCATCGTTCATAAGTCAGTAAAACCAATAGAGTAGTCCCACGTACCCCATAGTCCCACGTACCCCTGGACTGTGAAAATGAAGCCACTTTATTGACTTTGTCTCTGGTCAAACTAAGTCCTCATCAGTGCATGTTTCTGGCAGTAATTGGCAGAGCAATAAATGAGCTGGTGTCTGTATCTCTCCACATCCACTCAGCATGTTGTTGTCCACCAGCAGCCCACACTTGAACAATTTGGTCTTACATTTAGGGACTCCAACCATCAGCCTATTCAGGGTCCTCCAAGTGACGTAGGAGATGTTTTGTTACTCAGCTATATCCTCCTTTAATGTTTCTATGTAGGCAGAAAAAGCCTCCTTGAAGATTGTGAATACAATCAGGTGTACCCTGGGTGGCAAGCTTGCCAGCTAATCTTCCTAACACGAGATTAATTAAATTATTCCCTTAATATGTTCATTTCATAAATGGGTTTCTTTTTTTTTGACACTTAGATTGTGGTGGTTATCCATTTTTGTTTCATGTCAGAGGTTACTCTGGTTTGAAAGGATTTTAGGGGACACTCGAATGAGGCTCCTTTCATGTCCCCAAGTGCAGCTCTCAGATATCGAACCCTGACCTTCCACTCTCCAGTTCAGCACCTTAACCACTAAGCCACATTTTTTGGGGAGGGGGGAGCTGCAGGTTTATCCATTGAGTTACATCCTTTTACCTAAAACATTTAGAAATGGAATATTATTGACATGGCAATAGCACACTAGTTTGGGGTACAGTTTGACATACAGGTGATCACCCAAGAGATCTACTGGTAGATCCAAAGTTCCTCTAGTTACATCTTTGGTTTAGAAAACAATTTTTCTTTTTATTTCAGGGAGCCTCTTGCCTCCCTGCTATGCATCTCAGCCCTTAACTTTCAAATCTCTCTCAGGGGTCTCCAGGAAATATTGCTGTCTTGAGCTATAATCTTCAGACTCCTCCATCCAGCATGTTATTGTTGTGGTTTTGTGCTGTCACTTCTGATGACTACCCTGTCAAATAGAAACCTCATTATCAGCCCTGCTCAGTATGTTTCTTTATTGAGTCATAGAATCACAGAATAAACTGTATTGGAAGGGGGATTTTAGGTCATTGAGTCCAACTCCCTGCTCAGTGGAGGAATCCAAATCAAAGCAGATAAGACAGATGGTTGTCCAGTCCTCTCTTGGATGCTTCCAGTATTGGAGTCAATCCATCTCATGACAGTTCTTAGGGACTGCAGTGGTTCAGTGGTTAAGAAGCTCGCCTTGTTAGCTGGAAGGTCAGTAAGTCAGAAGTTCAAGACCTGAGTGCTGCATGACTGAGTCCCAGCTCCTGCCAACCTAGCAGTTTGAAAGCAAGAAACTGCAAGTAGATAAACAGGGACCACTTCAGTGGGAAAAGAACTTGAGTACATGAAAGGAGCCTCATTTGGGCATCCCCCGAGCTGAGTTCCTCCTGCAAAAATCCTTTCAATCCAGAAAGCACCTTTGTGTGTTTCTGGCGCGATGTGTTATATTATTATTATGACAGTTTGTCCTCTTTTCCTTCAGCCTTCCATGTTTTTAACCTTGTTTTCTTTTCTAACGAGCCTTGTTAGGATGCATGGCTACTATGAAAAATGGCAGCTTCTTTTATATGCAACACAGGAGTTAAAACCTTTCTCTAATGGGTCTCCATGGTTCCTTGAAGTCCTAAGGAAGGCATAATTTAGAAAGTTGACATGGTGTTGCTATTGATCTTGTTACCTGAAATTTTAGGTACTCGGTTCATGCCCTGGCAGAGAAATATTGTGCCCTAGGAACTAAAAAAAGAGACAAGGTTTTGATCAAAACAAAATAGGTTTATTGGTATTAAAAGGGTTCTAATTTACAGTGGCCAGGCTATAAACTAGAAATCTCAACCTCACCCGTTTTGAAGAAAAACCACCCTCGTGAACTCATCCACGCTATTCTGTGAATGAGCTGAAGTCCCTCCCACTCCCCAACATTTTTATACATTTACTGTAGTCGACAATCAAGTATAGGCAGGTACAAATGCTGTTTACTGAAAATGGGTCAATTAAATGGATCTTTACACTTCTTGATTACATGTTACAAAAGCGTAGTTTGATAGTACAAAACAATTTTCGAAAGTACATTTAGCAATTTACATGGGCAATGGTAAAGGCAGCGAGCAATCCATTGTTTCTGTAGGAAGCGATCTCCTCAGGTGGTCTTAATCTGTTACAAGGTGTCATTTTGCGGTCAGGAAATATTTACAGAGTGAAACAATGTATCCAGTCACTTTTATGAATGAATCAAAAGGCTGCATAGTGAGTGAACAGCCTAGCGTGCTTTAACCAATCAGGAGCATTCTCTGGTTGCTGTCCTCCAATAGCGTTAGGAGGCGGGAGGCTTCTGGTGTCAGCCTGAGGTGAAAGCTCCGCTAAGCCACTCCTTGCCTTTTTCAGGCTCGGAAATTGCCTACTGTAAAGCCAAGTTATTTTAAGAAATAGAAACAAAGAAAATGATTAAGTCATGGATTCCAACCGAATCTTGACTGGGTGACTCAGGGAACCCTTGGGGGGGGGGGGGGGAGAGAGAGACCAATTCTTAATTGGCACAGTAATCCACAGTAATTGCCCATATTGCGTACGTGACAGACAGGACTTCTCTTTTAATTACATTTCCCTTGCAAGGGTTTTCTGGTGCTTTCATATTAAGCCTTATAAAAGTTTATTTTATTTTCCCTTTAATGAAGCCCCCTTACAGAGGTTATATCGATCTTGTATTGGTATATTTTATAAGCGTTGGTTTATCCCCCCTTATCTCCTATCCTTTGGGCTCGTGTGTGTGTATTGATTCTATGATTGATACTCTATTAAAGAACTAAAATGGAGTGATGTGTCTGGTTCTTAAAATCCAGGTAACAATCTGTTTATTTACCAAGAAAGACAAAGCTAAATTACATCACCATACTTTTTGCCATGTAATTGCAATAGTTGCAGTTACTTTTATAGTTCAAGGTGGAACTTTAAAAGTTACTTTTTCCCATGAGGGGAAATTCTGAAAGTTATCTTTAAACAAAATAAATAAATTACATTTTCAAGCTCTGGATAGCTGACAAAAGATAAGTCCATTGTTCTCAGAGGTGATCTAGATTTAGAAGAGGAAAGTTTGAGCTGGCCATAAAATGTGGTTCTGTTATAAAACCCAAATTTTGAGAGCAATTTTTGTAGCCATCATTCAAGGTCAATGTGTGATTGATGACAATCTACACATGCATTGTTTTTCTTTTCAACAGGCAGAAGCCTTTGATAAAAACATTATGCAACAGAAGCCAATAGTCCCCTCCATTCTTTTTTTATGTTTGTGGTAATGAGAAAGCAGCTGTAATTTCCAGATCTTCACAGAGTTTCAGAGAGATCTCCTTAGGGGAAGTGTTTTCCATTGAGATGTTGCCCCTAGGGAAGGAAGCTGTGGATCTTATGAGTGCTTGTGAATACAGATGGTTTTATGCAGGATGGATGGTGTGAGTCAGTGCCAAAACAAACAGATTGTTGAGGCTCCCTGCGGTTCTGTTGGTCCCTCCTGTTTATCATATTTGTCAGGCCTTCAAAGAACGTGGATGCCTTCATCCTTATGTAAGAAGGACTAGGTGGACATGAGGGGGAAGGAAGTCCCTTGATACAATTTTTAAAAGATCCATCAACATCGTCAAGAAACAGTTCAGCCAATGAAAGTTCTGACGAGTGCTCTGTACTTGATTTGGACAAGTCTCAAACGGCAAATGGAATTGGCCTAATTGGGAATGAGGTTGTGATCAAAGCAGTCAATTCTGGGATGAACTGAATTTACAAATGTATTCTGATCCAGTGCACAGATCAGATTAGATGGCACACAAATCACTTCAGCTCACCGTTAAAAAAAAAAGCAAATATTAAAAGTACCTAAACTTTTAAACAAGCTGCTTGAAATCTGCTAGGTTTTATGCAACAATGTAAAAAAATGTTACATGCTTTTCAGTTTTTTCAATTGGAGATTTACAAATCAGTTTGGATCTGGGGGTTACACATTGAGTTATGTGAGATACAAACCACAATTGAATTAGGGGAATCTGTAAACTGCTGTAGATTATTATCAGAATACAGTTGTACCTCATTTAAAGAGCATAATCCATTCCACGGGATTGCCCTTTAAGAGAGTTTGCTCTTTAAGCAAAACACCATTGTAAATGACCTGTTGTGACTTCTGGTGGAGGGGATTGCGAACCCCGATTTAGTTGTTAAGTGAGTTTTTGGTTGGTTTTAGTTGTTCAGCAAGGCAACCATTCAGAGAAAATTCTGCTCTTTAAGTGAGTTAGTATCTAAGCGAGGCACTCTTTATGCAAGGTTTTACTGTACAAGATTTGACTGGATTAGAAACCTGTTAATACCAGTCTGGTGGTATGTTTTCTATGGCTTTTTACCTCTCCTACTCTTTTCCATCCCACTGAACATTTTCTCCTCCTCTATCCCTTTTCCCAATTCACATTGATTTCTTTCCTTTATTGCTGCCCCAGTACCAAAAAGCAAGAATTCTTTCTCTCTTTCTTTCTCCTTCTGTCTTCCCCACCAGAGGGATATAGCACACCATGTTGCCTGGCAGCCGCCTAAACTAAACAATGAGATATCCCAATCCTTCCCAATTACTCCAGCTTTTATTCTAAAGTAGATCGGCAACACCTAATGACTAAAGACAGTAAGGTAAAGGTAGAAGTCTCCCTTATTCAAAAGCCCACCATATCCAGCTCTAGGATGAGATGCTCTTTGGTTTTTACAGCCAAAGAGCCTGTACTGTCTGCATTTGAAGACATTTTCATGGTCACGTGGCAGGAATGACTAGATGTCATAGTGCACAGAGCTCTGTTACCTTTCCCACCAAAGTGGTACCTATTTATCTACTTGCAACTTCTTGCTTTCTAACTGCAGGAGCTGGGACAGATGACAGGAGCTCACTCTGTCACGCAGCTCTAAGGTCCTGAACTGCTGATCTGCCAACCATCAGGGCATCAAGCTCAGCATCTAATCACTACTAAACCACTGTAGCCTCCGAAAGATAATAGCTCATGTTATAGCCTGATTTAGTTAAACAAGAAAGACTATTAATCAATTCTTAAAGTTACAAGTAGCTATAATTCATGATTTGAGGACTGTGGTACAGACACTCTACCACATGTGCTAATGCATGCACACACATTAATTTTTTGGGGGGGAGACTAGTTGAATTTATACCTTACCTTTCCTCCCATGATCTCAATGCAGCATATCTAGTTCTCCTCTCCAATTTATCTTTAGAACAGCCATGCTGTGTAAAAATATAGCTAAGCCAAGTCTGTATTACCAGTTGAGAGAGAAAGGCGATGTCCACAACCACCCAACCAGTTTCATGGCTCAGTGGGGCTAGAATGGGGACATCCCAGCCATCAGTCCAACATTAACCATTATAGCCAGACTTATATGTTCTTTAAAGACTAACTGCTGTATTTTAATGTTAACTTTCGTGGATCAAAACCACTTTATCAGTCATAAGAGCGAGATTTCATGGCATTAATTTATACATATCAGGTACAGAGGCACAGAATGGTTAGCATAACAGGTAAAGGTAAAGGTAAAGGTAAAGGTAAAGGTAAAGGTTTCCCTTGCTCAAAAGCCAGTCGTATCTGACTCTAGGAGTCAGTGCTCATCTCTGTTTCTAAGCCGAAGAGCCAGCGCTGTCTGCTTCTCCAGACGTTTCCATGGTCGTGTGGCAGGCATGACTAAACACCGGAGCACATGGAATGCTGTTACCTTCCCACCGAAGTGGTCCCTATTTATCTACTTGCAATTTCTTGCTTTCAAACTGCTAGGTTGGCAGGAACTGGGACAGAAACGGGAGCTCATTCTGTCCTGCAGTACTCGGGAATCGAACTGCTGACCTTTCGCCTCCCAGTCAGCATCTTAGTGACTTGAGCCACTGCAGTCCCTAAGTATACAAATCAATGTATACAATGTATATAATATATACAAATCAATGTGGTTTTCTACAACTGGTAATAGAGCCTTGGGTCAGCTATATTTTTACACAGCATGGTTGTTCTAAAGATAATTTGGAGAAGAGAACCAGGTGTACTGCATTGAGCATGGGAGGAAAGGTAAGCTATACATTCAACTAGTCTCCTAATAGAAAAGAATGTACTGTATGTGTTACAAAAGGCATTACCAGTTGTAAAAAAATACATGATTTGTACACAAATAATAATTTTGTGTTAGAAATTATTCTGGGTTGAAAGGATTTTTGCGGAAGAAACTCTGCTCAGGGAACACCCAAATGAGGCTTTTTTCATGTCCCCAAGAGCTGGGACAGAGACAGGTGCTCAATCCATCATGCAGTATCCAGGTCTTGAACTTCTGACTTGCAAGCCTTCCAGCTAATAACACAGAGAGATAATTGGGTAGAGAGTTTAGGACAGGGGTTCCCAACCTTTTTACACTGTGGGCCTGACCACGACCTGTGGACAGCTGAGCGGGCCAGACCATGCCCCCCAGAAGCAGTAGTAAATGCACCCATTTCCACATTTATGACAGCCATGGGCGCATTTATGACTGACATAACTGCGTTTACGCATGCACAGGTGTGTTTTATGGCTGTTGTAAACACGTCTGTTTCCACTTCTGGTTGCGGCGGTGGTGGGCAAACATTGTAGACAAACATACTTTGCTTGTAAGGCAAAATATGAGAGAGAGGGAGAGCACCAGGAAAAATAACTGGAACAACAAACACTAAATCAACCTGAATAACAAGTAGCTTAATCATGTTGGGAGACCCTAGAGCGGGAAGCTAGAAAACTCTTCTATTGGTTGGTTATAGACTTAATTTACATTAGCAACTCATTGCATGATGGGGTTGCTCTAATATATACTCAACAGATATATCAAATTATGTATCTTCTCTAAACTGTGGACCCAGTATTGTAGCATTTGTTTGTTTTCTCCAGTGTTAAAGAGGTGGACATTAACATGGTGTATTTTATTTGGATTTGGAATTTATGAGCTTGAAACTGTTTTCATTCCCTGGGAGAGTGACAGCTACTGTGGTGGTTTATGGTTATTAATTTCCTGCTCTTCTCCTCTTGCCGAATGAGCAGGATTTTAAAAATTTTATGAGCACAATTACCAGATGAATTTCTCTTTTATTGACAAAAATCACTCCCCCCCCCCCGCACCCGATCTCCAGAGGCAGCCTCTTAAACAAAAGCGTAACAAGCATGGATAGTTCATATAGTCACATCAGCTTAAGGGTAAACCTCCTGAAACTGCAGTCCTAACCCATGTAGGGAGGTCACCATAAGACAAAGCAAAATGAAGTCACCACAAGCAGTAGCTTCTGTGCGGAGAAAGAAAAACATTGCAGGAGAGAACAGTGCATCACGCACTTGTGTGATCTCTGTGTCTCCTAATCTAGGTGATTGTTTTCTATTATTGCTCTCAATGTTCAGGAACATTCAAATGCCAATCTAGTCAGGTTTTATACCTGGAAGGGAAAGCATCGGCTTCTTCTCTGACCCAGACAATAACATTTCTTGAGATAGCCCCCTGCACCATCTCCATAGAATTGTAGGCTGGAAGGGAATTCAAGGGTCATTCAGTTCAAACCAATACAAGTGAGGGAAATCCATAGCTAACGTATTCCTGAAAGCTGGCATTTAACCTCTGCTTAAAAACCCCCAGTGAAGGGCAGCCCACTATTGACTAAGGCAGAGATTCTCAACCCATGGGCTGGATCTGGCATACAGCACCATTCTATCCAGCCCATGCCATTACTCCTGCCACCACCGTTGCTTCAATCCTTGTCCCCTCTGCTTGGCTTGGTGTGTCTCAAGAGGTGCTTTGTAGCAGGGTGGATATTGTAAGAAGGCTTGCAATATCCACCCTACTACAGAGTGCCATTAGGGACATACCAAGCCAAGTGGAGGGGACAAGGATTGATGCAGTAGTGGCAGAAGTGGAAGTGGCAGACACACGTGGCCACCTGCCTCTTTCTTGGGGGGGGGGGCTGGCTGAGAGTGGGTAAGGACAGCCAGGATCCATCCTTCAGACATGCCAGGCTGTTAAGCAGGGAATCAGTGTGTGGGGGAATGTTTGGGCCTGGGGTGAACCTACTTATGAAAGGACATATGGCTGCACCAAATAAAGAGCAGGTTTGCATTACTAAATTCACTTGACTGTGAACCAGAAGAAATGTCAGTTGACTATACATATGACCAAGGAAGAACATAGAAATATCATTCCTGTAATCCAAGTAAAATATTAACTCTTAATCGGTGACTGATGAAAACCCACAAATTTTAGCAATAGGAAATAAATAAAATAATAGGTGGCAGAAATAAAGTCAGAATCCTAAATGCATTTTTCAGTGAAACATAATAGAAATGCAATAACACAACTTAAACAAAGAAAAGGGATCTCTTCTGAAAGACCCAGGAAATCAAAAAGAATATCTTATCTAATAAGGTTAAAATAAAGATAAGATAGACACAATATACCAGAGCATCATACAGAACTATATAGAAAAGATGCAGGATGACAGATTCTTTCAAAGAACCCTTTGATGAAGAACCTTCAGTTTTAGAAAGTGAAATGAAAGCTCCTGTATGAAGATTTGTAAGAAAGGAATCACCATGAATAGATGAAAAAGAGCTATTTCAAGTTGTAGACACAAAATCTATGAATGTACTAAGGAGTTGCCAATTTTCAAAATCAGACTTCAAAAGATTTTTGACGTAAAGGTAAAGGTTGCCTTATCTACATGCAATTTCTTGCTTTTGAACTGCTAGGTTGACAGGAGCTGGGACAGATGCAGGAGCTCATTCCATCATGCAGCACCTGGGAATCGAACTCCGACCTTCCAGTCAGTGAGTTCAGCATCTTAACCCCTTGAGCCACTGCAGTCCCTAAGATTTTTGAACAAGTAAGCAAATTTGCAAAATCTGATAAGGACATATCTAGGGATAAGCTTAAAATTAAACCACACATGAGTAGACCCAGTGAAATCCATGGGACTAATTAAGTGTTGTCTAACAAGTCCTTTTCATTCCTATGGGTCTGACCTGTCTGGAAGTAAAAGTGGATTTCCACCTTTGATGCAGCTGATAGAGCTAGTAAAAAAAGGTGTAGATATTATTTCATGCTTCTTTTCAGCCTTGATCTAACTCTATCTTTCTGAAATTGGTGTCTTCCAGGTATGTCAGAGCTTCTATCATGGACAGCTAGACTGTTCTATCTGTCAGTTTTGTGTTTTCCAGTATTCAGATTTCATTTCATTTTTATAACAATTTAATAATATTATCAGGAATATCATTAAATTGTTATAAAAATGAAATTCTCACTTATTTGTAGTTCAAGGGCACCAAAGATTAAAGCAGCTACCTCTCACTGTAAAAGATAACCAATATACTCTTGCAAACTTAACTTTAAACTGTGTTTCTTTAAAATGTCTGTTACACCCGTGGTGCTGATCACTGTTTTGCTTTGTTCACACTTTGGATTGTTTTCTCCCCATTTAATCCAAATGACTTCTGAGATTAGCCCAATTTAAGCAGCAAAATGCTTTCCGTTCCCAAACCAATTACAGTACTTGGGTCATTTAAAATCAGGCAGTATCAGGCAGTAGAAAATATTCTGTTGCTCTAAAAATTACATTGGCAAAGGTTTAAGAGATGCTTGGCTTGATTCTTCCAGTTTTTCACTTCTATGATAATCACTAAAAAGTTTGCATTAACTGTTATTTCTTGGAGAAATGAGAAGGCTTCTCATATGTCAAATAACCTCATTTAGAAGCACTGTTTCCCAGTATTCTTTCTCTGTTCAGTCTGTCATCATGCAGGTTTCTATGCCAATGGGGAAAATGATGACTATTAATGAAATCTAGTAACATCTTAGGTGCATCCTTACTGATAATATCAGTGCGGCCATGCAAATCATTGTGGGGTGACAAAAGTTAATCTACTCCTTTACTGTCTCACATAACTTCATTAAGGTCACAATAAATAATATGTGGCTTTATGGCACATAAGCACAGCAGCAGCTTCTATTTCTTGAACTCCCTGTTGGTATTGTTCCAGGATGTCTCAAAGGAAGTCAGACCTGTAAGAAAAAGTTCCCAGGAGTAGAATGTTCCTCTGGATGTGAAGCTTGCATCTGCTTTCCTGAAATGTCCATTTTGCAATTTCTAACCTTGCCTTCTGGAACAGTGGCCATGTTGGTTGGAAGATTCTAGCCGACGGACTAAAAAAAAGTATCTTCAGTTTTTATGGATGAACATTTCTACATCTCACCAGACTTTGTCACAGTTGAGGTCAGTGGCATTATGTCAAGAAATGATAGAGCTAGCAAGAACAGGGTTTTTCAACCAGTAGTGGAAGGTTGGTGGGGTATCAAAGTGGCCTAGGTGAGTTTCATAAAAATTGCTAAGGATTTGTGTTTCCTTCATCTATATGTCCTCCTGTAAGTGCAGCTCATTAATCTTATTTGTCACCGTTTAGCCCTCTTTTTTGTCACAGGTAGTAGTAATATTTGTTATGGTGGCAGTAGTTTTGGATACTCGGTGCTTCTCCTCCATTTGCCCCACACACCATCTTTGTTTCTTACAATTACAATACCAGTAACTATATATTAAATTCCATATTAAAAGAATTATTATTGATTAGTGTTTATTTCCAGTCTGGCCAGGGTATCCTGCTATGGTAATAAAATAGACCATACTGCCAGTGACTCAATGCTGACCGTCAGGTGGTGGTTAACTAACCTGACAACCCTGAGGACTAATGGCCTTGGTGAAGTTCACAGGGAAGATGATGGTCCCCAAGTGGAAGGCAGATGAGAGACCACTGCATTATATTCTCAGGACAGTTGTCATGGCTGATTGCCATGAGGACTGCCAATATTTGGATTCAGGTACAGCAGAAGATGAAGAAGTGTTCATTTGTGTTCATTCTTACCAATACTATTGCAATTCTTAAGTTAACAGTAAACTTAATTACCACTACTCTGTTGTATAGCTCCATATCTTTGTTTGTTTTTTAAAAATGGAAGTAGACTTTTGACCAATTCTAGTTTCATTTTGGGAAACATTTCCCCCCATATTTGTGGTGATATATGTTGCTCCTAATGACATTCATGGCAAAACAGCTTTTGGTTAGTAGTCTCACCAGACCACAAATTGGACAAATGCATTTTTAAAAACCATGAACAAAACATATTCCCTTTCTATTCTTTCTTTGCATTTCCTTAAAACTCTCTGAACAATAACAAACATTTACTCATAGCTCTCATTAGTTCCAAGAAAGCATCCCCCCATTCATCAGGCCCTTTTCAGTTTACCAACAAAACATCTGATTTCTTTCATGCACAAATCTCAGGTCCCTCTGTCAACACCTTTGTTTGATTGGTTCAGTGGTCATCCTCTCATCAAGGTAATGTTCCTCGGAAAGTGCTGCAGGATAATGGGAAGGTGAGAGTGATTGTTGTACCATTTAAAAGCATTTTTCTCAATAGCCACTCATTCTTCAGTCAAAGAAAAGAATGAAATAATATGTAATTCAGAGTTTCTCATCCTAGAGCAACTGACGTGGAGCTCAGAGTGGAAGGCAGTTACTTTTGGAAGGGAGAAAGAAACATTTAGCCTACTGGTTGGCTGTTTAGATTAAAAAACATGCAATAGCTATGTTTGTTTAATGCTGGCCTTTCTCATCTCCATGTTCATGTATGAAACAAACACAAACCATGATGGCATCATTTGCTTGGAGGCTCAACAAACATAGAATCATAGAATAACTGAGTTGGAAGGGGCCTTTTAGGCCATGAAGTCCAACTTCCTGTTCAATGCAGGGATCTGAATCAAAGCAGATATGATAGTTGTCCAGTTCTCTCTTCAATGCTTCCATCATTGGAGCGCTGACCACCTTTTGAGGTCATTAGTTCCGCTGTCATACTGCTCTAACCGCCAATGTGCAAAGGAAGTGAAGACGGTTGTGGTGTGTCACTAAAAACAACTGCCAGAATTGCGAAGGAGTTTTAGTTCCAAAATACAAATAATAGAACAACAGAGTTGAAAGTACTGTCTAAGACCTGGAACACTAGTAGGATTTAAGCTCAAAAGACAGATTGTCAGTACTGTACCTATTTATCTACTTCCAATTTCTTGCTTTCAAACTGCTAGGTTGGCAAGAACTGGGCCAGAGACGGGTGCTCATTCCATCATGCAGTACTTGGGTTTGGAACTGCTGACCTTCCACCTCCCAGTCAGCTTCTTAACCACTTGAGCCACTGCAGTCCAAGACTGTCAGTAATATAAATTCCTCTTAGGTTCAGGAATCTAAATCAAAGCAGATTTGACATATGGTTGTCCAAATTTATCTTGAATGTCTCCAGAACAGAAATGCATACCACTGCCTGAGGTCATTGGTTTCATTTTTGTACTACTCTAACAGCGAGGAGGTTAATCAGAAACCAGAATGGGCTTTCTCCACACCTTTGAGATTGAAAGGGAGCCATTTAAAACTAATATGAATGGTCTGTTGTTGCTGGTAGCTGTAGGAAGCTGTATTGTTATGCTTGCTTGTCTGTCATTCTGCTTGAACAAACCCTTCTCCCTTTAACCCCTGGATTTGGTGTATATAAACCATGCCTGTAAGTTTTAATCCTTGTCTGAAGAAGTGGACTTGATCCATGAAAGTTAACAATAAAAATATAGCAGTTAGTCTTTAAAGTGCTACAGTGTTTTTTATTTTGTTTTCTGATATGCTTGAACCACAGACTAACATGGCTACTATTCCAAAGAAGTCTTTTCTGATATTCAACCAAAATCTGGCTTCCTGTAGCTTGAGCTTGGTTTTACTCTGGGATGACTGAGAACCGGTTTCTGCCCCTCCTCTGTATGACAATCTTCCATGTCTTTGAAGAGTGCTATCCTATCTCACCTCGGTCTCTTTTTCTCAAGGCAAAACATGTCCAGTTCTTTCAGCCTTTTCTCACAGGGTTTGGTGTCCAGTCCCTGAACTTGTTCCTGTTTGTCAGCATCCTTCTTAAAAATGTAACCCCAATTTTGAAATTAACCTTTTATATACCGGTATATATAAAACTTTATGTAGTCTATCACTGACTCCTAAGACAATAACCTGAAAGAGCCAAGCAAACAGATAAAAATAATTAGTCTCAAGGCTTCAGGGCATCTTTCAGGAAGAGTTCCAATTTGCCCAAATATGGAATGAAGAGGAAGTGAAGAAATAGTGTGGTGTTTGTGTACATGTAAGCCTAACCTTGAAGTGGATGGCAAAATATATAAATCAAGGAGCTCAGGCAGGGAATCTGCTACACTGCAGGGAGGCAGGTACAGGAGCAAGATTCCCAACTGACCCTTAGGGCCCAAACGCAGAAGCAGGCCCTCACAGCCCGGGACTTGTGGAGCCATGGCTCTACTGATCCCCAATGACTCTCTGGCCACAATGACGATGCCACCGCCCCTTCCCTTCTACCAAGGCTGGTGCGAAATATATAAAAAAAGGGATTTTAAAACAAAACAGATTTTGGGACATTTGGAAGCCATTTCTGCCACACACATTGGAAAAAAATAAAGGAGACAAACCTGTACCCGAGGTAATGAGTTTTTGGCAGAATAAAGTTAATGGAAGACAACTGGTAAATTATTTATTTATTTATTTATTTCCTTCGACTTATTATCCCGCCCAATCGGGTCAAAAACCCAACTCTGGGCGGCCTACATACACAATTTAAAAATACATAGCTAAACCACAACTCAATATAAAACCACAAATCAATATACGATAGCCCACCCACAGTTAAAATATAAACCAATACAATAATTAAAAGTCAAGCTAAATTCAAGGACACAGGGTTAGCTACTTGGGTGTTTTAGGTATTCACATTATGAGAAAATTGGAAAACCATATTAATGAGAATAATTTATATATATATATACTTTGACACACAAGTTGAATGGTTAAGAGATTGGATGTATTGAAATGATTAATTTGTATTAATTTGTTTTCTATGTATCATTCTTTTTTATCATCTGTTTATGTAATTTTGTACTTTTTTCTGTTATTTTTTCTGTTAAAAAAACTTAATTTAATTTTAAAAAATGGCCTTGATCCACGAAAGCTCACATTAAAATATAACAGTTAGTCTTTAAATTGCCATAGGATTTTGTTTTTGTTTTGTTTATTCTCTGATATAGCCAAATCATGTGAGTACTGTACTGCAGTCTGGAAAGATGGGTAAGGGGTATAATTAAAAATTAACCAACCAAATGAACCTCATGAATGAACATATTTTTGCCAATGGATATGGCACGACGTCGTGCATTGTGATAAACATGATTACTTATAGCATGGCCGTTTAAAAAAACAACATTAAAATAGAGAGTTGAATAAACAGAGAGAGAAGTCCTAAAAGACTCAAGGTTTAAATGCCTGGTGGATCAATAAAAATGTTAGCTGATCAATCCATGAAAGATGCTTTTATATTTTGAGGTTATTTTTGTTCTCCTGCTGCTGTTCCTTTTGATTCATAAAGAGAGATGATTCTACACAGTTCTTAACAGAGTGACATTCTGAGAGGATTAGAAACAGAGAGAAAGAAAGGAACATGGGAAGGTCAAGTAAGAGAAGATGAGTTCGAGGAACTGCAGTTACATCTTGTAAAGGTAAAGGCCGCACTTGCTCAAAAGCCAGCCGTACCCAACTCAAGGGGGCAGTGCTAAAATCAATTTACAGCCAAAGAGCACTATCTTCATCTGCAGACATTTCCATAGTCGTGTGGCAGGCAAGACTAGACACTGGAGCACAGAGAACGCTGTTACCTTTCTCACTGAAGTGGTACCTATTTATCTACTTGCAATTTGTTATTTTTGAACTGCTATGTTGGCAGGAGCTGGGACAGGTTGACAGGAGCTTACTCCGTCGTGCAGTACTTGGGCCTTTAACTGCCGACCTTCTGTTTGTCAAACTCAGTGTCTTAACCAATAAGCCACCATGGTCCCTTGCAGTTACACATATCTACACTTAAAGAGTAGTGGCCTCCCACCCACCCCCGTGTGACATCCTAAATACTGTATGTCTAAGTAAGCTTCATTCGGCTCATGAGTTCTCAGCCTTTTAAAGCCAGGGGCCAGGTCATGCGCTCTCAGACAGCTTTGGGGGCTGGATGGTGATTTTGCCCTTCCTCCACCACATGGCACATCCTGTTGTGGTGGAGGAGATGGTGGGCCACATGAAATGGTGCCATGGGCAACATCTGGCCCACAGGCCACAGGTTGAGAATCCCCGGTATAATTGGACCCCTGAGTTTTGACGAATGGTGTAGGTGAGCTGAACATCTATGTTTGGGAAGGTTGTCTGAGAATGAGTTACTTGTTCAAGGTCAGCTAGTAATCAGTAAGGATGTTCTATTCTGCACACTTAAAAATATCCTGCTCCCAGAATCCTCCAAGAATCCCTCTGGTAGTTTTCTGAGAGTTGCAGCTCATGGACCCATCCTATTAGACATCTACAAATATTTACATTGTACTCTCCTGGACCAGAGCATGGTTCCTAAGTCTGAGTGGCCTAGTTCTACTCAAGGATTTTGTCTGGAGAGTTCTTGGGAAATTTTGGGTTCCCCCCAAAAGGGACATCTGATTGTTATACCAATGAGGAGGCAAATTTGATCCTGTTTCAGGATACACTTTACAAGAGCTACTGTGTTTCCCCGAAAATAAGACACTGTCTTATATTTTTAAAAACTCCAAAATATGCACGAGGTCTTATTTTCAGGGGATGTCTTATTTTTCCATGACGAAGAATACAGTACACATTTATTGCTGATACAGCGGATTGCCAGGGCAAGACTTAGGTGAGTGCCTTATTTTCAGGGAGGCCCTTATATTTCTGAGGTGGGGAAAATAGGGGGGTAACTTACTATACGAGGAGGTCCTATTTTCAGGGAAACAGGGTATCAAAAGTGCTGAACATATTTGGGGGATAAGACTTAGTATCTTCAGTCCTTTAAAGCATGGACTAAAATTTAGAACAGATTCACCACCTCACTGACATCGGATGTACAAACTGGCCCATTTTTCTCAGGATGACAAGATGACAGGGCTGTGTTCCTAAGGAAACTTTTATTTGGCTATGACAAAACATCAGTATCTGGATCAACTACAATTATAGATGGGAGCTGGTTTCTTAGCAACCGTTGCAATTTCCTTGGTTGAATTAAAAGTATACACAGATTGCTTTGGAAGCCTTATTAGCTGCCCAATGACAGTTTTCATGTTACTTGTCCACTCTTGGTTTTAGTGCCATTGAAGAGCCAGGTATTTTTGCTGCAGGACTGTTAACCAGTAATGATGCCACCTACCCTCTTGTTACAAAATTTCTGCAAGAGACAGAAGTCAGAGGATCTTAATAGATGGTGGCTGTAATGAAATGGTCCTTGCCTCATGGTGTATACAAGGGATTCTCAATGTTTTTCTGCTGTAGGGCAAATCATGCCCCCTCACACAGCTGAGTGGGCTGGACTGGTGGTCCCCTCCACCGCAAACGCTGCCATAAAACGTGTCCACGGCTGTCGTAAACATGTTCATGATAGTCATGGACTCATATATATATATGGCTGTTGTAAACATGTTTACATGACCGTAAATGCTATGGCATATGCACCTATTCTTTTACAAGCTCCTAGATTTTCACAGGGAAATTGAAGCAATAATATCTCAAAATCAAGATTTTGGCCATTTCCATAAATCCATTAAAATATTGCTTTACTCTTTGCTTGTTGTGGAGCTATCCAAAAAGCGTGCCAAGCTCCTATCTTCACGTTGTGGAAGAAAAATGATTACAGTAGGACACCAATCTCCACAGGAGATTGGTTACAAGTCTTCTTGTAGCTACCAAAAACTGTGAAAAGTAGCAACCCCTCTAAATAGCTTCTGGTTTGCTCTAGTGGCCAGTTCTGGCAATGCAACTTGGAAATACACATGCAATACATTCTGCAAAGTTTCATTTAATATTTTCTAGCTGTCAATAAATGAAGCCATGGACACTGAATCTGTGGATACAGGGGTCCTCCTGCATATCTAAAAATAATGATCTCTCCCAAGCCGCTTGACTTCAGTTATTGAAAACACAACCATTTCATAATGCATCATTTAAAAAAAAAATGAAGCTTATCTAGTTCATGGAAAAACATGACAAGAAACAAGATGGGCAGTAGAAACCATTAATGTCATCTCTTCACCACCATCTTTTCTTTCCCAAATCCATTTCTCGTGTCTCTGTTTTTAAAGTATTATTCATAAAAAACCATCTGTTCTAACACAAACAGATGTTCCTTTTTGATGAAAGTGTATCATCCATCAGGGATATGATATTCACTGGAAGATGTCCTTCTATAGATTCAGCTGATTTCAGGGACACATTCACAACATTATTACCAACAACAAAAAATCCATGGGGAAATTGCCATTGACTTCAATACAATTTGTGCTTGATAAGCTTGTTTAAAAGCACAAAACAATTTTTTTGCATTTCCCCCAAAGGCCTGTGTTTGTACGTTGGAGTAATCTAAATCATACGTTTGCTTCAGCAGTGGCAGCTCCATCTATTTGCAGCTTCTCATTTGTGGGGATTGGCATTTGCAACATAATCGCCACATGCTATAGCTTTTCAGAACTCGTATAAATAGAAGGTGGGTTGGAAATCTGGCAACCATCATGTTGCATAGGGACATTGTTCAAGGAGTGAGTCACTGGCTCATGATGCTGGAGTAATGAACTGAAAAACCGGTGTCTTTTCACTAATCTCTGAAAGAGAGAGAGAGGGGGGGCTGGATGAGGCCCAATGGACCATATCAGACAATTGTTGGACAAGAAAAACATTCTGTGAAGAAGAAAGCCTTTTCAGATCTTCTTCAATGTGCTCCTCTGTTACCAGAGGTTCAACAGCACTGTGGCTCTATTGATTTTGGATGCCACACTGTCAACAATTCTTCTGCTGCTGTATCCGAATCTGAATATTGATGGTCATCATGGCAATCATCCATGAAGATTGTCCTGAGAATATAATGCAGTGGCCTTTCATCTACCTTCCAGACCGCAGCATGACACCCATACCACTGATCCAATTCCGTGAGTCACTTTCTATTTCTGAGCCCTTTTGGCATGCAAAGTCCGCATCAGCCCCAGGCCAGTGTTGATGAAGCTTCTACCCTCCATCAAGATGGATTAAAGTGGAGTTTTATTCACTTGGGGACCATCACCCTTACCTGTGGACTTTGATACCCAAGGCCATTAGTCCTCAGGGTTGTCAGGTTAGTCCAGTGATGGGATGTAACAGGTTCTCACCAGTTCATCAGAACTGGTAGTAACTTTTCCCAGTGTCCCAGAGAACAGGTAGAAGCTTTTGGGGGGAACCACCTTCGGGGCTTACCTTTTCACTGCGCATGTGCACCAAGCACTTGGTGTGCATGCATGTCTACAGTGCTTGGCGCGTATGCACGGCCTCCTTACTGTCCTCCTTGCTGTCCTTGTGTTGTGGGTGGGTGGGTGGGTTGAGGTGTGTGTGCTTATTATTATTATTATTATTATTATTATTATTATTATTATTATTATTATTATTATTATTATTATTATTATTATTATTATTGGCTCTGCCCACAATGTCATGATGTCATGATGTTGGCTCCACCCACACTGATGACATCACGGTGGGGTAGTAAAAAAATTGACATCCCACCACTGGGTTAGTCCCTGGCAGTATGGTCTACTCTATTACTATAGCAGGGTAATCTGGCCAGATTGTTGTCAACAATCAGCTGAATCCAAATCAATCTCCAAGTCAACATGTTTTTCTCTTTCCTTTTCTTTTCCCATTTGTTTCCACTTACTGACCTTGGGCCATCAGCTGTTAACTACAATATCTCTATATTTTTTTAAATGTTAAATTGTGTTTTGTTATGTAAATTGTATCATTTTGTTGACGTATATTATGTTGAGGACATGTTTGTAAGCCGCCCAGGGTCACACTTCGCGAGTGGGGCGGGATATAAGTTGAACATAATAATAATAATAATAATAATAATAATAATAATAATAATAATAATAATAATAATAATAATAATAATAATAATAATAATAATAATAATAATAATAATAATAATAATTTCTCATGACATGATTGAAAAGGTTGGCACACTAGCTCCTTGATCTGAGCTGAGATTGATTAAGAGCACATAGGTTGGAGCCTGCTTTACCCTGTGACCTTTTTTAAAAGACACTCAAACCCAGTGATGTGATGTTGCCGGTTTCAACCGGTTCCCCAGAACTGGTAGGAACAATCCCAGAGGGTTCTCCGGGAGGGTAGTCCATTTTTTCAGGCGTCTGGTTCCGACGCCTCACTGAAAGAATTTGTTTTTAAAAAATTGGAGCCAAAATGTGTGGTTTGATTCCCAAACAACCCCCATTCTTGTGCGCGGTTTGATCCCAAAAAAATCTGTTTGACTCACTGATGCTTCGGTGAGGCAAACGGGGATTTTGGGATCACCCCCGTTCCCCTCACTGATGCTTCGGTGAGGCAAATGGGGACTTCAGGAGCAAGCCATGCACGTACACGGCTTGGTTCCGAAGCCCCCGTTCACCTCACCGAAGCATCAGTAAGGCAGATGGGGGGGTTAGGAGACAAGCTGCCATGCTGCCTGCCTGCCTGCCTAGTGCCTGCTCCCCGACCCCAGGCCAGGTAAGTGATGGGTTTGTGTTTGGGGTGGTGGGTTGATTTGTGTTTGGGTTGGGTGGGCAGGCTGATTTATGTTTTGGGCAGGGATGGGTTGAATTTTTTAAATTTTTTTAAATTTTTTCCCTCTTTGGCCCCATCCACAACATCATGACGTCATGACGTTGGCTCCGCCCAGTATGTCATGACATCATGATGTTGTCCCCGCCCATGACATCCATGACATCAGGGTGGG